>CM062808.1:558033857-558633857 GCA_031772625.1 Pinus tabuliformis | reverse complement strand
ACAAAAGAGCAAAGAACTAAAGTATAGTTTGGCACACATAAACCACAAACCCATTGTAGCCTACAAATAAGAATGAATCATGGAAAAGAAAATATAAAAGGAAAAGGCAAGAAACTTCAATGGAAAATGCTAGAAATGAAATAGTTTACACTAACTACACCAAAATAGGGGGACATTGAAAAGAAAAAAATGATTGTAAGGGAAGAGTAAGGTAGAGTTGTTTGAAGGGACTGGGATGAAAAAAGGACAAAGAAATAGAATATAGAAAGGCTTTTAGTAAAAAGATCACTAGGGTGGGGTACACCACAATGCAAGTGAGAAACCTATTGCAAGAAAAGGAAAACCAAAAAGGAAAATAAAAAAGAGGGGAGAAAGAGTTAATGGAGGTAGCATGGGAAACCAAAGTTGCATAATATCCCAAGATATTAACCATGTGAGAATGATGAAAGTCCAACTATATAACATTCATGAATAAAGGGTGCATGACTATATAGAAAGAAATTGATAGGGGACCTTGAACAACAGGAAAGGATGAGAATTCCTAACTACATTCACCATCAGTAATAATATGCCCTTAAAAACCTATT
Organism: Pinus tabuliformis; assembly: GCA_031772625.1. Taxonomy (NCBI): domain Eukaryota; kingdom Viridiplantae; phylum Streptophyta; class Pinopsida; order Pinales; family Pinaceae; genus Pinus; species Pinus tabuliformis. The sequence goes on along the minus strand of CM062808.1, from coordinate 558,633,270 downwards.
AGAACAATTGAGGTAATTTCTCACCAATTATGTGTAAATTCCAATCATCAAATTATGTTAATGGGTAGGTTATGCCAATTATTTAAAAGAATTGAGACATAAGAGCATTTCAGCTTTAGGTTTCAAATATACTATGAGATCACAAGGAGACATAACTATTTACACCATTACTTAGGAGGATCCCTTAATTCTTTTTTCATTTTCCAACTTAGAAATGTTTAGTTATTTATATCTAAGGGCCTCTCACATGAGAGGAGTCCCATGAAAATGATAAGTTTCTCCATCCCCCAATGAACCCACTAAAGAAAACAATGAAAAAATAAAAGAGTCAAGAGGAGAAAACAAGAGGCTTGATGTAGGCAATATTGCAAACTAAGGTTTTATAAGGTTCTAGGATATTACTATTGATTGGAGAATGTAATGTTGCCTATAAAAAAGAGGTTTCTAGGCCGCTTCATTACACAAACCACTAGTAACATAGAAAAATTAAAAATGGAAGATAAGATTGAAACTTGGGATTTTGTAGCAAAAGTGGAAATTCATGGAAAATTCTACAGAGAGAGGAAGTCAAGAGCCAAGAAGTGACATTCATAGGGGTAAGGCCAAGTGAGAATATGGGTTTGGAGAAAAAATAAAAAAGAGAGATCCAACATAGGTTCAAGAGAGACTCTATAGACACTTAAAGAGATACTAAAGATTCAACAATGGACAAAGGCCTAGTTAGGAATCAAGGAAGAATCATCATTGAAAAGGTGGGGTAAAAGAATTGTGACGAGAAGAATATTATCCCATGAAAGGAAAAGAAAAAGGAGGCAAGAGTGGATGATCTTCTGTAAGGAAGACTAAATATAGCTCATAAATTGGTGATTTGACCTACAAAGAACCACTGAAACAATGAACCAACTTGGCACTCGATGTGGGATCAGGACAAAGTAACAAAAAAATTAACAAATAGTTTAGTTGACAAACAATGTTAGTTGACAAACTATGTTAGTTGACAAACTATGTATCTCCCCTGAAAGAAGGTGGATGGCTTGAGAGCTAGCTTGAACTACATAATATATGATGCTAAGCTTAGAACAAATAAAAGAGGGGGCAAAAAGAGAAGGCTTACTAAGCTATGATACTAGAATTTGAATGTTTCAATGGATTTCACATGCTTTGCATATGCTACTTGAAAGAAAAACAAGTGTGTCATTTATCTAATTCCTCCATATTCACTGAAAAATCCCAAAACAAAATCCATTCATTGAGTCATTTTCTCTAGTGAGATTAGTGGCAATAATGTTTCTTTCAAGGTCATTGATTTGCTTTTGTAAAATACAAATAATTAAACTAGGAAAATGAGTTAGGGATAGGTAGATTGGTAGAACTTGGATGATAATCCAATTTATAGCAAGTGGTAAATAATCCAAATAGAAAATACACAAAACAAAATATACAAATATGTAAGGACTTGTTATGCACCTATGTTTGTCATAAACATCCATAATATAAGGGTAAGTCTCTCCAAACTCCATGCAAAGAAAATGAAATGATAATTTATGACCAAGAAGATATAATTATAAAATAAAATTCTAGATCCAAGACCAAGCAAAAAAAAGAAGGGGAATCCCCAAAGTGCCCTTAGAGTCAAGCATGTGGAACCTCGAACTTCTAACATGCCAATCCTCCTTTTCAAATTGTGGGATGCAAGGGCAATCTCCTCCTTCTGCATCGTTCCATGTTCCAAGCCAAGGAAAATGAAACAAAGAAGGAGATTGAAATAAAAGATGGTGGTGGAACAAGGGTTGCAAACAAGAGATAAAGGTAGCCAAAGTAAAATGGGAATTAAAGGAGAACAATGACATTGTGCAAGAACACTAGGTTTCAAACCATGAACAAAAGGTTAATGGTGAGAATTCAAATTTAACCTCCTTGAATGGGAACTTCTCACTATTATCTCAAGAAAACATGGGGAGGACTCTACGAAAATGGCGAAGAACATGAATTCTCATGCAAAAATACTCTTAGCTTGGGGTGCTAGATGTTGTAATAGAAGCCATGGGCGTCACCAAGTCACTTCACTCCTAGACCTACAAAATAAAGCAAAGGTGCAAACATGAGAGACCCAAAGATCCTAGAAAACAAAAGAGAGGAGCAAGGCCTCCAAGAGGTAAGCAAAATCTCCATGAACAAAAGTGAAAATATAAGGGAAATGTGAACAAAATCAAGTTCCAGGGGGAACCAAGGATTTTGAGAGGAGTTGAAGAATCAAGGTGAGAAAATAAAACCGTAAACTAAGAGAATTGCATTCAATCTAGAGAAAATGGACAAGGAAAATGCATCATGATGGACTGAAAAGCAAAAGAAATAGCATTTAGTTCCATAGGAAACTAGCAAACTCTTGGAGAAGAATGAAACAAAACTCGCTAATGAAAAAATTATGTGCAATGTTCCACAAATACATAAAATTCAAAGAAACAAATGGAAGGAATACCCAAAAAGGTAAAAAGCAAGGTCACAGAGCAAAGGATGGAAGTGGCCAAGACTTATCGAAAAGAATGGAGACTAGATAACTAAATTAAACTAGCAATTGCCCCAAAAGGTGCAAAGAGAGGCCAATAGAAATGTTAAATTGAAAGAATTGTATTTTGATTCAAAATAATAAATATTATAATAATTCAATCATTCAAACTAAACCTAGTCAATAAATTGCCCAAAATAAAATAAATCCTTGAAGGGATATATTGGCTTCCATGGACTTTCACCAAACGTGAAGTAAAATAAAAATATATTGATATGTTTTATGTCAATGAGATCATAATATATCTGCATTTAGTTTGACCTTAAACTCTGAATTTAAGGAGAGATAGATAACACACAAACTGGTTTCGAAAATATCGATTACACAGTGCCAAAATAATGAAATTATGAGTAGTAAGATATAGCAACTGAATTATGAGTAGTAAGATATTGCAAACTTATCTTATCTTGGCGTTAGTGTTAGGATTATAAAACATGGAGAGAACTAGATGTGTTTAAAGACACTATTGTTTGATTTTATAAAACATGGAGAGAACTAGATGTGTTTAAAGACACTATTGTTTGATTTTAATACCCGTTGGGAATAATCATCATTGATTTTGTTGAGTTTTGAAATAAATTATATTAGAGAATAATACCATAAATAAAACTATGAATTGTTATAAACATAAAACATGTCAGCCTGGAGTATGCCATAAAACTGCTTCTGCTTGGCTAAGAGCTCGTCTTCCTCCGACGTAAGGAAACAGGTTAATGGCCGAAGACCCAGAGGCATCTGGCATGAGTGGAAGCCTGCTCCCTTACAGACCACCATCGAGTTATTACAGGTGGTGTGGTTTTCCTTGATAACAGTGATGAGTCAAACCTACATTCGTGGATAGCAGCCAGAGATGACTGTCCTCACTGTTGGTTTGACCCCTGAGTTTGATAGGTTTTGCCACCTTTGGATGAAAAAAAATAAACATAAAACATGAAAACCACAAGTCAACTCGACCGAATCAAATTTATCTAAACCACCCTAACATCTAGCTATTTTTTTAATCATTTTAAAATGTAATGCAAAACTTAAAAATATACCGACGGAATGTTGTCTGAAACTTTTTAAAATGTTCTATCTTTTTTAATCATTTTAGAATGTAATGCAAAACTTAGAAATGTACTGAATGCTGTCTGAAACTTTTTAAAATGTTCAAAACGAAATCTCGGTGCATCAAATTTGCATCAGAAGAGATCTAATGTTTTTATAGATATAAAAAAGCTAAAACTATTGTAGCATTAAATGGAAAACAGAAGAACATCACCAACACTCCAAGGCCATGTCATTCAATTTCTTGATATCAAATACGTTAACCTGAGATGTATCTGTGTTATTCATGGGACTAACTAATATTTTAACTTCAATGTTTTTCGACCGACTTTTTTCTCTGATTCAAAAGTACAAAAAATATTTAACCTCTATTAACATTCGATTTACATACATTATATTCACTAAAATAACAAATAGTGATATGCTCAAACTCAGAATTTAGAAAAGTAAAAAACTCATGGAGCGGACAGTTGTGGAACTGTACCAGTTAGCTGAGTCGAAACATGGCACCAAATGTTGTAATCCCTTATAATTCTGGAAGACAATTCTCTCTCCATGGCCCCTAAAATTTGATCCAAGATACCATTCCCAACCGGGAGAACAATATAATCTGGCATCAAAGAGAAGGGTAATGGAAGATTCGCATCTAACCCCATTGTAACCCACCCTCTGAAGCTGGGAGTCTGCTCACTTTCTAAAACCAAAGATGACTCCCTGTGTACAAGAAGCTCTCCTTGCAAATTAAATTGGAAATCGAATCCATTATTCTGACCTGGAAGAACTTTTATATCTAAAATCAATCTATTGGATGCTAATTGGAGGGAGTTGTTTGTGTGTAAAACCCTGCAACGCAGATTTTTCACAGAAATAGCTTACAATAATTCCAAATTTGAAAAGAACCCCATGTAGATATTACATTTGGTCGCTTTCAAAAGATGAAAAAACAAAGAAATTGAAACTGGGTGATGTTTAAGAAGCTTTTAAACATGAATGAACTCACTTGACATCACAGAAGGGGATGGCCGTAACAATGATGTTAAAATTGGCAACCAAGGCAAAAATTCATGTGGGTCATCTTATTCATGGTTGATAATATTTTTATTAGATTCCTCTCGTCGAGAGGTGTAGGATTGATATAAAGATCATCCGATTCCGATAAGTATTCATGGAGATATGAATTTATTTTGATTATGGAATTATTATCAAGCCGACCTACAACTCATGTAGGCTCAGAAGCCCAACAGTCACATCTATTCACCCACCAACATTGTGTATAAATATAAGAGGAATTTTCCTCATTTGGACTCACTCATCTCATCACATCTCTCTCTCTTTACTGCGCAGATATGAGTCTCTTCTCTACTGCGCTGAAATGGGTCTCTCTCTCTCACACATGTGAAGCCGAAAGCTGTTGAATTGAAGCTGCAACTGCAGAAGTAAATATTGACTTGCGTGGCCTAGAAGATCTCCTCTTTGGAACTGCACTATAGGTTCATCTGAACCTCCTCTGAAAGCCGCAACTTTTGGTGGTGGAATGAAGTCAATCCGACGAACGGTTTGCAAGATATCGACTGCCCTAGTTTGAAGCCGGAAACTGCTGAAACTGAAGCTGCAACTGCAGAATTAAAGATTGACTTGCGTGGCCTAGAAGATATCCTCTTTGGAACTGCACTGTAGGTTCATCTGAACCTCCTCTGGAAGCTGAAACTTTTGGTGGTGGAATGAAGTCAATCCGACGGTCGGTTTGTGAGATATGGTCTGCCCTAGTTTGATAATGAAGCCGCTAATGCTGATGCTACTGATCTAGGGTTTGCTACTGCTGATATGAATCAGATTTATTGTACTATTTCTCTCTGCTAAATTATTGAATATAAAAGAAGATTTGATCAAAGGGTTTCCCCACACATTGTGGGGTTTGTCCCTGGCTAGCCACCACATCTTGTGTCTCTTGTCTTGGCTTGTTTTCTGTCGATCATTTAATGTTCTATCTGCACTTTACTTTATGTACATGTGATTGCTAATCGGTGGAATATAATAAGAAAAAGAAGTAAATTGTTATAAGCATATAACATACCATAACTTAACATGGTATCAGAGCTGAGGTGAAGACAAAGCCCAAGCAAGAGCACGAGCAATCATTGAAGAGAAGATTGGCAAGGCTATCCTAAAAGAACTATGGGGTCCTCAACACTCTTTCTTGCCGAAGACAAGCTCCGTGAGAAAGCTGACTATCACGGATGGAAGATGTCTATCGATCTAACCCTTGAAGATCAAGGAGTGCTGGACCATGTAAGAGGCAATATTGTTGAGCCTTCATCAAATGCATCTGTTGCTGCCCAGAACAAATGGAAAAATGGAGAAGTCAAAACAATAGAAGATCATCCGAGGCTCTATTGACAAGCACTTGGTGGCCTACATCTCTGAACTGGACACCTCCAAGGAAATCTACGATAGACTGGTGAGTTTATTTAAGGTTCATAATGCAAATCAAGTTTTGTTTCTTAGAAATAAGTTGAGGGTAAGCATTAAGGGTAAAGATGAAAGTATGCAAGCATACTTCTTAAGAATCACCGAGATTAAGAACGATCTCCTATCTATTGGGGAAACTATTACTGACAGAGAAATGGCACTCACAACTCTTGGAGGATTACCATCTGAATGGTATGTGTTCAGGACTACTCTTTTGAACTATAATGTAATTCCTGGTTTTGAGGAATTAATGGCTAGATGCATTCAAGAAGAAACAAGGGAAGAAGTGCAAGAAATGCCCTTGCCTAAAGGTCCTCCTACTGCCTTTTCTTCTCATGCAAAGAAAAGAAATACTTCCGTGACTAAATCAAAAGGAAAGGTTGGACCTAAGGCTAGAAGAAAACGACGATGTTACATTTGCGATAAAGCAAGTCACTATGTATGAAATCATGAGCATCATGATTAATGAGATCATGGACATAAAGGGAAACATGAGATCATGGACATATAGGATAGCATGATGATGATGCACACTAGTTTGAGCAGCATTATGATGGATAAAATCATGGACATGGGCAGCATGATGATAATCATGATTAGAGAAGCATGGTACAATATGCAGTGGTGCAACTCGAAATCCCTCTGATGGCAATCAAAGGAATGACAAATTCAACAGCAAAGGTAAGAGGAGAGCTGGGAATCAAGGAAGAGGACAAGCATTCAAGAAGGCTAGAAATTCTAGGATGTATTAAATGCACCTGACCTCAAAAGGAACCTAGTGTCCATCTTGGCAATGGAAGACAAAGGCTACAAGGTAACCTTCAGCAATGGCAAGGTATGTATATGGAAAAATAATGTTAAATATGCCTTTACTCTTGGGTTTAGTGTTGATTCATTATATCAGGTCGATGGAAGTTCGCTAGGTGTCATGTCTTGTGACACAACTCTTCAGTCCGAACTTTGACATCAGAGGTTTTCCAACCTTCATTACAAAGCTCTACTTGGTGTAAAACAAATGGTGACAGGGATGCCCGAATTCCAAGTAGAGAAAGAAGGTGTATGTCCGGGATGTGCCGAAGGAAAGCTCAAAAGGGGACCATTCCCCTCAAGCCAAAGCAAGACCTTCGATATATTACAGTTGGTTCACTCAGGCATATCTGAGGCTGGCATTAAGAGGGAGACTACTACACCACATACTCCTGAGAAAAATGGGGTGGCAGGAAGGAAGAACCATACGATTATGGAAGCTGTCCGAGCCATGCTACATGATCAAAGACTTCCAAAGTTTCTATGGGCTGAAACTACAATCACCGCCCTATATGTACAAAATCGATGCCCTCATCAAGCATTGGGTTCCTAAACTCCTGAAGAAATGTTCACCACCGGTCAAAGCGAAGTCGTGATTAGTCATGATGTCACCTTTGACGAAGATATGGCTCTCAGCAAGGTGATCAATCTTCCGATTTTGAGGAGCTCTCAAGAAGCCGACACCAGGGAACCGAAAGAAAAGGATGATGAATCAATGCCTGATGTAGAAGAACCCATGGATCCGATTGATCCACATCCACATGAGCCTTCCTCTTCTAGGAAGAGGCCTTCATGGCTTAGGGGGATACTTGATGATGCTGAAGGATATGCTGCACCCTGAGGAACCTTCCATCAAAGTAAGAAACTTAACAGGTATCAGGGATACCTGACCATCTTGAGCACGATCATACAAAATGAACCCTCATAATTCTTAGATGTCATCAAGCATTAACTATGGAAGGATGCTATGACCATAGAATATGAGTCTATTATGGAGAATGATGTCTGGGAAGTAGTTCCCAGACCCTGGACAAGACAATTGTTACTTCAAAATGGCTTTACAAGATAAAGCATGCAACAAATGGAAGTATGGAAAAGTATAAGGTTCATTTTGTTGCTCGTGGTTTATCCCAGAAGGGAGGTATAGACTATGATATTTGCACCTATTGCCTGATATACGACCATCCGCTTGATCATAGCCCTTGTGGCTTCACAAGGATGGAACCTACATCAGATGGATGTTAAGATCGCATTCTTGCATGGTTCTATCAAAGAAGAGGTCTATGTGGAGCAACCTGAAGGATTTGAGATTTATGATTGAAAATATCATGTATGCAGGTTGAAGAAGGCTCTCTATGGGCTGAAGCAAGCACCCCGAGCATGGTATGAAAGGATCGATAGCTACTTGATGAAGGTGGGATTCATTAGGAGTGAAGCTAATCCTAACCTTTACTTTAAGGTTGAAGATGACAAGCCTCTCATATTGGTGTTGTATGTGAACGACCTCTTTCTAACAGGTGCAAACCCTCTCATTCACAAATGTAAGAGGGAGATGGCTTCTGAATTTGAAATGAAGGACCAAGGACTTGAAGTGTGGCAGAAGCAAAGGGAAATTTTCTTATCTCAAGGAAAATATGTGGTAAATATATTGGAAAGATTCGGTATGATGGACTGCAAGCCTATGACTACCTTGAGGATCTTAACTTTTAGAAGTTATATGGTAGTGATGTCGGACCAGACTTGGGAAATGCATCTGAGTTTCAAAAACTCATTCGCATTGATGTTCTTGGTGAACCTCCATCCGAACATATGTTTTGCAGTTAGCATTGTGAGCTCATATTTGGTTGAGCCTCACTGGATTGATGCCAAGAATCTTCTGAGATGTCTTCAGGACACAATCTCTCATGGATTAAGATACACTGCCAGAGATGTGAGACTACTTGGATATACTGATGTTGATTGGGCAGGAAGTGTGGTGGATCGTAAGAGCACTTCCGGGCACTATTTCACCTTGGGATATGCTTCGATATCCTGGATGAGCAGGAAGCAGAAGTCGGTGGCTTTGAGCACCACCGAAGCGAGATATATTGTTGTTAGCATAACCTCATGTGAGGTAGTCTGGTTGCGAAAGCTCTTCAGTGAGCTGTTTGGATTTACATTGGATACCACTGTGATTCTTTGTAACAACCAGAGGTGGGATTCGATTATTGAGGAATCTCGTATTCGTCAATTGCTCCAGCAGATAGACATCATCTAGGATATGGTAAGTCGATGAGCAAGGAAGCTCCATCACATTACGATGATGTACATGTTGATACACCTTGTCAAAGCCCTGAGGAAAGATCTAATCTATGATTTTCCCAAATGACTTGGAGTCAGCAAGAAACCTTTGTACAAGGGTCCTGCATGTTGCATACATTGAGCTCTGGGAGCTTTGAGGGCTTGCGGTTCCTACTGGAGCAACATATGACCAAGGGTGACTCACCCTCCCCTGGTGGTGCACACTGGAACAAGATGATTCGCTCTCTTGTGGGACAAAATGATTCGCTCTCTTGTGGAACAGGATGATTCGCTCTCCTGTGTAGCAGGATTGATGTGTTCTCCTGTGAGGCCTGGATTGATGTGTTCTCCATGGCAATTGTAGCAGGATTGATGTGTTCTCCTGTGAGGCCTGGATTGATGTGTTCTCCATGGCAATTGTAGCAGGATTGATGTGTTCTCCTGTGAGGCCTGGATTGATGTGTTCTCCATGGCAATTGTAGCAGGATTGATGTGTTCTCTTGTGAGGACATGATTGATTAGTTCTCCTGTCGAGGCATCCTACCCATGCAGTCTGAGACTCATGGGAAGCACCTCTCATCTGATCAATGAGCAGGGAAATGAAGTTAGGGACCATAGTAGTATCGATGGACGCATCGTTGTAACTATCGTACTCCCTACGCTAGGATGACCTCCATTGATCTGGGATCAATGATACTAGTCAGGGACTAGTGGTAGGAGTTGTACCATACTATGACGCTGACTTCGGGTCAGTTGAGACTGGTATGGGATCAGTGGTACATACTCTGAGACTGACTTTGAGTCAGTGGAGGATGATATTGGTCTGGGACCATTGGAGTTGTACTCACTATGACGCTGACTTTGAGTTGGTTGAGACTGGTCTGGGACCAGTGGTACATACTCTGAGACTGACTTTGAGTCAGTATGATACATCCTCGATCATTTATTCTTCTTCATAATTCGGAAAAAAACAGAGTAGAACAGAACAATGCAAGAGCAAAGCAGGACAGAGCAAAACAGTACAGATCAGTGCAGGGTAGATCAAGGCAAAGCAAAATAGGCAGAATAGAGCAGAGCAGGGCAAGGGTTAGGCTGTACAGGGCAGTGCATTTGATGGATGAATAGTAACGACCGATAGACAGATTGCAGATGAAGTTCTCCATGGTTGAGAGGGAGTGTTAAAATTGGAAACCAAGGCAAAACTTCATGTGGGTCATCTTATTCATGGCTGATAATATTTTTATTAGATTCCTCTCGTCGAGAGGTGTAGGATTGATATAAATATCATCCGATTCCGATAAGTATTCATGGAGATATGAATTTATTTTGATTATGGAATTATTATCAAGCCGACCTACAACTCATGTAGGCTCAGAAGCCCAACAGTCGCATCTATTCACCCACCAATGTTGTGTATAAATATAAGAGGACTTTTCCTCATTTGGACTCACTCATCTCATCACATCTCTCTCTCTCTCTCTACTGCGCAGATATGAGTCTCTTCTCTACTGCGCTGAAATGGGTCTCTCTCTCTCTCACACATGTGAAGCTGGAAGCTGTTGAATTGAAGCTGCAACTGCAGAAGTAAATATTGACTTGCGTGGCCTAGAAGATCTCCTCTTTGGAACTGCGTTGTAGGTTCATCTGAACCTCCTCTGAAAGCCGCAAATTTTGGTGGTGGAATGAAGTCAATCCGACGAACGGTTTGCAAGATATCGACTGCCCTAGTTTGAAGCCGGAAACTGCTGAAACTGAAGCTGCAACTGCAGAATTAAAGATTGACTTGCGTAGCCTAGAAGATCTCCTCTTTGGAACTGCTTTGTAGGTTCATCTGAACCTCCTCTGGAAGCCGAAACGTTTGGTGGTGGAATGAAGTCAATCCGATGGTCGGTTTGTGAGATATGGTCTGCCCTAGTTTGATAATGAAGCCGCTAATGCTGATGCTACTGATCTAGGGTTTGCTACTGCTGATATGAATCAGATTTATTGTACTATTTCTCTTTGCTGAATTATTGAAGATAAAAAAATATTTGATCAAAGGGTTTCCCCACACATTGTGGGGTTTGTCCCTGGCTAGCCGCCACATCTTGTGTCTCTTGTCTTGGCTTGTTTTCTGTCGATCATTTAATGTTCTATCTGCACTTTAATTTATGTACATGTGATTTCTAATCGGTGGAATATAATAAGAAAAAGAAGTAAACTGTTATAAGCATAGAACATACCATAACTTAACAGGTGAAGAATGTGATAGGCCTCAAATGAGCTCGCCAGAGATTGTCACCCAAATAGTTAACCCTCGAAGAATCTGGAAATGTAATCTTCACTATCCTCTCTGTTTCTTTTATATAATCTTCTCCTTTCCTAGCTCCTTGTCTGAACCGAACATCCATCCTTCTCTTTGCTTGAAACTATACCAATTGAGCTCTCACAATGCTGCTGCTTTTTTGGGGATTTCTTCTCATCTTCATCTTCTTAACACTGATATAAGATGGTACAGTCCAGGCATTCTGCATATTGGAATTCATGTTTATCTTATCAGGACTGAGGGCGGTCATGGCAGGCGGAGATGCCATTTGATGAAATCTACTAGAGCCCTTGTGTGAACCTTCTGTGAACTATTGGCTGCTTGAAAAGTATTTTTATGTCGATCTAAAAATTACGGCTAACTTTTAGCGTTCTTTAAATGTATTGTAAGGGCATCCATTACAACTCACATGTTCTTGTTATCGTTGGATGTGTAACTACAATAAACATTACAAGTAAATCCAGGGAAGAAGAACAGTGCTGGCCAAAAGCCACGAAATAAGAATAGCAACAACAACGGACAGAGAAAAAGCAGTAAAAATATCTTCAATAGTGACATAAAAGAATGGGAAAAAGCAGTAAGGCAACCGAACGATATTTGGAAAAAGCAATCATACTTCAAATCAACCATTGAAAGTGTCTCACCTGATCCAACAAAGCAGGTTAAAAGTGTTGAAGATTGTTGATGCATAGGAAGGCCTATCGGCCTAACTAAAAAGAGTGATAAAAAAGAAATAAAAAAACAACAATTAAACAAGAATAATTCACTTTTTAAAAAATATGCCAAGTGCAATAACATACTACAACATTAAATTTAAATCATATTAAAATAACAATTAAAACAAAGTACTTATACATAATTATAACACTTTGTCAAATATTTTACTAGTATCTTCGCCCGTAGGTTTTTTCTTTTATATTATCGTATCAAAAACTCAATAATTTGTTTACCCATATCTTTATTCACACTTTCATTGTTTAATAACCTTGACTTAATTGTAAAATCCCACCTCATATCTTTTACGCTAAACATTATTACTAAATTTTCCAGCCACCTATCATCCATACCTAATTTTGATTCTCAACTTAAATGTATCACCAAAATTAAACCCCAACATCTTCCTCTTTCTTCGTTATTAAAATCACCATTCTTAATCTCAATTTTAAAAATAATATCTAATACCCAACCAACATGTTTCGAAATAAAACCGACAAGCCACCCTATGAGGACTCTATCATACTACACAAAAATCTGGTGCATATAATATGAAATGGAAACAAGGAATTTAATAAACCCACGGGATCAATCCACAGACAAGTTATCTATTTCAATCAAAATCCACGAGAAAAAATGGCAAACTGATATTATTATTTTACAAAAATTTAGGGGATGGTTCAATTAGGCAGGGGGCAGGCGGACAAAGCAGACTGACATTAACTTTACACGACGCCTAGCTTGCCCGCATTTTGGTCCTTCAGTTTGGATCCTCCTAAAGGAAGTGCAGTCCATGATCTCGATGCATAATATCATAGAGTTATTAAGTGATCCATAGGTATATATAACAAAAATATAACAAAGAACAATTGATTGCAATGTGTTAGAATTACGATTGCGTGTTGGAATTACTATTGCGGTTACATTAAAACTTGTAAGTGTTAGTAAATGGACGTATTACCAGAGTTAACGGAGAGGTTGTTAAGCACATGTCACGAAACACACAGGGAGCACCGGATTATTCAATGCCTGACAATTTCCCCCAACACAAGCCAGGTATGATTTGAACTCAAGACCTTTGACTCTGATACCATTTTTTTGAATCATGATTGTCGTTACACCGAAACTAGCAAGTGTTAGTAAACTGACGCATCAGATCCTCGAGAAATGTTTAAACACATGTGAAGAAACACACGGGAAGGCTAGATTATCCAATGCCCAACACAAAATGTCTCCTCTCATCTTCTATGGCCTTTTTATTTAGATCAGCTAAATAATGTATTAGAACAGCAAAAAAAACTCTCAGAATCTCGAATTCGAGTTACATGGGAAAAAAAGGGCAAACCCCAAACGACTTATGGGTTACACTAATCCTAGATTCATCTATTTAAACTCTCAGAATCTCGAATTCGAGTTACATGGGAAAAAAAGGCCAAACCCCAAACGACTTATGGGTTACTCTAATCCTAGATTCATCTATTTATTTGAGTTATAATGGCTTAATTACTCGAATCATCTAGTTTTTTACCATCAATGAAATATAAAAGAAAACATTAGTAGGAGACAATTCTGATTCTAGTTTTGACAGAACAGATTTTATGGACAAGCTTTTAGTATCAAGTTTGTACTAAGTACATGAACAGTTTACCTCAAAAGAGGATCGTACCTACCTACACAGAGTATGAAAGAATGTGTACCTACTAGATTGTTCCTACCTACACAGAGGATGACAGAATGTGTACCTTTCACGCAAAATTTGGTACGAACCACCATTTACTGAACGTACGCAAAAAGGGAAAAGAGAAATTCGTATTCCTCATTAGTTGTCCTCTTTGAGTTTCTCTTGGCTGGCATTTTCTAATTATATGTAAATGTGGCCATTCTAATTGTGATAAATGATAGATAACCCATACCTCGGGCTCTTACCTCAAAAAGAAAACTAAAGAAATGACGCGTATGGTCTCATCTTCTTCCCAAACCCTCTTTACCTGTTGCAAAGTAGAGCACGTTGCAAATCATGGACCAGGCCAAAACCAATAAGCAAGCAACCATCAAAAGAATTAAAGGCAAATGAAATTTACACCCTTGTGATTTCCTTGCATGCAATTTCATTTTGAAATTTAAATATAAATAAATCAATAAAGAAAGAAGGTTGAACCTCTCCTGTGAATAGGACCATGAAATAGTTGTTAAGGCTATATGCAGGCTATTATCTACCAGGCTAAAGCATTTCTACTCCTCCACTCTAGTGGTTAGCTTCTTAGAAATCCAGATGATCTGATAATCACCCTATGAGTGACCTCAGTTAAAGATTTATTAAACAAAAGGTATTACAGACTCATGTGCTGGTGTGTGTATAATTGAAACAAAGGATCGATCAGATTGCCAATACACGGAAAATAAGTGGAAAGACAGCAGAGAAATACAACAAGCAACACAAAGACACAAGAATTTTTAATAAGGATTTCACCCTATTCTCCAAGGCTACGTCTCCGGTCCAGCTTTCAGTGGTGGCGTTGTTTTATTGTGTCTTACAGCATAGATATTACAATACAGGGACTCAATATGAGTTCTCCTGACAGCAGATTTTGCTTGGCAGGGTGGTTCTTTGATTCCCCAAGCCACTTGGAGTACACAGACTCTTGTTCCTCCTACCAGCTCTGTGACCCTCGGTCTACAATGGAAAGAGCCAACTGTGATGCTCCATCCAGATATATTCCTCTATGGGAAGGTTTGAATCTTCAAGCTTTCTGGTGCTCGATGCTGCCTGTGGTCAGCTCGGCCCTCTGTCTCCTCTGTTTGGCTTTACTGTTCTTTGTGTTCAGTCCTCCTCTCAGGGTTCAGTGTTCACTGTCTCTCTTGGTCATTCGGACTCTCTCAATCCTCTTCCCCCTTCTTTCGACTATCTTTGTTCATGGCTTTAGCCATTCGATCCCTGTGCCTGTTCGGTTCCTCTCCCGCCTGCGTCGACTCACCTTCTACAGCTGCGCTTGGAGTTCCCTTTTCGGCATCAACATGAACGCTCGGGAAGTGGCCATGTGTCTCCACCTAACTGGTGCTAGCATGCTTCATCGGTTCGTTTCTTCTGTTACGTCGTGTATGCGTTCTTTCTCCACCGTGGCAGTCAAACGGACTCCAAATCCCCTATCGATTCCACTTCCTCCATCGGGCGCAATCTCAGCCGTCCGATCTGGGCTCCTCCAGATCCAACGTCATACGCACATCGAGCGCAGTTGACTTGCTCGATCGATAGCGTGCGATCACAACGGTTTTTCTCTCACCTCCGCTGCCATGCATCAATCGCTGAGTGGGATCGCTCCGCTCTCCTCCAAAACCTCTTACCGTTCAAGGGCGCCTTGATCAATACCGTCGGTTTTCTAGAGCGCAGGTCCCACCTTTGTCCTTTAGTGCTTTTGTTTCTCCGCCCACGGTTCTCCGGCTCCCAACGTGACCGAGTGCTTAAGGCCCTTCCACTTTGGCCCTATTTGCTTAGCGATGCGCAATTAGCGCTAATCGCGCATCAAAATTGCCTCCTTTTCCCGATCCGGGGCTCCCAGGGGCTGTTTTTGACCTCCCGCGCAGTCTCGATGGGCCTCGGTTAGCGCACTTTGACCGAGGTCCTCGTCGTTCCACGTTGGCGGCCATTGCCACTGGTTCAAGGCGTTTTTGATCGTTGTCTTGGAATTTTTAAGGATTTGTTCAACTCGATATAGTAAAGGTTATTGACAGTGTTTTGTGGATCCGATTCGGATCACGGCCTCCCTACTGAAAAAGCTTTTGGACCACCAAAAGTTGGTTTTCTTCAAGCATCGACTAAGTGAGGAAACTATTGTCTCACTTGTCCAATCTCAATCCACTTTGCACTGCTCAGCTTCGAACCCTTAAGTCCAATCCTGAGGTATTCCACTTGTCCACTGCGCATCGTCCTTACCTTCCTGTCCAACACAGTGTCTTCCTACAACTCATTAAGATATTCAGGTAGCAGGTCGTCAACAAAAGGCAATTAACTCTGCTCTTCAGGGTCCTCAATCATTGAAGGTTCAAACAACCTCAAAAGTCTGCATTTAGGACTGAGTAGATGTGCATGTAAGCTGGTAGCTCAAGGCGGAAGGCATTTTCACCAATTTTCTCAAGTATCCTGAAGGGTCCATACCTAATAGGTTTTAGCTTTTTACCTTCACCTTGCATCCTTTCCTTGCTGATATACAGCCAGACTTGGTCTCCAACTTGAAAACTATGCTCCATCCAATGCTTGTCATGCCTAGCCTTGTACTTGGCCTGGCTCTTTTCCAGCTGTTCCTGTACTGCCTGGTGGATCTCCTGGATCTGTTCAATGAACCTAGTTGCCTTGTCCACATCACTGTGTCTATCAACCATGGTATCCTTACCGAAGACAAAATCCAAAGGAGACCTTGGTATGAAACCAAAACAAGTCTCAAAAGGAGATCTTTGTGTAGAAGAGTGTTTGGCTCTATTGTAAGCATGCTGCACATAACACAAGTGTTCATCCCAAAGCTTAGGGTGTTTGCTGCAATATCCTCTCAGTAACTGGATCACCATCCTGTTAACTACTTTTGTCTGGCCATCTGTTTGTGGATGAAAAACCGTGCTTTTCTTTAACTTGGTGTCCATTAGTTCCCACATACTTGACCAAAACTTCCCCACAAATCGGTTGTCTTGATCAGATACAATAGAAGTGGGTAATCCAAAATGAACCCATACATGTTCAAAGAATAATTTTGCAGTTTGTTCAGCTGTAATCTGTTTACTACAGGGTATCAAAATACACATTTTGTTGAACCTATCCACAACAACATATAGATAATCATGACCTTTCCTAGATTTAGGCAGTCCTCCAACAAAATCCATGGAAATGCTTTCCCAAGGGTGAGAAGGAACTGGTAATGGAGTGTATAAGCCTAGTTTTATGTTACTGGGCTTGCTTTTAGCACACATAGCACATCCCTTCACATATTTAGAAACTGTCTCATTCATCTTCGGCCAATAGCAGAACCTTTGCAGCTGTGTAACTGTTTTACTTACCCCAAAGTGACCTGATATCAGAGAAGTGTGTGCTTCCATAATTATCTTTACTCTCTCAGTTTGTGGAATGTAGAGTTTCCCACAATGATATAAGATTCGGTTCTTCACATAATAGTCCAATTCTTCTACTCTTTTTCCTTGACTCAAAGTTGCATATACATCTTGAAAGTCCATGTCCTGAGCATACTATTCTATGTAGCTTTCATGCAACACATAATTATGCTTAAGTATGGTAGATGCATTTATAATAGGTCTAGATAACATATCTGCAACCTTGTTATGTATGCCCTTTTTATATCTGATAACTAAATGAAACTGTTGTAGAAAATCCATCCATCTGCAATGTCTTGATTGTTGCAACTTAGTTTGGGAGTGTAGATATTGAAGTGGCTGATGATCAGTATGTATTATTGTCTCTTTGCCCATTAAGTAATGTTTCCACTTTTTCACACTCTGAACTAATGCATACAATTCTTTATCATAGGTCGGATAGTTAACTACTGCAGGATTAAAAGTCTCAGAATGATAACATATGGTTTTACTTTGTTGTGTCAACACTGCTCCCATGGCATAGTCACTGGCATCAGTTTGGATCTCAAATGGTCTTTGTAGATCTGGCAGTGCTAATACAGGTGTTGTACTAATCTTTTCTTTCAAGTTGTCGAAGGCTTTCTGTTGTTTGCCTCCCCACTGAAACACCTTGTTCAATCCTGTTAAAGCATGTAAGGGAGCTGCAATTGAGGAGAAATTTGAAATGAAATTCCTCCAATATTGTGCTTCTCCTAAGAAGCTTCTCACTTCTATAGCGGACTGGGGTTTAGGCCAGTTTACAATAACCGCCACTTTAGAGGGATCTATTTTCAATTCACCTCCCCCTACTATATGACCCAAATAATTTAGAGAGGTTTTGCCAAATTCACATTTGGAGAGTTTAACATAAATTTTTTCTCTTCTCAAAACATCTAATATCTGCTTAACATGCTTTAAATGTTATTCCCACGTTTTACTAAAAATCAGAATGTCATCCAGATACACAATAACAAAATCATCAAGAAAAGGTCTGAGTACATCATTCATTAATCTCATGAAAGTAGCAGGAGCATTAGTTAAGCCAAAAAGCATAACCAGCCATTCATACAATCCCTGCTTTGTTTTGAAAGCAGTCTTCCATGCATATTGCTCTGCAACTCTGACCTGATGGTATCCACTGTGCAAATCCAGCTTGGTGAAATAAACAACTTCCTTCAATTGATCTAAAAGATCATCTATGCGAGGAAGGGGATAATGATTTTTGATTGTTATCTTATTCAGTGCTCGGTAGTCAATGCACATTCTCCACGAGCCATCTTTATTTCTCACCAAAACGATTGGTGACCCACATGGCGATGTGCTAGGCCTGATGAACCCTTTCTCGAGCAACTCCTACACCTGCTTCTTGATTTCAGCATTCTCTAAAGCAGACAACCTGTACATCCCAATGTTAGGCAAAGGAACATCTTGTTGCAAAATAATATCATGTACTATTCCCTTTTTGGGTGGCAGACCTTTAGGTTCTTGAAATAAGACATCATACTCTGAAACAATCTTTTCTATATCAGCTTGCTGATCAGCATTACAACCCTCAAATACATTGGTTTTATCAGATTTCTTTTCCTTTACAACAGAACTGTTTGCATGAATTTATCATTCTTTTCATCTGTCCTGAGTTGATGAGAGTATAATTATTCTTGAGCTTATGAACCCTTACAAAGTATTCGATTCCATCTTTAACAAGTAGATACTTGTTCTCAGCTCTATAGAAAATAGCTTTTCTATCATACAAGTAGGGACTTCCTAAAACAATTCCACATATATCTAAAGGAATTACATCTAACTCAACCTCATCTACAAATGCTGACCCAAAAGGAAACTTGAGTTTGCACTGTCTAGTCACTTGTAGTTGTGTTTTATCATTCAACCATCCTAATGGGTATGGCTTCTTATGAGGTGTAGTTGCTAATCCCAATTTCTTTACAATTGCTTCAGAAATCAGATTTACTTGTGAGCCACTATCAAACAAAGTATCAATCTTTTGATTTTTGGAAATAATCCGAATATGGAAAAGCTCATGCCTTTTTCTCTCATGTTCTTCATCAATAACAGATTGAGCATAATTACTAGTAGATGCTTCAAAATTCTTACCTTTTATACCTGTGGCTGCAATGATTGTTTCATCTCCCGAGTCTAACCCCAAATCTTTTTGAATAGCTACAGAAGTCTTCTTCTTCTTGCCCTCGAACTTCTTAGGTCTCAGCTCTGGATGCAGAATCCAATAGTGCTCATCATCATGCCCCTCCTTTTTACAGTGAGTGCATGAAGCTTTGCCTTTTTGTGCAGTGTTAGCCTTCCTTGCTTTCCACTTCTGCTTTCTTTTCTCCTTGCTTTTGCTTACAGTGGGTTGGGATGGTTCCCCAACTTCTGGATTTCCATTCTTTCCTCTAGCTTCTAAATGAGTAGCTTGTACAGATACTTCATCTATACTAATAGGATTAAACATGAGGATGGTCTGCCTCATGTAGCTGTGTAGACCACCAATGTACTTCAAAAGAGTCTCTGGTGAATCTAATGAGATATCTGACATCAATGCTCTCTTTCTGAACTCTTGAGCATACCCTTGTACACTTTGCCCTTTCAACTACCGAAGAGTTTGCCAACTCATCATGGCTTGTTGCATGTAGGCCAATGGATAGAACTGTTTTTTGATTGCAGCAACAAATTCACTCCAGACAGAGATGGTCTTTCCATGTCTTTTCATATCAGCTTAGGTTCTGCCTTCCCACCAAACCAAGGCAGTGCCTCCTAGGCATAAGCTTGCTAGCCAAATCTTACTCTTGTCTGAGTCTATGTTTTGTACCCTGCAATACACATCAATTTGTCTACTCCAGTTGTCCAACTTTTCAGCATTTAGCTCTCCATCATATATAGGCAAATCAAATTTAACATCTAACTTAATCAAAGATGTTTTCTTATTATGCACAAGGCTATTAGGAAGTGTGAGAAAGCTTTCCTCTTTCCCCTTTCCTTTGGAGTGGTCATAGGAATGAGACTCATCTTCTTTTTTATCTTGTTTAGAGCCTGATGAATCTTCATCCTTATGCTTTCTAAAGTCCCTATACATTTCTTCTACCATAGAATTTATAGCTAGGAAACTTTCTATGAATTAAGGGTCTGGCCCTATAGAACCTTCTTCTGACATTATCTTCCGAGAATAGACTCTCCCAATTTCAGGATTAATTTCCACCAACTCTCCTCCTAATTTGAGCTTTGATCTAGTGAGCATTCACAGCTAAACCAACACAAGCTTATCTAACCTTACAACCTAGACCTATGATACCACTTGATCTGATAATCACCCTATGAGTGACCTCAGTTAAAGATTTATTAAACAAAAGGTATTACAGACTCATGTGCTGGTGTGTGTGTTCTGTGTTATTGAAAAAACGGATCAATCAGATTGCCAATACACAGAAAATAAGTGGAAAGACAGTAGAGAAATACAGTAAGCAACACAAAGACACAAGAATTTTTAATAAGGAGTTCACCCTATTCTCCAGGGCTACGTCTCTGGTCCAGCTTTCAGTGGTGGCCTTGTTTTATTGTGTCTTACAACAGAGATATTACAATACAGGGACTCAATATGAGTTCTCCTGACAACAGATTTTGCTTGGCAGGGTGGTTCTTGGATTCCCAAAGCCACTCGGAGTACAAAGACTCTTGTTCCTCCTACCAACTCTGTGACCCTCGGTCTACAGTGGAAAGAGCCAACTGTGATGCTCAATCCAGACAGATTCCTCTATGGGAAGGCTTGAATCTTCAAGCTCTCTGGTGCTCGATGCTGCCTGTGGTCAGCTCGGCCCTCTATCTCCTCTACTTGGCTTTACTGTTCTCTGTGTTCAGTCCTCCTCTCAGGGTTCACTATTCACTGTCTCTCTTGGTCGTTCGGACTCTCTCAATCCTCTTCCGTGTAGGAATTTACAGGGTAAGTTCCTCAGAAAGAACACCAAAAAGACACCGCTCACAACCAGATCACAGATCAATACACCAGTATTTTTGACGTGGTTAAAACCCTCAAAGAGGGAAACAGTCCACGGCCTGCGCCAACGTGGCTACTACAAGCAATTTATTAATCAAAGAATGAAAATTTACATAAGCTTCTCTCATGCACGGATTACCCGAACAATGACCCTCCATGCGCTTTAAATAGAACTCATGGACCAATCGGGTGTCAAGCCACGGATCAAGTGTCGGTAATACCGAGGAGAGAGTGAACCGTCGGATCACTACATATCGTGACCGTCAGATTGTAAATTACAAAATGTATAGCGATAAAGAAACACACTTTACCTAACTCTATACCTAACTCTATACTAGACCAAGTTGAACTTAACTATTTCCTATGTGTCGGAATATCCTAACATCCCCCCTTAAGAACAACTTGGGATAGGATTGAAGGATTTACAAATATGACACAATAGGAGAAGGAAGGAGGCACTAGAGCCTATCCCCCCTTAGTGACAACTTCCTGAACTCCAAGCATATATCGAAGTTTAGTGAACTTCGCCTCTGTGAGAGCCTTTGTGAAGATGTCTGCAACCTGATCATCTGTTGAACAATATTGCACTTCAAGAACATGGTCATGAATGAGCTTTCTGATGAAGTGCATGTGTATTTCAATGTGTTTGTTGCGCTGATGCTGGACTGGATCTTTGCATAGCTGAATGGCACTTTGATTATCACACCAAAGTGTGGTTGGATGCTGCTGCTCAAAGCCAAACTCTGATAGGATCTGACGAAGCCACAAGGCTTCCTTACTAGCTTCCACGGCACCACGATACTCTGCTTCTGCTGACGAAAGAGAAATGGCAGCCTGTTTCTTACAAGCCCATGTAATAGGTCCTGAACCAAGAGTGAAGACATAACCGGCAGTAGACTTCCGATCATCAGGGTCACCAGCCCAATCAGAATCAGTGAAACCAACTAATAGAGGAGCTGCTTTGGCACTGTAATGAATCCCAAACTGTACTGTACCTCGAACATAACGAAGTATTCTTTTAGCTGCTTTCCAATGACTTTCACGGGGGTTTTGCATAAAACGAGCAACAAGGCCAACAGCAAAGGAAAGGTCAGGACGAGTATGGGTTAAATACAAGAGTTTTCCTACAAGTTGACGGTATAAGGTAGCATCAACTTCAGGAGAAGTACAAGAGACTGAAAGTTTGACTCCAGACTGAAAGGGAGAAGGGGCTGGCTTACAGTCTTCCATGTGAAAATGACGAAGAATATCACAAGCATACTTGGACTGGGAAAGGAAAATACCCTCCTTGGATTGCAAGACTTGAAGACCGAGAAAATAGTGTAAGTGTCCTAAGTCTGTCATTTCAAATTTCTTTTTAAGGCTGGACTTCACATGGTTTATAAGGTTGGGATCACTACCAGTAAGAATAAGATCATCAACATAAAGAACAAGGATGATAAGAGAGTTGCCCACTTTCTTGGTGTAGACAGTATTGTCAGAATAACACCTAGAAAAGCCAGATTCTAAAAGAAAGCTATCCATTTTGGCATACCAAGCCCGAGGAGCTTGCTTGAGACCATAAAGGGATTTCTTAAGTCGACAAACAAGGCTGGAGTCTGTTTGTATGAAGCCAATGGGTTGTTCCATATAGATTTCTTCCTGCAAGTCCCCATGCAAGAAGGCAGATTTAACATCCATCTGATGGACTTCCCATTTTAAAGAGGCAGCAAGGGAAAGAACAAGGCGGATAGAGTTCATTTTGGCAACAGGGGAGAAGGTTTCAGTGTAGTCAATGCCTTCAACCTGTGAAAAGCCCTTAGCAACAAGACGAGCTTTATGTTTATCAACTTTCCCATCTGGTCCATACTTGGTTCTGTAAACCCATTTACATCTAACAAGTTTGCGTCCCTTTGGTAGAGGAACAAGATCCCATGTATCATTTGCCAATAATGAATGATATTCTTCATTCATAGCTGCTTCCCAATGTGGATGGCCTGAAGCTTCTGCAAAAGTGTCAGGATCATGATTTACTGGAGCTTGAGCCAGTAAAGAAGAGGCTCTTTCAAACTGAGAACGTGTACGTCGCTGATCTGTAGGATCACCGGCAAGATCACCTGCTGCATCCCGAGTAGCACGGACCCATCTTGGAAGTTGAGGATCCTGAGAAGGTGGGGGAGGATTATCATCCTCACTTTCATCATCTGAAGAAGAAATGTTTTCAAAAGTAGAAGAGATAGGAAGAGGTGGCACATCCGCCGGACTAGGCTCGCAGGCCGATTTATTTTCATCAAATTTTACATCTCTTCTAATGATAACATTTTTGGACTTAAATGGAATAAGTCTATAACCTTTTACATCTTCAGAATATCCAACAAAAGTACATTTCTCACTCTTAGGTTCTAAAGCTTTATGCTTTTCATCTGGAATATGGGCCCATGCTTCACTTCCAAAAACACGAAAGTGACTTACATCTGGTTTAATGGAACTCCAAGCTTCTTCTGGAGTGATATTCTCTAGAACCTTAGTAGGAGTGCGATTGATTATATAATTTGCACAATTAATTGCTTCGGCCCAAAAACTAAGACTGAGTCCTTTAGATTGCAGCATACAATTAGCCATTTCCTTTAAGGTGCGATTTTTTCTTTCAGCTACACCATTTTGTTGTGGAGTGTATGGAACAGTATGTTGCATTTGAATTCCATTTTCGGTGCAAAAGTTGATGAATGTGTTTTTAACATATTCTCCACCATTATCAGTTCTTAGCTTAAGAATTTGATGTCCAGATTGTTTTTCAACAAAGGCTTTGAAGGCCAAAAAAGTGTTAAATACTTCGCTCTTGAGTTTTAAGAAGTATACCCAAGTGCGTCTGGAGAAATCATCAATGAAAGTTAAGAAATACTTGCAGCCAGAGAATGAAGCAACAGGAAGTGGACCACATAAATCACTGTGCACAAGCTGTAAAGGGGCTGAGGCGTGCCAAGAGGCACGTTTTTCAAAACTGTCCCGATGATGTTTTCCGAGTACACATCCGGAACAAACACCATCTCTGCAAGATACCATAGGAAGACCTGTCACCATATTTTCTTTACATAGATGCTGAAGGGAGCGATAGTTTAAGTGACCAAATCGCTCATGCCAAAGTTTGCTCACTTCATCATTATGAGCAACAAATACTGAGGGAAGATTTGATGACCCAAAGTTGTGAAACTTATACAACCTTGTGGAATCATCAGCAAGACCAGTAGCTAGAATCTGTTTAGGATCTTTTAGATCCTTGATTACAACATCATGAGGTGAAAATTCAACAATTTTACCTTCACCTGAATGAGTTATCTGATATACAGATAGAAGGTTGCAGGATAAGGTTGGAACACATAATACATCATTAAACTGACCATTGTCTAGATGAACAGTTCCAGTCCCTACAACATTAAGAGATCTATCATCACCAACATATATATTTTTGGTGTTACAATCATTTAAAGAAGAAAACATGGCTTGGTTTTTGGCCATGTGATAAGAGGCTCCAGAATCAATGAGCCACTCATGAGAATGAGAAGAAGAAGATACATTTAATGCATAACCAGACTGAGATGATTGACAACGACATGCAGAAAGTGCCATTCCTGAAGATGAAGTTGAAGTATGTTCCACATGGATGTTATTTTTCTTCATTGCGGCTTCCAAGGCTTCCATCTTCTTAAAGCATTTAGATTCTAAGTGCCATCTCGATTACAAAAGTTACAATGTCTATCAGTCTTCTTCCATTTGTTTTTATTGGTCTTATCATTTTGCTGAAATGATCTTTCATTTTGAGGCTGAGTTGGTTTAGGACCATTCTTTTGAGGATATGACTTCTTAGGATTCTTTGAATTTGGTTGCTGCTGGGCGGCTAACGCTTTCGTGGAAGAGTTTCCAAGATTAAGAAGACCAAGGTGTAAGAGTTTTTCTTGTTCTCTTATTAAAGAATCACAAAAAGAGTCAAAGGAAGGGGCCTTGTAGTCTTTTCCTTGACAAATGAAAGCTTCCCTTGTAGAATGGAAGGTGGAAACAAATACAGAGTAGGCTGGTCCCAACTTAGTAAGGATGGAATAAATAAGGTTACTATCTTCTTTCTTAACCTTAACACCTTCCAAAAGATATCTAAGGGTCTTGAATTTGGACAAGAAATCTTCAATGCAAGAAAAATTATTAGGATCCAATGTAAGCAACTCATTTTCAAGTTGATGGGCTCTAATTTCATTTTTAATCCCAAAAACTTTAGTGAGTTTTTCCAATGCTTCATGAGGAGTTTCAAGTTCTGCAATATGGAATCTAAGATCAGGAGAAATAGACATCCCTATCAAACCACGTGCTTGATCTTGTCTATTTTCCCATTTTGCAGCCTTGTCTTCATCTTTTGGTTTCTTCTCTTGGTCTGTGGCTATTCTGTAGAGACCTTTACTTCTAAGTAAATCTTCCATGTAGGCTATCCATTGGAAGTAGTTAGTGCTGTCAAGAATGACTTGGCATGGACTTTCCATTTTTTTTTAAAAACTGAAGCTGAAGATTCTGAAAGTGTTCCAATGGATAGATCTCGAAAAATTAGGCTGTTTAAAAAAAAACGGCTCTAAAAAAGGCTTCCGGATGAAGAAGTTATGGCTTTTGAAAAAAAAATTGTTGAAGTTGCCGGAAAAGTGCGCGAATGTGCGGAAATGAAAAAATCCGCCCCCACAAAATGGAGACTTGAACCCAAGACCTCTACTCTCTTAAAATAGCTTTGAACCAATTGATCTATACAAAAAATTTGAGAGAGAGAGAGAGAGAGGGGGGGGCCTTGGTTTGCGTGCTTGCCTTGAGAAAGCTCTTTTTCCCTACAAAACACAAAACACAAACCCAACACGAATATGCAAAGAAAAACGAACCTTGCGGCTCGAAGTTAGCTTTAGCCAAAAAACTAGATATTTTTAAAAAAATGAACCTTGCGGCTCAAAGTTAGCTTTAGCCGAAAAACTAAATATTTTTCTCAATGTTTCTGATTTTCCGAGATCACACTAAGGTGCAGGGAAAAGAGCATACGCATGAGAAAAATCTTTCCTTTCTGTTTCTGATTTGCCCAGATCGCACAGAGTCGCAGGGCAAAGAGTATACGCAGAAATGAAAGGTATAGATCTCGTTAAAAAAAAAGGCTAAATAAACCGAAACCTAAATAAGCAGAGAGAAAATAACAGTAAACTGCAAAAACACTGTATACCTCCCGATCTGAAAAATGACGCAGCTAGGGCTACCGGAAACCTTTTCGCGTGAAACGAAATGGGTTCCTAACTGGAACAGATGCTCCGAACGCAACAGAGCAGTCCTCTCGGCCCGAAAGCAGTCAGAAACAGCAGATATAGGAAACGACAGCCGCATGCAGTTCTACCGGCTTCAGATTTGGATCACCAACGGACGCGACCCTCAAATAGCTCTGATACCATGTAGGAATTTACAGGGTAATTTCCTCAGAAAGAACACCAAAAGGGCACCGCTCACAACCAGATCACAGATCAATACACCAGTATTTTTGACGTGGTTAAAACCCTCAAAGAGGGAAACAGTCCACGGCCTGCGCCAACGTGGCTACTACAGGAAATTTATTAATCAAAGAATGAAAATTTACATAAGATTCTCTTATGCACGGATTACCCGAACAATGACCCTCCATGCGCTTTAAATAGATTTCATGGACCAATCGGGTGTCAAGCCACGGATCAAGTGTCGGTAATACCGAGGAGAGAGTGAACCGTCGGATCACTACATATTGTGACCGTCGGATTGTAAGTTACAAAATGTACAACGGTAAAGAAACACACTTTACCTAACTCTATACCTAACTCTATACTAGACCAAGTTGAACTTAACTATTTCCTATGTGTCGGAATATCCTAACATTCCGCCTTCTTTCGTTTGTCTCTGTTCATGGCTTTAGCCATTCGATCACTGTGACTGTTCAGTTCCTCTCCCGCCTGCGTCAACTCACCTTCTGCAGCTGCGCTTGGAGTTCCCTGTTCGGCGTCAGCATGAACGCTCGAGAAGTGGCCATGTGTCTCCATCTAACTAGTGTCAGCATGCTTCGTCGGTTCGTTTCTTCCGTTACGCTGTGTATGCGTTTTTTCTCCACCATGGCTGTCAAACGGACTCCAAATCCCTTTAGATCGTGGGTTAATCCCCTATCGATTCCGCTTCCTCCATCGGGCGCAATCTCAGCCGTCCGATCTGGGCTCCTCCAGATCCAACGTCATACGCACATCGAGTGCGGTTGACTTGCTCGACCGATAGCGCGCGATCATGGCGGTTTTTCTCTCACCTCTGCTGCCATGCATCGATCGCTGAGTGGGATCGCTCCACTCTCCTCCAAAACCTCTTACCGTTCAAGGGCGCCCCGATCAATACCGCTAGTTTTCCAGAGCGCGGGTCCCGCCTTTGTCCTTTAGCGCTTTTGTTTCTCCGCCTGCGGTTCTCCGGCTCCCAACATGACCGAGTGCTTAAGACCCTTCCACTTTGGCCCTGTTTACCTAGCGATGCGCTAATCACGCATCAAAATCGCCTCCTTTTCCCGATCCGAGGCTCCCAGGGGCTGTTTTTGACCTCCCGCGTAGTCTCCATGGGCCTCGGTTAGCGCACTGTGACCGAGGTCCTCGTCGTTCCACGTTGGCGGCCATTTCCACTGGTTCAAGGCGTTTTTGATCGCTATTTTGGAATTTTTAAGGATTTGTTCAACTCGATACAGTCAAGGTTCTTGACAGTGTTTTGTGGATCCAATTCGGATCACCAAATCTATCTTCTGTTGTACATTCTGCGAGAAATTAGAATCGTCTAAGCAAAGACAACGCTGAAGCAAACTAATGAAAAAATGAATATTAACCCTGATGTAAGGAATAAACAAAAAGTAATGTTATTACATCTCACAGCTACATGATCATCAAAATATTAGAGTTAAATTTTGATATAAAATTAAATTAAGAGCATGTTTAGCCATTTACCTGAACCGTAGTGACATAATCAGAATGTGTACCTGCTACATAGATTGACAGATAGACACAAGAAGAGAATATGACAAAATTTGTAAATGCAAAGACTATGAGAATCCCAGAATGACATAATTTGTATATATGGAGACTATAACAGAATGTGCTCTAGGTATTTTGTTGGATATACATACTTAAAAAAAGAAACATGGATAAAAAAAACGAGTTTGTAATTTCTATATCCAGAATAAAATAGTCTAGTAAAACAGTCTCACGGATGATGTAACTCACTTATATAATATAAATTTGTGTTTTTTCCCTGAAAAAACAGAAAGTGCTTTATCTGATGATTCCAAGGCCAATCGAAAAATGTACCTAATTATTTTTCATTTTCAGGTTTGTCATCTCATCCCCCCATTGTACTGCAGACCATATCAACCCTACCTTGGAAAGCTTGAGCCAGAAAACACCACCTAGCACAGATTGAAATAGATAGATAGATTTAAGAATCATTGAGCAAGAATTACCAAACAATTACTGTGGCCCTATGCATGCCAATTATTTAACAGGCCACTTCCAATTTTGGACATATTTATTAGTAAAATCATTTGAATAACTCATTAAAAAGTAAAACAAAAGAACAAAAGCATACTTGCCAATACACTTCAATGGGTAGCCTAATAAAAATCCAACATCACTGGTTTCATCTTTACTTATCCATTTCTACTCTGTATCCCGCAACAAAATAAAATCAAACAAACATTACAAGCACACTGTAAAATTATGAAAAAGAATTCCAAAAGCAACCATTATAATCCAAAAAAACTAAAATAATCAATAAAGAAAATGTACAGTAAAAGATAAGATGCATAGCCATCCGATGGAGAAAACACATATCAACCCAAAAACACAAGAAACCAGAAATCGGGGCGTAGAGCAGAGAAAAAGATGAAATTCAGCGTATGTTGCTCTGACAAACGGTTAGGCCGACGTTGCAGAAGGCCTGCGCGTTCCATTCGAACAATCATTTCTCCACAAAATTTGAAATCACCGGAATTTAATTTCTGGTTACACCGGAATTTGATATCCGCTTTCGATTCTGTCTGCTTTCGTCTCTGTACGGAAAACCCGGAGGTATTTTAGGAAAAGGACGTAAAACCTTATTTTCATAGGCTACGAATTATTTATTTAATCCCATCTGGTGCTTCAAGTTTCTGTGTTACCTAAGTACGTGGGAAGGAAGAAATATATTACATGTAATTAAAATGCTATTTGGGTTAGGATATCGTTTTCGTAAGTATATAAACATGCAAATATAGGTTGATCAACATTTTAATTCAGAATAATAATAGAGTATATATTAATTAAAAGGTTAATCAACATTTTAATTAAGAATAATATTTTAGAAATAATAATAAAGTAATGTTGATTATTTTTAATTAAGAATAATATTTTCATAAATGTTTTGTAAATAATAATAAAGTAATGATGATCATGTTCACTAAAATTATATATATAAGGATTTTAAAAGATAATAGATTTCTTATTTTTTAAATTTTGTTTATATGTTTAAAAAATATTTAAATTTTGTGAAATGTGTTAAGATTTTTATCATTTTGTTGAGTTAAAAAATTAGATTAATAATATGATAAATATTTTGAAATTTAGATTTAATTTAAGTAAATAATTAATTATTATTATTATTATTTTTAATTCTTTTGATGTTATAAAGATTATATATTCTTTTATCCTATGACTGTTTTTTATTATATGATATTTCGGGAATTGATCAATACTCAATTTTACTATAAAATTTGTGATAATTTATTTACACTCTCAATACCTAATAAACTTTAATTATTAACTCACCTCAACCCATACTTTTTACTAATAATCCATTAAACTTTATTGTTAAATTTTTTATTCACATATTATCGATGTGTAAACTTAAAACCCTAAAATAAATCCATACCAGCTAAATACTTTTGACTAATAATCCACTAAACTTCATTGTTAAATTTTTTATCAGCGTATCATCCCTAAAAACATACCACCAAAATAATCCCCATCACCGTCATAATCATCTTCCGTGATCACCGCGTCATAATTCGAAAGACATCCTAACAATGATTATGATGGTATTCAATACCCAATCAACATAGTTTCCAGAGAAACCTTCAATCTATTGTATGAGGGCTCCACCACTTTCATACCACGCAAGTATCTGGTGCATTTAATATGAATACTGAAACAAGCACCTCAATACACCCACGGGATCAGTCTAGATACAAGTTGTGTATTTCAATGAAAATCTACAAGCCGAAATGACAAACTGATATTTGTTTTACAAAAATTTAGGGGATGGTTCAATCAGACAGCGGGCAGAACAGACCAACTTTAACTTTACACAGTATTACCAAATGTGCAAACACTTTTCTAACTATATCATTTGCACTTTTCTAAATATATGTAAATGATAGATAATCCATACCTCGGGCTTTTACCTTAAAAAGAGAACCGACGCCTCTGCTCTCATCTTCCTCCCAAAGGCAAACCTATTTACCTGTTGCAGAGCAGAGCACATTGGAAATCATGGACAACACCAAAATCCTTAACCAAATGAGATTTACAGCCTTGAGATTTCCTTGCACGCAATTTCGTTTTGAAATTTAAAAATAAATAATAGGACCATGAAATAATTCTTTAAGGCTATATGCAGGTTATTATCTACCACTAAAGCATACCTACTCCTCCCCTCTAGTGGTTAGTTTCGTAGAAATCCAAATATCTTCTGATGTACATCCTGCAACAAATTAAAATCGTCTGGGCAAAGACACACTGAGGTAAGAAATGAAAAAAATTAATATTAACATCAGGAATAAATAAAATGTAATGTTATTCCAGCTCACAGATACATAATCATCAAAATATGAAAGTTAAATTTTAATATAAAACTCTCAATGAGTAAATTAAGAGCATGGTTAGCAATTTTCCTAAACCGCAACGACATAATCAAAATGTGTACTTATATAGATTTATTTTTTTTAAGCTTTTTTATATTAACATAAAAAGATCGTACATATTCTTGTGGTCGATTTTAACTATGCTGGTCATTTTTATTTATATTATCCCAGGACTTGTCTACTTTTGAAACTTCTGGTCACATTACAGTTCACTTTATAGAAATTGTGTCCACTTACAGTTCGCTTTATAGTTCATCTTACAAAAAAATCTTTACATTATGTATCAAAATACAAAATCTTAATCTTCTACACGATGCATAAATTGTCTTCTAAAAGTAGTTAATGCTGCTAGCATTAACTATTGCTCCTTGTTCAAAAGCTATGAAAGATAACTTATCAAATTTTTGTGAGATGCCTTGTTTGGATAATAGGTTAGGTTCTCAGTCCAGTTTTGTGCTCGATAATATGGTGAAATGAGATGCCTTGTTTGGATAATAGGTTAGCAGTCTAGTTTTGTTCCCCATAATATGGTGAAATTGGATATGTTAAAAAATAATTACTAAAGTTTTGATGTGTTTCATCCTAAGTCACTGGATTCGTCCTAAACCCTTGCGAATCCTGAATCCGGCGAATCCGACACGATTCGGTCCAGATTCGTGTCCGAGGGCGTGTCACGATTTTCAAAAGCGTGTCGCGATTTTAGGACACGTGTCCGGTTTCCAGGACTCGCTAAGCTCAGCGCGGGAATGAAAAGGGCGTGTTTGCTCATTAAAATTGTCATTTGGCAAGTGATTTGTGTTGTTGGCAAGTGATTTGTGTTGTTGGAGCAAGGAGTAAAGCATTTTGGCAGCTTCATGAACAAGTTTAGGCCCTAGTATTGATATGCTATTCATGGTAATGTTAAATTCTTAAAGTAAAAGTGACATTCTCCTTAATCGTCATTTTCATCCTTTTACTTAAATTTTTAACATTACCATGAAATGACTCAGGGTGTTTGAGAGTGGTTCCAGCCTCATTGGATTTCATATGGAGAAAGTAGAATTTTAGATTTCATTCAAAATCCAGCAGACTTATCAGCTTTTTAGGATTTTAGGATTGGGGGATTGCAATGTTTCCATTGAATTTTGTCATGTATTAGGGTATGGAACTTGTATTTAATCAAGAGCACCAAACCAAGAGCTTCTGAATATGTCGCTCCCGCTCCCAAGTAAAACTGTTCCTGATGATATGGGTCTGGACACCACTATTGAGTTGGCATTGGCCAACATGGATCTCAATGATCTAGTGCTAGAGCCTGTTAGATTTGATGACTTAGAGGGGTCAACCTCCATACCAGCGGATGCAGAGGCGACTATGGATACAGTGGAGTAGGAGGATGTAGAGGAGAGCAGTGGGGACTAGGATGATGGGGACAGTGATGCTGATTCTGATGCTGATTGATGCCTTGAGGCTTGTATACCTATAGTTGTTTTATATTTTCTATTTCTATTTTCCATTGGCATTGCACCAACACTACCTATGTAACACATTTTGATTTGATGACTTAATGAGAAAACTACAGTTGTCAGTGTGTTTATCTTACTATCTTGTAGTTGTAAGTTGTCTTTCAGTTATGAATTATGAATCATGATTTAAATTTTTAATAGATTCATCATTTATGTGACCAGTACCACTGACCTTTATTTGAATTTTGTATGTACTATGCATGCTAATAGCTATAGATGAAGATCTATGTTTGAAATCAATAAATTTGTATCATTAATTAAAATTTTTGTAAGAAATATGATAATATCTAATTTTTAATATATATGTATATTTTTTAAATATATATATATATATATATATATATAATAAAATAATATATAACG
Source organism: Pinus tabuliformis (assembly GCA_031772625.1). Lineage (NCBI taxonomy): Eukaryota > Viridiplantae > Streptophyta > Pinopsida > Pinales > Pinaceae > Pinus > Pinus tabuliformis. Next base: position 558,600,168 of record CM062808.1, on the reverse strand, counting down.
TGTCCTAACGTGTCCTGTTTCGGGGGTCAGCGTGTCCAAATCCGACACCACGAATCTCGAATCCTATGTGTCCCGAATCCCCGTGTCAAGTGACTTAGGTTTCATCTAATTAGTTAATGTAGGAAGATTGAAATTTATGTCGTCTTTTACCCAAATAACAATAAAATAACAATGTCTTTTGCATCTCCATATATTTGTATCCTTTTTTAGTCTAAACCTCTCTATTTATATAGATTGACAGATAGAAATAAACAGAGAAGAGATAATTATATAGATAATCCAACCTAAACCTATGTACTTGTAAGCCAACCTCACACAAAATACTGCAAACTTGCAAAGTGCAAACACTTTTCTAATTATATGTAAATGCGGCCATTTTAATTAGAGATAATTGATAGATAATCCATACCTCAGGGTCTTATCTTAAAAAGAAAACTAAAGAACCGACACCTCTGCTCTCATCTTCCTCCCACTAGCAAACCCTCTTTACCTGTTGCAGAGCAGAGCACATTGGAAATCATGGACAACACTAAAACCCTTAAGCAAATGAGATTTACACCCTTGAGATTTCCTTGCACGCAATTTCGTTTTGAAATTTAAAAATAAATAAATCAATAAATAAAGAGTGTTGAACCTCTCCTGTGAATAGGACCATGAAATAATTCTTAAGGCTATATGCAGGCTAAAGCATACCTACTCCTCCCCTCGAGTGGTTAGATTCTTAGAAATCCAAATCTATCTTCTGTGGTACATCCTGCAACAAATAAAACTCACCTAGGCAAAAGACAAAACGGAGGCAAAATATGAACATCATACCTGATGTAAGGAACAAATAAAATGTAATGTTAATACAGCTCACAGCTACATAATCATCCCGATATTAAAGTTAAATTTTGATATAAAACTCTCAATAAGTAAATTAAGAGCATGGTTAGCAGAATTTACCTAAATTGGAGTGACATAATCAAAATGTGTACCTACATAGATTGAGAGAATGTAGACAAACAGAGAAGAGAATATGACAGAATTTGCAAATGCAAGGACTTTGAGAATCCCAGAATTACATCCAGGGTCAACCGAAGAATGTGCGTATTTATTTTTTCATATTCAGGCTTGTCATCTCATTTCCCCAATTTCACTGCAGACCATATAAACCCTGCCTTGGAAAGTTTGCGAAAATAAACACCACCTAGCACAGAATGAAATACATCGATTTAAATATCAGTGACAAAATAGGAATCATTGAGCAAGAATTGCCGAAGATAGATAATAAAAGCAAATGAACCATAAAACAATTATTGAGCCTCTATGCGTAGCCATTAGCTAAGAAGCCACTTCCAAAATAATCTAAATATGTACTACTGATTAAACAAAGGAATACCTGCCCATCCACTTCAATGGGTAGACTCATAGAAATCCAAAAATCACTGGCTTCATTTTCACCTATCTATCTCTGCTCTGCCTCCCGCAACAAAGTGAAATCGGGCAAACATCGCTAGCACACTGTAAAATTATGAAAAAGGTAAAAAAACTAATCCAAAAGCAACCATGGCAATCCCAACAAAACTTAAAAAACAATAAATAAAATGGACTGTAAAAAATAAAATGCATGGCCATGCAATGGAACAAACACATATCAACCGAAAAACAAGAAACCAGAAGACGCGGAGCAGAGCAGAGAAGAAGATGAAATTCAGAGTATGTTGGCTCTGAGAATGTCTTATATGCTCTTCTTTTCAAACGGTTATGCTTTTTGCTTTTCTGACGTTGCAGAGGAAGTGGGCATTCCATTCGAACAACCATTTCTTCACAAAATTTGAAATCACTAGAATTTGATATCCACTTTTTTCTTTCTGCTTTTGTGTGTACGGAAACCCGGAGGTATTTCAGGGAAAAGCGCGAAAAGGATGAAAACAACAGATTTTAAGATTTTCTATAAATGGAAACTCTTTTAATAAGCCCTTTTAGCATCTAGCGCGGCAGCGCTCGATAAACTGATTTAGGAAAAGCACAAAAAGAAAAAAAACAATAACAACAGATTTTTTATTAATAGAAACTATTTTAATAAGCCCTTTTAGCACCTATCGCCCAAATAAAACTGGAATTTCCATAATTTTCTAGGCAATTCCTTGGCCTAGTTAGACTCTGCAATTTATAATGGGCATTAAATGAGGTGCCTATATATGTTTATGGTTAGATTTTTGGCTAGTCAGATATATATAGTTCCACTTAATTATTAGTCTTATAAATTATTTTTACTGTCAGTTAAAATATTATTTCATTTCATTTGTTGCCCTAAATAAACTAACATAAATCATTTTTACTTTCTGTTAAAATATTATTTCATTTCATTTGTTGCCCTAAATAAATTAATATGACTCATATATTCACATTCAACCAACTAACAATGAACAAAAATAAATAATATTACCATTTAAAAAAATACTATCAACATATTAATCCACCTAACTAAAAAACTGCCATCAATATATTAAGGCCATCTAAATAAAAAAATACCATCAACGTATTAACCCTATCTAAAATAACTCAATGAGAAGAGTACCAACATAAAGAGAAAGCCTTCAGTTATATAAGTATTGAAAAGTTGTAATAAAATCATTACTATTTTTGTTACAATAGTTTTTTTTGTTATATATTTATCAATGGTAAATACAAATGAAGTCTTCAACTATATCAACCACATTAATATTTGTAATGTGGTTGTACTAGTTAAATAGTATTGAGAGAAATGCGTTAAGATTTTTATAATTTTGTTGAGTTAAAGAATTAGATTGATAGTATGATTAATATTTTGAAATTTAGACCTAATTTAGGTATCAGTTAGACAATTTAAAAGAAAGTATTTTTCATCTTCAATTCTCTTGACATTGGGAATTAACCAACACAATTTCACTATGGAGCTTGTAAGAATTTATTCTTTTATTGGCGATGCTTATTTTCTTCTGTATACTAGTCAAGATAGAGAGATACTTTGACTCTCTAGATTTGGATTGATCATCTCCTTATAATATCTTAGTTTCCTCTTTCTTGGGCATCTTGATGCTTATCTTCTTCTTTATACTAGTCAAGATAGAGAGATATTTTGACTCTCTAGATTTGGATTGATCATCTTCTTATAATATCTTAGTTTCCTCTTTCTTGTGCATCTTTATGCCATCCCCACTTGAGTTGAACACGGTTTACATCTTATCTTCCATGTTGTTTACCGTCTTCTTATACATGACATACATAATTATAGTCATATTTTAAATGGTGAAAATGAAAACGGTTTTGATGCAGAGGATAGAATGGGGTGTAGTTTCTTTAATCTTAATATTATAGGTTATAAACTACTTTTGGATTTGTTTTATCTTCCTCCATAACTTTGAGAAGATTCCACATCTCCAACCCTCTCATCAATATAAAATAACAAGGGTGAAAAAAGTCTTAAAGAGGAGTTTATTTATTTATCACGTCTAAAGATCTCCTAACTTATAATTATTTTCAAGTCCATATTAAGTTTTTCATCCTCCATTGCCCTTTTCTCATGATAGATATTCATTCCAAGATATTTGTATGAAGGAACTACCTCCAAGTTGTTGTTGTCATATAAAAAAGTAGCACATGTGATCTTTTTAGAGTTATTTATCATGAATTTTGTTTTTTTGGTATTAACATTCATACCCATCTTGGAACAAAAATATTGGAAGATTCTTAGTTTCTTTTTGAAATTGTAAAGATTCCTTGCCAAAAGTACAATATAGCGAGCATTAAGAAGAAGAATGATGATTATACCAATGGGGGTGGGGTCAACACAACCCACTTATTCCAAACATTATTCTAAATTATCAATGTACATGCCAAAAAGGGCAGGGAACAAACAACACCCTTTCTTGACTCGAATATTGCAATTAATATATTCCAACCAACCCTTAATGGTCCTAAATTGGCAATAGCATTCTCATACAACCTTGTCACAACGACCTTCAACTCAAGAAGAACCTCCATCTCTTCCAACCTCTTCCAAAGGTTTGTCTTGGGAACAATGTCAAAAGCTTTTTTGAAGTCCACAAAGCAACAAAGGAGGTTGATTTTGCTATCAGACACTTCTTTGTAATGATCCTTAGAGTAACGAGGTGGTCCACAATTGAATGATATTTCCTAAACCCAAATTGACATTTACCTCTTTTATCATGACTTTCCAACCATAGGCTAATCCTCTTTTCCAAAATAATTTCATATGGAATAGTGGTCCTATAATTAGAGGGAATGTTTTTATCCCCACTTTTAAAGATAGGTACAATGAGGCTATCATCCAAGGCTTAGGGAAGCATTACGTCACTGTCAAATTGAAGAGCTTGTGTATGTGAGAGATGAGGGTAGACCCTACTATTTTATAATTTCAACTTGATGGCTTTCCATATCCTTAGCTTTTCCAATTGGGAGCCACTTAACCCCAAACTCTATATCTTCTAGAAAAAAGATTTCATCCTCGATAAGAACATTTGAAATGGTGTACATGGCATTATGGATTCATAAAGATTTTTAAAATACTATTTTGAAACTAATGATATTAATTTATTTGGTTTTACTAATAAAAGGTTTACTCCAAACATTTTTACTATCTCATTTAAATAAATGTAACAATTGTTCTTGTTTTTTATTGTGCATTGCATTTTCTTTCTTTTAATAAGAATTTTGTACATTTTTATTTTATCAAAGTTGAAAGATTCATTAAAAGGTTTATTAATTATTTTATTTAATATTTTTAAATTATAATTATAATTAATTTAAAACCTATAAAAAATAATTACATATTATTTTTTGAGATTCAAGTGCCTTAAGTGAGTCATTCAGGCATTCATTAATGACCATTTCCATGAGAAGTAGTGGTAACTGACTCATTTCTCATGATTAAGAAAATGGACTATTCAAAAATGGTCATAGATGAATGGCAACAAATCAAATATATAATGTTTTATTTGCATGCATGGGTATAACACGCATGGTATAAGTTTTGCAGGCATGGTATAACATAACACATTCAATTTTTCCTTTTACTGAGTATTAGTTTGTCTTTGACCAAAACTTTATGGCACTTACCGATAGTTTAACATTAGGAATTCATTTTTTGTTATTTTATTATTATTATTTAAATTTATTTATTTGTAAGACAATTGTTGAGGCCTTATTATGGGTTGTTTAGTAACTTCCATTTCTATTAGTTACTTTTATTTTTATTTTATTTTTTCTATTATTTCTATTTTCAGGAATTATAACTTTTTCACATATTTTCAATTTAAATAACCTATTATTATAATAAAAACATATATATATATATATATATATATATATATATATATATATATATATATATATATATATACACACGCACACACGGTATGTTAACATAAATAGTATAATTGATCATATTTCTTAATTTTTGGTGACAACATTCAACAATACAATATTTTATTAGTTGTTTTATTTTTCTAATGGAATTTTTGTCTTTATTATTTTTCTATTTAATTAAGCTATATTTAAGCTATGCAGTAGGTACTAGCTACTATGTAGCCTTGTTAACTTCTCATACAGATTTGAGATAAATCTATTTATTTAAATGAAAATGACATTATATCTTACCTTTTTATTTTTTCTGTGTTACCTTCTTATTTTTCAACCTAAATTAATTCATCAATAATTTCAACATTAAAACCATTTTGTAAAAATACGCTTCCATCTTATCTAAAACATCTAATATAACATTAAACAATATTTTAATTTAATTTTTTTATTCATTAAAAAAATATTTTTATTTTTTTCCAAAGAAAAAATTGTAATTTCTATCAATTGAAATAAAATTACATTTTGTAGAACATAATATGTATGTATATAGTATCAAAAATTACATTTTGTAGAATATAATATGTATGCATATAGTATTATACAAGAACATGAAGAGTACAAAGAGAAAGTTGAAAAACAACATATAGGGTCATAAAATACAAGATGTCTTGGAATAAAAAACTAAAAATGAAAAAATAAGGATAGAAAAATTTATGACTGATTTGTGCAAATATTTTCTCTTTGTCCTTTCCGCCCATACACTTTTTGCCAACCATCAAGATTTGGTTCAACAAGAACCAAAGCCAATTCTTCTCTCAAATGAGGAATATCTTTATCAAAATAATAACTTTCTGAGACATGAGCTCTTTTGAGCCCACAAAGCCATCCAGTGTCAAAGAGTCTTCTGGTTCCTTCTCTACCTATTCTACAATTCCGAGGGATGACTGTACCGAAGTGCCCCCATCTTGGACAACTCCCTGCAAGTCTATTTCATTGTTTTCTTCTTGTTCTAGATGATATTCCTTTTTGTCATCTTCTTCATCCTCAGAAGGTTTTTCCTCTTAGCACTGCCATCCTTTTGATCTATTTGATTGTCTCTTCTTTTTCTTCTTGGGGTTCATCCTTGCCTAGGGGTAAATATGCTGAAATCACCTATCTGAAAGCATATACAACAATTAAATGTCATGTTTTCATAGTCTAAAACTTGTGACGAACATAAGTTTTTGTGTTTCAAATTTATATGATCAGAAAGTCCTTTTTTGAGATCAATCTCCACACATATTCTAGCATATGTGAAGATACCATTTTTTGTTCTTTCTAGATCTAATTATTTAAAAATTTCCTAGTGTTTTACCTATATCTTCAAGAACTTTATGGTGCCAAAACAAAGGGGGGAGATTTGTGAGTCTCACCCAAACCAACATAGTAGGGACCACCATAGAGTTGGCATCAAACTCAGGGAACTAAGGCATAATGAAAAGCACGGGTCTACCCCAAAACTAGGGCCCTACATTTAGAGCATACTCCATATCTTTTTGTGTCAAAAAACTGTACTATGAAGAAAGCTTTTGAGCATAAAAAAATTTGAAATCCAGAGTCCACGTAGAGATAATCCATTTAATGAGCGCTTTGGGTTTGGGCCAAAGGCCATTAAATCTGCATATGATTGCTTTTATTTGTAAAACAAATAATGTGGAATTAACCTCAAGAACGTGTATTTCCATAGAAGGAGCTTTTTTCATTTGTTCAACAATATATGGACCCAAAATGTTTTGATATTGTTTTACATGGGAAATTAACTTTCTTTGAGCATCATCCTTAAAAGAAACATAAATCCCATTAGTTGATTTTTCACAAGGAGCACCTCCACGGAGTCTTGTGGTCAGAATAATGGTTGAGTCATTGGAGATGTTATAGTCTTGTAGCTTGCATGAGTCTATTAGTACCTTCCCATTAAATTGAAGGGATTGATAACATAATAATATAACCCAAATTATTTCAATGGATTATTTTATAAATAATACAAAAGAAGAACTATCGACCCATAATAGTTTAGATTTCCCGCAAAAAATTTTAACGAAAATATAGAAGGACTACACCCTATTGTTCTTTGACAAAGGAGAAATAATATCAAATCGGGCCATTTTTTGAGGGACCCCAATACTAGAGGCCACCAATTAAGGCTCGAGAGACAAAGCCGCTCCCAACTTAGCATAAATAATGGCTCGACATATTGGCGAGGAGAAATAGAAGGGCGTAGAGGTTGGTGAGTTCACTAAAAGTAAAAGTGCCCATTTGAAAAAACAAAACCACCATGCACCAATAATGCAGGTCATAGAAAAATTCTAAGAGTGTGAGAAACAAAGAAATGTTACCGAGGCAAAGAGATGGTACTAGTTAAGAAAACACCCATAGATGCCGACGAAGAAAAGACATCCTAGAGATATTGAGAGTGTAAATTCCGTGTGAAAATTTCCTTGAAATGCAGCAAGTGGAATTTATTCTTCTACCTAATTAAATTGTGTAGTTTATTTTGTTATGACAAAATAATGAATAAATCAGAATTCAATTTATTCACAATAAAAATGACACTGTTATTTTTGGACAAATGTCCCTGGAAAAACCCAATGTGGGAAAATGAGTGCAGTAGATGGGGGTTTTATTATTATTATTATGCAGTATTGAAATCTGTGTACAAAAATCTGGATGCCAAACTAGAAATCCTCTCCTAATAAAATATTGGCAAAATATATGAGAGTATTTTCTCTCTATCCTCAAGCAATCCTACCCACAATCATCTCTCAAACTTCCTCTGTGTCAAACTCTACATAGGCACTACACAGGTTGAAACTCACACTGCCTAGAATAGCTACAATCTAGTTTTGTTGACTATCTCTGTCACTGAGAAGGATTCATTATCCCTCTAGAAGAATTTTCTTGGCACTTAACATCTCAAACTCAATATGTGTGAGATTTTAAAGAATTCTCAATTTTTTCAATTAATTGTTGTTAAGTAATCACTTTTCCTAAATTAGAATTAGGAAATATTTAATTATTGATTAATTAACTTAATTGAGTTATCTTTGGGTGTTTTCTCCTGAAACTTTTTTTGAGTTCTAAAGATCTAGTGTTCCTTAGCCTCTCTAACCAAAGTTGAGACTATAACACTAAGATGATGCTATAAAAAATAACACCCCCTCTTGGCGAGGAAAGTATTATATTGTCTCATAACATCTTCCCATATGTTGTTGATGTCAAACAACTATGAAAACCTGCCACTTCCCACCAACTACTGTGCATACTCTAATTCATTTTCCACTTTGTAGTTGAACCATCCTGCGTATATGTTGTTGCTGACACTGCATTGTACTACCCTATACTGCTACCAACACTACTCTGTGTTGCCACTAGTCTCATCCTACTGCTACTACAACTACTGCAACTGAGTCCAAATCCTCCTACTAATGAAAAGGGTTCTCTACTATACTTGTATGTTATTTGAAATAGACAAAGTTAGCTCTCCCTAGAGCTTTCGTGAGTATATTTGCAACCTTCTTGTAGTGTTGTTTTAATCAATCCTAATTGACCAAGACTGCAACATGTAATTGTCAACCTGAGGTAGGTCTTGCTGTTTCAATGGAGTTTGCACTGTTTGTGCCGATACACTACAACCAAGAATGAAAAATAGAAAGAACAGTAAAATATGTCATTGAATCAAATTTTTGAAATCAAATCATTCATGTAGAAATAAAGACACTCCACAGAATTGAAATCACACTTCGCAACTACCAAAGCAAGGGTGCGCCACACAGTAACTAATATCTACTCCAGCTGGTTACTACCATTCTGTTTGATTACTCAGTGTAACAACATAATATAAATTGGAACAACAATGAATGTAATTCACAATTTGTACAACAACAATAGGAAACCATATGAAAAATAAACAAAACAAGAATGTACACTACCTCTACCACTGCAGTCCCTGCCAAAGAGGAGGGCCCTTCCTCCTTAGCAGGGGCACAGGAATAACACGAAATTAATTAATGAATCAGCTGAAGAGTAGTAACAACATCACCATAGTGATTTAATATTAAAAATAATTCAGAGTTACAGAAGCAGAGTAACAATACCCTTCTATATGTCATCCTTGTACATAGGAAATCGAGTTTCTTTTATAGTTATTACATGCCCAAAATTAGAAACAGATCAGTCGTGAGAATATCACGATTATCATGTTGATCAAAAATAAAAGTAGTTACAACCTATTTTGAAATACAAATATTCATTAGTTAGGATTGCAACCACTTGGGTCTGTTGCTTCCAAAATAAACAATTCCTAATGTCGACAACTATTATGTTGGAAATACTAAGAGGGGGGGTGAATCCGTATTTCTTTTTCAATTATTATTTTACCAGTTAAAACATTTATATTCAGAACACAAGATGAACAACAATTATAAATGATTTTATTAATATAATCTTTGAAATAAAATAGATACAATATATAAATGGTTGCAATCAGTTGCCAAGCACCAACTTGGACTTTTATGAGGCTCCAACCTCCAGAGCACAAAATCTGTTTTTCCAAGGCAACAATCTTGGACTTAGGAGCATCAACTCCCAAGAACTTCAATCCTTTCAGTTCTGAGGCTCCAACCCCAAGGACACCAATCCTTCCTACTTCTAAGGCACCAATCCCAAGGACACCTGAGACCTCCTAGGACCCATCCACACCATTCTACATCCTTTCACATCTCGAAACCTCCCTCGATCGCCACCTATTCGCTGCCACATTCACAAACAAATAAATTACATGCATGATAAATTCACATAAAAATCCAAAAAGATGCTTTTTGCTCATTTGCTTCTAGAAATAGCTTAGTTAAATGTTGTTTACTTCCTTAAGTATGTAATGGCATTCCTTTCATGATTTTCATAGTGCTTTCTGCAAGAGTAGGATTAGTGGTTAATTAGGATTTCCTTGGTTTGCTTTACATTTCAATCTTCTTTTCTGCAAGTAGAATAGCATTAGTAGAGTAATCTCTCTTTTTCTTTTCATCACATATAGAGCTTCTTCTTGAATCCATAAAAGTTGGCTTGAGATCCTAGTGATCTTGCATTGGCTGACCAAGTGACAACCTGTAGTAAGAATTAGTACTTGTCATACAGCACCATCACTTCCAAGTTTGTTACGAACTACCGGGTTGATAAAAGTAAAGTAGGAAGCCCAGGAGTTGCAGCGTTATCGCTGCAATGTTGGTTCTCAACACTATTCGGCGCCATTGCCGAGGAAGTGTCAAAGTATTATGTGATTACTGCTTTCTTTTATTTTTTCTTGCAACATTATACTAATAGTTTTTTCATCAAAAGTAGAATAAACATTTCCTTTCTTTCAGTTCTGCATTTCCTTTCTTTCCTCTTCAATTCTGTAAATTTCATTTCAGCAAGCTCATTTCAGTTAGTTGGAATTTGTTTGTTCAATCAATTTCAGTTTTGCAGGTATTATCAGTGTGGGGAAAAAGAAATAAAAACCAACCAAAAATATTTCCTTTCATGCCTCGTAGGAATAGAGATAATTTAGGAAAAAATTTGCCCAACACCCCCACTGCTCCACACAACCAACCTTCTCTCTTCTTCGGTGGCTGTGATCAAGAAGAACCCTTAGGTGAACAACCCGACATATTTGAAGAACCTATAGGGGAAGAAGAAGAAGAAGAAAACATGCCTTTAGAGCCAATGGATGAACACAAAAACACTAGGGGGAATGGAGAAAGAATAGAGGGTACCTTTCCCATTCGGGAGACCAATGGGGACACCAAAATGAAGAATATAAGCCCTTCCGCCCTACCTCATTTCCATGGTCTGACTACATAATATCCTGATACCTTCTTGTTTGAGTTTGTTGTTATCTGTCAAACATATGACTATGCAGAATATGAGAAAAAATTGAAATTATTCCCTTCTACTCTCAAGGATGCAGCATTGTGCTGGTTCATGGGATTACATGGCAATAATATCACAACTTGGGCTTAGATGCAGCAAGCCTTTAACAACAAGTACCGAGACTATTGTAGGTCAAAAGATACTAAAGAAGAAATTTTCCGAATGACTATAGGAAGTGATGAGTCCTTGGAAGACTATGAGGAGAGGTTCAGACTCAGTTACAAAAGGGCCGAGTGTACACTTGACCCTGAGTCTCTGAAGATGGTTCTGCTCAATGGGAATTCCGAAAGATATTTTAGACACCCTCCATTTACTAGCCAGGAGAGACATCTACCAACTATCATATGAAGACATAAAGACTGTTTTTAGAAACCATTCTAGCGCAGCCAGAAAGATAGGTAAGGGGAGTCAACCCATAGCCAGTACCTCTTCCTCTAACTCATCCATCAAAAAAGATATTGGAAACATGTTGGAAGGCTTCAAGATTGAGATGATACAGACTCTTGGCATACAAATGGATACGTTGCATATCAAAAGGAAACAAGAGGAAGAAGAGAGGGCTTTGGCCATATTTTGCCCTAGATGCACCAGGAGGCATCCTAGGAACGAATGCCCATTGAACTCAATAGAAGTTTGTTCAATCTATGAAGAAAATCATTCCATAGATAAGTGCCCTTCCTTACCTAAACTTAAAGTTGTATATCAAAGGGCTGAGGAAGTCATTGAACAACTCTATTACATAAACCAAAGAAGGCCTCATGGACCTAGACCATACCAACAAGGGATGCAAGGGACATCCCAGGCATGCTACCACCTCAACCAAGTCACTTCCATACCTTCTTTGGGTCCCCCTGCTCATCTTTCCTGGTTCACGCCTCCTCCTTGGTCCTTCACATCTCAATATCATGCCCAACTAGCCAACCATTCATTTCAATCCTATGCTCAGCCATCACCTCAATGGAATGCACCTCATCAGGGGTGGAGGCCCCAACACAACTCTCTCCCCGCTCTTTTGCCTCCACCACCTGCCCAACCACAACTGTTACCTCCTGCTCCTCCAAAGCAACCCCAAATGCCTGCCAGCTGAATCCGAACCCAAACAATAGACAAGCTCAGCAAGTGTATAGTGGGGAACCATCATGCCCAACTTATGCTGTGGAGATTCAGGAGATCAACCTGCGATCTGGGAAAGTTCTCCCAGATAGTTAGCCTCCACCTAGGGAGGTTGAGGAAGATAAAGAGGAAAGTGAACCGAAATCAATTCCACCCTTTCCAAGGGACTATCCGTGACAGTCCAACCTACCCTAGAAGAAACTAAACTTCTGGGGGAATTGAAACATCTATGTGTAAAGATACCACTTCTCCAAGCCATAAAGGATGTGCCTATCTACAATAGGTTGATTAAAGAGAAGTGCTTTAGGCATCTAGGAAGGCGCAAGAGAGATGCCCCAACCATCAATGTCATAGGGCAGCTGTCCGACCTGATGTTGGGGCAGGTAATCTGTCCAAAATATCTAGACCCTGGAAGCCCAGTAGTTGATGTCCACATCAATGGCACCATGATTCCACATACTTTGATTGATCTGGGAGCTACCATTAATGTGATGACAAAGGACACAATGCTCAAACTCAACCTTCAGGGCTCCTTGAGGAAGACCACAACCGTGCTACAGTTAGCAGACCGCTCCACCATGACCCCTGAGGGGATTGTGGAAGATGTGATGGTCTCCATTGATTCTTGGGAGTACCCTGCTGATTTCTTAGTTCTCCAACCCAAGGCAAAGCTCACTGGGTATCCTCTCATTCTGGGAAGACCCTGGTTGGCTACCGTCGATGCCTACATCAACTGTTGAGCTGGGAACATGACCATAAAGAACGGGCATATGTCCAAGTAGTTAATCCTATATCCTCCTGCCCAACCTTCGTTAGAACATGATCTACCTCTCTGGTTGGAGGAGGAAGATGAGGATGAAGTTTATTCTGCACCGCTTTGTACATTAGAAACCACCATGGGAGGAAAACAACAAGATGAGGATGATATGATTCAAAATCTGATTCAAAATCCACCTCCTAGTGTATCGCCTTTAGAGGAAATAGTAAGAGAAACCAAAAACAACCCCTCAATTGATCTCTATGCGACCGACTCCACTTCTCTCTGTGTTAAGAATATAGAGTTCGGTCCAGAAAGAACCTTGAAAATCAATCCATCCCTATCCACTTCCCAGGAGAAGGAATTGTGTAGCCTACTGAGAAAGCACTTAGATGCCTTCGCCTGGAGTTATAAGGAGATGAAGGGAGTGCACCCTTCGGTTTGTACTCATCATATATACATCAAGGAAGGTTGCAAGCCAGTCAGGTAGCGTCAAAGGAGGATGAACCCAACACTTAAAGATATTGTTAAGGAAGAACTGCAGAAATTGCTTGATGCAGGGTTCATCTATCCCATATTTGACAGTGAATGGATCTCCCCTTTGGTGCTAGTGCCAAATAAAAATGGTAAGTGGAGAATCTGTGTCGACTATCGAGAATTGAACAAAGCCACTAAGAAGGACCATTTCCCTTTACCTTTCATAGATCAAGTGCTATACGGTCTAGCAGGGAATTTTTTTTTCTCTTTCCTAGATGGGTTTAGTGGGTACAATCAGTTTCAAATCTGCCCGAAAGACCAAGATAAGACCACTTTCACTTGTCCTTGGGGTACCTTTGCATACCGAGTCCTTCCTTTTGGTTTGTGTAATGCTCAAGCCACTTTCCAAAGAGCGATACTGAGTATATTCTTCAAATTAGTTCATGATGCAATAGAGATATACATGGATGACTTTACTCCTTATGGCTCTGATTTTCAGGAAGCTTTATCTAACCTAAGAAAAATTCTAGACAAGTGTATTGAGATGAACCTGTCCCTCAGTCTGGAAAAATGTGAATTTTTTATGACTGAAGGGACCGTGCTAGGGCATGCAATATCTCAACAAGGATTGCAGGTGGACCCCAACAAAATTGCCATCATCCAACGGGTCCCACCTCCTCAAAAAGTGAGAGATGTCAGAAGTTTCCTAGGCTTAGCTGGGTATTACCAAAGATTCATTAAATATTTCAACAAGCTACCCTCTCTGTTGTTTGGTCTTTTGGGTAAAGATGTTGAATTCATATGGTTGGAAAACTGTCAAGAAGCCCTAGATACCTTGAAAATAAAACTTGTGACTGCCCCAATTTTGATAGGCCCAAACTGGGCCCTACCTTTCCACATTCACACATATGCCTTGAACAAAGAAGTAGGAGAAACCTTGGGACAAATCGATGAAAAGTTACCTTATGCCATATACTTTATAATCAAAAACCTGTCAAAGGCAGAGTTGAACTATACGGTAATCGAGAAGGAACTCCTAGCTGTCATGCATTCCTTAAACAAATTCAAACATTATATCATAGGCTATCAAAACTTTATGCACACTGATCATGCTGCAATTAGATATTTAATGAACAAACCAAATGTGAATGCTCGCATTATTAGATGGTTGCTTTTACTACAGCAATTTGATTTTACCATTGTTGATAATCCTGGTAAAGAAAATGTTGTTGTTGACTTTTTGTCTAGAATAAATTTGCCTGCAGGTGAAGAAGGAATGGTGGATGATCAAATGCTAGATGAACACCTGTTTTCTATCTCAGTACTCTCCATGGTTTGATGATATAGTAAACTACTTGGTTTCAGCATAGTTCCCACCACACTTGTCCTCAAAGGAGAAGAGCAAAATAGTAAGGAAAAGCGCCCCTTTCACCTGGGTTGGGGGCAATCTCTTCAAACTTGGCCCAGATCAAATCTTGCGGAGATCTGTCAGGGAGGAGGAAGTTTTTGACATCCTCCTAACTTGTCATGATGGGCCTTGTGGAGGTCATTTTGTAGCAAAAAGAACTGCCTTCAAGTTACTGCACGTAGGCTACTATTGGCCCACTCTTCATCAGGATGTGAGGAGATATACCATCTAGCATGATCGGTGTCAAAGGGTGGGGAACCTACTCCAAAGGATGAAATTCCCATGCAGCCTTAAGTGACCTTTGAGCCATTTGAGAAGTGGGGCATAGACTTTCTAGGTCCTATCAGCCCTCCTTCAAAAAAGAAGCAATACATCATTGTGTGCACCGATTACCTAACAAAGTGGGTGGAGAAAAAAGCAATTAAAGCAGCGATAGAGGAAAAAGTAGCTGAATTTTTGAGAGAAAACATATTTTACAAGTTTGGGTATCTAAGAGAGTTGGTCACAGATCAAGGCAGCTAGTTCACTTCTAATCTGATTGAAGACTTGCTCACACATCATAGAATCAAGCACAAGACTTCCACCCCTTACCATCCACAAGCTAATGGGCAGACGAAGGTCACTAACAGAGCATTGGAAGGGATCTTGACAAAGGTAGTGAGCAGCAGCAGAAAAGACTGGGCGGATATATTAGTTGAGGCCACTTGGGCCTACAACACAACATGGAATACCACTACAAGGTTCACACACTACGAGCTGGTCCATGGGAAGAAGGATTTTCTATTAATAGAGTTTGAATTCAACACCCTAAGGATGGTAGCTCAAGTGGACCTAGACCTTAGCCATGCACAAAAAGAAAGATTACTCCAGCTTAATGGATTGAATGAACAAATAATGAAAGCCCTTCTCCACACAGAGGTAGTTCAGCTTCAGAGGAAGATATGGCATGACAAAAACATCAAAGAGAAGCAATTTCAAGAGGGAGATTGGGCACTACTCTATGATTCAAGGTGTAAAGATTTCAAGGGCAAGCTGAGGACAAGATGGCTAGGACCCTACACTGTGGAGAAATGAAATGAAAATGGTTCAGTTCTAATCAGAACCATTGATGGTGAAGCCATCCCCATGCTTGTCAAAGGACACCGATTGAAAATCTACAAGAAATCCCTCTCCAAGCGAGAGTTCATTGAAAGATTGAATAAGTCAGTGATGGTAGTGGAAAATGTCTTAGCCTCCACTTCACCCATTCACTGAACAAAAAAATTAAAAACTAAAAAAAAAAATAAGGACTCAAGTGAAAACCTCCATGAGGCACTGAGTCCCATCATTGGATTGAAAACCTCTCCTGAGGCGGCCCGGTGGTGTCAGAAAGGAGAAGAAAGAAAATAAGATCCCTAGGTGAAAACCTCCCTTGGAGGCACCTAAGGTAGGCAACTAGGGTGAAAACCTCCCTAAGGCGCCCTGGTTGTTTTCAAAGAAAAAAAAAGAGAAGAAGAAAAAGAATAATAGATTTCCAGTTGTATTGCAGGTTTGCAAGAGAACTATAGGAAGCAGCAACAGGTACCAAGGGAGATCTGAAACCAATGCCAACACCTATCTTACCTTCCCTCACCTTTATCCATCATTCTTGACTTTCTTTTCACCTCACTGTGCTTATTTTTTGAAAATTGTGTTTTCTATAGAAGGCTCCTGTAGAAATTACAGAGCCATAAATGGATTTTAAAGGTAGCTTGAGGAACAGGGAAGCTTCATAAAGGATTTATAAATCCTCCTGCAGTATTCAAACCTTTCTTCCATCATTTCTAGACCTGCATCATATCCCAAGCACCATTCTTCTCCCTGCCCAGGAAAAAAAAACAGCTTTTTAGGAAAAGAATAAAAAACAAAAAAATAACAGAAAAGAACAGCACCATTCACCTCACCTGAAGCCTAACCATTACCTCTCCATCTCTATGTACATTTTTGGCATCATCCTCACAGCTCCAAGCATAGAAAAAGCTAAAAATTTCAAAGGGAGAAGCAACTACAGGAGCTCCTGTAGGAATTCCTGTAGCAGTTGATCCCATTAAAATCTAGCATCAACAACATGAGGGTGCAAATCTGAAGGTTGAAGCAGACACCTAAAGATCAGATCCAGCCAGAAAGGAACCTGCACACAACACAACCATATCTCAGCAAGCAGACAAGCATGCATCAAAAGAAATAAAGGCATGCAGTAGAAGGAAAGGCCATAGCACCTCACAACAAACGCATTCGGATCTCAGGTAAGTGACTAACCTGCTCCTCTGTTTGCATTTGTATAATTAGAGAGCATGCAACAACAACGAGATGGTTGAGGTTGGTTGGGGTTGAGGTGTCCAGTTAACCCTACCACCTTTATCTAGTTGAATTCACTCATCCAAAGATGTCACCACATGTGCGCTTAGTCAAACTCAAGAGAGATGTCAAGGACAGGTAGTGGAAGCGATGGGAACTTCGATGCAATCATGAGGGGTGATTACAAGGAAAAGGAAATGATGACAAGGCAGATGGGGACCAATAGTCCGAATGGGGCCAACATACACTTGGCCAACTCAACCTCCATCACCGGAAATATCCATAAAAAGCCATAAGTACTCCTCATTGAAGCACTCTCACCACCTTTCTCCTTCATTCTCTCTCGAAACTCCACTCTTGCTATCTTCTCGTGCCCCCATAAGCCTCGTACCCATCGTTCTCCACTGATCTCTCCAATATCCCTGCTTTTGGCGTTCTACATGAGCACTTACAGGTTCTACAGGAGAACCTACAGGAGGGCTGGCAGTGTTCTATAGGAGGGCTAGTAAGCTGTTTTGGAGAGGGAAAACACGGTTTTTAGCACAATTCTCGGGCTGAAGAGGTAGGTTCTTGGCATACCTACATTGAATATCAAAATATGCAAGCAGTGGTTTAATTTTGAGGAGAAAATAAAACTTTTGGGTGGAGGAAATTCATAGAAATAATTGCTGCTTATTTCTTAAAAAAAAAACACAGTCTTTGTCTCTCTGTTTTTATTCAAAAGAAAAAAAATCCTTCCATTTCCATAGTTGTTTTTCCAAGGAAGCATACACAAAATAACAGGAGGTTTTATGAGGAAGGAGCCCACCAACTCCTCCAGGTTCCATGCACCCCCCCAAGTAGTGGACATATTCACAAGAGCCAATTCGATGAACTTTTTTGAGAAATTTTGAGGGTTTGATGAGGAAATTGCTCAGGAATTTGCCCATTCTTTGGTCCCTCACTCCAGAACACATGCCACTGTCACTTTTAGAGGACGTTCTATGGATTTAACCCCTGAATTTATCAGTAGGGTCACTACCCTTCCTCTTGGGTTGCCTTGGAGTAAGGATGAAAAACCAATTGGCCAGGCTACCAAGAAAAACTTCTTCGAAAACAATGAAACCCCTATAGAAGATAAGAATGGCATAAGAAGGGCTAGCATACCATACCCTTGGGATTAAGTTAGCTATCAAATAATCAAGTATATTTCCTGTGAGGGGAGGTATAGCATTGTCTATGGTTACCACTTTAGAATCATGCATGAATTAAGGTATGGCATGGACAGTCCAACCTCTCAAAAGCTCAGCATCCTTTACTTCCTCGTTAGCCCCTCATTGACTCCAGTACTAAAGTAAAAGCAGGAAATTCAGACCAACTAGCTTACCATGGGTTAATCAAAATTTTAGTGGAAGAAGCCCTCCATACATTTACAATCCCCATAACATGGGAAATTTTCCGAAACATGACTGTTGAAGATGACATAAAGGCCCTGACCTATGATCTTAGCCCCACTGGTAGTGAGGAGGAAGAGCAACAAGAGGGAGAAGGTGGAGAAACTGGTGATTTAGAGGGACAGGAAGGGAAGAAGGAAGAAACCAAAAAAGAGGAGGAGAAAGCTGAAGAAACTAAGAAAACAGAGACAGAGAAAGAGACAAAAGGAGGAGAAAAAAGGGCAGAAAAGACATAATTGTCTGTTGAGACCCTAGAAAGCGAGGCAATAGCTGCTCTCACCGCCCTCAGCACTCCAATTAAACCAAAACAAAAGAGCAAGAGACAAACCTCAATGTACTTTAGGGCTAGGAAGAGCACAAGGATCAAAACCAAGAAACCCTAGCCTCTTCCAAAGTTATAATTGTTATTGAAGATTCACCCTCTTCCCAAGAAAAAGAATCCCCTTCGAAGACACCTATCACTTATGAAAGGGGGACTCCTTGGTCTCCCACATGGAAAGAAAAAGTAGAACTACAAGACTCAAAAATAGTTCTACAAAAAGTTCTACATGAGGCATAGACTGTTCTATAAGAGACCCTGTCAAAACTACAGGAGACCGAAAAACTTGAAAAAAGGGTAGAAGGACAGCCACAGGAAAAGGAGGAAGCAACAAAGGCACAAGAACCTGACCCCCAGCCTAGTCTTGGCTCTTACTACAATCTTCTTGAGGGGGGGAGAATCATTCCACAAAGATTTTCAATTCCACTATTCTTTGAGTTGGAAAAAGAAAGAATAAGGACCCATAGGTGCATGAAAATAGCAAAATTCAAGGGAGTTGAGGATATTGGCCACATGGAGAACAAACTCAGAGAAATGGGCAGAGAATTAAGCGCTATCAGACAGAGAGAAGCAATCACAAGAAGTCACTTGGAAACTGAAAATGAATTGATAAGAAGACAACTGCAGAGAAAGAGACCCAACTGGCATGCATGGCCAGCTAGTCCATGGAGGCATTGCAATGTAAGACACCAGAAAAATCTTATGGCCTATATCTCAAGGACCAATGGATGCAATTTCAGATCAAGACTTTGGCATAAAGAGGCACAATTCCTTTCCAAGATACGGGCAGTTTATGGACCTGTGTGACCAAAGCACATCATAAGACAAGGCAAAGATGGTAGAATTCTATCTGCATAACATGGCCGTTATAGACATTTTTGTGCCTTACAGCTTTGAGCATGAAATATCCATAATCCAAGGGATCCAAAGTCCCTAAAAGTGTTGTTCCTGCCCCTAAAGGAACAAGGTCAACCAATGACAGCTTCTCCCAGAAGTTCTCCACCAAAAACTACTCAGAATCAGTCAAATCAGGATCAATTCAAGTGCTCCACTAGCTGCCTGCGTTGCAAAGCACCCCAGTACACTAGCTAGGTGCGTTGCAATGCACCTAAATGCACTACCAGGGTGCGCTGAGCAAGAAATGCCAAATGACAGTGTCATTCCGCGAGGTGTACAGACAATGGAAGCTTCCAAAATCTTCCTCAATGACACTTGCCTCACTCATTTTGACCAAAGATGAGTAAGAGGCTCTCAACCTCCAAGTGGAAGCAAGAACTGACAGAGAGAAGCCACAAGTCAAAACATAAGCTGACTCATCTTCTCTGCTTACATCTATATATGGATCCCTCATCCCAGAGATCCGGAGGCTGGAATTTTGTACTTTGCATAGAATTGCTGTTGGTTTGAGATTGAGATTAGTGCATTGGGTGATTTATGCTTTGTTGGAGGTGAGGAAGGGATTCCTTTTCTGGGAGGTAGATGTTGGATCGGGACTCACTTGGTTGTATCTCCTCTTGGACTTTCTTATCATATCAATAAAATTATTTGAGTTTCTCCTACATGCTGTGTATCAATGATGTTTTGTTATATTTGCATGTTTAACTTAATCTGATCCTAAGCTTTTTATGAATGTAAATCTATATCTTCGTGTAGTTTCTCTCTTCTGTGATCTTGCAGGAATTTGGTGAAGCTGGGCCGGTAAGGGAGCAGGGAGCTGGGAGCTATTGAAGAGAGGAGCGATTGGATCAACAAACTAGCGCAAGACACAGGTTAGTTTATCCTTCCTCTTCGTTTACATTTCATAAAGAAGAATACTCAAGTAGTTTTCCATGTTTGTTGCTAAGGCACTGTCACACCTTAGAGTGGGATAGGGGCGTTCTGAATAGATACTTTTCCCAACAACAAATTGGCGACTCCGCTGGGGATCGTATCTAGTTAGTTTATTTGTGTTTCTATTGTTGTTCTTCTCATAAACTTAGGAGTGGCGAATCGAACTGCATTTTCCATTTACAAATGCAAAGTAGAGATCTACTACTCTATTCCATTCACTGGGCCTGTTTATGATCTGAACAGCTGATCCACAAATGCTCTAACTGCCTGTTGTGATATCTCTTAGTCCTCCTTTAAATCATCCCTCTAATTGTACCTTACTGATAGCTTTTATCCGGCCAAAAACCATAGATTAAACTGCAAACCGTGACCCAGAACCCAGAGAAAATTCTCGTTTCTGCTTCAGCGCAGGCTCTGTGAAGAGGTTCTGCATTTCAACGCAGGTCCCGAGAGGGATACCTGCGCTGCAATTCAGTTTCTCTGTGCAACAGGTGCGCTGATCAGCCTTTGCCCTGTGCAGCTGTGGTTCTTTGCTTCATTTTGTTTAGTTTTATCTCTGATTTTTGCAGCCTGTTATCAGTGTGTGTACCTATCTGAAAACCCCTTTTCTTTGCCTTAATTCTGCCTCAGTTGTATAAAAGAAACTGTATTTGTTTTTGTGTATTTGTTACATCATTTGCAGTTTCCCATTACAAAAGTAAACGAGTCATACTGTCGCCCTTAGATCTAGACCTGTCGTAAGTGTCGTTTTGATCTTAGGAGTAAATTTGTTTGCTGTTGATAGTTGATTGCGCTTTTACTTTTTTCTTTTGGTTTGAATTTGTGAATTTATAGTGTCAAAACAAGTGTTTACTTCAAAATCGTAAAGTGTCGTAATCGTCTTTTTGATTTCGAAAAGAAGATTGTTTGTGTTTTTCACTTGAAATCAAATTCAAGTTTGTACAACAACTTTCTTTTTAGGCATCAATATTAAGAAAGTGAAAAACAAATACATGCACAAGTGCATTTGCATTTTGACAGTTTGTATGGTTTGATTTAGGAAAAGTGCATTTACAGTGTGCTCTATGCTCTTTGAGAAAAGATTGTGTCTTTCTTTTCCCCTTGTAGCTAGGATTTTCATTGTTGAAAAGAGATAAAAGCTTGCTTATCATCTTTAGACTGCATTTAGGAATTGTATCTACATCTCGTGGTGATCCAAAAAGGCAAACTTCTAAGAAAGATCAACCTAAAATAAATTGAATGAACTTAACAACGCTTTGTAACTTAACACACAACATAGAGGTCTAGGCTAGAGACGTGTTCCGGCGTCGTAAAGCCTGGTAACTGTTGTCCTCACTGTTGGTTGGGTGATTCCTCCACTATGAGACGATAAGTGCCAGTACGGATTGTGCTCCCACGTACCGTCGAGTATATATTGGGAGACCCCTATAGGCATAAAACCTTTATCCATAGGAAGCCGTGTCGGCCGCCCTACTGATCGCAATGCACTGAACACAGCATTCAGGAAGATTGACCGCCCGTACCCTAAAAAGTATTCTGCGGTTTTGCGATTGGTTTGGCACACCCTCTACCTAGAACTCCAGAGCAGTCCCTTTCGTTCCTTTTCAGACTCCTTAACAGAAAAGGTCCATCTGAGCACTTGTCACTTCAGGCTCATTAAAAATCGAAGGAGACTAGAGTCATCTTTTGCTTTTTCTCGACTCTTTAAAATTGAAAAAGCAAGTTGTGTCCAAGCGTCGTTAAAATTTATTTTAAACGGAATATTCATACCCTTTTCCCTGCGTTGATCTTTAGGTTGAGAAAATGGAGCCTACCAACCAAAGAATTCCCGTTGGTGGAAATCCTAGTCCCTTCTCCTCTTGGGGAGATGTTGGTGCGCCCCATATGGCCACATTGTCGCTTCCAGGACTGACAATTGGTTTGCCAGTCTGGCTCTTCTCAACCAATGTCGTTCAGAACACCACTATTCCTTAACAGTCAAATCAACAATTAAATGAGTCCAGAGTTTCCCACCAACCTTCTACTTCCTCTAATTCTTCCTCTCTTCCTTCCTCTTCGCTTGATGGGACTGGTAAAGCTAAAAACCAAGTTCCTAAGGAGAAGAGGGAAAAGAAGAAGAAAGAGAAAAAGAAGAAGGAGCCAAAGGCAAATAAGGGAAAACAAGTGTCTTCTAACGAAAATCCACACACTGCACTGACCAGGCCTAAATTGCCATGTGTCATTTGCAAGGGAGACCACTTTCACAGAGATTGTCCCTGCATCCCTCGGATACTAAAGGACTGGTCTCCCCGTTTGCACAATCCAGTGGCGTCAACCTCTGATAGCCATGTTGAAAGCACATCGTCAACTAGCGAAAGTGAAGTCCCAGGACAAAAAGGGAGATCTAGATCTCCTTGTAAACTGTGCGAATGCAATCACGCCATCCACCATTGTCCCTTCTTAGACGAAGCTAAAAGAGTTTTGGATGATCGTCCGGTTTCACCGTTACGACTTCCTCCTGGATATAAAAAACTCTTGTCGAGTCCTTCGTTAGTTGAAAATCTAGCTGGCCCGCTCAAGTGGTCAGCTGAAGCGCCGGTCATTGAAGATGAACCAGCTGAATACATACCCGACGAAAGTCTAAAGGTCAAGGCGGTAGTTGACCCGGTATTGCCTTCAGAGGTTTTATCTTCGAATGATACAGTCACTGAGGAGAATAAGGATGACACCGTCCAAATTCTCTTCATCAACACAGACTCCGACGAACACGGGGGCAACCTACCCATTCCTTTATCGCAGGAAGGAAGTTCGTCAGAGCCTTACCTGGCCGTCTACTCGGTCCCACCTCCAAGAAACCTAGTTGTCTCCTTCGACTGGAATCAACTAGGCAGACCCCGTTTACCAGCAAGCATACCATTCAGAATTATCATCCAAATATATAGAATGGTCATGGCTGGTACCATCATAGATGAGGGGGCTTCTGTGAGTATCCTTTCCTCTACTGCTTGAAAAGCGCTTGGTTCGCAATCGCTTTTGCCTGAGATGAGAAATCTGACAGGCTTTGATAAAGGAACCAGTCGACCTTTAGGGATCCTCCCCAATGTGCCCATAACATTGAAAGGGAAGACCGTTCAAATGAACGTGATGGTCGTTCAAGGACCCTTGGATTATAACCTACTCCTTGGATGAGACTATATTTATTGCATGGGAGCCATCGTCTCCTCACTCTTTAGAGTAATGTGTTTTCCACACGAAGGAAGAGTGGTCAAGCTCGTGGACCAGCTTTCAATTCCCGGATCATGCATCGCAAATAGTCATATACCATCCCTAAATGGTCTCTTCACGCAAGAAATGTCTCAACCTACGGTCCGTCCTTCCGATGAGCGCGAGTAATTCGGAGGGATATGACTAGAACCCAGGGGGCATGCATCCTGGTCTGCTTCGGCAGGAAAACTTCGGGTATAGGGTAGGTTTCCGTGGGAGAATATGACTAGTCTGTACCCCGTCCGTGATTGAGATAGGGGTTATTCTAGAATAAGATTCTCTTGTCAAAGTTATGTGTGTGGCGCTCGTTGTCACTCACCTTTGTTTATCTCGGTAGACATCGCCAGAGAAGTGTTTTGTTTACACTGTAAATAGAACAATCTTTGGGTAGCCTGTAAGAGGTAGTACCCTTCCTGATAAAACAAATGTTTTGTCAGCTCGAATAAAGGGTGACCCTTCCTGATAAAACGAATGTTTTGTCAGCTCGAATAGAGGGAGACCTCGAAACTCTGTTTTATACTTGGGGGCATGCAAACCTTTTGGAGTGCAAGCAAGGGGCGGCTATTTATTTTTTAAATTTTTAGGTCCTCCCTTTAAACCTGTAGGCTAACCCTTTAAACTCGTAGGATTAGTCGTTTCCTAACTTGCATAAAGAAAGGAAGTGGGGCAAAAATCTAAATGTTGCCGTTTTATATGATAAATTCTTATCATATGACTGGATTATCGAGCAGTTTTAGCACATAGTTCATGCTCGTTAAAAAATGAACTATCCTCCGGTAAATAACCACCGTGAATGTAACATTATCAGCCATTAAAGCCTTGGTCGTGTTTGCACCGTCACCTCCACTTTTCCATTGGCCGATCATTCACCTCCATTTGATTGTTTACCCATTTTGAGGAACAGCTGCGAAGAGTGATTTCACTGGCCATCCTTGTGACACTGCCGTGCTTGGAAAATTACAACCCTTACCTGGAATCAGCTGCTACCCGTTTTATCACTCGTTCCTCAAAAGACGAGTCTTCTTTAGGCTCTTTTCATCTGACTCGTAAAATATGAAAAGATTGTCGAGTTTTGGCCTTCCAGCTCGTTAAAGCGACAAGAAGTGCTATCCCTCCTCTAGATTTTAATCTTTTTGGACCTGAGGGATTATTGCACAAAAAGATCAAGCGCTTGTTTTGTTCGGCTCATTAAAACTATCGAAAATTCATCCCTTCTGTATTGTTTTATACTTTTTCGGACTTAAGGGATTAGATGACGAAAAAGGAATTTCGGAGTTAACTTTACGTTCCTTTTCAGACTCCCTAAAAAGGAAAAGGACCGAGTTATCTTTGTCGTTAAACTCGTTAAAAACATTAATAGCGACAAAATTGTCTTTAGACGAGAACGAGTTTCACTATCGCTAGGCTCGTTAAAACATAGCAATGGGTTTTCCCGAAGGGAAAATTATAGAACAAGCATATGTTATCCTCCTCAAGCTTGACAAAAATAAAGAGGTACTGGTCAGCAATGACTGGGGAAAAATTGGGAAGAAACTCAAAGAACCTTTATTGGTAGCAAGTCGCTCTTGAACATGACACTTCCACTCTGTGCCTGAGTTGGGTTGGGTTGTTTCATTCACCGGTCACATCACCATGGTCTCGCCATACCATCCACCTTTGGGGTAAATTCTACCAATCCATCATATAAGTGTCGCCGATATGTTCAAGAGAAGTCATCCAGAGAAGTCACCCGTGTCCCATCCACTGCCATACATTATACTTCATTCTTTCATGACCTCCACCCTGAACCATATATCATCAGATCGTTTTCACCTCCATCAAAATCATTTGCTCCGTTCCGTGTCATTGATGTGGGATTCATTAAGGCCCTCCTTTGACGGATCACTTCTTGTCGACGTCAGCTCATAATCCAAGAAGTTGATCTAGGAACACCCCCTTCAGTACTTTGAAGCTTGCATGCCTCAATGGCAAGTTTCTCACTTCCGGCGACAGGTATACATCAATGACCTTCGACCGAAAGATTTTGCGTGGTGTTCGACGCCAAGTCCTTTATTCACACCGCGTGAATTGTACTGCAGTACCTTGAGGGTCATTATCATTATCGGTGATTCCTCTTGCGCTTGTTAACAGTTTACATCATTGACTGGTAATCAAGCGATGTCTTTCCATGTTCGATTTCAAAACATTTCTCACATGGATCGACTTGTACTTAGAGTGAAGATCGGACGAGATTGAAGACCCCAGATCTAGTTTCATCAATCTGGGCTGCGATATATATTCAGGAAAAATAAAGACATTGACATGTACATCACTGCAGCACAAATGATCATCCTACCAAAAGGATGATGATTTCATCAGAATCATCAGTCTACCATCAGACGATTGTCTGTCCTATGTACATAAAAATGAATTATAAAGTTGAGCATGGGAATGCCCGCCTCAGCTAGATCATGAAAACAGTATGAAAATAATGTATTGTATTGTATCTTATTACAGGCCTCCTCCCAGCATTGAAAGAACTTCGGATCCTCCTAATAAAGCATTTCACCCGATAAACGGCCTCATACTTTAGGGGGCAACTGTTATAGACATTTTTGTGCCTTACAGCTTTGAGCATGAAATGTCCATAATCCAAGGGATCCAAAGTCCCTAAAATTGTTGTTCCTGCCCCTAAAGGAACAAGGTCAACCAATGACAACTTCTCCCAGAAGTTCTCCACCAAAAACTACTCAGAATCAGTCAAATCAGGATCAATTCAAGTGCTCCACTAGCTGCCTGCGTTGCAAAGCACCCCAGTACACTAGCTAGGTGCATTGCAACGCACCTAAATGCACTACCAGGATGCACTGAGCGAGAAATGCCAGATGGCAGTGTCATTCCGCGAGGTGTACAGACAATGGAAGCTTCCATAATCTTCCTCAATGAAACTTGCCTCACTGAGTTTGACCAAAGATGAGTAAGAGGCTCTCAACCTCCAAGTGGAAGCAAGAACTGACAGAGAGAAGCCACAAGTCAAAACATAAGCTGACTCATCTTCTCTGCTTACATCTATATATGGATCCCTCATCCCAGAGATCCGGAGGCAGGAATTTTGTACTTTGCAGAGAATTGCTGTTGGTTTGAGATTGAGATTAGTGCATTGGGTGATTTATGCTTTGTTGCAGGTGAGGAAGGGATTCCTTTGCTGGGAGGTAGATGCTGGATCGGGACTCACTTGGTTGTATCTCCTCTTGGACTTTCTTATCATATCAATAAAATTATTTGAGTTTCTCCTACATGTTGTGTATCAATGATGTTTTGTTATATTTGCATGTTTAGCTTAATTTGATCCTAAGCTTTTTATGAATGTAAATCTATATCTTCGTGTAGTTTCTCTCTTCTGTGATCTTGCAGGAATTTGGTTAAGCTGGGTCGGTAAGGGAGCTGGGAGCTGGGAGCTATTGAAGAGAGGAGTGATTGGATCAACAAACTAGCGCAAGACACAGGTTAGTTTATCCTTCCTCTTCGTTTACATTTCATAAAGAAGAATACTCAAGTAGTTTTCCTTGTTTGTTGCTAAGGCACTGTCACACCTTAGAGTGGGATAGGGGCGTTCTGGATAGATACTTTTCCCAACAACAATGGCCCTCACAGACATGAATGTGTGGGATCCAAATGCTAGGCTAGGGGACCTACAACTAATGGCCATGGCCCCATGGATGAACCATGAAGAGTTAAGGGCAGCAGAAATAAGAAAGTTGATGATAAAGGAGCAAAATGAGCCCTTAATGATCAGAGCCGAGCCATCAGACCCCATGGCACTCATCAGGACACATAACCGCTTGCACATAATCCTCAGATTTCCCCTAGATATATCAGTGATTAGGCTCAAGCCATTGCAAATTTTGAGGATATGGAAAGGTTACTTGGGGATGACTGTGTGCATGCTTGTATGAGGAGATGGAACACCTTACCACACAGTCTGCAGATCAGAGAGTATCATTCCCAATGAGCATGAAAGAGGCATTAAGGAGAGTGCCAATGTACAAGCGCTCCATGCAGAGGCTGCAGATCAATTGGATTGGCCTCAAATTGAGTCCCCCACTGCTGCTAGGAATGCTAGAAGGTAGAAAAGAAGAAGAAGAGCAACAACACTGGGAAGAGGTAGGCAGAAAGGCAAGATTCTATGACAAAGAGGAGGAGACCACATCAGAAACATGGGATGCTAGGTAGGCCACCAGGCCCATCAAAGATGAGGAGATGGACTAAGTTGCTCAGAGGATGAGCAACACTTTCAGTAGGGGGTGATGATGAGCCTTATATATGGGTAATTATATGGGCTCATTTTACCTCCTAACTTAGTCAAATCAACCATTCTCTTAGCTTATTACATGATTTTCTAATTATATTTATGATTATAGAGTGAGTTGAGTTAGTTATGATGCCATGAAGTTTAATATGTGTTTAATACATATTATTGATGATTTTTGTGGTCAAAGTCAAGGATCCAATGGAAAAATGGTAGCAATAACTCAAAGTGGACAAAGGAGAGGACTTACAGAAGGGATTCCCCCTAATTTATTACTCCTCACTTCAAATTTCCCTTCATTCATCTCGGAGTACAAGTAGCCAAGTCATGCATTACCAGGCATCTGAGCAAAGTGGAGGATAACTGATGTTTATCTCAAGTTTTGAGAGCCAAGCCTCCCTGATTTTGAGAAAGCTATTGGGAGCTTCATTTGTATAAGTAGAGAGGCCTAGGGCCTCACTATAGAGTTGGTCGAATTTTTGTTGAACTTTTGCTGCAACATTGCTTATGTAAACTTTGCTCAACTTTGAGCTTATTATCTTGTGACAGTTCAAGTAATCTTATCATTGTTTTGAGAATAAAGATGGAATCCTTTTTGAGTTAGCACTGAGTCACCTCAGAGGGCTGAAGCTCTTAGGTTAGGGCCCAATACAAGAAGCCAAGCTCCTCTTTACTTGCATTTGTATGTTTCATTTCAGTTTGTAGATTAGGGTGTTGTTAGATGCACTCCTTTTATGGTTAAGAGTAGATTACTTTTGATGATAAAGTAGTTTGCTTCCATTTATGCTTTCTATAGTAGGTTAAGCAGTGATAAAGAAAAGATAAAAAAGGCTAGCAGCAGTCCTTTGGCCTCTCTTCGTCTCTTTGGGACAATGATTTGAGGCAAAGACCCTCTTGTTGCCCCAAAAACACAGATTTTCCTCATTCATAGGACTTCTAGAGTTTACCGCTTTCTAGTTGGTTCATAGTCTAGTTTGCTTTACTTTAGAACTTCTTCATCATGCTCATTTCCTTATTAGAAACAGTCTTCTTTCATGCAATGGTTATCAACATTTCCTTTCATAGATCATAGTTTACTTTGATGCAAAAACTCGATTTTTTTTAGATACACTTATTTCCTTGCTTGCTTAATCTTATTGGTTGACTGTCAGTTGTTTATGTAACAAATATCGTCTAGCAGCAGTCCAGCCTATCAATGATTCCACCCTCCATCTAATCCATTCCCTATAGGTCGCTCAAGTCTCCCATCAATTCTGCCTTAGTTTCTTGCATTTTCCATAGACTTTCCTCTCTCTCTCCTTGAGCAAATCCAATCATCTTTCTCTCTCCTAATGATTCTTGGTAGACTCTAGGTGCCCTAACACTCCATTCCAACCTTCATCTACCTTCTCCACCTACTCTCCCCCTTCAAAACAGTGAAAACTACTCTCGTCCTCCTCCTGTAGGCCTCCTGTAGAACGTTTTTTTTCCTCCTGTATGCTTCCTGTGTCCTCCTATAGGTTTTCCTGTAGGATTTCTTTTGAAGGCTGAGTTTGGGAAAAGCCTCCAGAAGGCCACCTGAGACCTCCTATGACCCATCCACACCATCCTACATCCTCTCACATCTCAAAACTTCCCTCCATCACCACCTATTCGCTGCCACATTCACAAACAAATAGATTACATGCATGACAAATTCACATAAAAATACATAAAAATCCAAAAAGATGCTTTTTGTTCATTTACTTGCAGAAATAACTTAGTTAGATGTTGTTTACTTCCTTAAGTATGTAATGGCATTCCTTTCATGATTTTCATAGTGCTTTCTGCAAGGGTAGGATTAGTGGTTAATTAGGATTTCCTTGGTTTGCTTTACATTTCAATCTTCATTTCTACAAGTAGAATAGCATCAGTAGAGTAATCTCTCTGTTTCCTTTCATCACATATAGAACTTCTTCTGGAATCCATAGAAGTTGGCTTGAGCTCCTAGTGATCTTGCACCGGCTGACCAAGTGACAACCTTTTGTATAAACTAGTACTTGTGCATACAACACTGTCATTTCCAAGTTTGTTACGAACTACCGAGTTGATAAAAGTAAAGTAGGAAGCCCCGAGTTGCAGCATTATTACTGCAATGCTGGTGCTCACCAGCTTGCTTGATCCTTCGGCATCCCTCCTTCGGTCATTATAGTTTTCTCTGCGCTCGCTTGCTTCTTTGGCTTCCCGCTCCTTTGGTCGCTTTAGCTTCCTCTGCCTATTCGAATTAACCAATGCAACAAGGACACGCTCAAGAGGAAGAGGGGCCAAATTATAGTAGAAATGATTCTTATTAACAGATATCAGAGAGGTCCCTTTTTTTCTTTAATAACGTTCATACATAGGACTTTATTGTTTACAGAGAGACTGTACTAATCAGGGAGGCCCCACATGCCACGTCACATTCACAATCAAAATCGTTCAGGCCCATTGAACTATCGGGAGTGTTTATTTATGCATTTTGGCCTTAAGAACCCCGACCAATACATTTATTGGAATACACAGGAATATATGGAAAAACCCGACCGAACACTTAAGGCCGGACTTCAAATGCCTTACGCCCACATCTATAACTTCATCAGGGCCACTGTGCAATCGCAATCAACAGTCGCAGCTTCCAGAAGTCCTATATAAATCGAGCCCATAACATTGTCGATGGTCGATGGTCACTTCCCCTACTGGACGTGATATTATATAGACTGTTGTTGATGAATCCATCGGGTCCACAACATATATCGCAATCGGCGCTTTCAATGCTACAAGGCCTTAAGCACTTGCAATATGGCGGATGCGACATAGTATTAAGTCATATTGCAATGTTGTAGCAGCTCCGCATTCTTTATCGCAATCATTGCTTTTAGGGGTGGCATCCCTTTGTATATTGCGATTACCGTGGATGCAATATATCGATAGGGCATTTCATAATGTTGCAGTAAGTCCGCAATGTATCGCAATTATATATATATATATATATATATATATATATATATATATATATATATATATATATATATATTGCGATTCACATGTTTTAATGTGGCAGGCCTTAGAGCCGGAATATATGAAATACACTGAAAAACCATGCTTCGAAACATTTAGCAAACTTCACTTGTTTATACACCCGGACACATATATCGTCGAGTCCGCACCGAATGGAACCCCCCGATATGCTTGCTCCGATATATATATATATAAACTCCACCTCCGATAGTGTATATTGTGCATATATATATATATATATATATATATATATATATATATATATATATATATATATATATATATATATATTGCTCCGCCTCTGCCTTTATGTCCTCCGCTCTTTGTACTCTTCTTTGGCATATATATGGCTCCTCCTGTAGCTCCGATAGCTCTGTTTATGCTCCTCTGATAGCTCTGTTTATTCTCCTCCGATATGTTAACTCCTCTTTTAATGACTTCTTCCTCTCGGTTCTTCTTGGGCATGTATTACATGTGATGCTCCTCCGTTGTGGCTCCAATGTCTTCCTTTGGCTTTGAAATGTCTTTCAATGACCTCCTTTGATACCTTCATACCTTGATGGCTTCTGTATTTTCCAATAGCTCTCTTGCTCTGATATTCTGCAATACTCTTAAGCATAAGTGATAGCTTTGATATGCCTCATTTTGACTCCTCTGTTAATAGACTCTTACTCATGGCTTGGTTTTCCTGATGGCCTTGCTCCTGTTTCTTCATGGATATACTTTGCTTCCCCTTGGATTCATATCATCATCTAGTATCTAAAATATTTCCATATTGACATCAATGACAACCTAGGTCAACAATCTCCCCCTTTGTTATTGATGGCAATATTCTTCTTCTCTCCCCCTTTGACATCAATGCCAAAGGGGTGCTCTAGGACTCTCCCTATCAAACTGCTTCTGTTCTTTATGAATGGTAGATCTTCATGGGTCTATGACTCCCCTTGTCATAGTGCTCTTCTTTTTACTCAAGATAGAAGGATTGATGCTTTATCATCAACTAGCACATTATCCCCTCTTCATGTCTCAGAACTACTTTATCATGGCTTCAAAAATGCTTAAAGATGCTCTACTTTAATGCTTTCAACCAAAATGCAAATAGCCACACACCAAGTGTCCAAGTCCAAGTTTTTATGCTTCAATCCATATTGTTGTCTCCATAGTTAGAATTGAGAGGCCTTTATAGTCCAAATCAAGAGAAAATGCCACTAAAATTGTCTTTCTTACTATCTTTATTCAAATCCGAGTTCCCTTGTGTCTTTGTGCTTCTCCTTAAGTCACTGCCATCCAGTATTCAACATCATTGCATTTGGATGAAATGGTGAGAGGTTGTGCCTCACTGTTGCTATATTTTCTAAGTGACCAGTATCAGCTTAAGTTATATTTGACTGCACAACATTCTCCTTTCTATGAGCCATCTTTTCCTTGTGTTCTTGTACATATCTCTGCAAGTTATTTCCGCTAGCAGATTTAGATATCCAATCTGTGACTGTCTTTTAAATTCATTTTGTTGATTTGCATATTCTTGCAATGCTTCAGTTTTGTTATATGCTGCCAACTGCTCTTACTTCAAAATCCATTCTAGATGTATCTATTTGTTTGAAGGTTGCCTCTTTTTGTGTCCATAATTTACCTGTTCTCACATTAAATCCATGAGTCAAGACATTTAACATCCGTAATATTAGCACCATAGTTATTAGCCCTATTTCTCTAGCATTAGATGACCTTCTCTGTTGCTCCAAGTACTACTTAGTGATTAAGTGGAAAGCATCTTTAACAACAGTCCAAAGAATGGTTACAGGATCATGTTCTTCAATGGAGTACTCCTGAGAAATGATTTTTATCAAAGAATGATTGTTAATATAGCTCAACAAGGATTTCATAAGGACCCTTTCACTACTAGTTCCTGCAATAATGATCAAGAATCACAAGCCCCCTCTAACTGTATGCATCATATCTTTTGGCAGAGTATTCCAATCAAATGCTTAGATTGTCAAAATTGAAGCCAATGACATGTGTTGTTGGCTAGAGAGTTCAAGGGACTTTCGAATTGTATTGCTTCCTTCTCCATACTTGTGTAACTTTCTTCTTTTGCATGGTTCTAGCTTGCGTAAGAGCCCAAGTTAAGTTACAATCACGTGCCATATGACCAATGTTATGGAACTTGAAGCATTCTACATTGTTCATAAATAAGAATTCATGATTTCTTTCTGCAAAATTGTTCCTTGAAGATTGTTGGGGACCATAATATCTATCTTTATGAGATGGTTGGAAACCATAACATCTATCTTTATGATATGCTTTAAAATATTTTGCCATGTGACCAAAGTTTGTACAAGAATAACAATAACCAAAAAATGAACTTTGGTACCTGGGAGATGGAGATTTCCTTGATGTACTTCTGAAGCCTTTCTGCCTTGAGATCCTTTGATGATAACCATTGCCTCTCACATCTTTGAAATCATCTGCATTCCTTCTTGGAGCAGGATTTCTTCCATTGTTGCCTTGATTTTTCTCCTTGCCTTTGCTGGAACTGGGAGCATCACCATTTCTTCCTGGCTTCTTCACATCCCTTTTTATTTGAAGCATTATCATTCTTGTTTGAGGATTCACCAGCATACCCGAGACCTGATTTATAAAATGGACATCTTTGATAGCTGAGCATGTCATCCAAGGCTTGTGAGCTCTTCAATATTTTGTTCATCCCTTCAACCTTTTTTCTGAGGAGGCAAATCTCTTCTTCCAATCTTTCACACTCATTATTCTTCTTAGCAAGTTGTTTCTCAGTTTCTTCCTTGATACAAGTAGCTCCATCTGCTTCTATTTTAAGGGAGATGATATCTGACTTCATTTTGAAGATTTATTCATCCTTTTATTTTAGTTGACATATCATGGTGTTTCTTTCCTTTTCTACTTCATCAACCTGTCCTTCTATGATTTCCAATGCTTCCATTGTCTTCTCAGCTCCTTGTGCTTGTTTCCTTGTTTCTTGTAGTTGAGATTTGAAAGAGGAGACCTCTACCTTGTACTGACCAATCTCTTCTTTAAGTTTGTTCAAGCTCTTGTACCTTTATTCAAATTGACTTGACAAGGTATCTTCCTGTTTCTTTGCTTTATCCAATTGATTTGTCATGGATATGATTTCATCATGATGCTTTCTTTTTCTTTGATGAAATTCCTTCTTAAGCTTGGCAAGCTCTTCATCCCTTTCTTGTACTTGAAGCTTGACAAGGTAAACTTTCTCCCTTGTTTGATCTTGGTCACCAGCTAGTGATATCTTCTTAAGTTCCTTATTTTCCTTTTTCAAATTGTTAATCTCTTCCATGGCAACCATAAGTTGAGCGAGGAGATATTCTACAAAATATTTTCCATTCTCTTCATCTTCTAGGTTTGCTTTAGCCTTGATGTCATCATTCTCATTTTCAGCTCCAATGATGGGTTTTGGATTTCCTTCTTGATTTCCATCATCTTCTTGACTGATGGTCATGGTCAATGCTCGTTTTGAGTGAAGGTCATGAAGTTTGTCCCATATACGCTTTGGTGATGAATATTTTCCTAGATTGTTCTTTATAGAATCAGGTAGCCCATTCAAGATTGCCTTCATTGCCTTTGCATTGTACTCCTTGGATTCTCCATCCATCCTGCTATCGACAATCACTGATTTCCAGATTTCAATGCCTTGAGTTTGTAAGAAATTCCTCATTCTTTCTTCCCATATATTAAAGTTCCCATTGAACCATGGAGGCTCCTTAAATTGATTGTCTTCTATTTTAGTGGTAGAGGGTGACACATCCTTAGGAGGATTGGAGACTTTCTTCCTTGACCTCACCATTTGTGTTCTAAAGATCAACCTTCAAGCTGTTAGGTTTTGAATGAAGGTACTGGCTCTGATACCAATTGTTGGAAATACTTGGGGGGGGGGGGGTGAATCAGTATTTCTTTTTCAATTATTATTTTACCAGTTAAAACATTTATATCTAGAACACAATATGAACAACAAGTATAAATGCTTTTATTAATATAATCTTTGCAATAAAATAGATACAATATAAAAATGGTTGTAATCAGTTGCCAAGCACCAACTTGGACTTTTATGAGGCTCCAACCTCAAGAGCACCAACTCTGTTTTGCCAAGGCAACAATCTTGGACTTAGGAGCACCAACTCCCAAGGACTTCAATCCTCTCAATTCTGAGGCTCCAACCCCAAGGACACCAATCCTTCCTACTTCTAAGGCACCAATCCGAAGGACACCAATCCTTCCTAATACTGAAGCACCAACCCCAAGGGTTCCGACCCAATATTTTCAAGCATGTTTGATAGTAATGTTCTGCTCTCAGAACTCTTCTTTACTGAGTTCTGTCTGTTTACAGTTTCACTGTAGTCTCCATGCTACAACATCAATGACAACCAGTCTTCTTATGAAGGAGTATTTACAACTCTTCATACTGTCCACACAGAGTCTACAATAGCCTTCATGATCTCTGATAATGTCTCCACACAGCTTTAGTGAGTCTACTATTCGTTGCACTAAGCTCTGCATAAGAACCAAATTTATGTTCAAGCCTCTGTTCTAACTGTCACAGTAAATGCTTCAGCATGACTGCTTCTCTGCTGGCTACTTCTCCCTTTAAACAATGTCAGATAAAACTTTATTCATTGCATCACAAAATAGTTCCTCAGACTACATTGTGTACCTGATTAATTCATCACGGGTCTGAGTCTCTCATAGGGTAACACGATCAACAGAGATGCTCATCCTTCGAATGCCTCTTGTCTTGTTGGTCCTTCAACCCTTTTCTGTTCTGCTGTACCTAAGGCTGCCTCTGTTTCTTCCATTTTTTCAACAACAAAACTTTCCTTGTTCTCTGTTTTTTATGTGCCTGATGCCCCTGACCATTGGTTTCCTCTTTCCACTAGCTCTTCAGCTTTCTCAATGCTCACTTGATCCTTCGGCTTCCCTCCTTCAGTCACTGTATTTTCCTCTGCGCTCACTTGCATCTTCGGTTTCCTGCTCCTCTGGTCGCTTTAGCTTCCTCTGCCTATTCGAATTAACCAATGGAACAAGGACACGTTCAAGAGGAAGAGGGGCCGAATTACAATAGAAATGATGCTTATTAATAGATATCAGAGAGGTCCCTTTTTTCTTTAATAACGTTGATACGCAGGACTTTATTGTTTACAGAGAGACTGTACCAATTAGTGAGGCCCCACATACCACGTCACAATCGTAATCACAATCGCAATCGTTCAGGCCCACTGAAATATCGGGAGCATTTATTTATGCATTTTGGCCTTAAGAACCCCAACCAATGCATTTATTGGAATACAAAGGAATATATGGAAAAACCCAACCGAACGCTCAAGGCTGGACTTCAAATGCCTTACGCCCTTATCTATAACTTCATCGGGTCGGTTGTGTAATTGCAATCGACAGTCGTAGCTTCTGGAAGTCCTATATAAGTCGAGCCCATAACATTGATGATGGTCGATGGCTGATTCCCCTGCTAGATGCGATATTATATAGACTTTTGTTGATGAATCCATTGGGTCCACAACATATATCACAATTGGCGCTTTCAATGCTGCAAGGCCTTAAGCACTTGCGATATGGCAGATGCGACATAGTATTAAGTCATATTGCAATGTTGCAGCGGGTCCGCATTCTTTATCACAATCGACACTTTTACAGATGACAACCCTTTGTATATTGTGATTACTACGGATGCGATATATCGATAGGGAATTTCATAATGTTGCAGCAAGTCCACAACATATCAAAATTATATATATACATATATATTGCAATTCGCATGTTTTAATGTGGCAAGCATTAGAGCTGGAATATATGTGATACACTGAAAAACCATGCTTCGAAACATTTAGTAGACTTCACCTGTTTATACACTTGGATACATGTATCGTCAAGTCCGCACCAAATGGAACCCCCCGATATGCTCGCTCCGATATATATATATATATTCCGCCTTCGATAGTGTATTCCGATATATATAAAAACTTTGCCTTCGATAGAGTATATTGCGCATATATATATTATATACTACTCTGCCTCTGCCTTTATGTCCTCCACTCTTTGTACTCTTCTACTCTTCTCTATTGCTTCGCCGATAGTTCTTTTTTGGCATATATATGGCTCCTATGATAGTTCTTCTTTGGCATATATATGGCTCCCCCTGTAGCTCTGATAGCTCTGTTTATGCTCCTATGATATGTTAACTCCTCTTTTGATGACTTCTTCCTCTCGGTTATTCTTGGGCATGTATTACATGCGATGCTCCTCCGATGTGGCTCCAATGTCTTCCTTTGGCTTTGCAATGTCTTTCAATGACCTCCTCTGATGCCTTCATACCTTGATGGCTTCTGTCTTTTTCAATAGCTCTCTTGCTTTGATATTCTGCAATACTCTTAAGCATAAGCGATAGCTTTGATATGCCTCCTTTTTTAACTCCTCCATTAACAGACTCTTACTCATGGCTTGGATTCCTGATGGCCTTGCTCCTGTTTCTTCATGGATCTACTCTGCTTCCCCTTGGCTTCATATCATCTTCTAGTATCTAGAATATTGCCATATTGACATCAATGACAACCTAGGTCAACACATTTTCCAGATCCGGTGCAACATCATCCTGGGAGTGAATAATGGTTCGAGATGTAACAACAATCATTGACGACAACACCCTTAGTGTAACAATGATCCTTTGTATCAGCGCGTAGTGTAACAACATTGTATGAATTTACAGGGTAAGTTCCTCAGACAGAACACCAAAGGACACCGCTCACACACAGATCACAGATCAATACACCAGTATTTTGACGTGGTTAAAACCCTCAAAAAGGGAAACAGTCCATGACCTAAGCCAACGCGGCCACTTCAGGCAATTTATTAATAAAAGAATGAAATTTTACATAAGCTTCTCTCATGAACGATTAACCTACAAATGACCCTCCATGCTCTTTAAATAGAGATCATGGACCAATCAGGTGTTAAGCCACGGATCAAGTGTCGGTAATACCGAGGAGAGAATGAACCGTCGGATCACTACATATCGTGACCGTCGGATTGTAAGTTACAAAATGTACATAGTAAAGAAACACACTTTACCTAACTCTATACTAGACCAAGTTATACTTAACTATTTCCTATGTGTCGGAATATCCTAACATCCCCCCTTAAAAACAACTTGGGATAGGATTGAAGGATTTACAAATATGATACAATAGGAGAAGGAAGGAGGCACTAGAGCCTATCCCCCCTTAGTGACAACTTCCTGAACTCCAACCATAAATCAAATTTTAGTGAACTTCGCCTCTGTGAGAGCCTTTGTAAAGATGTCTGCAACTTGATCATCTGTTGAAAAATATTGCACTTCAAGAACATGGTCATGAATGAGCTTTCTGATGAAGTGCATGTGCAGTTCAATGTGTTTGATGCGCTGATGTTGGACTAGATCTTTGCATATTTGAAAGGCACTTTGATTATCACACCAAAGTGTAGTCGGATGTTGCTGCTGAAAGCCAAACTCTGATAGGATCTGACGAAGCCACAAGGCTTCCTTACTAGCTTCTACGGCACTATGATACTTTTCTTCTGCTGAAGAAAGAGAAATGGCACCTTGTTTCTTGCAAGCCCATGTAATAGGTCATGAACCAAGAGTGAACACATAACCTGAAGTAGACTTCCGATCATCAGGGTCACCAGCCCAATCGGAATCAGTGAAACCAACCAATGGAGGAGCTGCTTTGGCACTGTAATGAATCCCAAACTGAAATTTACCTCGAACATAACAAAGTATTCTTCTACCTGCTTTCCAATGACTTTCATGTGGGTTTTGCATAAACCAAGCAACAAGGCCAACAACAAAGGAAAGGTCAGGACAAGTATGGGTTAGATACAAAAGTTTTCCTAAAAGTTGATGGTATAAGGTAGCATCAACTTCAGGAGAAGTACAAGTGACTGAAATTTTGACTCCAGACTGAAAGGGAGAAGGGGCTAGCTTACAGCCTTCCATGTGAAAATGGCGTGGAATATCACAGGCATACTTGGATTGGGAAAGGGAAATACCTTCCTTGGATTGCAAGACTTGAAGACCAAGAAAATAATGTAAGTGTCCTAAGTCTGTCATTTCAAACTTCCTTTTAAGGCTAGACTTCACATGGTTTATAAGGTTGGGATCACTACCAGTCAGGATAAGATCATCAATATAAAGAACAAGAATGATAAGAGACTTGCCCACTTTCTTGGTGTAGACAGTATTGTCAGAATGACACCTAGAAAAGCCATTTTCTAAAAGAAAGTTATCCATTTTGGCATACCAAGCTCAAGGAGCTTGCTTGAGACCATAAAGGGATTTCTTAAGCTGACATACAAGGTTGGAGTCTGTTTGTATAAATCCAATAGGTTGTTCCATATAGATTTCTTCATGCAAGTCCCCATGCAAGAAGGCAGATTTAACATCCATCTGATGGACTTCCCATTTGAAAGAGGCAGCAAGGGAAAGAACAAGGCGGATAGAGTTCATTTTGGAAACAGGGGAGAAGGTTTCAGTGTAGTCAAT
The DNA here is from genome assembly GCA_031772625.1 of Pinus tabuliformis. Lineage (NCBI taxonomy): Eukaryota > Viridiplantae > Streptophyta > Pinopsida > Pinales > Pinaceae > Pinus > Pinus tabuliformis. The sequence goes on along the minus strand of CM062808.1, from coordinate 558,560,102 downwards.
GCCTTCAACTTATGAAAAACCCTTAGCAAGAAGACGAGCTTTATGTTTATCAACTTTCCCATGTGGTCCATACTTGGTTCTGTAAACCCATTTGCATCTAACAAGTTTTCGTCCCTTTGGTAGAGGAACAAGATCCCATGTATCATTTGCCAATAATGAATGATATTCTTCATTCATAGCTGCTTCCCAATTTGGATGGCCTGAAGCTTCTGCAAAGGTGTCAGGATCATAATTCACTGAAGCTTGAGCCAGTAAAGAAGAGGCTCTATCAAACTGAGAACGTGTACGTCACTGATCTGTAGGATCACCGGCAAGATCACCTGCTGCATCCCGAGTAGCACGGACCCATTTTGGAAGCTGAGGAGCTGAAGGAGGATCCTGAGAAGGTGGGGGAGGATTTTCATCCTCGCTTTCATCATTTGAAGAAGAAATATTTTCAAAAGTAGAAGAGATAGGGAGAGGTGGCACATCCGCCGAACTAGGCTCGTAGGCTGATATATTTTCAGCAAACTTTACATCTACTCTAATGATAACTTTTTTGGACTTAAGTGGAATAAGTCTATATCCTTTGACATCTTCAAAATATCCAACAAAAATACATTTTTCACTCTTAGGATCTAAAGCTTTATGTTTCTCATCTGGAATATGGGCCCATGCTTCACTTCCAAAAACACGAAAGTGATTTACATCTGGTTTAATTGAGCTCCATGCTTCTTCTGGAGTGATATTATTTAAAACCTTAGTAGGAGTGTGATTTATTATGTAATTTTCACAGTTAATTGCTTCTGCCCAATAATTAAGACTAAGTACTTTAGATTGAAGCATACAATTAGCCATTTCCTTTAAGGTGTGATTCTTCCTTTCAGCTACACCATTTTGTTGTGGAGTATATGGAACAATATGTTGCATTTGAATTCCATTCTTAGTGCAAAAGTTGATGAATTTGTTGTTAACATATTCTCCGCCATTATCAGATCTTAGCTTAAGAATTTGATGTCCAGATTGTTTTTCAACAAAAGCCTTAAAGGCCAAGAACATGTTAAATACTTCACTCTTGAGTTTTAAGAAGTATACCCAAGTGCGTCTGGAGAAATCATCAATGAAAGTTAAGAAATACTTGTAGCCAGAGAATGAAACAATTGGAAGTGGACCACATAAATCACTATGCACAAGCTGTAAAGGGGCTGAGGCATGCCAAGAGGCACGTTTTTCAAAACTGTCCCGATGATGTTTTCCGAGTACACATCCGGAACAAACACCATCTTTGCAAGATACCATTGGAAGACCTGTCACCATATTTAGTTTACATAGATTCTGAAGAGAGCGATAGTTTAAGTGACCAAATCGCTCATGCCAAAGTTTGCTCACTTCATCATTATGAGCAACAAATACCGAGGGAATATTTGATGACCCAAAGTTGTGAAACTTATACAACCTTGTAGAATCATCAACAATGCCAGTAGCTAAAATTTGTCTAGGATCTCTTAGGTCCTTAATTACAACATTGTGAGGTGAAAATTCAACGATTTTACATATACCTGAATGAGTTATCTGATATACAGATAGAAGGTTGCAGGATAAGGTTGGAACACATAATACATCATTAAATTGACCATTGTCTATATGAACAGTTCCAGTCCCTACAACACTGAGAGATCTATCATCACCAACATATATATTTTTGGTGTTACAATCATTTAGGGAAGAAAACATGCCTTTGTTTTTTGCCATGTGATAAGAAGCTCCAGAATCAATGAGCCACTCATGAGAATGAGAAGAAGAAGATACATTTAGTGCATAGCCAGACTGAGATGCTTGACAACCACATGCAAAAAGTGTTATCCCTGAAGATGAAGTTGAAGCTGAAGAGTGCTCCAAATGGATGTTATGCTTCTTCATTGCTGCTTCCAAGGCTTCCATCTTCTTAAAGCATTTGGATTCTAAGTGGCCATCTCGATTACAAAAGTTGCAATGTCTATCAGTCTTCTTCCCTTTGTTTTTATTTGTCTTATAATTTTGTTGAAATGATTTTTCATTTTGAGGCTAAAATTGCTTAGGACCCTTGTTTGGTTTAGGACCATTCCTTTTAGGATACAACTTCTTAGGACTCTTTGAATTTGGCTGCTACTGGGCGGTTAACGGTTTCTTAGAAGAGTTTCCAAGATGAAGAAGACCAAGGTGTAAGAGTTTTTCTTGTTCTCTTATTAAAGAATCACAAAAGGAATCAAAGGAAGGGGACTTGTAGGCTTGTCCTTGAGAAATGAAGGCTTCTCTTGTAGAATGGAAGGTGGAAACAAACACAGAATAGGCTGGTCCCAACTTAGTAAGAATGGAATAGATAAGGTTACTATGTTCTTTCTTAACCTTAACACCTTCCAAGAGAAGTCTAAGGGTCTTGAACTTGGACAAAAAATCTTCAACGCAAGAAAAATTATTGGGTTCCAATGTAAGCAACTCATTTTCGAGTTGATTGGCTTTAAGTTCATTTTTTATTCCAAAAACTTTAGTGATCTGTTTCATTGCTTCCTCAGGAGTATCAAGTTCTGCAATATGGAATCTAAGATCTGGAGAAATAGACATCCCTATCAACCCACGTGCTTGATCTTTCCTATTTTCCCATTTAGCTGCCTTATCTTCATCTTTCGGTTTGGTTTCTTGGCCTAAGGCTATTCTGTAGAGACCTTTACTTCTAAGTAAATCCACAATGTAGGACCACCATTGGAAGTAGTTGGTGCTGTCAAGAATAAATTGGCATGGAATTTCCATTTTAATAGAAACTGAAGCTATAGATGTTGAAAATAAGTGTTCCAATGGAAAGATCTCAAAAAATTAGGCTGGTTCAAAAAACACGGCTCAGAAAACGGCTTCCAGATGAAGAAGTTATGGCTTTTTGAAGAAAAGTTGATGAAGATGCCGACGAACTGCGGAAATATGCGGAAATGAAAAATCCACCCCCACAAAAAGGAGACTTGAACTCAAGACCTCTACTCTCATAAATTATCTTTGGACCAAGTGAGCTAAACTAAAAGTTTGAGAGAGAGAGAGAGGGGGGGGGTTTAGTCACTGAAGCTTTGGTTGCGTGCTTGCTTGAGAAAAGCTCTTTTCCCTACAAAAAAAAAAACACAAAACCCAACATGGACATACAAAAAAAATGAACCTTACGACTCGAAGTTAGCTTTAGCCGGAAACTAAATATTTTCCTCAATGTTTCTGATTTTCCGAGATCACACTAAGGCCCAACGGAAAAGAGCATACGCATGAGAAAAATCCTTCCTCTCTGTTTCTGATTTGCCCAGATCGCACAGAGTCGCAGGGCAAAGAACATACGCAGAAATGAAAGGTATAGATCCGGTAATAAAAAAAAGTTAAATAAACCGAAATAATAAACAGAGAGAAAAAAACTAGAAACTACAAATAAACACTTTATACCTCCAAATCTTAAAAATGACGTAACTAGGGCTACCAGAAACCTTTTCGCGTGAAACAAAAAGGGTTCCTCACTGAAACAGATGCTCCTAACACAACAGAACAGTCCTCTCGGCCCGAAAGCAGTCAGAAATAGTAGATCTAGGAAACGATAGTTGGATGCAGTTCTACCGGCTTCAGATTTGGATCACCAATGGACGCGACCCTCAAATTGCTCTGATACCATGTAGGAATTTACAGGGTAAGTTCCTCAGACAAAACACCAAAGGACACCGCTCACACACAGATCACAGATCAATACACCAGTATTTTGACGTGGTTAAAACCCTCAAAGAGGGAAACAGTCCACGGCCTGAGCCAACACAGCCACTTCAGGCACTTTATTAATAAAAGAATGAAATTTTACATAAGCTTCTCTCATGAACAGTTAACCTACAAATGACCCTCCATGCTCTTTAAATAGAGATCATGGACCAATCGGGTGTTAAGCCACGGATCAAGTGTCGGTAATACCAAGGAGAGAATGAACCGTCGGATCACTACATATCGTGACCGTCGGATTGTAAGTTACAAAATGTACATAGTAAAGAAACACACTTTACCTACCTCTATACTAGACCAAGTTATACTTAACTATTTCCTATGTGTCGGAATATCTTAACAAACATCCTGTAACAGAATTCAATGTGTAACAACAGCCTATAACAACATACAGGATGTAATAGTGAACTGCTCTACCCTGCTCTCTAATTGATATGTTGCATGCTTACTCCATAGCCTTGTTCCCGCGAGCAACACTTGAAAAGGGGAAGAGCTTCCAAAATACTCCTCCAATTCTCGCCCCAGTTAGCCACAAAAAGGAATAAAGTATCATATTATTTAGCAAAATATGACAAAATAACATGATAGTGGAATAAGTTATAAAAGTGAGAAAAAAGGTGGTTAATCATGTAAAGTTCATAGGCCTGGAGGATAAGAGGATCAAAACTGGAGAAAGAAGGTGCAAAAAATAGGTAAAAGGTCACACCCAACATCTCCCCCCAACTGAAGCAACTGCATGTCCCCATGCAGAATCTCAACTTTTCCTGCTATACCCCGATGCAAGTATGTAAAATTGTAAGCACCAACAGTGTCTTCACCCAGAGCTCTGTACCCTTGAATGGCCATCAACTGACGTGACCAAGATTCTTCTTCATAATCACAGAGGTGGTAGTTTGGCTGATACTCTTCTACTGGCAACCAAATCAAAGGATATTTAAATTTGAGCCCAATCCAAAACGCCCCCAATGTCTGCACAATTTGAGCATACTTGGGCACCCGTGTAACAGCAGCCACGAAATTTCTGTATTCAAAAGGATCCCCTTCTTGCAACTCAGTGCTATAGGATTGGTGCGTTTAAGATATCCTGCCAGTGCTCGACTTTTCATATGTTCATGCAAATTGAGGCAAATCCTCACAATCCTTTTCCTATAGATAGGTGACAGTTCCCTGATCTCTGGAGTGCTCATGAACAACTTAAACTCACGCCTGAGTTCATAAACCATCCATGTTTCTACTCTGACCCATAATGTTGTCCTTTCTTCATTAATTTCTGTTGATTTCATGGCTAGATGCCACTCAATCTGGTTCCTCATAAACGAAAGAAAGGCCCGCAACTGCAAATCTCCCATATAGGAGAAGACACTTGCTACAATTTTCATGCTGACATACTCACACATGATATTATGCAAAAATAACTCACAAAGCAAGCTCTATTTGTCAAAATCGCAGGAGCAAAAAATCTCAAGAAAAGTTTGGGTCGAAGAACCCAAATAAGACCTCGTCTCAAAAACTGCTTTCAATTGAAATAAATAATATCTTTCCCAAAGGAACGATGGGGACAACTGCCTGCATGTCACATATCTTGGTCTTGTCATTCGTCATTTCCGAGACCTCTCGCAATAACTGATACAGTTGTTCATCCTTCTTCTTCATGGATTCCTTGTGCCTCCGTGCTTCCCATTCTCTCTCCCATTCTTCCTTTAACCACTTTTCCCTAAGGGAATCCATCATCCTTTTTTATGCCTTGAGCGAGATCATCCCCTCTTGTAGAGAGAGCGCTTGCTGCTTCCATCTCTATATCACTCATAACAACATCTTTTCAAAACAGTATCCTATGTCAGGACCAGGTGTTCTCCCACATGCACTATCAGTTGAGGGTGTAACAACCTCCCGAAGGTGAAACTTCTCCACTTCGATTGCTGGTTCTCGTGTAACAACAACTTCATTAATCGATTTTGTTACATATTCCTTCTCTCCCCGATCAGCTTCCATTCCCACTGTTGGTTCTTATGTAACAGCAGTGTCATCCACAAACTTTTGTATATCGTTTTTCCCTAGGTAGGCTTCTATCTCCACTGCTGGTTCTTGTGTAACAACAGTGTCAACCATAGGCTCGTGGATGTCAGCTTCTCCTTCCTTTCCTTGGCTGACTTATGCCTCCACTGCTAGTTCTTGTGTAACAACAGTGTCAACCAAGGGCTCCTGTGTATCCGCTACCATATTATGTGGACTGCATCGTCTTAGTTGTTGGTTCTTGTGTAACATAAAAGTCCTCAAAGGGTTTTTGTGTGTCAGATTCCTAGATTTCAGTTTTTGTTTCCCTCGAGATGGTGTCTGCTGCAAAGACTCTAAACCTCGTTGTCACTAGCTTCTCAGCATAGGCCGTGCACATAGTACCCAGGACATCTCCCTTTCTGGCCTTGTCCACAACCTCGTTGAAAGTGTCTAACCCTGGGGCTCTTGCCTCTGCCTTCCCCTCTACTAGTTTTTCCCTTAGCTCTCTATTTTCCTTTTCTAAATTTTCAATTTTTAATAGCAAAGATTGAGTTTCGCTCTTACCAGGTGAAGAAGGTTCCTTTGGCTGAGTGTACTCCTCGTCCTTCTGCTCTACTGCTTCTTTGTTCTTCTTTGACATGGATGGGGACTCTAGGTTCCTGCTAACCCTTATTATCTTCTTTGGCCGCCTATCACCAATTGGTTTTCGATTGGCCTCTTACCAACCCTTATTGTTCAAGGGTAGGGCTGCTCCTTTTTCATCATTGCAGCTTCCTTAGATGTCTCGATCTGTCTCCTGCATGTGATCCTGGCCAACTTCCTCATGAATTCCTCCCAATTCTTGCCCTGGCGGCTTAAGGCGTCCAACGCAATGAGTTTGATGAAGCCATGGTTGGCGACACATGTTTCTGGATGTGCAGCTATTTTCACGGTCGCTACCATATGCTTAATGTTTCCCAACAAGAAATAGGGAAGATTTATTAGATGTCGATGTCAAAGGTGGTTTAACAATGGAAAGTGGTAATTAAACACAATTGTCACCCTTCCCTCCCAGGTGATGTACTTGATGAGGTAAAGGGAAACATCAGCCCATGGCTGGGGAAGTGAAAAACTGTCAACCTCCCCCCACTTTCTTCACCAATGACTCTTCCTCTTGGAGGAAACCTCCCTTCAGGGAGGGGTCATTAACCTTCCTGTTAAACCACCTCTTTTCTTCCACTGGTAATCCCATCACTCGGGCAACCACCTCTTCTGTAACCTCCAGCTTCAACCCCCTAACCTCCATCTGGTTTCCCTCTAAATTCTTTGCAAATTCCATGGAAACTCCACCATCTGGTCCCTCCAACCTCTAGAAGAACTCAAACCAGCCTACGTCCTTGAAAATCTGGCATGCTTCGGGGCAATTCTCCAAGGCCTCTGTTGACCTTGGCTCATGCCGAATTGCTGCTCCACCCATTGCTATGCAAATTCAGTGTTTTCCTTCCTTTTCCTTTCCTTCAGAAGTTTCGGAGCAATCGACACACTACTTAGCTATTTTAGCCTGCAGTTGTTCTTTTCCCACTTCTCTCAGCACTTTGAATGGGGTTGAAATTCTCTAGCAGGGGTAAATGGTAGGGTGGCTTAGGTGAAAATTTCAAATTAATATTTTGCAATCATGGTTCGTACTTTACAGTAATATTTCCTTATTAACGCTGGGTTATGGGAGCTATCATCGAAGGTACACTTCCCTTTTTATGGTATGATCGGGCATTAAGTAACAATGATTACCAGATCACCATGCCTTAATTGCGAGTTTTTTAAATAATCACAGGTCATGTCGCAATGTGATTCACCCCTTGCCTCCCAACTTTAAGGGATGTCTTGTTAAGTTGCCATAATTACCGAATAAAGTGAATAATGATATTACCTTTGTATGACGTACCTGGGTGACGTGGGGAGAATTCATTGGTGGCGAGATGCGCGAACTTATCTCTGGTGGCGAGACGCACGAACTTAACTCAGATGACGAGAACCACGATGATGCCTGCTGTCTGTTGCAATAAATATCTTATTCCACTTATTTCTAGAAGTCGTCAGCTGTTATAGGTGTAACAGCCAAGACGACTATTATATATTATTAATTTTTACAAAAATAGAGAAGAAAAGATCATGTAACAGCACTATCGTAAAGTATGCTTTGAAATAACAAATGTTGTTACAAAGTGTGTAACAACCGCCACAAGGTGGTTTTCATCTGCTACAAAAATTGTCTGTTTGTGCCTGGAAAAGGTTTTCACAGCCATATTGTTTTATTATGTTTTTTTTTGTAAGTTTGAAGGTGTAATAGCTGCCAACTGTGGTTGATTTTTAGTTGTTACACTTATTGGAAAAATTATAATTTTTGCAACACAGGGGGGCTTCCCCCTGTTCCTGTAATTTGAAGATCTGAATTTGTGACAATGTTAATGAATGAATCCCTTGAAGCAGGTTTGTGATATAATCAAAGACGGTGCCCATTTGCAAGTAATGGTGTCCTCACACTATCAATGGTTACCAAATTTACAGTCCCATTGTCAGACTGCATCTACCTCATAGGGACCTAGCCATCTGGTGTAGAGCTGTTATGAAACCAGCTCAAGAAAAGATAGAAAAGATAGATCAACACCTTAGAATTCAACCTCTTCGAGGGGGCAACCTCCTTTACATTACATAAATGAACAATTCTTGGATGATACAAATGACAAAACCTCCTTTCTATATATAGGAGTCTAAGGAGTCACAATATAATCCAGCCGACCTAACAATAATAATATAAAGCCACAAAAATAACAATAGAGGGATTCTATGGGCACATTAATAATAATCTGGGGGCAATGGGGGCACAACAATATAAATAAGGGATATAACTACAATAGTAATGGGGTAATCACTAGTATTATAGGGACCCAACATGCCCCTCTCCTTCAAAAAAGTGTTGTCCTCAACGCTTGAGTAGTTCTGGATACTTCTGCATAAAATTCTCATCCTCCCATGTGGAATCTTCAGCAGATAAGTTCTTCCACTTGATAAGGTACTCTGGAATTGATCGATTTCGTAGCTGTCGAGTTCTTGTTTCTATAACTGCTTCCGGTTCCAATATAATTTTTCCTTCCTCGTCAAGTTCTGGCAATATTGTTTGAACTGGGAGCTTGTCGCCTATAACCTTCTTTAAGCATGAAACATGGAAAACTGGGTGCAATCGAGAAGCTGTAGGAAGCTCCAATTTGTATGCCATAGTACCAATCTTTTGCAACACCTTGTACGGACCATAATACTTTGGTGATAATTTATTATCCTTCTTAGCTTGCTTGAGGGACATTTGCTTATATGGTTGTAGCCGTAGGAATACCCAATTACCTACATCAAAACTTCTTTCACTGCGATGTTGATTTGCCTGTTGTTTCATTCTATTCTGTGCCAACACGATGTTATCCTTTAAGAGTTGGAGGACTTGTTGTTGATGTTCGATGTGATGTTCCACTGCCTGAACCTTAGAATTTTCTCTTAAATATGATGTGATGGATGGTGGTTGATACCCATAAAGTGCCATAAATGGGGTCATTTTTGTTGCTGTATGAAAGGAAGTGTTATACCACCATTCAGCCAGAGGCAAGCATTTGACCCATTGTGTCTGTTTATCAGATACAAAGCAACGAAGATATCCTTACAAACATTTGTTTACTATCTCAGTTTGCCCATCAGATTGAGGATGATAAGATGAGCTATGAGATAACTGAGTACCAAGACAAGAAAATAATTCTGTCCAAAAATTTCCAGTGAAAATGGGATCTCTGTCACTTACAATAATCTTTGGGTTTCCATGTAGCTTTTGAATTGTTTCCATAAATGCAGTAGAAATTGTACTGGCTTTAATTGGATGTGATAATGCACAAAAGTGTGCATACTTGGTAAGTCTATCAACTACCACCATGATGACACTCTTTCCCTCAGACTTGGGTAAACCTGTGATAAAATCCATTGATACCACCTCCCAACGTTGGCTTGGAATGGATAAAGGTTGTAATAGACCCGATGTCTTAATTGTTTCAACTTTATTTTGTTGGCAAACCAAACATTCTGCCACAAACTTTTGAATATCTGATTTAAGGCCATCCCAAAAAAATTCCTTCTTAATCCTGTGGTAAGTTTTTAAAAATCCTGAGTGCCCTCCTAAGGGAGAAGTGTGCAATTCCATAAGAATCTTTTGTTTTAGCTGGGAATTCTTACAGAGGTATAAGCGATCTTTGTACCATAAAAAATCATTTTTCCAGCTAAATGTATGAGACGTACTGGAATATTGTTGTAGCTTTCGAATAAGTGCCCACACTTCTTCGTCATTCTTCCATTCCTCCCTTACTTCATTTATCCAATCTGGTTGGATGATAGAAATAACGCACAACAATGCTTCCACATCCTCATCCTTCCTTGAGAGTGCATCTGCCACCACATTTTGCTTCCCTTTTTTGTAGATGATTTCAAAGTCATAACCCAACATCTTTGTGACCCACTTTTGTTGCTCTTCAGAGGATAATCTTTGTTATAAAAAGTATTTAAGGCTATCATGATCCGTTTTTACCTTGAAGTGTCTTCCCATTAGGTAGGGTCGCCATTTCTTAAGTGCATGGTGTTAGGATATTCCGACACATAGGAAATAGTTAAGTACAACTTGGTCTAGTGTAGAGTTAGGTATAGAGTTAGGTAAAGTGTGTTTCTTTACCGTTGTACATTTTGTAACTTACAATTCGACGGTCACGATATGTAGTGATCCGACAGTTCATTCTCTCCTCGGTATTACCGACACTTGATCCGTGGCTTGACACCCAATTGGTCCATGAATTCTATCTAAAGCGCATGGAGGGTCATTTGTAGGGTAATCCGTGCATGAGAGAAACATATGTAAATTTTCATTCTTTTATTAATAAATTACCTGAAGTGGCCGCGTTGGCTCAGGCCGTGGACTGTTTCCCTCTTTGAAGGTTTTAACCACGTCAAAATACTGATGTATTGATCTGCGATCTGGTTGTGAGCGGTGTCCTTTTGGTGTTTTGTCTGAGGAACTTACCCTGTAAATTCCTACATGGTATCAGAGCTATTTGAGGGCTGCGTCCGTTGGTGATCCAAATCTGAAGCCGGTAGAACTGCATCCGACTGCCGTTTCTTAGATCTATTGTTTCTGACTGCTTTCGGGCCGAGAGGACTACTCTGTTGTGTTGGTAGCATCTGTTCCAGTGAGGAACCCCTTTCGTTTCACGCGAAAAGGTTTATAGTAGCCCTAGCTGCGTCATTTTTAAGATCTGGAGCTATACAGTGTTTATTTGCAGTTTACTGTTATTTTCTCTCTGTTTATTTCGGTTTCGGTTTATTTAGCCTTTTTATTACCGGATCTATACCTTTCATTTCTGCGTATGCTATTTTCCCTGCGACTCTGTGCGATCTGGGCAAATCAGAAACAAAAAGGAAGGATTTTTCTCATGCGTATGCTCTTTTTCCTGCGCCTTAGGGTGATCTCGGAAAATCAGAAACATTGAGGAAAATATTTAGTTTCCGGACAAAGCTAACTTTGAGCCGCAAGGTTCATTTTTGAAAATATTTAGTTTTTCGGCTAAAGCTAACTTCGAGCCATAAGGTTCGTTTTCTTTGCATGTCCATTTTGGGTTTTGTGTTTTTTGTTTTGTAGGGAAAAAGAGCTTTCTCAAAGCAAGCACGCAACCCAAAGCACCCCCCCCCCTCTCTCTCTCTCTCTCAAATTTTTTGTATAGATCAATGGTTCAAAGCTATTTTAAGAGAGTAGAGGTCTTGGGTTCAAGTTTCCATTTGGTGGGGGCAGAGTTTTTCATTTCCGCACATTCCCGCACTTCGTCGGCAACTTCAACAACTTTTTTTCAAAAAGCCATAACTTCTTCATCCGGAAGCCGTTTTCAGAGCCGTTTTTTTTAAACCAGCCTAATTTTTCGAGATCTATCCATTGGAACACTTATTTGCAGCATCTTTAGCTTCAGTTTCCATTGAAATGGAAAGTCAATACCAAGTTACCCTTGACAACACCAACTACTTCCAATGGTTGGCTTACATTGAGGATTTACTTAGAAGTAAAGGTCTCTACAAAATAGCCTCAGGCCAAGAAAAGAAACCGAAGGATGAAGATAAGGCTGCTAAATGGGAAAATAGGCAAGATCAAGCACGTGGATTGATAGGGATGTCTATTTCTCCAGATCTTAGATTCCATATTGCAGAAATTGATACTCCTGATGAAGCAATGAAACAAATCAATAAAGTTTTTGGGATTAAAAATGAAATTAGAGCCCATCAACTTGAAAATGAGTTGCTTACATTGGACCCTAATAATTTTTCTTGCATTGAAGATTTCTTGTCCAAGTTCAAGACCCTTAGATATCTTTTGGAAGGTGTTAAAGTTAAGAAAGAAGATAGTAACCTTATCTATTCCATTCTTACAAAGTTGGGACCAGCCTACTCTGTGTTTGTTTCCACCTTCCATTATACAAGAGAAGCCTTCATTTCTCAAGGAACAGACTACAAGCCCCCTTCCTTTGACTCTTTTTGTGATTCTTTAATAAGAGAACAAGAAAAACTCTTACACCTTGGTCTTCTTAATCTTGGAAACTCTTCCAAGAAAGCGTTAGCCGCCCAGCAGCAACCAAATTCAAAGAATCCTAAGAAGTCATATCCTAAAAAGAATGGTCCTAAACCAAACAAGGGTCCCAAGCAATTTCAGCCCCAAAATGAAAAATCATTTCAACAAAATGATAAGACAAATAAAAACAAAGGGAAGAAGACTGATAGACATTGCAATTTTTGTAATCGAGATGGCCACTTAGAATCAAAATGCTTTAAGAAGATGGAAGCCTTGGAAGCAGCAATGAAGAAGCATAACATCCATTTGGGGCAATCTTCAACTTCAACTTCATCTTCAGGAATGGCACTTTCTGCATGTGGTTGTCAAGCATCTCGGTCTGGCTATGCATTAAATGTATCTTCTTCTTCTCATTCTCATGAGTGGCTCATTGATTCTGGAGCTTCTTATCACATGGCCAAAAACAAAGCCATGTTTTCTTCTTTAAATGATTGTAACACCAAAAATATATATGTTGGTGATGATAGATCTCTTAATGTTGTAGGGACTGGAACTGTTCATCTAGACAATGGTCAGTTTAATGATGTATTATGTGTTCCAACCTTATCCTGCAACCTTCTATCTGTATATCAGATAACTCATTCAGGTGAAGGTAAAATCGTTGAATTTTCACCTCATGATGTTGTAATCAAGGACTTAAGAGATCCTAAACAGATTTTGGCTACTGGCATTGCTGATGATTCTACAAGGTTGTATAAGTTTCACAACTTTGGGTCATCAAATCTTCCCTCAGTATTTGTTGCTCATAATGATGAAGTGAGCAAACTTTGGCATGAGCGATTTGGTCACTTAAACTATCGCTCCCTTCAGCATCTATGTAAAGAAAATATGGTGACAGGTCTTCCTATGGTATCTTGCAGAGATGGTGTTTGTTCCGGATGTGTACTCGGAAAACATCATCGGGACAGTTTTGAAAAACGTGCCTCTTGGCACGCCTCAGCCCCTTTACAGCTTGTGCATAGTGATTTATGTGGTCCACTTCCAGTTGTGTCATTCTCTGGCTGCAAGTATTTCTTAACTTTCATTGATGATTTCTCCAGACGCACTTGGGTATACTTCTTAAAACTCAAGAGTGAAGTATTTAACACTTTTTTGGCCTTCAAGGCCTTTGTTGAAAAACAATCTGGACATCAAATTCTTAAGTTAAGATCTGATAATGGCGGAGAATATGTTAAAAACACATTCATCAACTATTGCACTGAGAATGGAATTCAAATGCAACATACTGTTCCATATACTCCACAACAAAATGGTGTAGCTGAAAGGAAGAATCGCACCTTAAAGGAAATGGCTAATTGTATGCTACAATCTAAAGGACTTGGTCTTAGTTTTTGGGCAGAAGCAATTAACTGTGCAAATTACATAATAAATCGCACTCCTACTAAGGCTTTAAAGAATATCACTCCAGAAGAAGCATGGAGCTCAATCAAACCAGATGTAAGTCACTTTCGTGTTTTTGGAAGTGAAGCATGGGCCCATATTCCAGATGAAAAGCATAAAGCTTTAGAACCTAAGAGTGAAAAATGTACTTTTGTTGGATATTCTGAAGATGTCAAAGGCTATAGACTTATTCCATTTAAGTCCAAAAATGTTATCATTAGAAGAGATGTAAAATTTGATGAAAATATATCGGCCTGCGAGCCTAGTCCGACGGATGTGCCACCTCTCCTTATCTCTTCTACCTTTGAAAACATTTCTTCTTCAGATGATGAAAGTGAGGATGACAATCCTCCCCCACCATCTCAGGATCCTCCTTCAGCTCCTGAGCTTCCAAAATGGGTTCGTGCTACTCGAGATGCAGCAGGTGATCTTGCCGATGATCCTACAGATCAGCGACGCACACGTTCTCAGTTCGAGAGAGCCTCTTCTTTACTGGCTCAAGCTCCAGTAAATTATGATCCTGACACTTTGCAGAAGCTTCAGGCCATCCAGATTGGGAAGCAGCTATGAATGAAGAATATCATTCATTATTGGCAAATGATACATGGGATCTTGTTCCTCTACCAAAGGGACGAAAACTTGTTAGATGCAAATGGGTTTACAGAACCAAGTATGGACCAGATGGGAAAGTTGATAAACATAAAGCTCGTCTTGTTGCTAAAGATTTTTCACAGGTTGAAGGCATTGACTACACTGAAACCTTCTCCCCTGTTGCCAAAATGAACTCTATCCGCCTTGTTCTTTCTCTTGCTGCCTCTTTCAAATGGGAAGTCCATCAGATGGATACAAACAGACTCCAGCCTTGTATGTCGACTTAAGAAATCCCTTTATGGTCTCAAGCAAGCTCCTCAGGCTTGGTATGCCAAAATGGATAGCTTTCTTTTAGAATCTGGCTTTTCTAGGTGTCATTCTGACAATACTGTCTACACCAAGAAAGTGGGCAACTCTCTTATCATCCTTGTTCTTTATGTTGATGATCTTATCCTTACTGGTAGTGATCCCAACCTTATAAACCATGTGAAGTCTAGCCTTAAAAGGAAATTTGAAATGACAGACTTAGGACACTTACACTATTTTCTCGGTCTTCAAGTCTTGCAATCCAAGGAGGGTATTTCCCTTTCCCAGTCCAAGTATACTTGTGATATTCTATGCAATTTTCATATGGAAGACTGTAAGCCAGCCCCTTCTCCCTTTCAGTCTGGAGTCAAACTTTCAGTCACTTGTACTTCTCCTAAAGTTGATGCTACCTTATACCGTCAACTTGTAGGAAAACTTTTGTATCTAACCCATACTCGTCCTGAGCTTTCCTTTGTTGTTGGCCTTGTTGCTCGGTTCATGCAAAACCCCCGTGAAAGTCATTGGAAAGCAGCTAAAAGAATACTTCGTTATTTTCGAGGTACAGTTCAGTTTGGGATTCATTACAGTGCCGAAGCACCCCTCTATTGGTTGGTTTCACTGATTCTGATTGGGCTGGTGACCCTAATGATCGGAAGTCTACTGCCAGTTATGTGTTCACTCTTGGTTCAGGACCTATTACATGGGCTTGTAAGAAACAAGCTGCCATTTCTCTTTTATCAGCGGAAGCAGAGTATTGTGGTGCCATAGAAGCTAGTAAGGAAGCCTTGTGGCTTCGTCAGATCCTATCAAAGTTCAGCTTTCAGCAGCAACATCCGACTACACTTTGGTGTGATAATCAAAGTGCCATTCAGCTATGCAAAGATCCAGTCCAACATCAGCGCAGCAAACACATTGAACTGCACATGCACTTCATCAAAAAGCTCATTCATGACCATGTTCTTGAAGTGCAATATTGTTCAACAGATGATCAAGTTGCAGACATCTTCACAAAGGCTCTCACAGAGGCGAAGTTCACTAAACTTCGATTTATGGTTGGAGTTCAGGAAGTTGTCACTAAGGGGGGATAGGCTCTAGTGCCTCCTTCCTTCTCCTATTGTGTCATATTTGTAAATCCTTCAATCCTATCCCAAGTTGTTCTTAAGGGGGGATGTTAGGATATTCCGACACATAGGAAATAGTTAAGTACAACTTGGTCTAGTGTAGAATTAGGTATAGAGTTAGGTAAAGTGTGTTTCTTTACCGTTGTACATTTTGTAACTTACAATCCGACGATCACGATATGTAGTGATCCGACGGTTCATTCTCTCCTCTGTATTACCGACACTTGATCCATGGCTTGACACCCGATTGGTCCATGAATTCTATTTAAAGCGCATGGAGGGTCATTTGTAGGGTAATCCGTGCATGAGAGAAACATATGTAAATTTTCATTCTTTTATTAATAAATTGCCTGAAGTGGCCGCGTTGGCTCAGGCCGTGGACTGTTTCCACGTCAAAATACTGGTGTATTGATCTGTGATCTGGTTGTGAGCGGTGTCCTTTTGGTGTTCTGTCTGAGGAACTTACCCTGTAAATTCCTACACATGGAGTATTGCCAACATTTCCTTCTCATAAATAGCTTTGCTTAGAAACTTTCCCTTGATTGGACGACTTTCAAAAGCAATGGGTCTTTCATCTTGCATTAGAACAACACCAATTCCATTTCCTGAAGCATCACATTCCACAATAAAGGTTTTTGTGAAGTCCGGTGTAGCTAAGACCGGTGCTTGGCACATTGCCTCTTTAAGATGTTCAAAGGCCTTTGTTGCTTCCGGAGTCCATGAAAATGCATCTTTCTTCAATAATGTCGTTAGAGGTGCTGCTATTCTCCCATAATTCTTAACAAACTTGCGATAATACCCTGTCAACCCAAGAAATCCTCGCAAATGCTTTATGGATGTGGGGATTTTCCATTCCTTAATGGCTTTAATTTTGCTAGGGTCTACCTTAACTCCTTCATGAGATACAATATGACCCAAATATTCCACCTCCTGGACTCCAAAGAAACATTTGGATCTTTTGGCATATAATTGTTTCTCCTCCAATAGTTGTAACACCCTGTCAACATGTTCAACATGATCCTTCCAAGACTTGCTGTAGATAAGTATATCATCAAAAAATACTAACACAAATTTTCTAAGGAATGGTTTGAAAATTGAATTCATCAAACCTTGAAATGTTGAAGGTGCATTGGTAAGGCCAAAAGGCATGACCAAAAATTCATAATGACCCTCATGAGTTCTAAATGCCGTTTTGGAATGTCTTCAATCTTCATTCTGATTTGATGATATCCTGAACGAAGATCCAACTTGGTGAAGTAAATTGATCCATGCAATTCATCCAGTAATTCATCAATGACAGGAATGGGGAACTTATCTTTAATAGTGAGCTTGTTGAGCTCCCTATAATCCGGACACATGCGCCATGATCCATCCTTCTTGTGCACCAATACTACTGGAGCAGAGAAAGAACTTTGACTCGGTTGAATTATACCAGCCTCTAGCATTTCTGCAACCATACGTTCAATTTCACTTTTTTGGACATAGGGATATCTGTACGGCCTGATGTTTGGAGGAACACTTCCTGGAATCAGATGAATAGCATGATCATGATCACGCATAGGTGGGAGACCTTTGGGAGTCTCAAATACCTTGGAATGATTGTCCAGGACTTTTTGGAGATCTGGAGAAATAGATGATTCTAATGTGGAAACATCTAGCGAACATAATTGTGCAATTACACCCCTTTGCTCCTTTTTTAGAAGCTTTGTCATACCATTAGAGCTGATTATCTTTCCTGGTTTCCCTGCAATACCCCTTAATTCAACTTCCTTTCCTTCCGTAGAAAATTTGATGAAAAGTTCTTGAAAATTAAAAGCTATTGTACCCAAGGATTGTAGCCATTGGACTCCTAGTACAACATCAGCACCTCCCATTGGAATGGAAAGCATTGGGCTAGTCAATACATATTCTCCCATGGATAGCTTGATATTATGGCACTTTCCAGAGCAATTTATTGTTCCTCCATTTGCAATCATCACTTGACACTCTGGTGCTGGATATAGGAAGCAATTCAATTCTTTTGCTACCCTACAATGAATAAAATTGTGGGTGCTTCCTGAATCAATCAACACTATTACCTTTTTCTTCTTGATTTGTCCTTCTATCTTGATGGTTTGAGGAGTGGTAATTCCTGCCAATGCATTACAAGATATGGTCGGATTTATTTGTTCTTCATCTAGGCTTTGTTCCTGGAGTATATCCTCTTCTTTTGACCTTTCTTGCTCCTTTTCTTCTTCCTCTTCACAATCTATGTAGAATAATTTCTTCTCAGCACACTTATGACCTTTAGTGTATTTGCTATCACAACTGTAACAAAGCCCTTTTGCTCTTTTTTCTTCCAATTGTTGTGGTGTCAACCTTATAGGTTGTGGAAGACTAGGGGCAACAACACTTCCGTCTTTATAGTTGTGAGTGGTATGCTTCCTGGTTGCCATAATTTTGCTTTCCATTTTTCTTGCTAACCTGAATGCCTTCTCTAATGAATCAGGTTCCCAAAGGCGAACATCATGTTGGATATTATCTTTTAAAGACCCTATGAACACATCAATCCTATGCTCCTCTGGAATATCTTTTACCCTTATGTTCAATTTTTGGAACTCCTCAATGTGCTCCATTATTGAACCCTTTTGTTTGAGACTTATCAATTGGCTAAAAAAAGTGTTGCTTTTTGTATCCTCATAATGTGCTATCAATTCTTCCGTAAAAATTGCCCAAGTGATAAATTGTTTACGAGAGCAAAGCCATTGATACCATACAAACTGATTTGGTTCCAAATATAAAGTTGCCATACGTACCTTTTGTGTGTTTTGCACATTATTGAGATCGAAGAATTGCTCCATCTGTAATATCCATGTGGCGGGATCCTTGCCATCAAACTTCCTCATATCGATTTTTGGAATATGGTGGGTCTTCGATCCAACATTAGAGTCTATGGAATCATGATTAACATTTCTTTTGTTCACATCATGAGTTTCCTTTACAACCTTTTCACCATTAGTAAGTATTTCTTGTAGAAAATTTGTCAAATCTGTCTTCAAACCTGCCATGTCTGTCTTCAAATCTGTCCTCAAATCTGTCTTCAGATCATCCATCTTAGCTTCCATGCCCTTTATCTTAGATTCCACGCCATTTATCTTAGCATCTGTTAGCTTTTGTGAGCGTGACATTTGTTGCACTTTTTCTTGTAATTTTGATATATCATGTAGCATTTCTTCCTCTTCTTCATGAGTCATGCTAGAGTTTTCAGGTTCCTTACTAGGTGTTTGCATTTTCTTTCATTGGGGCATCAGTTACCGATAATAATGCTTTACTATGCCCTTTGAATTCCTTCAAACCAAGCTTATGCAAAAATTAAAAAAAAAAACTACACACCCTTTTTTACTTTGTAGAAGACTAATATTGAATCTGATGTATCTCTGTAATTTCGAATCATCCAGTTTTGAAATTGTGACTTGTAGTATCCTTCTATGTCCTCTTTCCAATTCCACTAGTCTGATCCAAATTAGATTCTCCAAGAAAGAGTTATGCACAATCTCCCGCAATGACCTGATTATAGACTAGTTCAGTAGAGCGAACTTGTATGAAGTGACACGTGTCACTTTTTCCACCTTTGACTCTAAAAAATATATAAAAGAAAACTACATTCCGTCCTCTTTCTGTACCTTCTTACGAAATTTCAATCCGATGCTCAGAAAGAAAGTTATGACGATTTTCCCCGGGTCACCTGTTTTGAGTGTAATTCAGGAGTCTGCAAAAAGACCAACTTCCTCAGATCATATCTCTGAAAATATCCCGCGAAAAGCTCTGAAATTTGGACCCAAGGTTCAGCGCGACTTCTGAAACGTAACAAAAAAAAGTTATAGCGAAAATGCCACGATGGCCTGTTTGGAGCAGCGAAACCCTAGAATCCAAAGCTTTGATACCAAATGTTATGAAACCAGCTCAAGAAAAGATAGATCAACGCCTTAGAATTCAGCCTCTTCGAGGGGGCAACCTCCTTTACATTACATAAATGAACAATTCTTGGATGATACAAATGACAAAACCTCCTTTCTATATATAGGAGTCTAAGGAGTCACAATATAATCCATCCGACCTAATAATAATAATATAAAGCCACAAAAATAACAATAGAGGGATTCTATGGGCACATTAATAACAATCTGGGGGAAATGGGGCCACAAAAATATAAATAAGGGGTACAACTACAATAGTAATGGGGTAATCACTAGTATTATAGGGACCCAACAAGAGCTTACCCTTGAAGTCTTTGAATCTTGAGTCATATAAGAGAGCCCAATATCCTTTCTGGAACTTCTTCTTCTTGATGAACCTGTCATGCCACTTAGCTCTCTACTGCTGGATAATATCTGTTTGCTGAATAACAGCTAACTGTTTCTCCTCCAATTCATTGAGCTGGTTCAATCTCCGCTTTTGTGTTGTAGCCAGATCCAAATTTACTTGCAATGTTGTTCTTATTGTCTTGATTTCAAACTCAATAGGGAATAAGGGATTTTTTCCATACACAAGTTCATATGGTGAGAATCTCGTGGTATTCCTCCATGTAGTCTTGTATGCCCACAACACTTCTGGAAGTTTGTCAGCCCAATTCCTTTAGTGACTGACCACAATCTTAGTAAGGATCCCCTCAATGACTTTGTTAGTGCTTTCCACTTGGCCATTTTCTTGTGGATGATAAGGTGTTGTGATTATATGATGGATTTTATATTTTTCAACCAACTTCTTGATCATATGGGATGTAAATTGGGGCCCTCCATCTATGACTATTTCCCTGGGTATGCCAAATCTAACAAAGATGTCTTCAAACAGAAAGTATGAAACAACCTACTCTGTGGCTCTAGCTAGTTCCTTTGCCTCAAACCATTTTGTGACATAGTCAGTGCAGACCAAGATGTAAGATTTCTATCTGGATGAAGGATTAATTGGTCCCACAAAATCTAGGGCCCATTTCTAAAAAGGTTCTAAGACGATTTGGGGTTGTAACGACATCACATATGATTGCAGTGGTTGGCCCATCCTTTGCCAACTATCACATCCCTTAACAAACTTCTTGGCATCCTGAAATATTGTTGGCCAATAATACCTTGTCGAAAGGCTTTGTATCTGTTGTGGCCAGCAACAACCCCCCTTTTTATTGAGTGTTATTCCTAATATTAAATAAGTGGGGACCCTTAGTTAAAAATCTAAAAAATTAAAATAGTCTTTAAATTTCCTTTTTCAATAAAATTACCATCATAAGCTTAGAAAACCCTCTTGGATAATCCAAAAAGCTAAGTTTTATGATGAGGTACGATAAAATCTTTCCTTAGGAAATATCGCATCGCATAAGATAGCGGGATGCCACCTTACAAGCACAATTCCAACATTTGCGATATCACGATATGTGATAAAAAACAAATATTGCATCGCATTCAACATAATTTACATGAAACACTTTAAAATTTGCCGATATGCGATAACGCCGATCGCAAGATCGCATCTCGCAGGAAACAGGTTAACAAAGTCTGTCATACATAACATTTCTACGATTTGCGATATTGCGATATTGCGATTTCGCGATGCAGCGATAATACTATAATGCGATGTCACGAGCGATCGATTTTGCGATATTGCAATATTGTGATTTTGCGATGTTGCGATCTGCGATGTTGCGAAGCAAATCGCAAAATTGCTTCATCGCAGATCTTTCGGGCGCGTTATTCAAGAAAAGTATTTTCCTTAAGCTAACACCTGGTTATGCGCTTTAATGCTAATAAATGAGGTAGTTGCCAGCTATTATGGATTATGGGTACATGCTTATCGAAAGAATCATTTCACGTAAGGTGGTATGCTTGATATGTCTACGGCATTTAAAAATTTTCCCATCACCTTTACTTGTCATTCATTTTCGCTTCACTTGTGAATTGCAGGAACGAACAACAGAGGACGATACAAAGCAATACGCAGGTTGAAATGGGAAAGAAAGGCAAAGCTCCGAGCTCTGAAGAAAAGGAAATTCGAGAACGTGCTCTCTCAGGACGCAGAACAATTAGATGTCCTGTGGCAAGATCCCACTAGCAATCCTACTGAGAATCTCACCAAACTGTATCAGATCGCAGGAGCATATGCCTCCGCGGCTATTGATAAATCATTTGAGGTACAAAATTTGCTAAAAGAAAGGGAAGACCAAATACAAGTATTGCAACAACAGTTGCAACAAGCAAACACCAACAATGAAACACAGAAACATCTTGAGAAGTTGCAGCGGGACTTCCAACAAATGCAGATAGGATATCAGACAAGTTTGGATAAGAAAGGAAAGAAGTTACGGGATTTACAGGAGATGCACAAGGACAATCCTAAACTCACAGAATTTATCACAGAGTCCATTTCCTCGAATGAACAATTACTACAACAGCAAGAAGCATTGGGCCAAAAGATATCACATTGGAGCTATTATTGTGAAATTAGTGATAAAACCACTAATCAAGTGGTAGATTTACGAAGTGACTATGATCTAATTGATAAACGGGTGACTGAATATTTGGCTTGGCAAGAAAAAGACGAAGGAAAAATAGAAAGTGCACCAAGAATCAACGAAAACCACAAAGAAATGCTCTTTAACAAATGGGATGATCAAATCAGGGAGGCAGAGCAAGCAGCAGAAGGAGCAGCCACGACAACAAGCAGTATTATTGATTGTGTATATGAAAATTTGCACAGGGTAAATTTGATCGCAGAAACCACTCCAGGATATTTACCTAATGCACAACAACTACAGGCAAATTGGAAACAGAGAGCTCAAGAAAAGGCAAAAGCAATTCAAGGATTAACGAGGTTGAACTGGGATTATTACTGGGTTTACCTGGTAAAGCCACATAGCCAGTGGATGACTGTTAAGTGTATCATCAATTCGGCCGAAAAAAATGGCGCCAGCTCTAGTCGATTATGTTTTCTCAGCTCAGCTAAAAGTGGAAATCAGCCAGCCGACTCTGCTCAAACAGATGCTGCATGCGTGCGATTTCAAAGACCAAATACAGAAGTATTTTAATATTAGATTTAATTTTAGCTTTAATTTTGTTTTATTTTCCTGAAAAGAGGACGGTCATTTAAACTGCATCCTACATTTTTGTAATAATTTATTTTTAGAATTAGTTTAGTAGTATTTAAACCCTTCTCATGCATTTATAGAAGGGTCATGAAATTTATCAAAAACTTATCCCCAGAACATGCACTTTTGTACCCTCTGAGGAGGTTTTGATGAATGAATGGAACAAGATTTATTAATTTTTGCATTTGATATCTGCTACTGATGTTGCACTTTTGTACTCTTAGTGGATATTTGATCAAAGAGAGATAAATCGTGATCACTTGAAGCTCATGAGTAGGACTAGTTATAAATGGTATTTCTATCTCTTAACTATTTTTGCCTTGTGTTAGAGTGATTTCTAGTTCAGTTATTTATATATTAATGTATGAATGATTGAGTTATCATTTGGCACTTTTGTACGGCGATAGTTATTTATTTATGCTTAGTGTATGAATAGCTCATTATGCTATATGTTTTGCACAACTATTTTGTCTAACTTTTTATACGAAGTAGTTCATCTGTACTGAATTCTTTTCTCATAACAGCTGAATGATCTTTATTACCAGTTGTTGTTTGAAATCATTTTAGATCGCATAGAAGAAAAATCACACCTCGGGTTAGTGTAGATTTACATATTTTTTTCATTAGAATATAGTTTCCTTGTTATTAGATTAGAAGTATTCCATTTAGAAACTGTTAGAAACAGAAATATCAGATCTTTCTCTCACACACACAAATTGGGAAACTGGTCCCATATCTCGAGTCGGACCCGCTATACCAAACGGAAAAGGAGCTGCCAACCAAGGTCCGGACCGGGCGGGTATCCCCCTTGTTGTAGACTCGATTTTCGGGGCTTCAACATATTTGGCGCTAGAAGGAGGGCATGAAACTGCAAATGGCAAGCAAATCCAAATCTAAATACCATTCTGAGAGTAAATCACCCTCACCATCTCGTCCAACTTCTCCATGCATTCAAAAACCTTAAATCCAGAGTTAGAAGTCGCTGGATCAACAACCGCTGCTACAAATCTTGACATTTCAGAACAATCTACTATTGAACCTCCTGAAGTTGAATCTTTGATTCACAAACTTTAGCAATTTTCTATATCTCCTCAGAAATCTGATAAATTTCAAGGCAACGTGATTTCGCAATATAACCCTGCTCATCCTCTTACCAGGTTAAAAAGCGAAAAGTTTGGTGTTCAGCCAACCGAATTACCTCTACCTTATAGGAAGAGAGCAAGGAAGTCTCCTAAAGGATCCGATAGTGAGACTCTTTCATCATCATCATCCATCTCAACCTCTTCACCGCAAAGTCAACCATCCACTCCTCCACTTCAGATCATCGTCCATCAGCCTATTGCAACTTCCTCAACTCCTTCTCAAACATCTGGAGTTATAATATCCTCATCTTCTCAACCGCAAGGATCATCTTCTACACTTTCCTCTATTAGTATTTCAGCAATGGCCCAATCTCCATGGAATAACCCAGGGGCAGTCTTAATGCCTGCACCCTTGAGTCAGATACCAGCCCATCCTCAAAAATGGCTGTCTAAGTTTAACCCTGAGGCAGGTATGCTAGTAGAAGAACATATAAATAACTTTATGTTGTCCATAAATCTCAATGGAGTTGTTAATGAGGATGCTGTTGTTCGACTTTTCCCTTATACTTTGCAAGGGACAGCCGGATCATGGTATTTCTCATTACCATCTGGATCTATTACTAGTTGGGACATCTTCCAAGAACAATTTTTGACCAAGTTTGGTGATGACAAGTCTACAACGACACTGATCAACGACTTGTCTAATCTTAGGGCCGAGTCAAGAGAACCTATTAAAGATTTCAATTTACGTTTCAATAAAATCCTAAACAAAATACCTACTGCTTCTCATCCTAGTGAAGAAGTGCGATGTGAATGGTATATTACTGCTTTACCATCAAACTTAGCACCCTTTGTTGATAGGGCTAACAAAACAACCTTAGTTGAAAATATGAAAGAAGCAATAGTAGTAGAGAAACGTATTACGGCCTTAGAAAAGAAAAATGCGATGGAAGAACAAAAATCTAAGAAGGTCTCTTTCAAAGAAGATCCCAAGAAAAAACAACCAAAAGATCCATTCGATTTAGAAGGATTACAAAAAGTTTTGAAGACTATGTCTAACGAAATGGTCGACATCAAGAAACAGGTAGCAGAAACTTCTTCTAAAAAGCCATATTGGCCTTTTAAAAGAAATCCTTCAACTGATTCCAAACCCCCTAACGCTATTTCAAATGTTGAATCAGAAGGAGAAGAAGAAGAGGAAAACACTACTGAAGAGCATACCGATGAAGAAGAAGTTGTAGAATTACAAGGTATGTGGGATTTCATCCTCCCAAATAAAGAAGATGAAGAGGTATTCCTGGTTAGTACTCGTAGTAGAAATCAACTTGATCCTCCTCAGCCTACACCTAAGCCAAAGAGCGTAAGCTCGATGACTAAGGATAAAGTCGTAGCCAAGAAAACATCGCCTAAAACGACTCAAACCAGCGCAGTCCAAACAGACACATCTACTCCATCTAAAACGCTAATCGTTTTGGATGAAATGGAGTATAACATTGTTGAAGACATGAAAAAGACTAGGGCCAATGTTACTCTTTTTGAATTGAGCAAGTTAAAACACTAGCAGAAAGTAATTTTGAAAGAATTACATGCTGTGCCAATTGCACCTTTACCAGCTACTGTAATTTCTCAAGCTTCCCATGATATGGGAAGACCTCCAACTAATATGATAAATAAAGTTGATCCAAACAATATCGCATTAATTGGAGGAAGATCGAGATTGCATACTCCCCCATTTCTCCTTACTTATGAAATCTTCAATAAAAATGTGCATAATTGTTTAGTGAATTCTGGAGTCATCAAATATTTTGCCAAGATCAATTTGTGCAAAATTGAATGTTCAACCACATAAATCTGTTGTCCACATAGTTCAGCTAGATCGATCGCAAGTTGAAGTGATTGGTGAGTTAAATCAGGTTACCATAAGGCTGTCATCCAATCCAAAGGTATGTCAAGTTATCGACATTTTGGTTGCTGATATTCCTGAATTTTATGGCTTAATTCTGAGTAGAGATTGGTCAGAAAAACTTCATGGATACTTTGCAACTGATTGGTCACATATGTGGCTGCCTTATAATGGTAAACCAAACCAAATAAAAGTTGAACGTGAACGACATCAGAAATACATAGTAATGGAACTCGAGGGAGAAAATGAACCAGTAGCATATAATTCTAATATCATTGGCAACTATTCAGTAGATTCTTTCTTAGGAAATTTTAATGCTCATACTTCACTGTACTTAGAACATTCTGTTTAATCTCAAGTAGAAATTTTTTCTCAAACAGATAGTTCTAAATGCATTAATTTTATAGATAGTCCTATAAATAAATCTTTGTTTTGGAAATTATTTTTTGATGGTTCTAAGTCTAACGAAGGAGCAGGAGCAGGATGTGTGTTAGTAAGCCCAGAGGAAGATAAAACCATGTTAACTTGCAAACTTGAATTCGAGTGCACCAACAATACTACAGAATACGAAGCTCTAGTCCAAGGCTTGTACAAGGCAATCGGATTAAGTGTCAAATACCTGCAAGTTTTCGGAGATTCTGAAATAATAATCAGACAGGTACGAAATACTATACACTGTTTATCAGGTCATTTAAAGCATTACCAATCTTTAGTTCAAGATCTGACTGAACATTTTATAGCATTTAATATCTCGTCAATTCCCAGACTCCAGAATGCTAGCGCAGACCTCTTAGCCAACGTAGCTTCCAAGCTCATTCCTTCAGAAGATTTTAGTCCTGACCGATTTTCAATTGAGTTAATTTTTAGACCATATATCCTTGATAACATCACTAATTGGAGGATTTTCAATGACGATCTTGATATCGTGAGTTTTCTCACATCTGAAGGATCCTACACCAATCAAATAATTGACGAAGACCAACATGACCAACAATTGCAACAAGATATTACTAACAATGCTATACCTAAATCGGTAGTCAAATTAGAAGACCTTTACGATTTGAAAGATCGATTCAAAAGATCTACTAATTCAAAACTCCAAAGTTCAACTTTGAATTATGAATTGATAAATCTAGGAACTAATGCTAAACCACAGAACATCAACCTAGGCCTTGGCCTAGCCCCTGAAGAGAAATTAGCATATATTCGTCTCTTGAAACAATATAAAAGTGTCTCTGCTTGGAATTACGATGAACTCAAAACATACGACACCTCCATCATCCAACATACTATCCCAATGATTGATAATGAAAACCTGTCCAACAGAAGTTGAGAAAGATCCATCCAAATTTAGAAAATCAGATCAAAACTGGACTCAACAAGTTATTGAAAGCCAAAATAATCTTTCCCGTTAGACATTCTAAATGGGTCTCCAATATGGTACCTGTTAGAAAGAAAAATGGAGATATTAGAATCTTCATTGATTTTCGAAATCTTAACAAGGCCTGCCAAAAGGATAATTTTCCTTTACCT
The DNA here is from genome assembly GCA_031772625.1 of Pinus tabuliformis. Taxonomy (NCBI): domain Eukaryota; kingdom Viridiplantae; phylum Streptophyta; class Pinopsida; order Pinales; family Pinaceae; genus Pinus; species Pinus tabuliformis. Next base: position 558,532,663 of record CM062808.1, on the reverse strand, counting down.
CCCATGGAACAAATAATGCAGGCAGTTGCGGGTTCAGAATTAATGTCATTCTTGGATGGATTCTCAGGATACAACCAAGTGCTGGTACATCCCAACGATCAGTTGAAAACGACATTCATAACTAAATGGGGCACTTACGCATATCAAAAGATGCCATTTGGTTTGATTAACGCGGGTGCCACATTTCAAAGAGCCATGGACATCACATTCAAAGGGTTAGTTAATAAGTCAGTAGTAATCTATTTGGATGATATTACTGTTTATTCCAAGAAATGAAACAACCATCTCAGGGATCTAAAACAAATCTTCCAACGTTGTTTAAGGTATGGAATTTCGCTTAACCCAAAAAAATCTTTTTTAGAATTAAGTGAAGGAAAGCTTCTAGGATTGATAGTGTCAAAATCTCAAATTCACATTGATCATGACAGAATCAAATAAATTTCCGCAGTTCCCCTACCTCACAATAAGAAAGCCATGCAATATTTCCTTGGCCAGATTAAATTTGTAAAGAGATTCGTTCTAGATTTTTCTAGAATTGTGTCTCCTCTACAAGCCATGATTAAAAAGAACGCAAACTTTAAATGGGGCCAAGATGAATATGAAGTTTTCAATCTGATCAAACAAGACATTATCAATGCTCCATCGTTAGCAACTCCAAATTTTTCCGATCCTTTTATTTTGTATACCTTTGCCTCAGATAGATCATATGTTGTGATACTCACTCAAGAAAATCAAGAGAAGGTGGAAGCCCTAATTGCTTTTTTCAGTTCCAATTTATAAGGTGCTGAAATGAATTATTCAGATGTGGAGAAACAAGCCTATGCTATTTTTAAAGCAATTAAATATTTCAGACCTTTCTTACTCAAGACACATACCAAGATCATAGTACCATTTCCAGTGGTAAGAAGTCTTCTAGTACAGAAAGATGTAGGTGAGAAAAGGGAAAATTGGGTTACTGCCTTACAAGAATACGATGTAGAAATCAAACCAGCAAACATTGTAAAAGGTCTAGGCTTTTGCAAATTGCTGGCAGGAGCATCGCTAATGCCTGAAAATCCATCTGAAGATGTACAAGTATACGAGGTAAGCCTAAACGATGCTGAGTCATTATATGCTGATATTATTTATTATTTAAAGAATGGATATGCTCCTCCAAACCTTGATCACACCAAGAAAAGAGCCCCGAGGATAAAAGCCAAACAATATCAACTTGTAAATGACGTTCTTTTCAGAATAAACTATGATTCTGTTCTACTTAGATATCTTGAGAAAATTCAAGCTGAAAAAGTTTTGCAGGAACTCCATGATGGGCCAGCAGGTGGACACTACGTTGGAGATGTAACTTCTCATAAGATCTTACGCGCAGGCTATTACTGGCCCACATTGTTCAAAGACGCACATAACTACGTAAGAAAATGTCAAGTCTGTTAAACTGCTGCCGGAAGACAAAAGAAACCATCCTTGCCACTGCAACCAATTACCATCGAATAGCCTTTCGATCAGTGGGGATTAGACATAATAGGTGAGATCATTCCTCACTCTTCTAAACAGCATAGATACATCCTCACAACGACAGATTACTTTACTAAATGGGTAGAAGCAGTTCCACTCAAGATGGCTAATGCTGAAAATATCATTGAAGTCATAGATCAGTTCATAATCACCAGGTTTGGATTGCCTTCCACTTTAATGTTTGATAATGCATCATACTTTTCTGGTAATGCAATGACTAAGTTTGCATTCAAAAGAGGTTTCAAACTTAAATACTCGGCCAATTATTATCCACAAGGGAATGGGTTCGTTGAATCCACAAATAAGAACTTAATTAGAATTATCAAGCGAACCATTGACCAAAATCATAAAAATTGGCATAAGTCTTTAATATATGCTTTATGGGCAGACCGAATAACACAGAAAGCCTCTATTGGCACTTATCCCTTTAATTTAGTTTATGGGAAAGAAGTGGTTCTTCCAACGCATCTGGCCATTCCCTCTTTAGCCTTAGTTCAGTACATTGATGAAGTACCAACTTCTTCTTTACAACTTAGGCAGCTGGAATTAATAGAATTAGATGAACAACGAGAAAGGGCTAAGATTACTCACGCTCATCATCAAGCATTGGTGAAAGCCTCTTTTTGATTCCAATATGGTATCCAGAAAAGATTTTCAGATAGGAGATTTAGTTTTAAAATGGGACAAGGCTCATGAGGAAAAGGGAAAAATACAAAATTTCAAAGAATGTGGCTTGTTCCTTTTCAAATTGTAGAAATTATAGGTCCATCGACTTTCATGTTACAAGATTTAGCAGGGAAGAAGGATTCTTTAGCTGTTAATTGTCAAATTCTCAAGAAATATTTTCCATAGAAGATCAATCTTCTATTTTTGTAGAATAGTTGTTTTTCTTTTCGTAATAAAACCAGTTGTGAATGGTTACAATAGGCATTTATGAAAAAGACACCAATTATCTTTCAAATTTTGATCTTTCGCTTGTATAAATAGCAAATCTTTTGGAAAATTGATCTTTATTATTGAAAGATACAGTTAAAGACTCTAGCCTAGATACGATACTAGTTTCAACTTCATAAAATTTGATGAAAACAACCTTTGGTGAGAAATTGTTTTATATCAGTGCAATGAAAAGTATCAATAACAAAATAAAGATTCTCTGTAGAACAGCTATTTCCAAAAACTCTACTATTGTCGACTAGAGCTATCTTAAGGAAACAATGACTTCCTCCCTACTAAGGGAATCACAGCTTTCAGAGTGAGAGGTCTCATCACAAGCTGGCTTATCATAATCACAAATATTATAACTTGCTGACTTTGCCAATACTGCATACCACAACAGGGCAAAGAATAGAGTATAGGCATGGCTTGGAACAAAATTGTATTTACAACAAAATGGTTTGAGACAGAGGAAGATCATTACAATCTTAAGTGATGAAACAAGTGAATGGGGCAGAGGGCATGCAAAGAGTAAAAAAATATTTTTCTATGCATGCAACCTTTTTTTCTTTTACTATGCTCAAGATCCCAAAATTATTGTATTCCCTTTTTGTTGAGATAGATTAAAAATGGTATACTATAACTACAAGTATGTTCCAAGACGAGGGTATATAATAAATCGTAACATACACAAGGAATAGGGGACTAAAATATGCCTCAACTTTGTTTACATGTGAAGAAAAAAACATAGTGTATTATTCGTAGGTTGCACAAATGGTAGAAACCTATTTCCCTTTTTTGGAGAAGATATTCAATCCCAAGAAATGGTTTTAATTTATGTATATTCTTAGTGCACAGAATATATTATATAAAATAAATGTATTATATAGGGCATCAAAACCAACACCAAAACCATAGCCATGTTCTTCGCTTCCCCTTCTATGTATTTACTGACACAAGCTACTATAATATGTGGAAATCGAAAACATTACAGGTGAATGTATAACAAGAATAGAGGTAAAATGTACATGAAAACATAGAATATGTGTATCTTTCATCGTCCAAAGTGGACAATATTTAATCTCAATAATTTCCCTTTAGTGATAAGGTATTAGCTTGTGACTTTAACTCGCTATGTCTTTTAGTCATAAAATCAAGAATCAGATTTAGAAGCACAATGTACAAGAATTTTGAGGCTAAAAGGAAATTAAAAACTCTATATACTTCCAAACTTCATCGAAATTTCAACTACATTCAACGTGCAAATTGTATTCAACTATTGAACTCGTAGGTGCATGATAGGGGGGTCTTGAAGTGAATGGAACTCAAACAAATCCATTGAAAAATGTGTAGTAATGAAAAGAAACTACATAGACCATACCCTCTATCTATAGCAACAATAAGGCTACATATCATTACTTTGATGCTCAAGGATCTTCTTTACCACATGTTATGTTTACACACTAGCTCAACTCTTTATGTCGCTTATTGATTCAATTACTAGCCCCCTAGGTATCCATCATAATTCATTCTAAGTTAACTATTTACGAGAAAGTGTTTTTTCCATCTTTGTTATCAGTTATAGCTCTTGTGAGAATGATTAGTTACTCATATAAATCCTAACATCTTTCAAAATCACCATATGTGTGACCTACTACACTAAATGTACCACTTTATTTCCATAAATGCAAGACACTGATTATTATGCAAAACATATATCAACCTTCATGCATATTACGTTGTGTTCTCATCCTTTGCAACATATAGTTCGTGAGATTATCGTATTATCATGCATGAACTTTAATCAAACTAAGAAATGCACAAAACAATAACTTCAACCAAAATGCTTGAAGTCAAAAGTCAATGAAACATTACATCATATGGTTATGAATGTATTAATCCAATCTCATGTTTTACTCTCGTTATAAGATACATAATTATATACTTAAACCTTAAACCATGCTTGAAATTTCAATACCTTGTATGCTCTATTTATTTACTCCATGTCATACCATCAATACAATACAAGCACTAAATCCATCACTTCTTCATGTTCATATTGATGATACTCAGAGTAAGCTCATAAAACATGTACTACGACCTGCTAATATTCATACATGTATAAAATATCATGTAGTATATTATGTCATGCAAGGTAATAATGAGTCTTCATCAAAGCATTTGAAGTCTACCTCAAATATATAACTTATATAAAATATATTGCTTTAAATCAAAATTGATGACTTTCCTAATGGGGCCCTGTGTAACTTTTATTCTCATAACTTAGGGAAAGTGAAGAAATGATGTTTTAAACTAAGACTTGTAATTCTTTACAAGATTTTGAAATCAGTTGGGCCATCTATTGGATCGAAACCTAGTATAGGTTAGGCTATGCCCCCAAATTTATCACTAGATGGAGTAGTTGCATTTGGAAACTAAATTGATTTGGTTTTGTGGAAAGAGAAATGACTCTTGGGAATTGAAACAATTTTTCAATGCATTAGCACAATTTTAGGAAAGTAGGCATGCACACAGAAAGTGCTTTTAGTGTGAAAAATCCTAAAGAACTATAAGGAGTAAGTGATGGGCCTCCAAAATATGTAAATTATAAGGCTCATCAATTCACTCATAAGCATATAAAATGATGTTTTAACCTACATTTTTCACTTAGTGGTATATTTTCCTAGTTTAATGGGTTCCTAGAAGATTTCAATGTTTTTTTCAAATTTTATGTGCCTTAATATGTTTAGTGTGTAGGATTTACAGAGATATTGAGAAAATTCAGAGGAATCTAGTACTGGAGATATTTTAGGGATTTTCTCCTTACAGCAAGAAGACCTAAACTTGGTTAGCTCAAGGCATTTAATGCTTCCTCCCATTGTTGCGATTTGGATATGGAACAAGATCCCCTTTTTCATGATTTTTGGAGGGGAGTGTATCCATCCTCCTAAGGAGGTTTCCCACTTGATGTATAAATAAGAGGGTCAAATTGGACTAGAGAGTATCAGAATAGCAAGTAAAAGCAAGATTAGGATTTTCATATTCTCAAGCAAGTTTTATAGTCTTGTAATGTAAGAACATATTTGCAATTAATGAAAGTAGAGATTTATTCCAACTCTTAGCTTGGTTATTATTTAAGGACTCTAAGCATCCTTGGGCTAGGCCCACCCTAGGAGCTTCAAAACCCTCTTGTACTTCTATTGATATTGTGCTTTGCATTTGTCTTGTTTAGCTTCTAACATTAACAATTTTGGAATTTATATTATGGTGGTTTTGTGCATGATTAAGTAGGTGGTTCCTTGAGTAATTCTTTATTGTAGGTCCTTTATGCAAGTTGACATCCTTTTTTATCAATCATAATACTTACTAATCTAGTTTTAAGTCTTTTTGTATTCCATTCCTTTTGTTGTTATAAATTTTGTAGTTTACTATTTTGTTGCACAATTGATTTTGTAGCTATAGGAGACAAACCAAATTTGGTTTTGTAATGATAAATATTAGATTAGGTTACCTTAAGTCATTTCAATTTGAATGGCAACATTCTCTAGCATTTCCAACTTTTTCCATCACCTTAGGGTCATGTTCTAATTATTTTAGAGGCTCGCTAAACTCTTCTTGTAGAAAACATAAAATCTTGTAGTACCCTATAAATAGTCCCCTTCTCTTGCCCAATTTAGCAACAAGAATTTGGTTTAACCTTCTTGATGTATTACAACATGTATGAGATATTGATGGTGGACGTTAGAAGTATAGTGACCTCACCAAGTTTCATATGGATTCTTCTATCAATTACTTTATCAAGTATTGTTTTTTCCAACTTGGATTTTATATTTTCAATCCTTTATTTCCAAAAAGTATGTTTTTTTTTCATTTATTGCAAGTAGGATAGGTGTGTGTGTCATTTAATTTTCCACAAGTTCATTCTTGCAATTCTACTTTCATGTAGCATAGCTTAGTTGGGCAACTTAACTTGTTTTATGTTCATCTAACCTTCACTCCAGTACGTCCCACTTGTATGAGAATAGAAAGAGGAATAAGATAGTGCCTACCTCTATTAAGTTTGTATGAACCCCAAGTTGATAATTAAAGTTGAGACCCATGGATTTGCAACATCATTGTTGCAACACTAAGGGCCATCACTTTTTGGCTACATTGTCAAGGAGGTGTTAAGTGTGTACTTCCTTTTTATTTGATTAATTCGCTTCTTTTATTTTATATTTTGCAAAAAGGAAAAAAAAACATTAGCATCTTAGAAAATATAAAAACACATTTTCTTTCATAATTACTTTCTTTTATGCCTCACATAATTAGGGACAAAACAAAAAAAAAATCTTAGCAAAAATCCCCACTTTTATTAGCATCCAAACTATTTTATTTAACCATGAGCCTCTTACCTTGTCCATAGGGACCTTTGAGGCTCTTTTGAGTGAGCAAGCAAGGATACTTGAGGAGGTTCCAGTAGGAGAAAATCCCTAAAACCCCACCACTACTATGGCTGAAGAAAGACAACCTAAAGTGTTTATATTTCCCATTACAGAAACAGATGGAGAAGAAAAAATGAAAAATATTAACCCATTTGTGCTTCCTGTGCACTTCTATGGTTTAATCACAAAATATGCTAACACCTTTATAAATTTTATTATTGTGTGCATAACTTATGACTACGCCACATATGAGCACAAGCTTGAGTTTATTCCTTCCACCTTGAACTTTGTAGCCCTTTGGTGGTTCATGAGCATTGAAGGTAATAGTATCACTATTTGGGATCAAATGCAACAAGCTTTTAACAATTAGTATCGAGATTACTATAGTACAAGGGACTCTAGAGATGAGATTTTCAAAATGATTCAAGGGGAAATTGAGTCTTTAGAGGACTATGATGAAATATTCTAGCTAAGTTACTAAAGGAAACACAATGCATTCTGGGACCAAACTCCTTAAAACTTGCACTATTGAGGGGTTTCATAGAAGGTCTCATGGAAACTCTCAACTTTTTGGCCAATGAAAATATCTATCAGTTCACCTATGATGAGATTAAGCAGGTTTTTAAAAATCATTCGAGAGGCACTATAAAAAAGAGGTAGAGTGAGCAAGAGTTCGTTAAATCCTTCTTATTCCTTTGTTCTTACTAAAAATGAAATAGGATGGATGTTAGAAGACATGAAAACTGAGATATTGCACACATTTTCTATGCAGATGGGTACTTTGTAGTTCAAAAGAAAACAAGAAGAAGAAAAAAATCCATTGGTTGTGCTTCACCCCTAGTGCACTAAAAGACACTCTATGAACGAACATCCTTTAAATATCATAGGCATTTGTTCTGTATGTGGAGAAAATAATTCTAATGATAGGTGTCCATGTTTTCTAGGTTCGTAGGTTGTTTACCAAGGGATGGAAGGGAACATGGATCAATTGTGCTTTGTCAACCAGAAGAGACCACAAGGTCCAAGACAATTTCAACAAGGAATGAACTTCCCTTATCATTTCAATCCTAATTACAATGTTCAATATCAGCCTTGTTGCCCTCCTCAACTTTCACCTTGGCCTATGCCCACTCCTTAGCCATATTCTCCCCAACCTATTGTTCTTCCCTTCCATCCATATTCCAACCAGCCTCCTCAATGGGGTAATCCACATGGATGGAAGCCTTAGGGGGCCCAACCACCTACTTCAATGCATCCTCCTCAACAACAACAATTACCAAAAAAAAATCGTATGAAATAACCCAGATGCCTACCCAACCAAATCCCTATCCTACTAATAAGTAGAATCAAATTGTCTACAATGGCAAGACTGCTTATCATACCTATTTTGTAGAAATCCAAGAAATCAACCTTATGTCAGAAATGGTTCTCCCAATTGTACATCCACCTTCTCCTAATGAACATCCTGAGAAATAGAATGGGTATCATGTGCCTCAAGTCATTCACAAAAAACCTTCCTATCCTTAAAGGTTGACAACCCAAAAAATACACACCCTAGAAGATGATGAAATTCTAGATGAATTAAACAATCTGTGTCAAAGTTCCCCTCCTCCAAACCATCAAGGATGCTCCTATTTATAACAATATCATCAAAGAAGAATGTCTCAAAAGGCTTGGAAGGAAGAATGTCTCCATGGTTTGCTGACATTACCAACTATCTAGCCACTAGCCAATTCCCTCACCTATCTTCAAGGAAAAAAAGCAAGATCATTAGAAAAAGTGCCTCCTATACTTATATTACGAGAAGCCTCTTCAAGTTGGGATCAAATTAGATTTTAATAAGATGTGTGGGAGGATTAAGGCTATGATATCCTCTCATATTGTCATGATGGACCCTATGGATGTCATTTTACTACAAAAATAACCTACGAAATCCTACAAGCATGATATTTTTGGCCAACTATTCATAAATATGCCCAAATATACACTACAGAATGTGATCAATTCCATAGAATGGGGAAGCCTACTTGGAAAGATGAAATGCATCTTCAACCTCAAGTGTCTTTTGAGTCATTTAAGAAATGGGGCATGGATTTCATTAGTGCTATTGATGCCCCATCCAGACAAAAAAAGTACATCATTGTATGCATTGATTACCTAACTAAATGGGTTGAAGTGAAAGCAATAAAGGATGCCACAAAAATGAAGGTAGTTGAGTTCTTAAAAGCATTATAGCTCCCATTCTATCTAGCCTCTGGTTAACAATATATATATATATATATATATATATATATATATATATATATATAGATATATATATATATATATATATATATATATATATATATATATATATATATATAAGTGAAAACCTCCTTTGAAATGCTTAAGACAAGATCATTCGCTGAAAACCTCCATAAGGCAGTCAATAATTTTGGGAAAAAACAAAAACAAAAAGGAAAAAAAAAAAAGTAAAAAATGGAAAAAGAGAAACAAAAGGAACAAAAACATTGCAAATCATGGACTAAGCTAAAACCAATAAGCAAGCAATTGTCAAAAGAATTAAAGGCAAATGAGATTTACACCATTAAGATATCCTTGCCTACAATTTCATTCTACCATTTAAAAATAAATAATTCAATTAAAAAAGAGGGTTGAACCTCTCTACGATTAGGGACCATGAGATCATTATTAAGGCTTATATGCAAGCTAAAGAATACCTCTTCTCCACTCAAGTGGTTAGATTCCTAGAAATCCAAATCTATCTTCTATTGTGCATCTTGCAACAAATTAAAATCGAAGAGGCAAAGACAAGCATAGAGGAATATATATAAACCAAGATGTACGGAACAAAATAAAATGTAATGTGTTAATATAGCTCATAGTTATATAATCATAAGATCTTAAAGTTAAATTTTAATATAAAAGTCACAATGACTAAATTAATAGCATGGTTAACCATTTAACTAAATCGGACTGACATAATCAGAATGTGTACCTACATAGATTGACATCATATATAAATAAAAAAAAAACTTTTTGCAAATTGCTCCCCAGGACGGGCAATTTTACAGAGCCCCTATCCACCCACAATAGCTACGGAAGTGCATGTAATCCATGATCTCTGTGCCTAGTATCCTTCTGAATTTGTTAACTAGGGTTATCAAATCATCCATTAGTATACATAACAAGATCAATCGATTGCAAAGTGCTTATTGCCTTTTTATTTAGATCAACTACATAATGTATCATAATAAGGGAAAAAAAACATTAATGAATCTCAAATTCGAGTTGCATGGTAGAAAAGGCCATACCACAAACGAGACACCTGAGATTCATCTATTTCTTTGAGTTATGATGGGTTACTCAATTACTCGAATCATCTAGTTCTTTACTCGCAATGAAACATAAATAAATAATAAGCACCAGCATGAGATAATTCTAGTTCTAGTTTTGGCAAAATAGATTTTATGGACGAAGTTAGTGCATGTCAGTTTTAATATCAATGTCGTACTAAGTACCTACCTGCAATGCGTATGACAAAATGTGTACCTTTAGGGAAAATCCCTCTACGAACCATCATTCAGTGAGCATACGCCAGCTTGACCCAAACTAAAACAGAATTTTCTAACAAATTAGAGAGATTAAAAAAAGCATTCAATACTGCAAAGTGCAAACACTTTTCTAATTATATGTCAATGCAGACATTCTAATTAGAGATAAAATGGTTGATAACCATACCTCGGGCTCTTACGTTAAAAAGAAAACTAAAGAACCAAAGCCTCTGGTCTCATCTTCTTCCCCATGGCAAACCCTCTTTACCTATTGCAGAGCAGAGCACGTTGCAAATCATGGACAATGCCTAAACTAATAAGCAAACAACTATCAAAACAATTGAAGGCAAATGAGATTCACCCTTAAGATTTCCTTGCACGCAATTTCATTTTGAAATTTAAAAATAAGTAGATCAATAAATAAAGAGGGACGAACCTCTCCTGTGAATAGGACCATGAAATCATTCTTAAGGCTATATGCAGGCCATTATCTACCACTAAAGCATACCTACTCCTCCCTTCTAGTGTTTAGCTTCTTAGAAATCCAAATCTATCTTTTGTTGTACATCCTACAACAAATTAAAATCGTATAGGCAAAGAAAAAAACTGAGGCAAAAAATGAAAATTTGATCCTAACTCCATCACCTAACTATCTTGGAACCATTCCATTCTTTCACTCATTTATTTCAGGTTAGCACTAGTCTATTCTTTCACCCATTTATTCCAAAGAAACTTGTTCATTTACACAATTCCACTTATGTTAGACAACTTAGCCTAATTAAACTAGTGTATGGTAGTATATAGTTTAAAAAGGGAGAGTGATTCTTTCACTTTCATAAAAATGCCAAAAAATAAATAATAAACAAAATATGAAGCATCTATGTGGACCATGTACCAAGGAAGCCATTGAGGAATAGGGCCACAATATGTTTTGTCAAATAGTGTTATATCCTATAAAATTTCAAGGAAGCCTACATGAGAGGTGTTCCATGAACATGATTTGAAGCATGAAAAAATAGAGGGGTAGGGGCTTTTAAGGCAACCACTAATGAGCCCACTCTTCATTTGATACATAAAATGGGGTAATGATGAAGGAAAGGACAATTGAAGAAATTAGAAGAAAATGGGGGAAGGATGACCCTCCCTTTTTATCAACTAGTAAGCTAGGCATATAGTATAACACCACAAGTATCTAAACAAATATTATATTAAGAGTAGAAGAGGGTTCAAACTAACAAAATTCAAAAGGAGGCCAAAATGCCAAGAAGGATATGCAGAGGCCAAAAAGGAGGGATAAGAGGCTAAAGGGAGGCTGAGAGGTGAAAAAAAGGGCATTGGGAGACCAAAAAGGGAAGATGGAAAGCCAAAAACAATCATAGTGACACCAAAAAGAGGAAGAGATGTGGCAAAAATGAGAATTGAGACACTGAAATGGAATTAAAGAGGTCAAAGTAAACAAGAGAAAACACCAAGCCCCCAAGTTTCCACATAAACACTTAAGAAAAGAACCAAGGATTTGTCATTGGAAAAAATAGAAGTGAAAGGGAGAATAAAACTTGCCCCCAAGGCACTAGAGGTGGTGACAAGAAGCATCAAGATAACTCCAAGAAAGGAAGCTAAAGTAGGGAGGCTTATGGTTAAGGCATGGAGAGAAAGAAGTGTTGAGGACAAAACAAAACAAAAGAGGAAATAACTAAAGTATAGCTTGGCACACATAAACCACAAACCCATTGTAGCCTACAAAGAAGAATGAATCATGGACAAGAAAATATACAAGGAAAAGGAAAGAAACTTCAATCGAAAATGCTAGAAATGTGATAGTTTACGCTAACTAAGGACAAAGAAATAGAATATAGAAAGGATTTTAGTAAAAAGATCACTAGGGTGGGGTACACCACAATGCAAGTGAGAAACCTATTGCAAGAAAAGGAAAACCAAAAGGGAAAATAAAAAAGAGGGGAGAAAGAGTTAATGGAGGCAACATGGGAAACCAAAGTTGCATAAGATCCCAAGCTATTAACCATGTGAGAATGTTGAAAGTCCAACCACATAGCATTCATGAATAAAGCGTGCATGGCTATATAGAAAGAAATTGATAGGGGACATTGAATAACAGGAAAGGATGAGAATTCCTAACTACATTCACCATCAGTAATAATATGTCCTTAAAACCCTATTAGAACAATTGAGGTAAGTTCTCGCAAATTATGTTTAAATTCCAATCATGAAATTGTGTGAATGGGTAGGTTATGTCAATTATTTACAAGAATTGAGACATAAGAGCATTTCAACTTTAGGTGTCAAATATAATATGAGATCACAAGGAGACATAAGTATTTACACCATTACTTAGAAGGATCTCTTAATTCTTTTTTCGTTGTCCAACTTAGAAATGTTTAGTTCTCTATATCTAAGGGCCTCTCGTGTGAGAGGAGTCCCATGAAAATGATAATTTGCTCCATCCCCCAATGAACTTGCTAACAAAAACAATGAAAAAAATAAAAGAGTCAAGAGAAGAACAAACAAGAGGCTTAATGTAGGAAATATTGCAAACTAATGTTTTATAAGGTTCTAGGATATTACTATTGGTTGGAGAATGTAATGTCACCTATAAAAAAAGAGGTTTCTAGGCCACTTCATTACCCAAACCACTAGTAACATAGAAAAATAAAGATGGAGGAAAAGGTTACAACTTGGGATTTTGTAGCAAAAGTGAAAATACTACAGAGAGAGCAAGTCAAGAGCCAATAAGTAACATTCATAGGGGGCAAGGCCAAGTGAGAATATGAGTTTGGAGAAAAAATCACAAAGAAAGATCCAACATAGGTTCAAAAGAGACTCTATAGAGACTTAAATAGATACTAAAGATTCAACAATGGACAAAGTCCTAGTTAGGAATCAAGGAAGAATCATCATTGAGAAGGTGGGGTAACAGTGTTGTGACGAGAAGAATATTATCCCATGAAAGGAAAAGAAAAGGAGGCAAGAGTGGACAATCTTCTGTAAGGAAAGCTAAATATAGTCCATAAATTAGTGATTTGACCTACAAAGAACCACTGAAACAATGAACCATCTTGGCACTCGATGTGGGATCAGGACAAAGTAACAAAAACTTAGCAAATAGTTTAGTTGACAAACTACGTATCTCACCTGAAAGAATGTGGATGGCTTGAGAGATAGCTTGAGCTACATAATATATGATGCTAAGCTTAGAAAAAACAAAAGAGGGGGAAAAAAGAGAAGGCTTACTAATCTATGTTGTTGGAATATGCATGTTTCAATGGATTTCACTTCATGCTTTGCATACGCTACTTGAAAAAAAAATTGTGTCATTTATCTAGTTCCTCCATATTCACTGAAAAATCCCAAAATAAAATCAGTTCATTAAGTCATTTTCTCTAGTGAGATTAGTGGTAATATTGTTTCTTTCAAGATCATTGATTTCCTTTTGTAAAATACAAATAATTAAGCTAGGAAAATGAGTTAGGGATAGGTAGATTGGTAGAACTTGGATGATAATCGAACTTATAACAAGTGGTAAATAATCCAAATAGAAGCACACATAAAATAAATTAAGAACATACGCCAATACTTGTTATGCACCTATGCTTGTCATAGACATCCATCATATAAGGGTAACTATCTCCAAACTCCATGCAAAGAACATGAAATGATAACTTATGACCAAGAATACGTAATTATAAAATAAAATCCTAGATCCAATGTTGGGTTGTGTTATATTCTTTCCACGACTAACCTACGTAGTGAAACGGGGGGTTAGAGGGGGGCGGTAGCCCCCCTTCGTTGCGCCGATTGCGCAGCGGGGGGGTCACAGGGGGGGCGGCAGCCCCCCCTGTCCGGGGGGTTTGAGGGGGGCGGGTAGCCCCCCTCTACGGGGTCGGGGGCAGCGCCCCAGGAAAATTTTTTTTGGACCCTATATTAGGTTGGGCGAACCTACCTATGGTTTTGTGCATGATTTCCGCACATGGTATTGGACGTGATGGTTTTTTCGGTTCATGGTATTGGATGCTTCGGCATGTATAAATATGTATTGTAACATTGAAAGGAAAATAATGATAAATCAAGCTGGTAGTCCCGGTTTTGGGATCCAGGGAAAAATCTCTGTGCATATGTGTTTTATGGGTTATGCTCTCGCATTGTTTATTTTCTTTGTTTAAGAATTCGTATGCAGGTAATTTCTGTACAGGGTTAAAACCTACATTTGGTATCAGAGCTATTTTGGCTTCAAGGGGACGCCTTTGTTGCTGAGGGGTTTCGCTCGGGCCTGTGGTAGACCCTGTTCAGTGGGAGATCTGTGAGATCGATTCTGGTGGTGAAAGAAGATGGCGAGCAGTGGAAAGATCGAGATTGAGAAGTTCAATGGTCAGAGTTTTGAGTTGTGGAAACTCAAGATGGAGGATCTGTTGGTCGATAAAGATCAGTGGATCGCGGTAGATCCGGGTACTAAACCATCGGGAGTGACCGATGAAGAATGGAAGAAATTGGATCGGAAGGCAAAGAGCACAATACGATTGTGTGTCTCAGATTCAGTATTGCTGAATGTATCAGGGGAAGCTACGGCAAAGGCTTTGTGGGTCAAGTTAGGGACTTTGTACCAATCTAAGTCTCTGGTGAATAAACTGTTCCTGCGGAAAAAGCTGTATAACTTGAGGATGAAAGATGGAGACTCGGTGACAGAGCATCTGAATGCGTTTAATATTGTGGTAAGTCAATTATTATCTGTTGATATTAAAATTTCAGATGAAGATAAGTGCATCAGTCTATTGTGTTCTCTACCAAATTCGTGGGATAGTCTGGTTATTGCAATAGGTAGCAATGCAACTGCTTTGCAGTTTGATGAAATAGTCTCAGCCTTGCTGACGGAGGAGATGAGACGAAAGAATATGGACAACCAGAATGGTGATGCCTTGTCTGTACGAGGACGGTCCCAGAACAGAAACAAAAATAAGTCATCGAGTGGGAGATCTAAATCTAGAGGGAGATCTAAATCTCCAGGAAAACCTACAAAGGTGGTGTGCTGGAAATGCGGAAAGGAAGGGCACTTCAGAAGGGATTGTAAATCTAAAGCTCCTGATAAAGGAAAGGGATCTGATGATGCTCCTTCTGCAGAGGCGAAAACCACCTCAGATGAAGGTGGGGATGTGTACTTGGCTTCTTCAAGTACACATGTAGATCATGAGGCATGGTTGATTGACTCAGGTGCATCCTTTCACTTCACTCCCCATAGAGAGTGGTTCTGCGAGTATGAGAAATACGATGGTGGTGATGTCTTCTTAGGAGATGATAGGAAGGCTAGAATCATTGGTCGGGGAAAAGTAAAGTTGAAGTTGCAAGGTGGAAGGGTTAGAACACTTCCGGGTGTTCTACATATTCCTGCATTGGCCAGAAATCTGATTTCTGTAAGCAAGATGGATGATGCAAGTGTAAAGACCGTGTTCAAGAAAGATATCTGCAAGATGGTTCGAGGAGCACTGATATTGATGTGGGGAGTTCGGACTGGAACTCTGTACAAGCTGCAAGGTAGCACTGTTGTTGATGGGTGCAATAGTTCTATGGTTCCTGAAAATGGAGTAGAAAATCTAGTGGTCTCTGGAGAGAAGACCATGTTGTGGCATCAAAGGCTTGGACATATTGGAGAGAAGGGCCTTCGAATACTTCATGGTAAAGGTATGGTAGAAGGTATGAATGATAGCTCTCTAGATTTTGATTTCTGTGAAAATTGTGTGTATGGGAAGCAGAATCGAGTGAGTTTCCCCTCTGGTGGTAAGAGGATGAAACAGATATTAGAGCTTGTGCACAGTGATGTGTTTGGACCTGTGAAGGTTCCATCACTGGGTAAGTCTATGTACTATGTATCATTCATAGATGACTTCTCAAGGAATACATGGATATATTTCCTTAAGAAGAAATCTGAAGTCTTTGACAGGTTTAAAGAATTTAAGGCTCTGGTGGAAAATCAGACAGAGAAGAAGATAAAGGTGCTGAGGACAAATAATGGTGGAGAATTTTGCAGCAAGGAATTTGAAGAATTTTGTAAGAAGTGTGGTATAGCACGGCAGAAGACTACTCCATATACACCTCAGAAAAATGGAGTCGCAGAAAGAATGAACAAGACGTTGATGGAAAGGGCAAGAAGCATGCTCAGTGGTGCCGGGTTAGGACAGGAATTCTGGGCAGAGGCGGCGGATACTGCACGTTACCTGATCAACAGATCACCCTCATCAGCGTTGGAGGATAAGACTCCACAAGAAGTATGGATTGGTAAGAAACCCTCTCTTTCACATCTGAGGGTATTTGGATGTGATGCATATGTACATGTTCCAAAGGAGAAACGAACCAAGTTGGATAGTAAATCTGAAAAGTGCATATTTATTGGGTATAAGGATGGTTTAAAGGGTTATAAGCTTTGGAACCCAGTCACACGGAAGGTTGTGTACAGCCGAGATGTGGTGTTCAGAGAGGTAAAAGATGTTATTCAATCTGAAGTCCAACCAAAGGAACCTGAGAAGATAGAGTTTGATCCAAAGGAGGAAGAATCAGACTCTGCAGCAGAGGAGGAATCAGAAGATGAAGAGCCACAAACTCCGGCTGTGAGAAGATCAGGTCGAGAAAGAAGGCAGCCAGAAAGGTATAGTCCATCTGCTTTCAGTTCAAATTTTGCTTTGTTTGTTACTGATGATGATCCCAGAACTGTGAAGGAAGCAGTGGATTCAGAGGATGGAAAACTCTGGAAAGAGGCCATGGTTGATGAAATGGCATCTTTGCACAAAAATGAGGCTTGGGATCTGGTAGAGTTGCCAGCTGGAAGGAAACCCATTGGCAGCAAATGGATGTTCAAGAAGAAGACTAATGCAGAAGGAAAGGTGGAGAAATACAAAGCTCGGTTGGTAGCAAAAGGTTATTCCCAGGTGCCGGGAATTGATTTTGGTGATATTTTTTCTCCTGTTGCCAAGGTAGCTTCTATTAGATTACTTTTATCTGTTGATGCTGCTTTTGATTTTGAGGTAGAACAGATGGATGTGAAGACAGCATTTCTTCACGGGGATTTGGAAGAGGAAATCTACATGAGGCAACCTGAAGGCTTTGCGGTGAAGGGTAAGAAAGAACTGGTATGCAAGTTAAAGAAGTCTCTGTATGGGTTAAAACAGTCACCAAGGATGTGGTATCAGAAATTTGATACATTTATACGGGGACTTGGCTTCACCAGAAGCAAAGCAAATCATTGTGTGTATTTTAAATTAATTGGTGACCGTGTTATTTATCTGGTCTTGTATGTGGATGATATGTTGCTGGTTGGAAATGACAAAGAAATTATCCAAGATTTGAAGACCCAATTGTCCTCCAAATTTGACATGAAAGATCTTGGTGCTGCAAACTATATTTTGGGCATGGAAATTAAAAGAGATCGGGCAAAGAGGAAGCTCTGGTTAAACCAGAGGAAGTATGTCGAGACAATACTGCAGAGGTTTAATATGCAGGATAGTAAACCAATGAAGGTTCCTATTCCTGTAGGTGTGAGGTTATCTGCTGAACAGTGTCCCAAGACACAAGAAGAGGAAGAGGACATGTCCCGTGTTCCATATGCAAGTGCAGTCGGTAGCCTGATGTATGCAATGGTCTGTACTAGACCAGACATTGCACATGCAGTGGGAGTATTGAGCAGGTTTATGTCAAAACCTGGGAAGGAGCACTGGACAGCAGTGAAGGGGGTTTTCAGGTATTTGCGTGGCACTAGTGATTATGGTTTGTGCTACCAAGGAAGACCAGGATTGGACAGAGTGTTGGATATTCATGGTTTTGTTGATGCAGACTAGGCTGGAGATCTGGATCAGAGAAGATCTACAAGTGGGTATGTGTTTAACCTATTTGGAGGTGCAGTCAGTTGGATGAGTAAGAAACAATCTGTAGTGGCACTATCAACTACAGAGGCAGAATACATGGCAGCCACTCATGCAAGCAAGGAAGCAGTTTGGTTGCAGAGATTGTGTTCAAGTATGGGGTTAGTACAGGGAGCTATAAGAATAGACTGTGACAGCCAAAGTGCAATTTTCTTGGCAAAGAACCCTGCTTATCATTCAAAGACAAAGCACATTGATGTTCAGTATCACTTTGTGAGGGATATGATAGAAAACAAAAAGGTGTTGCTGGTAAAGGTGGACACTTTGAAGAATACTGCAGATGCATTGACAAAATCTGTGAGCTCTGAGAAGTTCTCTTGGTGTAGAGAAACAATGGGTGTTTCAGGGCTGGAAAAATGACTAAGCTCTCCTGTGGCCCCTTGTGGAAAGAAAACAACAAGTGGGAGATTGTTGGATTGGAGAGAACATGAATTCTCATGCAAAATTGCTCTTAACTTGGGGTGCTATATGTTCTAATAGAAGCCATGGGCATCACCAAGTCACTTCACTCTTAGACCTACAAAATAAAGCAAAGGTGCAAACAAGAGAGACCCAAAGATCCTAGAAAACAAAAGAGAGGAGAAAGGCCTCCAAGAGGTAAGCAAAAGCTCCAAGAACAAAAGTGAAAATATAAGGGAAATGTAAACAAAATCATGTTCTAGGGGGAGCCAAGGATTTTGAGAGGATTTGAAGAATCAAGGTGAGGAAACAAAACCCTAAACTAAGAGAATTGCATCCAATCTAGAGAAAATGGACAAGGAAAATGAATCATGACAGACTGGAAAGCAAAATAAATAGCATTTAGTTCCATAGGAAACTAGCAAACTCTTGGAGAACAATGGAACAAAAATCGTTAATGAAAAAATTATGTGCAATGTTCCACAGATACAAAAAAATTCAAAGAAACAAATGGAAGAAATACCCAAAATTGGTAAAAAGCGAGGTCAAAGGATGGAAATGACCAAGACTTGTGGAATAGAGGGGAGACTAGATAACTAAATTAAACTAAAGAGAGTGATAAAAATGTAATAAAAAACAATAATTAAACAAGAATAATGCAACTCTTAAAGATTATGCCAAGTACAATAGCATACTATAGCATTACAATTTAAATAATATTAAAATAACAATTAAAAACTTGCTACAACATTACAATTTAAGTAAATATTAATTTAACAATTAAAAAAAAGCATTTATACATAATTATAACACTTTGTAAAAAAATTTACTAGTATCTTTGTCTTATAGTTTTTTTTTTATTTTTTTCATATAAAAAAATCAATAAATTTTTTACCCGTATCTTTATTCAGACTTTCAATATTCAATGACCTTGAATTAATTATTAAATCCCACCTCATATTGAATGAATTAATTGTTAAATCTCACCTCATATCTTTTACACTAAGCATTATTCCTAAATTTTTAGGTCACTTATTACTAAATTTTTAGGTCACCTAGCATCCTTACCTAATTTTGATTCTCAACTTAAATGTATCACCAAAATTAAACCCCAACATCATCTTCTTTCTAGGTTATTAAAATCGCAACTGTTAATCTCAATTTTAAAAATATTTTAACAATAATAATATCTATTACCCAACATACATATTTCCACGCTAAGCATTATTGCTAAATTTTTAAATCACTTATCATCCATAAGTAATTTTGATTCTCAACTTAAATATATCACCAAAATTAAACCCCAACATCATCTTCTTTCTCCATTATTAAAATCACCATTCTTAATCTCAATTTTAAAAATATTTTAACAATAATAATATCTAATACCTAACAAACATGTTTCCACCTTATACCTTTTATGCTAAGCATTATGACTAAACTTTTAGACCATCTATCATCCATACCCAATTTTAATTCCGACTTAAATGTATCACCAAAATTAAATCCCAACATCATTTTCTTTCTTCGTTATTAAAATCACTATTCTTAATCTTAATTTTAAAAATATTATTGTTTAATAACTATTCTTAATCTCAATTTTAAAAATATTTTAACAATAATGATAGTTAATACCCAACAAACATGTTTCCAATTAAAACATACAAGCCACGAATATCTACCACTATCATACTACACAAGAATCTGGTGCATATAATATGAAATGGAAACAAGGACTTTAATAAACCCACGGGATCAATCCAGAGACAAGTTTTGTATTTCAATCAAAATCTACAAGGTAAAATGACAAACTGATATTACTATTTTACAAAAATTTGGGGATGGTTCAATCAGGCAGGGGCCAAACGGACAGAGTAGACTGACATTAACTTTACACGAAGCCTAGCTTGCCCGCATTTTGATCCTTCAGTTTGGACCCTCCTAAAAACGTGGGTAGGTTAAGGAACTCGGTGTAATCCCATCTTCCGTGGGTAGGTTAAGTAACTGGGTGTAATCCTTTCTTCGTAATTCAATTGAAGAACAAGGGGCTATTCGATAAAGAAAACTACAATGGAGGACGAGCATTATGAAATATTTTGGAACGGGATGTAGTGACTAACAATAAAGCTGAAGCCATGAGATTATATAGACTTTTAAGTCTTTTATCTTTCTTGAATATTGTCGTTCTTCGGATTTATGGTGACTCAAAAATTATTATTGATCATGTTATCGGCAAACATTTCATTAACAATGCCAATCTCTCCGGATGGATGCATAGAATCTCCTCTACATTCTATTAACAATGCCAATCTCTCCGGATAGATGCATAGAATCTCCTCTATCTAGAAATATTCAAAAGATTACTCCATCGCTCATGTAAAACGCTCCCAGAATATGATCGCTGAGTATTTATCAAAAAAAGGCCTGTTTTCACAATGCAGAATATGGAACATGAGCATCACAGAGCATCACAGTGGAGACTGTTATGCATCAAGTTCATCAATTCTCAATGCCGCGTATGTAGGAGAGGCAATATCCTGATATGTATCATGACCCTGTCTATTTAGCACTGTTACATGCTCAGGTACCACTTCTGATTCATATATCTGATGATGGGTTTACTACTCTTTTTTGCCTACTGTATAGGTATATCCGTATTGACATGTTCCATATGTTATATGCTGGAAGCAAAATTTTGCTTTCACTTTTCCCTATAACATATTTTTCTATACCAGTGTTTCTATATCAGAATTATATAAATATATACAGCGTTTTTTCATACAAAAAACGGCTATTTCCCCAAGCCCACAACCGCTACAAAAGGAAGGGTTGTCCATGCACAGTATCATAGAGTTATATAACCAGAACAATCAATTGTAAAGTGTTGGAATTACGATGGTCGTTGTACCAAATGTCTCATCTCATTTTTTATTGCCTTTTTATTTAAATTAACTAAATATATAATGTATTAGAGGAAAAAACACTCAAGAGAATATCGAATTCGAGTTGCATGGAAAAAAGGCCAAACCTCAAACGACTTATGGGTTACTCTAATCCTAGATTCATCTATTTATTTGAGTTATAATGGCTTAATTAGTTGAATCATCTAATTCTTTACCATCAATGGAATATAAAAAAACCATTAATAGGAGACAATTCTGATTCTTGTTTTGACAGAACAGATTTTATGGACAAGCTTTTAGTATCAAGTTCGTACTAAGTAAATGAACAGTTTACCTCAAAAAAGGATCGTACCTACCTACACAGAATATGAAAGAATGTTTTGTGCCTACTAGATTGTTCCTACCTACATAGAGGATGACAGAATGTGTACCTTTCATGCAAATTCTTGTACGAACCACCATTTACTGAACGTACGCCCAAGAGAAAAGAGAAATTCGTATTCCTCGTGAGTCGTCTTCTCCAAGTCTCTCTTCGCCGGCATTTTCTGACAAATTGGAGTGATATAAAAGGCATTCAATGGAGCTATTCTAATTAGTAATTAGTAATAAATGATAGATAACCCATACCTTGGGTTCTTATCTTAAAAAGAAAACTAAAGAACGAACGCCTCTGGTCTCATCTTTTTCCTAATGGCAAACCCTCTTTACCTCTTGCACAGCAGAGCACATTACAACTCATGGACCAGGGCAAAACCAATAAGCAACCAACCATCAAAAGAATTAAAGGCAAATGAGATTTACACCATTGAGATTTCCTTGCACGCAATTTCAATTTGAAATTTAAAAATAAATAAAGAGGGTTGAACCTCTCCTGTGAATAGGACCATGAAATAATTCTTAAGGCTATTTGCAGGGTATTATCTATAAGGCTAAAGCATACCTACTCCTCCCCTCTGATGGTTAGCTTCTTAAAACTCTAAATCTATTTTCTGTTGTACATCCTGCAACCAATTAAAATCGTCTAGGGAAAGACAAACACCGAGGCAAAAAATGGAAAAAATTAATATTAACCCTGATGTAAGGAATAAATAAAATATAATGTTATTACAGCTCACAGCTACATAATCATCGAAATATTAAAGTTAAAATTTGATATAAAACTCTCAATAAGTAAATTAAGAGCATGTTTAGCCATTTACCTAAACCGCAGTGACATAATCAGAATGTGTACTAAAATAGATTGACAGACGGACACAAACAAAGAAGAGAATATGACAGAATTTGTAAATGCAAAGACTATGAAAATCCCAGAATGCTATAGTTTGCATATATGGAGACTATAACAGAACGTGCTCTACCTGATTCCAGGGCCAACCGAAGAATGTACCTAATTATTTTTTATTCTTAGGTTTGTCATCTCATCTCCCCAATTGCACTCCAGAACATATAAACCCTGCTTTGGAAAGTGAGGAAAAAAACACCACCGATGAAATAGATAGATTTAGATACCAATGACAAAATAAGAATCATTGAACAAGAATTACCAGACAATTACTGCGTAGCAATTATCTAACAGGCCACTTCCAATTTTGGAAATAGTTATTAATAAAATAATCTGAATAAATACTGATTAAAAAGTAAAACAAAAGAACAAAAGCATGCCTGCCCATCCACTTCAATGGGTAGCCTCGTAGAAATCCAACATCATTGGTTTCATCTTTCTCTCTCTATTTTTAATCTACATCCCGCACCAAAATAAAATCAGACACACTTTGCAATCACACTGTAAAATTATGAAAAAAAAATGCAAAAGCAACCATTATAATTCAAACAAAATTAAAAAATCAATAAAGAGAAGGGACTGTACAAAATAAAAAGCAACCATTATAATCCAAACAAAACAAAAAAATCAATAAAGAAAATGGACTGTAAAAAATAAGATGCATGGCCATGCAATGGAGCAAACACATATCAACTCAAAAAAACAAAAGACGTTGATCAGAGAGACAAAGATGAAATTCAGAGTATGCTGGCTCTGAGAATGTCTTATATGCTATTCCTTTCAAACGGTTATGCTTTTTGCTTTTCCTACGTTGCAGAGGAAGTGGGCATTCCATTCGAACAACCATTTATCCACAAAATTTGAAATCACTGGAAATTAACTTTCACAAAGATATTACCGGAATTCAATTTGAAATCACCAGAATTTGATATCCGGTTTCGAGTGTCTGTCTGCTTTTTCCTGCGTACGGAAAACACGGAGGTATTTTAGGAAAATTACGAAAATCTTTATTTCATATTTAACCATATCTAATCAGGGTTCGAATTTGGATTTTTCTTTACCTGTCATACAATTTTTTTTTGAACGGTTTGGGTCTTTATGCTTCTCGTCAAAAAAAATATTCTGCTTAAAATTTTGCCCTCCAAGAATGATGTTCTCATAATAAATAAACTCTTCACCAATAAAATTTTTATTAAAAAATTATCATTCAATAACATAATTATGTTAAAAAAATTCATATATTGATCTTAAGGAAAAAAACCAAAATTTGAAAAAACTCAATTGTGGAGGTTTCAACAAAAAGTGTTGAACATTTGAAATTTGCTTATTTAAAGTATATAATGAGTCCTAGGGAAAATAATTGATGGTTATCCATTGCATATTTTTAAATTATCATTTAAAACCAACAATTTACATTATCCCACATCAATATTCAGATTTCTAATTAGACTAAATTCCATGCAAATTCGGAGATAACTTCTGACATTATCTATATAATGTTTGATACAAAATATAAATATATGACACCTTAAAAAGGCATAAGAATGTACCACCAACTTTCAACCATCCAATAAGAGAAATACACTTGGAAACAAATTATTGATTCATACATATACATATACAGAAATGATGGTTTACTCAAAAATCCAATTACACTAAACTAATGTCACAACTTACAAGTTTCTGAATTCCATTGCTCCAATGATAACGAAAGCAATACAATGCTTCATGAAACTTATGCATTAAAGTCAAATAAAGAGGGGAATCACATATATGTAAAAACAATTCTCCTTTGTATTTGAATGCATCTTGAGAGAACACTGTTAAAATCAGGCCGGAAGTCTAACAAAATCCAAAAAAACAAAGGCCTATAATAGCCAGCTACATGTCAACAAAATTACATTCACTCTCGGAAAGCGACTGTCTATCAGAGAATTACTCTAAAACAAACTTGTTCACGTCCAATTGCAGAGCATCTTTTGAGAGGAAATCGGCAACTAAGATAGACAAAGATTTCAATTCATTCATTGGTGATTATTCTTGGATGTGTCCTTTATTATTGTCTTAGGTTAGCCCAAGTTCTTGCAAGAGTTTGGTGCAAGCTTCCCCTCCTGTCAGGTTGGGTATAGACATGGTACAATATTGGAGGTCTGTAGTTTATTTGGATTAAGCATAGAAATGACCTCTATACAATGTGGCATTGGGTTCAATCCCAGCGGCATGCTTGATATATCGGTTAAAATAATTGAAACTGAGTGTATGGGAAGCTAGATGATTTTATGAAAATAATTATTTTATTTGCTGCATCTGAAGATAAAGTTGGTTTTGTATGGCTAACGTAATAAACTCCTCTCGACCATTGCTTTTGAAGCCAAGCACAATATGTTTTCCAAAAGGAAAAAAATGGTAATTTTTTTCATCATTTCTAGTGTTTCTAGTGATGTACTTGATTTATATAAAATCCATGTAAGATACATCCATTCAATAAAAGCATAATAAACGAAAACTAAAGAGGATTTAACTCTTAATAATAGAGATGTACAGCTCCAAGTAGATTTTTAGTTGATCGGTTAAGGTCTTTGGATTACAATGCTTCATATTTAAATTGTCATCTTGAACAAGATGAAACTTCTCTTTACAACAGATGTACAACTCCAAGTAGGCTTTTCAATTGATTAGTCCTAGAACTACAGGGATTCATATTTAAATTTTCCATCTTTCAGATTCCATTTGCGAGTTTTGTTTGCTTATAGAAATTCATTATTTGAATGCTTTGACAGTCGACTCTAATTAAATTATCAAGCAAGTACGAGAATAAATAAAATGGGGAAAGTGTTCGATTTTATACAAGTGGATCAATCAAAAGTGGCAATGACAGAGAAATTTGGACGCTTGAATGATGTTCTTGAGCCAGGATGCCACTATCTTCCATGGATTTTTGGGTACAAAGTTGCAAGTCATCTTTCCTTACGAGTACGAAAGCTAGATGTGCGATGTGAAACAAAGACAAAGGTATGCAATTTTTTCTACTCTATGGCAGAACCACTGTTTAAGACAAAACCCAACTCTGCGTCTTTTATGTTAATAAACCTATTATTAATGACCTTATTTTCATTTTGGAAAGTACACGTGAAACCTTATGACTTTGATGGTAGATTTCAGAACTTGTCTCTATTGACTTAGATTTAACCTGCTTACGGAGTTGAGAAAACCATATATGCCTTATCGTCATACTAAGAAACCATGGCAGTTTGTATCTACTAATTTATGTTTTGTGAACATTCAAAATCACATTCTGTTTTAGATTAGTTAAATGTTGCCATTTCCAAGTCACTAAAGAAAATGGAATGGATTGATCATTGTTAAGAAGGTTTTAGCAATCAATATCGAATTTGTTTGTTATGGTTCATCTCTTAGCATAAGTAGACTCTAGACGAAGAACAGAAACAATGGTTTCTAAGCTTTGATTGTAAGATGAAAATGTGTTAATTTAGTCCCAATTCAGCAGTTCGATATGATGCCTTTCTTTATAGTAATATACAGTTAGGGTTCTCTATTAGTGGCGAATCGGCAGAGGGATTTGACATTGTTGTTATTTTCATTCTAAAAGCCCTGACGAGTCACGACAGAGAAGATCCTTAATAAGTAAATTAATAAGGTGGATTGGGTAAATTTTGGGAGAGACGTGTAGACAGTGAAACAGTCGACAATCATTTCATAAGAAAATTTAAAACCCAAGAAACCATATTCTGCATAATGATAAACCCTTGTTTTAAAGAGCGGTGAGCAGTTACACATATCCAAATCTCTTATGAAATAAAAAATTAAATCACTTATGAAATCAAAAATTAAAAGCTAGTAGCAATCAGACCCACGGTGTTTGAAAAAAAAAACAATCACTAACCTAAAGCACCAATGTGCAGTTTCTTTGGAGCCAATCTTGAGCTGAGCGTAAGTCTGGAGCCAATCTTGAGCTGAGCGTAAGTCTGAATGGGCATATACCTTGTCAGGGAAGTAGACGGCCCAAAGCTCTTCTGGGCATGTGCAATTTAAGGATGAAGCCATCCACGGCCCACCAGCAATATTAACAAGGCTTTCACATTGGCGTTGATTTGCAAACTTTCTGTAAAAGCAAGGCGGTGCCGCCGTGTACATTCTGTAAAAGTAGCAGAAAGCAAGGTGTATTGTGGTTGGCAGTTGCGGACTTGCCAAAAAAAGACAACTTTCCCTTACATTTTTAATCCACTTGCAAATCGATTTTGGTTGCAGAGGAACTTGCCAGTTGCGTCGTTCATTGAGGAGGTAGCTTGCCATTGCGCTGGTCAGTGAGGAGGCAACTTGCCAAAAAAAATTGTCAGATGGAAAATAAAGGGGGCGTAATAACGTTTTGGAAAATGTTTTGGACGTCAAAAATACGTCTTCCACCATTCTAAACGCGTCATGAAAAATGGCCGTCGACAAGTTTCAACCATCAAATACGGCCAAAATGCCCGTCAAATTCCATCATTAGTGGGAAGGAACATGCAATTAAAATGCTATTTGGGTTAAGATAACGTCGTTTTCCTAACTATGTAAACATTAAAATATAGGCGCAAAATTTTAATTAAGAATAATATTTTTATAAATGTTTTATAAATAAAATAAAGTATATATCAAGGAGTTTAGACTTCTGTGATCCATAACATTGTTTAGATAATCTTCGGCAAAATCACATAACCAATCTATTGTCGACGCGTTTCGAACCAACCAGTGTGGTTCATCGTCAGGACAAGTTGAAGAATCAATCCGGCTTAGCTTGATTAAATAGAGTGTGCAGAGACTCCAACAGCTATAATGTTAACGGCTACTTTTGACCTAATGTTGACCAGGGTCATTAGGTCAAAAGTAGTCGTTAGCATTATAGCTGTTGGAGTCTCTGCACACTCTATTTAATCAAGCTAAGCCGGATTGATTCTTCAACTTGTCCTGACGATGAACCACACTGGTTGGTTCGAAACGCGTCGACAATAGATTGGTTATGTGATTTTGCCGAAGATTATCTAAACAAAGTATATATCAATTAAAATGTTAATCAATATTTTAATTAAGAATAATATTGTCATTTAGCCGATGTTAAAATAATTTTTTCCTTTCTTTATAAATAATAATAGAGTAATGAGGATCATGTTCACTAATACTAATTTTATAAATCATAATAGAGTATTGAGAATCATATTCACTAAAATTGAATATAGAAATTTTAAAAAGATAAAAGATTTCTTATTTTTGAAATTTTACTTATATGTTTAAAAAATATTTAAAATTGTGTCATGATTTTAATAATTTTGTTAAGTTAAAAAATTGTATTGATAGTATAATGAATATTTTAAAATTTAGATTTAATTTAGGTATTAATTAAATAATTTAAAAAAAAAAAGTGTTTTCTATTTTTATTTTTAATTCTCTTAACACTGTAAAAGTGATACACTCTTTTATCTCATAATCTTTTGAAAATTAATCAACTCACCATGTCACTGTATAATTTGTGAGAATTTATTTACCTTCTAATACTTAATAATTTTTACTTAACTATTAACCCATTTTACCTAATACTTTTCACTAATAACCTACTAAACTTCATTGTTAAATTTTTCATCCATATATCAACCATACTTACCTAAACTTCATACTTAAACTTCAGTCCCAATTTAAATTTATCACCAAAACAAAACCCGTAAACCATAACCATCGTAATCATCTTGCGGGATTATGATCACCATTCTTAGTCATAATTCAATGCCCAATCAACATGTTTCCAAAGAAACCTTCAATCTATTGTATGAGGGCTCCACCACTTTCATACCAAAGTGTCTGGTATATGAATGTATAGTGTCTGTTTTAGTTTGGGTCAAGTTGGCATATGCTCACTGAATGATGGTTCGTACAGGGATTTTCCCTAAAGGTACACATTCTGTCATACGCTTTGCAGGTAGGTACTTGTACGGCATTGATATTAAAACTGACATGCATTAACCTCGTCCATAAAATCTATTTTTTCTCTTGTTATGTATACTAATGGATGATTTGATAACCCTAGTTAACAATTGTTATGTATACTAATGCATGATTTGATAACCCTAGTTAACAAAAATCAGAAGGATACTACGCACGTAGATCATGGATTCCATGCACTTCCGTAGCTATTGTGGGTGGATAGGGGCTCTGTGAAATTGCCCGTGCTAGGGAGTAATTTGCGAAAAGGTTTTCTTTATTTATATATGATGTCAATCTATGTAGGTACACATTCTGATTATGTCAGTCCGATTTAGGTAAATGGTTAACCATGCTATTAATTTAGTCATTGTGAGTTTTTTTATTAAAATTTAACTTTAAGATCTTATGATTATATGGCTATGAGCTATATTAACACATTACATTTTATGATTATATGGTTATGAGCTATATTAACACATTACATTTTATTTTGTTCCGTACATCTTGGTTTATATATATTCCTCCGTGCTTGTCTTTGCCTCGGCGATTTTAATTTGTTGCAGGATGCACAGCAGACGATAGATTTGGATTTTTAGGAAGCTAACCACTGGAGTGGAGAAGCAGGTATTCTTAAGAATGATCTCATGGTCATATAGCCTTAAAAATGATCCACTCCAGGTATTCTTAAGAATGATCTCATGGTCATATAGCCTTAAAAATGATCTCATGGTCCTATTTCATGGTCTCTATTCATAGAGAGGTTCAACCCTCTTTTTTAATTGAATTATTTATTTTTAAATTTCAGAATGAAATTGTAGGCAACGATATCTTAATGGTGTAAATCTCATTTGCCTTTAATTCTTTTGACAATTGCTTGCTTATTGGTTTTAGCTTGGTCCATGATTTGCAATGTGCTCTGACTTGGTTTGCCATTGAGTAAAAAGATGAGGCCAGAGGCGTCGGTCTTTTAGTTTTCTTTTTAAGAGAGCCCGAGGTATGAGTTATCTTTCATTTATCTCTAATTAGAATGGCCACATTTACATATAATTAGAAATCCGGTTGCACTTTGCAGCATTGAATATTTTTTATATCTCTCCGGTTTCTTAGAAAATGCCGGCGAAGAAGGAAGACTCGGGAGTCGGAGGGGACCACTGACGAGGAATACGAACAGTGTTCTCTTTTGTGGTTGGCGTACGTTCAGTAAATGGTGGTTCGTTCAAGACTTTGCCTGAATGAACACATTCTGTCCTACCGGTTGGCAGGTACGATGCTCATTTGACGTTAAACTGCTCATGTACTATTTGACGTTAAACTGCTCAAAACTAGAATCAGAACTGTCTCCCACAAATGCTTGCTTTATTTATATTTCATTTCATTGATGGTAAAGAACGGCAATTGTTTGCCCTATTTCACTTTGTTGCGGGAGGCAAAGCAGAGATGGATAGGTGAAAATGAAACCAGTGATTTTTGGATTTTTATTAGGCCACCCATTGAAGTGGATGGGCAGGTATCCCTTGGTTTAATCAGTACATATTCAGATTATTTTGGAAGTGGCTAGGCATAGAGCCTCAGTAATTGTTTTATGGTTCGTTTTCTTTTATTATCTATCTCTGGCAATTCTTGATTAATGATTCTTATTTTTTCATTGATATCTAAATCTATCTATTTCATTCTGTGCTAGGTGGTGTTTCTTTTCTCAAACTTTCCAAGGCAGGGTTTATATGGTCTGCAGTGAAAATAGGGAAATGAGATGACAAGCCGAAAGATGGAAAAAAAGTACGTACATTCTTCGGTTGGCCCTGGAATCACGTAGCGCACGTTTTGTTATAATCTCCCTATATACAAATTATGTCACTCTGGGATTCTCATAGTCTTTGCATTTACATTTTCTGTCATATTCTCTTCTCTGTTTATCTACATTCTCTCAATATATGCAGGTACACATTCCGCTAGCCATGCTCTTAATTTACTCATTGAGAGTTTTATATCAAAATTTAACTTTAATATTAACATTACATTTTATTTGTACCTTACATCTAGGTTAATATTAGTTTTCATTTTTTCCCTCCGCGTTTGTCTTTGCCTAGGCTATTTTAATTTGGTGCAGGATGCCAGGATGTACAACCGTAGATAGATTTGGATTTCTACGAAGCTAACCGCTCGAGGGGAGGAGTAGGTATGCTTTAGCCTGGTAATAATATAGCCTTAAGAATTATTTCATGGTCCTATTCACAATAGAGATTCAAATTTCAACCCTCTTTGTTTATTGATTTATTTATTTTTAAAATTTAAAATGAAATTACGTGCAAGGAAATCTTAAGGGTGTAAAACTCATTTGCCTTCAATTCCTTTGACAGTTGCTTGCTTATTGGTTTTGGCGTTGTTCGAGATTTGCAATGTGCTCTGCTCTGCAACAGGTAAAGAGGGTTTGCCATTGGGAGGAAGATGAGACCAGAGTCCTCGGTTCTTTAGTTTTCTTTTTAAGGTAAAAGCCCCTGGTATGGATTATCTATCATTTATCTCTAATTAGAATGGCCACATTTACATATAATTAGAAAAGTGTTTGCACTCTGCAGTATTGAATGCTTTTTATATCTCTCCAATTTGTCAGAAAATGCCAGCGAAGAGAGACTCAGAGAGGACGACTGACGAGGAATACGAATCTCTCTTTTTTCTTTTGGCATACGTTCAGTAAATGGTGGTACGTACAAGACTTTGCGTGAAAGGTACACATTCTGTCATCCTCTGTTTAGGTAGGAACAATCGGCAACTCCTATTTCAGACCTTATAGCATTATTAAACAGAGGAGATTGTTCATATTCCTCGTCAGTCGTTGTCTCTGAGTCTCTTCTCTTTGCCGGAATCTTCTAACAAATTAGAGAGATGAAAAAAACCATTCAATACTGCAAAGTGCAAACACTTCTCTAGTTATATGTCAATACGGACATTCTAATTAGAGATAAAATGGATGATAACCATACCTCTGGTCTCATCTTCTTCCGCATGGCCAACCCTCTTTACCTGTTGCAGAGCACAGCACGTAGCAAATCATGAACAACACCTCAACCAATAAGCAAACAACTGTCAAAACAATTGAAGGCAAATGAGATTCACCCTT
Source organism: Pinus tabuliformis (assembly GCA_031772625.1). Classification (NCBI taxonomy): domain Eukaryota; kingdom Viridiplantae; phylum Streptophyta; class Pinopsida; order Pinales; family Pinaceae; genus Pinus; species Pinus tabuliformis. The sequence goes on along the minus strand of CM062808.1, from coordinate 558,500,646 downwards.
AAGATTTCCTTGCACGCAATTTCATTTTTGAAATTTAAAAATAAGTAGATCAATAAATAAAGAGGGACAAACCTCTCCTGTGAATAGGACCATGAAATAATTCTTATAAGCACACTATTATCTACCACTAAAGCATATCTACTCTTCCCCTCTAGTGTAGTTTCTTAGAAATCCAAATCTATCTTGTGTGGTACATCCTACAACAAATTAAAATCCTCTAGGCAAAGACACACACTGAGGTAAGAAATAGTAATGTTAATCCAGCTCATAAATACATAATCATCAAAATATCAAAGTTAAATTTTAATATAAAACTCTCAATGAGTAAATTAAGAGCATGGTTAGCAATTTTCCTAAACCGCAATGACATAATCAAAAGGTGTATTTGTATAAATTGACGGATAGAAACAAACAGAGAAAGAATATGACAGAATTTGAATATGCAAAGATTATAAGAATCTCATAATGACATAATTTGTACATATGGAGACTATAACAAAACGTGTTATATTTCCAGGACCAACCGAAGCATGTACCTAATTATTTTTCATCTTCAGGTTTGTCATCTCATCTCCCCAATTGCACTGCAGACCATATATACCCTGCCTTGGAAAGTTTGAGGGAAAAAAACACCATCTAGCACAGATTGAAAGAGATTGAAATAAGAATCATTGAGCAAGAATTACCAAACAATTACTGAGGCCCTATGCGTACCAATTATCTAACCGGCCACTTCCAATTTTGGACATAATTATTAGTAAAATAATCTGAATAACTGATTAAAAAGTAAAACAAAACAAAAGCATACCTGCCAATCCACTTCACTGGGTAGCCTAATAGAAATCCAACATCACTGGTTTCATCTTTACTTATCTATTTCTACTCTGCGTCCCGCAACAAAATAAAGTCGGACAAACATTGCAAGCTCACTGTAAAATTATGAAAAAAATAAAAAATCCAAAAGCAACCATTATAATCCAAACAAAACTAAAAACTCAATAACATTATGATAAAGAAAAAAATAAATATAAAAGCAACCATTCCAATCCGAACAAAACTAAAAATCAATAAAGAAAATAGACTGTAAAAAATAAGATGCATGGCCATGCAATGGAGCAAACACATCAACCCAAAAAAAAAACCAGAAGACGCGGAACAGAGCAGAGCAGAGAAGAAGATGAAATTCAGAGTATGTTGGCTCTTCGCATGTCTTATATCCTCTTCCTTTCAAACGATTATGCTTTTTGCTTTTCCGACGTTGCAGAGGAAGTGGGCATTCCATCCGAACAACCATTTCTCCACAAAATTTGAAATCACCGGAATTCAACTTTCACAAAGATATTACCGGTAAATTCCGCTTTCACCGGAATTTGATATCCGCTTTGACTGTCTGTCTGCTTTTGTCTATGTACGGAGAACCCGGAGGTATTTTAGAGGAGGCAACGAATTATTTATTTATTTAATCATATCTGGTGCCTTCAAGTTTCTACGTGCTTGTTCATCGCTGTACGTGGGAACTTGGAAGGAACAGATATGTTACATGCAATTAAATGCTATTTGGGTTAAGACAACGTTTTCCTAAGTATGTAAACATGAAAATGTAGGTTAATCAACATTTTAATTAAGAATAATATTTTCATAAGTGTTTTCTAAAATATAATAGAGTATAATTTTATAAAAAATAATAACAGAGTAATGATGATCATGTTTACTAAAATTTATGAGATTATAAAAAATAATAACAGAGTAATGATGATCATGTTTACTAAAATTTATGAGATTATAAAAAATATATCTTTAAAATTTTATTTATATGTTTTTTTTAAATATGTTAATAATTTTATAATTTTGTTGAGTTAAAAGATTAGATTGTTAACATGATTAATATTTTGAAATTTGGATTTAACAGTGTTGATAATATCGGTATCGGGAAAATATCGGCGAGGGTCCAAAAAATATTTTATCGGCAATATCGGCAAAAATATCGGCAAATATCGGCAAGCATAAAAAATGCATAATATATTCAGATTTTTCAGATTTTTAAACATATAAAGCAATAACAACATGAAATAAACACATTGGCACATAAATATGAAGAAAACACTGATATATATGATGTCAAATATAAATGATATATCAAAGGCGATACCAAATCCTGTTGATCCCTAATAATTGTCCATTCAAGGACTCAAATGTGGAGAACCAATACAAGTAACAAAATAACATCACATATATAAAAGTATCTCATCATCATGAGTTACATGTAGCATAACAAATAAAACTAGCAGCTATCTATCTACTACCCTCTCCCCCTTTTACGGGAAAACATGATGTGTTGTTTGCCAGGCCTGCCCCTAGTAGTAGAAGGCCCTGACCCTGCCTCTGCACCTAATGTCAAATAATGAGTGCTAGGCATGGAGCTATGCTCTCCTATATCTATAGCAGATGGTGTTGATGTTGATGCTCCTGCAGTGTCCTGCTCCTCCTGCTCCTCCTCTAAGTGTTGTTGTTCCTCTGACCCCGAGTCCTCCTCTTGTTGCCCCTGCTCTAATGGATCATCTGCCACTGGCTCTAACCATGAAGGTGACTCCTCCAATATGGGCTCCTCAGACTCCACCCTCCACGGAGACAATACATCAATATTGTCTAAGGAAATGGCATCTGGATCCATTGGTGATTCTATTTGCCTCACTCGTAGTCGGATGTTGTAATGCACATACACCAAATCGTTGAGGCATGCGAACTCCAACCTGTAAGAGCGTCAAAAAAAGTAATGAGTCTTGGCTCTTGACTCTTGACACTTGAAGTTGAAGGTCATAAATTAAAAATTAAAAATTACAATAAGTGTAATTGCTCAACTGAAGGCTTGAGTTCAAAGTTATACCTGTTGCGCTTTTTGGCGTGTATTTTCTCAAATACACTCCAATTGCGCTCACACCTTGAAGAGCTACATGTTTGACTCAAGAGGTGTATAGCCAATTTTTGCAAATTTGGTGCCCTTGCACCATAGCTTCCCCGCCAAATATCTACAACAAAATAATGAAATAAAAAATTCAAAAACTTAAAAGTTAAAACATAATTAAATTCAAATTTCTAATTTCTAATGAGTGATGACTTGTCACTTACGTGGCATGAAGAGGGCCCTTTCCCTAATGGCATCATCAAAGCCAAATAGGCCAACACAATCCTGATAACACTGTACCTCGCGATTGATTTTGCTACGAAGCTCAAGATCAGGTACCATCCTCTGAATACAGGAATAGAGCCCTTCCATCACCTCGCCATCAAAATCAAAGTTGCATTTGTATGAAAATGCGGGGTTGAGGAAGAGTGTTGTTGCATGAATGGGTCGATGAAGCATCCTTGTCCACCGACTATTGATCACATCCCATAACATCATTTGCCTATCAAGGCCAGCAGAACCCTTGTTTGCATAATAGGAACGAATGGCCTCCTTGGCCCTATCCATGCCCTCATACAAATAAGGCATTGTAGGCTTCTCTCCATCCACCAATCTAAGAACCTTTACTATAGGTTCCCTAACTGCACATGCTTCTTCTACTCCACGCCAAAATGTCTCAGAGTACACCATTTTTGCAATGGTTTTCCCATCAGGTCTCCTGTTGTATCTACAATTACGCCAATCATCAGACACAAACATTTGCTTCAACTCGAACTGATATCGAAACAAAGACTGAAGAGTAATAAAGGTTGTGGCAAAACGTGTGATGGCAAGACGTCGCAACTCCTTGTTTCTAGTGAACCTCCTCATAAGGCTAAGAACAAAAGCATGGTTATAAATAAACTTGGGGATGCTCCTAGCCATATCAACTGCCTCCTTGATGAAGGAGAGTTTCCCCATATCCTCAAGCAACAAATCAAGACAATGCGCTGCACATGGAGTCCAGAACAATGTGAGATGCCTCTCCATAAGCATTCTGTCGGCAGACACATAATTAGTTGCATTTTCTGTTATGACTTGCACCATATTCTGCACACCAATCTCTCGAATGAACCCATCTAACAACTCACATATCGTTGTTGCATATTTGATATGTTCTGATGCATCCAACGATTTAATAAACATGGTACCTTTAGGACAATGTACCAAGAAATTTAGAAGGGTCCTACCCTTCCTATCTGTCCAACCATCAGACATCACTGTGCATCCAGTGACTTCCCATGTCTTTTTCAACTCCGTCAATCTAGAGTTGATGTCATGTTTTTCTGCTTGAAGAATTGGCCCCTGCAACTCCTCATATGTGGCACTTTTGTACCCTGGGCCCACAACAACAATAGCATCACATATTGGCTGCCAAAATGGATTGGTTTTCGTGATGCTGAAAGGTAAGTCGCTCCAAAAAATACACCTCCCCATGACTCTATCTGCTTCTTGCTTCTCCTTTTTTTTAACAAGCGACTTTATGCCAGGTTGTGCTCCAGCGCCTGTTCGTGGAACAAAAAATGATGACCTCGCACTCACACTAGCAGTAGCATGTGATGGTGTGCCAGTTGTGGAGCCCCTCCCACTAGGCCCACTACCCTCAACACCAAAATCAGGAGAAGATATCCCGAAAGATCTACCTGCACGTTCAGCTTTGTTTCTTTCCACCTCTTCCTTCTTTTTGTCCTTTTCTTCAATTGCCTCAAGAGCTTTTTGTATAAGCTCCGGACTAGAAACTGTACAAAGCCCAACATCATGTCCACTGAGTCTAGCAAGATGGTATTTCAGTCGTGTAATCCCACCTGTCATCTTGTCCCCACACAATTTGCATGTAAGATATGCACGATTTGTCCCACCATCAGGGCTCTCATACTCCCAAAATAGGTCCAAGGCTTTTGGCATATTTGTATTTTGTAGTGGGCTAACTCAAACAGAAACCTAGAGCACCAAAAAAAATTAGGAATTAGTAACTTAATAAGTAATATGAAATTTTCAAATTACAAATAACCACATCATTTTACAAAACAGTTTTAACTTGACTGTTGAATAGAAGTGTAATACAAGTTGACTGTTGAATAGAAGTGTAATACAAGTTGACTGTTGAATGCTCTTGAACAAAAGAGTATGAACATGTTGTAACGTGAGGTATCCAAATGGCACATGAAACACATAGCAAATTGGCACGGAATGAGAACAATTTCTTTCAGAATTATGCCAAGCATGGGAAAAATATATAACTGTTATAACTTATACCACTGCTGTAGGTGCATAATGCATTATTAGACTTCATAAGTTCATAGCAGTGAGCACAGAGAAAGTTACATCTTTAACCAGCAAGGCAGGGTGCAATCTTTGAAGAAGAAGGCAGCACCTTTTGAGCTGATGGAGGGAGGATTTTGATGATTGCATCGATATGGGAGAGAAAAGATGAGGTTTCCAAATTCCAACAGTACTTCTTCAAACTTTGATACTTATCCATGACAACATGTTTTTAGCAGTTGAAAAGGTTCGGATCTTTGAGAATATCATCATCCTTCTCTTCATCTGAGTTTTTGTAAGCGTTATCATTGGCTTCTAAAGTTCTAAGATCCATCAGGTAAACAATGGACATTCTTGAAGTATGTTGAAAATAGAAGAAGTCAGGAACTTAGATAATTGTGGACATTCTATTAAAGTGTATAGGCCTGAAATTTTTGTTCTTCGAGGGTAATCAAATATTTGACGGTTCAATATCCCCATGGGCCAACATTATAAATTTATACCTATTGAGAGGTTTTAGAGGCGTTTTTCATTCCATTCATAAACTTGACATCACATTACTGATGGCTTATGACATATGTAGTTTGCAAATGGTTTATAACTTTAAAATTTAGAGTCTAGACCTGTTGTAGGTGATGATTCCCTACATCTTTTGGGCATAAATGTTGTAGAAGAGGAGGAATATATGCTCATTTATCCCATTCATACTTCTACAACTACATTCTTTCCAAAAACTGACATGTCACATGAGGACATCAAGTTAAAACTTAAGATCATGAGAAACTGTATATTGGATGTTGTTTGAACTTTGCAAAATGGGTAATTGTGAAGTTTGAACACTGAAAATATTTTGTAGCCGCACATTATGATTAGATGCTTGATTGTTTCAACTTTCTGTAGCCTAGCATATTACATAATTCATTAATTACACAACTGCCATCTGTAAATCGGAATCCTCTATGTTGTCATGCTGTGCATATATATTATATGGTAATGGCAGCGTATTTTTGTGACTTGTCTGTTGATTGCTCCTGTCCGGTGGAAGTGGTTCATGTTTGTGGTTCAATGCAAACCCTTGCAGTTTGAAATCAAATAAAAAACCAAGCAAATGATTGTAGGGAACCGGAAGAATGAGAATCGAGTTTTTCTTACAGTTCTTGGCACTTCCAGCTTAGAAATCTTCGTTGTTGATGGCGTATTGGAGAATATTGGCTTCAAACCCTCCTTGGCAGCGACCACATTGGACTTCCAGCGCTCAGAAAAAACCAAAATGACTTCAAAAAAACCAAAAATCGAATTATATAGGCCGCGCGGAATGTTTTCAGGGTCACCGGCGATATTTTAGGTCATCGCGAGATATTTTCCAATATATCGCCGAAATATCGTAAATCTCGCACGACTTTCAAAACTCGAAAATATCGCGATATTTGGTCGGCGATATTTCGGCTCACCAAAATATCGTGATATTTCCGAATATCGCTGATATCTCGGCGATATTATCAACACTGAGATTTAATTTAGGTATCAATAGATAATTTAAAAAATATGTATATTTTTTCAATTTTTTTAACACCACAAAAAAGATACACATTTTTGGTATGATGTTTTGCTAATTGATCAACTCACAATTTCACTATATAATTTGTGAAAATTTATTTATATTTTCAATATTAATTATTAACTCACCTCACCCATAACTTTTGACTAATAATCCACTAAACTTCATTGTTAAATTTTGCAATCCCATCTCAAATTTATCAACCAAATAAAACCCTAACGCCAAAAATAAAACCCTACACCAGAATCATCTTCAATGATTATGATCACCATTCTTAATCATAATTCGAAAGACATCCTGACAATGATTATGGTGATATTCAATACCCAACAAACATGTTTCCAAGAAAAACTTCAATCCACTGTATGAGGGCTCCACCACTTTCATACCACACAAGTATCTGGTGCATTTAATATGCATACAGAAACAAGGACTTCAATACACCCACGGGATCAGTCATGAAAATCTACAAGCAGAAATGACAAATTGATAATTGTTTTACAAAAATTTAGGGGATGGTTCAATCAGACAGACGGGTAGAGGAGACTAACTTTAACTTTACACGACGCCTAGCTTGCCCGCATTTTGATCCTTCATTTCGAACCGTCCTAAGAACGTGGGTAGGTTAAGGAACTCGGCGTAATACCATCTTCCTTCAACAATGTTGTGCAATTGAAGAACAAGCAACTATTCAACCAGAAAACCTTTCTGCAAGTGCTCCCCAACCGTCATAAGAACGTGGGTAGGTTAAGGAACTCGGCGTAATACCATCTTCCTTCAACAATGTTGTGCAATTGAAGAACAAGCAACTATTCAACCAGAAAACCTTTCTGCAAGTGCTCCCCAGCACGGGCGATTCCCAGAGCCCTATCCACCCACAACAGCTACGGAAGAAAGTGCAGTCCATAACCTCCATGCATACTATCCTTCTTATCTCGTTCACTGGAGTTATTAAGTCATCCATAGGTATATATAACAAGATCAATCGATTGCAAAGTGCCTTCTCTAATCTTCTATACCATTTTATTTAGATCAGCTAAGTAATGTATCAGAACATGGAAAAAAATCTGAAAAAATCTCGAGTTCGACTTGCATGGGAGGAAAGGCCAAACCCCAAACGACATATATGGATTACTCTCATCCTAGATTCATCTATTTCTTTGAGTTATGATGGGTTAATTAGTAGGAGACAATTCTGATTCTAGTTTTGAGAGAACAGATTTTATGGACAAGGTTTTAGTATCAACTTCGGACTAAGCACGTGAACAGTATACCCCACAAGAGGATCGTACCTACCAGATTGTTCCTACCTACACAGAGTATTACAGAATGTGTACCTTTCTCGCGCAGTCTGAACGTAAGCCAACCTCACACAAAATACAAAAGAGAAGACTGGTAGTATTCCTCGTCAATGAGAGATATAAAAAGCATTCAATACTGCAAACTTGCAAAGTGCAAACACTTTTCTAATTATATGTAAATGCGGCCATTCTAATTAGAGATAATTGATAGATAATCCATACCTTGCGCTTTTACCTTAAAAAGAAAACTAAATTCTAATTAGAGATAATTGATAGATAATCCATACCTTGCGCTTTTACCTTAAAAAGAAAACTAAAGAACCGACGCCTCTGCTCTCATCTTCCTCCCACTGGCAAACCCTCTTTACCTGTTGCAGAGCAGAGCACATTCATTGGAGATCATGGACAACACTAAAACCCTTAAGCAAATGAGATTTACACCCTTGAGATTTCCTTGCACGCAATTTCGTTTTGAAATTTAAAAATAAATAAATCACGTTTTGAAATTTAAAAATAAATAAATCAATAAATAAATAGGGTCGAACCTCTCCTGTGAATAGGACCATGAAATAATTCTTAAGGCTATATGCAGGCTAAAGCATACCTACTCCTCCCCTCGAGTGGTTAGCTTCTTGGAAATCCAAATCTATCTTCTGTTGTACATCCTGCAATAAATAAAACTCACCTAGGCAAAAGACAAAACTGAGGCAAAATATGAACATTATACCTGATGTAAGGAACAAATAAAATGTAATGTTAATACAGCTCACAGCTACATAATCATCCCGATATTAAAGTTAAATTGTGATATAAAACTCTCAAATAAGTAAATTAAGAGCATGGTTAGCAGAATTTACCTAAATTGGAGTGACATAATCAAAATGTGTACCTGAATAACATCATTTGTATATGGGGAGACTATAACAGAACGTGCGCCACGTGATTCCAGGGCCAACCGAAGAATGTACGTACTTATTTTTCATCTTCCGGCTTGTCATCTCATTTCCCCAATATCACTGCAGACCATATAAACCCTGCCCTGGAAAGTTTGAGAAAAGAAACACCACCTAGCACAGAATGAAATACATAGATTTAGATATCAGTGACAAAATAAGAATCATTGAGCAAGAATTGCCAGAGATATATAATAAAAGAAAACGAACCATAAAACAATTACTGAGCCTCTATGCGTAGCCATTATCTAAGAGGCCACTTCCAAAATAATCTGAATATGTACTGCTGATTAAACAAAGGAATACCTGCCCATCCACTTCAATGGGTAGACTAATATAAATCCAAATATCACTGGCTTCATTTTCACCTATCTATCTCTGCTCTGCCTCCCGCAACAAAGTGAAATCGGGCAAACATTGCTAGCACACTGTAAAATTATGAAAATGGTAAAAAAAACTAATCCAAAAGCAACCATGGCAATCCCAACAAAACTAAAAAAACAAGAAAGAAAATGGGCTGTAAAAAATAAAATGCATGGCCATGCAATGGAACAAACACATATCAACCCAAAAACAAGAAACCAGAAGACGCGGAGCAGAGCAGAGACGAAGATGAAATTCAGAGTATGTTGGCTCTGAGAATGTCTTATATCCTCTTCTTTTCAAACGGTTATGCTTTTTGCTTTTCTGACATTGCAGAGGAAGTGGCATTCCATTCGAACAACCATTTCTCCACCAAATTTGAAATCACCGGAATTTAACTTTCACAGAGAGATTACCGGAATTTAATTTCCGCTTTCACCGGAATTTGACATCCGCTTTTGTCTGTGTAGAGATTACCGGAGTTTAATTTCCGCTTTCACCGGAATTTGACATCCGCTTTTGTCTGTGTACGGAAAACCCAGAGATATTTTAGGAAAAGCACGAAAAGTAAAAAACAACGTATTTTAAGATTTTCTATTAATAGAAACTGTTTTAATAAGCCCTTTTAGCATCTATCGCCCCATAAACTGATTTAGGAAAAGCACAAAAAAAAGAAAAACAACAGACAAAAAGGAAAAAACAACAGATTTCCTATTAATAGAAACTGTTTTAATAAACTGATATGACCCGTACATCCAAGGGACTGACGATTAACAAAAAATAATCCTGTTTACAGTATCATCATTTTGAAAAAAGTACCATCAACATATTAACCCCACCTAAATAAAAAAAAATACCATCAACATATTAACCCATCTAAATATTATATAAGTTAACTCTATGAGAAGAGCACCAATATAGAGAGAGCCTTCAGCGATAGACTCTATGAGAAGAGCACCAATATAGAGAGCCTTCAGCGATAGAGTATTGAATTTTCTAGATCTTTGATAGCAATGGTCGGAAATCACAAAATATTTTATTTTATTGGTATATTTTGTATTTTACTAGTATAGATATATCTTAAATATGGATCTAATATGAGTTTAGAGGGATCTAATTTTTTTACTTGCAAATTTTTTATGAGGTAATATTATTTAAATGTTTTATATAGTTATTTAATTTAATTTTTTTAGTTTTTTTTGTTGACATGAGCAAAATTTCAATTTTGATGCGGATAAACAATGTTACACATCATAATGAGCTGTAAAATGAGCCTATCGGCTCAACTAGCAACCAAAAAAATGAATTATTTATTTCTACTTTATTGTGTATTGTTTTTTTAATAAGTTGTTTTTTAATAGCAAAAAATATATGAGATTAAAAATAGTTTAGAATGATATGTTATATGTAATTAAAATGTTCTTTAAGTTAAGATAACTTGTTTTGTAGGTATGTAAACATGAAAATATATCAATTAAAAGGTTGGTCAACATTTTAATTAAGAAAAATATTTTCATAAAGTAACATTTTTTTAGGCATGTAAATATGAAAATATATCAATTAAAAGGTTGGGCAACATTTTAATTAAAAAAAAATCATAAATGTTTTATAAATAATAATAATAAAATAATGGTCATGTTCATTAAATTTGAATAAGGGGATTTTACAAAGATAAAAGATTTCTTATTTTTAAAATTGTATTTATATGTTTAAAAAAAAATGTTTTTAGATTTAAATAACATTGAGATTAAAGATTTTTATAATTTTGTTGAGTTAAAGAATTAGATTGATAGTATGATTAATATTTTTAAAATTAGATTTTAATTTAGGTATTAGTTAGACAATTTAAAAGAAAATGTTTTTCATTTTCAATTTTCTTGACACCACAAAAGTGATACACCTTTTCATCCCATGATGTTTTGGGAATTAACCAATACACAATTTCACTATTGAGTTTGTGAAAATTTATTCTCTTATTGGAGATGCTTATTTTCTTCTTTATACTATTCAAGATAGAGAGATATTTCGACTCTCTAGATTTGGATTGATCATCTCCTTATAATCTTAGTTTCCTCTTTCTTGGGCATCATTATGCCATCCTCGCTTGAGCTGAACATGGTTTCGGCTAGAGTTAAAAGCAATTTTATGAAACATAATGTCTTCCATGTTGTTTAACATCGTCTTATACATAAGATACATAATCGTAGCCATGCTTTAAATAGTGAAAAGAACTCTTTTGATGAAGAGGATAGGATGGGGTGTAGTTTCTTTAATCTTAATATTATATGTTATAAGTTTCATTTGGATTTGTTCTATCTTCCTCCATAACTCTCAGAAGATTCCACATCTCCAAACCTCACATCAATATAAAATAATAAGGGTGAAAAAAGTCTTAAAGAGGAGTTTATTTATTTATCTCATCTAAAGATCTACTAACTTAAAGTTATTTTCAAGTCCATAATAAGCTTTCCATCCTCCATTACCCTTTTTCAATGATATTATTCTAGTTGAGCTTGTGACGGATATTGATTCCAAGATACTTGTATGAAGGAACTACCTCCAAGTTGTTGTTGTCATATAAGAAAGTATTGTATGTGATCTTTTTAGATTTAATTATGACTTTTTTTTTTTTTTTTTTTTTTTTTCAGTATTAACATTCATACCCATCTTCGAACAGAAATATTGGAGGATTTTGAGTTTCTTTCTGAAGTTGTAAAGATTCCTTGCCAAAAGAACAATATCGTCAGCGTTAAGAAGAAGAATGATGATTATACCAATGAGAGTGGGGGTAACACAACCCATTTCTTCCCAACGTTATTCTAAATTATCAATGTACATGCCAAAAAGAGCAAGGAATAAGGGACGCCCTTTCTTGACTCCAATATTGCAATTACTATCTTCCAACCAAACCTTAGTGGTCCTAAACTTGGCAATAACATTCTCATACAACCTTGTCACAACAACCTTCAACTCAAGAGGAACCTTCATCTCTTCCAACCTCTTCCAAAGGTTTGTCTTGGGAGCAATGTCAAAAGCTTTTTTGAAGTCCAAAAAGCAACAAAGGAGGTTGATTTTACTATTGGACACTCCTTTGTAATGATCCTTAGAGTAACGAGGTGGTCCACAATTGAATGATATCTCTTAAACACAGATTGACATTTACCTCTTTTATCATGGCCTTCCAACCATAGGCTAATTTTCTTTTCCAAAATAATTTCATATGGATTATCTAAAATGGGACTAATAATAATGGTCCTATAATTAGAGGGAATGTTTTTATCCCCACTTTTAAAGATAGGTACAATGAGGCTATTATCCAAGGCTTAGGGAAGCCTTACTTCACTGCCAAATTGAAGAGCTTGTGTATGTGAGAGATGAGGATAGACCCTCCTATTTTAAAATTCCAACATGATAGATTTCCATATCCTTAGCTTTTCCAATTCGGAGTCACTTAATCCCAAACTCTATGTCTTCTAGAAAAAATATTTCATCCTCTATAGGAACATTTGAAATGGTGTACATGGCATTATGGGGTTCATAAATATTTTTAAAATACATTTTTGAAACTAATGATATTAGTTTATTTGGTTTTACTAATAATAAATTTACTCCAAAACTTATTACCATCTCATTTAAATAAATGTAACAATTGTTCTTGTTTTTTATTTATGCAGTACATTTTCTTTCTTTTAATAAAAGTTTTGTACATTTTTCTTTTCCAAGGGAAAAACCAAACTTTGTATTAAGAGGATAAAAAGTTACATAGGTAAATGCAGTTAAGCATTCATGATCAAGACTATGAATCCACAAAAAGCAGAAAGTGAAAGCAAAACATACTGATAAAAGTGGAAAAAACATCACTTACTCAATACAAAAAAGCACAAATAAACATATAATAAGTTTGATACCATATAATCGGGTCTCTCCAAGCATCGGAGAAAACAACCTGTCCATATCAAAAAATAATTTGTCAAAATTCATCATATTCTGAAGGACATATACAACAAAAACATATAAACACAACATATAAAACTGAAAATTGGTCCTGTAAAACCATAAAACAATGGCTGGGAGAGCAAAACGAAACCACATCAGATAGAGCCATTAACCATTTGGCAGTTGATTCGTCTCGATGACCTGCCCATTCACTGATTTTGTTATATGCCAGATGTACATAACCTATTGTAAACCTTTTTTAGAAAGGAAATCCGCTTCAACGTTCCTCTCCTTGTAAATGTGATAGACAGAAAAATCAACAAAATCATATTTTAAGCATGAAATTTCTTATAAAATAGGAACTAAAATAAGATTTTGACAACGCTGCACATTGTTTGTCCAATTTATCACATTCAGAGAGTCACCAAAAATCTGAACTATGTCAATCCCCAGCTGTCTTAACCAACACAAAAGGAGTTTCAGAGTTTGTAATTTTGCATAGTCGTTTGATCCTGTACCGATGCTCACAGAGGCTTTGAGAGATCTGTGATCATTAACATGAATGATAATTCCAGCCCCACATATATCTTGTGCATCTGAGGCACCATCAAAATAGGCCCATGGAACATATGGTTTGATTTGTTCTTCATGGATATTCCTTTGGATCAGAGACGGGGTGGTTTGAGGAAGCAATTCAAAAATGGAGGCATATTGCACCGCAATTGGAAAGGGGGAAAAAACTTGATCATGGAAAATTCCTTTGTTCTGGGCCAGCCATATACCCTAGAAGATAATCAGGGGTATTAGATATCATTTTGGGATTCAACTGCGTTGGAAAGGGGGAAAAACCTGATCATGAAAAATTCCTTTGTTCTGCACCAACCATATACCCTAGCAGATAATCAGGGGTATTAGATATCATTTTGGGATTCAACTGCTTTAAGTAAGTCATTCACGTATGGCCATTTCCATGAGAGGTAGTCATAACTGACTAATTTCTCATGATTTTTGAATAGTTCACTTAGCACTCATTGCATCGGGTGATGCTCACAAGGGTGAAGAAGTGGGATTAAAACTAGTGAAATGAATCACATAGTGTCAATCATCACTTCCGGGGCTTGCACCCGATAACCAGGTCTTCCCGAGAGGTCACCCATCCCAGATCGCCTCTGGCTCAAGCGCACTCAACTATGGCGTTTTCCCCACAATCAAGCCCACTTAGCTTGCTACCCCATTTGCAAAACCTTAGCAAGTATTGTGCCTCATGAACCATTCAAGTAGAGACCCCTTCACTCTTTTTGAATTTAAGTATTAGGGGGTTTTAAACAGTGCATTATATTAGATATCATTTTGGGATTCAACAGCGTTAAGTAAGTCATTCACGTATGACCATTTCCATGAGAGGTAGTCGTAGCTGATCAATTTCTCATGATTTTTGAATAGTTCACTTAGCACTCATTGCATCAGGTGATGCTCACAAGGGTGAAGAAGTGGGATTGAAACTAGTGAAATGAATCACATAGCATCAATCATCACTTCCAGGGCTTGCACCTGGTAACTAGGACTTCCCAGGAGGCCACCCACCCTAGATCGCCTCTGGCTCAAGCGCGCTTAACTGTGGAGTTTTCCCCACAAGCAAACCCACTTATCTTGCTACCACATTTGCAAAACTTGAGCAAGTATTGTGCCTCATGAACCATTCAAGTAGAGATCCCTTCACTCTTTTTGAATTAAAGTATTAGGGGGTTTTACGTAGTGAATTATATTAGATATCATTTTGGGATTCAACTGCGTTAAGTAAGTCATTCACGTATGACCATTTCCATGAGAGGTAGTCGTAACTGACTAATTTCTCATGATTTTTTAATAGTTCACTTAGCACTCATTGCGTCGGGTGATGCTCACAAGGGTGAAGAAGTGGGATTGAAACTAGTGAAATGAATCACATAGCGTCAATCATCACTTCTAGGGCTTGCACCCGGTAACCAGGACTTCCCGGGAGGTCACCCATCCCAGATCGCCTCTGGCTCAAGCACGCTTAACTGTGGAGTTTTCACCACAATCAAGCCCACTTAGCTTGCTATCCCATTTGCAAAACCTTAGCAAGTATTGTGCCTCATGAACCATTCAAGTAGAGGTCCCTTCACTCTTTTTGAATTTAAGTATTAGGGGGTTTTATGTAGTGCATTATATTAGATATCATTTTGGGATTCAATTGCATTAAGTAAGTCATTCATGTATGACCATTTCCATGAGAGGTAGTCGTAACTGACTAATTTCTCATGATTTTTGAATAGTTTACTTAGCACTCATTGCATCCAGTGATGCTCACAAGGGTGAAGAAGTGTGATTGAAACTAGTGAGATGAATCACATAGCGTCAATCATCACTTCCGGGGCTTGCACCTGGTAACCAGGACTTCCCGGGAGGTCACCCATCCCAGATCGCCTCTGGCTCAAGCGCGCTTAACTGTGGAGTTTTCCCCACAATCAAGCCCAATTAGCTTGCTACCCCATTTGCAAAACCTTAGCAAGTATTGTGCCTCAAAAATCATGAGAAATTAGTCAGTTACGACTAATTTCTAGTATTGTGCCTCAAAAATCATGAGAAATTACTCAGTTACGACTACCTATCATGGAAATGGTCATACGTGAATGACTTACTTAACGCAGTTGAATCCCAAAACGATATCTAATATAATGCATTGCGTAAAACCCCCTAATACTTAAAATCAGGGGTATGTTCCTTAAATGATCTTCATTTGAATTAAACCACCAATTTTGCCAAGCTTCCACAAGAGTAGAACCATGTCAATTGAGTCTGATACCCAAAATATTCAAGAAAGTCTACCAAGTTTTTATAGTAAAGGGGCAGCTTAAGAATGAGTGTGAGGAAGTTTCTTCAATAATTTTACATAAATTGCACCATCCTGACCTGTGCTTGTTCCTTTTCTACAAGTTGTCCCAAGTAGGCACCAGAAGAAAAGTCTAGATTTAGCAGGACAATCTAATTTCCAAAGTGGCTTGTGCCACCACATCTGATCCCCACCAACCCTTCTATTCATTTGAAGATTATAACCAAACTTCAGAGCATAAATACCACTGGGGGCATGAACCCACCATAGTTCATCTACCCTATCATTAATTCCAACAATTGTTCTCTACAATTCCTTGGTATAGGCATGCCAGACAACACCCCACTGGGGTTCAAGATTTAAGTCCTCAACCGACTTCCAACCTTGATTCCAAAAAGAAGTGTTTTCCTCCTTTGCAATTTGATTAAGATAATAAATGCCCCGAGCACTGAGATACTCCCTCAAATCCCTTGGAAGTGTGTAGGCTTCGCAGCAACCCACCCAGGGATCCACCCCCACTCGAAGCCTAGTGCCATCCCCAACATGCCAGGAAAGACCTTCTGCAATAAGATCAAACGAATCTATGGTGGCCTTCCAAATGATAGAAGAGTTTTTGGAATTCTTGTCCGAGTTGCGCAACAAGTTATCCAAAGCGGTTGGATCAATATATTTTCTTTTTATCACTGATGTCCAAAGATTGTCCTTAGTTAAAAGGTGTCACCCAGATTTTTCTGCCAATAAGCATGAAAAGTTTGAAAGGTCCTTAATTCCCCACCCTCCCCAATCCTTTGGGTGAGCAATTTTCTCCCAGGCAACCCATGGAATAACTTCATCTTCCTTTGAACCCACCCATAAGAAACAACCACAAACTTTCATGATCTGAGCAAGAACTCCTTTCAGAACCCATGTTAGAGCGATCCAGTATACTAGAATTGCAATTAAGACAAATTTTATAAGAACCAGTCACCCTGCTCTCGATAACCACTTATAGATCCAATGCTTAACTCACTTTTCAATTTTTCAACCAACCATTTCCAATCAGTTTTCTAGTAGGAATCAAGCTTTAGGAAAAAACCCATATATTTTAGGATTTCCGACATAGGTTTAATTTCAAAAGGAAAAATTGATAAGATTATGTTGATCTTTGCCCCCGAGAGCCCATTTTGCGCAATAGTGGATTTTTGGGTGTTTATGCTCATCCTAGTTGCTTTAAGAAATAAGTCCAGAACTAGTTTCAATTGGGATAAGTCTCCCCTTGATCCATCACAAAACAAAATGATATCATCAACAAAGAGGAGGTGAGTAATAAAGATGTTTATAGCAACTTCAATTCCTTTGAACTCTCCCCTTCTGATGGTTGTGTGAATCAATTGGCTTAAAACTTCAGCTACAAAGAGGAACAATAGGGGAGATAGAAGGCATCCCTGACAGAGGCCTCGCTGACTGGAGAAAAAGGGAGAGGCGGCACCATTAATAAGAACTGCAAAACTCACATTTGATATACATCCCATGACTCAATTAATAAAACCAATGGAAAACCCAAGTGAGTCATCAGAAGATGCAAGTACATCCAACTGATCTTGTCGTAGGCCTTTGAAAGATCAATTTTGAGAATCATTCCCTTCTTGTTGAATATTTTGATACTATGAAAAGATTCCTGGGCTACACCGATGGCTTCATGAATCTTCCTTCCATATAGAAACCAAATTGTTCATAGGAGATGTTTTTAGAAAGGATAGGTTTAAGTCGGTTTGCAATTGTTTTGGCTATAATTTTGTAAGTGCAATTTCAAAGGGAAATAGGTACGAAGTCATCAAAACTATGAGTATCATCATATTTTGGAATTAAGGCCAAAAAAGTAGTGTTGAGGGGCTCGTGCACAAAACCTCTAATCCTAGATACCTCCAACACCCCCGCCAAATCATCTCCTAGAAGCTCAAAGAAATGCTGGTAAAATTCCACTGTCCATCCTCAGGACCAAGGCTCTTATCCTTTTGCATAGATTTTAGAACCCCTTCTACTTCCCCCTTTGATATAGGCACCAAGAGAATGTCATTATCTTCCTCCTCAACAAAACTTGGAAAAGCTTGGGCAACCTAGATTACTTCGGCTATTGTGGCTTCAAATGGAGCCTTGAACAAAGATTTGAAATGGCAGACACCTAGAGAAGCCAACTCGTTAAAATAATTTGTCGAGCCACCGTCAAATTTTTTTATTTCCCAAATAGTGTTTGAATTCCTCCTACCCTTTTCATAGTTTTGGAAAAATTTGGAATTTTCATCCCCTGCTTGAAGCCATATAGCCCTACTTTTAGCCTCTACTGTTCTTCAATGTCTTTCAGGATCCTGCGTCTTTCACCCTCCATAATTTTTATCCTTTCCTTTTTCTCTTCTGTCTCATACCCATCCCCCTCCAGGCTTTCCAATGCCTTGAGTTCTATCTCAATGTTTTTTAAAACAGATTCATCCCTCAAATTTTTTTCCCTTGCCCAGGATATCGTTGTCGGTTTTAATATTTTTAGGTTTTCCATAAAGGATTGAGCAAGTGAATAGCCTTGGGATCTAAAATGTTGCCTCCATGTCTCTTGAATAAGGCTATTATAAGTCTGATCTTTTAGCCATGATGAGTTAAATTTAAAAGGGGAACCAGGCTTCCTACTAGCCCCTTTTAACTCCAAAAATATAGGAAAGTGGTCAGATTCTCCACCATAGCCAACCCACTATCTGAAGAAAGGAGTTTGAGTTGCTAGGTCCTCTTTTATCAAAAATGATCCAAACGCTTAGCCACCCTAGCCTCTCCAACTCTCTTGTTCCTCCAAGTGGGCTTATCTTTTATCATATCGACATCGATGAACCTACCCATCCGAAGTTTGTTTAAAAGGAAGTCAGCCAAAGGGTTTTCCTGGGCCAGTGGCCCCCAATATTCTGAAAAACCTAAGGAGACATTTAGATCCCCTCCCACCACAACCTTTGAGTTATTCAACAGAGATTTTGAGAATAGATTGTTCCAAAAATGAACTATTTCTTGACATGGGCCATAAATGTTGATAAGGGTAAGGTTTGAACAAAGATCAGAGGAGAACACCTCCACCCTTAAAACTAAATATGATCCTCGGGAGTTCATGAGTTTTATATTTTTGTCCCTAAAGCCCATAGCTAAACCCGACAGATATTCCATTCAAGTCAAGTGCCACAAAAGACCAATTAGGCAACATAATGCTCAAAGATTTCATCACAGACTCCCTAGCTCCAACGGTCTCTTGGACAATAATTACATCACAGCTAACATATTTAAATAAATGTTTTAAAGCCAACTTCTTCTAGGTGTTGGCTAGACCTCTACAATTAAAGGACAACATAATCATTTAGAAACCATCACAAGGGCCAGCGCTGCTCTAAGCGACCCTTTGAGGGATAATTGCTTTCCATCGGCAATATAAAGTTTAGCTTTGATCTGGGCCTTGGAGATGTTAATTTTCTGGCCACAGGTCTTTGGAGGACCATAAGATTCCTGAAAGAATCTGAGTCCACCCACAGTTTCAGTTGGGAATTCTCTTTTGTCCCAGGGACGAAGGTTGTAATGAGGTTTTTCACGGCGTCACTCCGATGAGAATGGAAAGACGGGGCATGAAGAGGGGGGCCAGATAGATTTAAAACCAGAATGGAGGTAATAATACTATCTAAGGCTAGATAAAAATTGCAGCAAGGGGAGGGGGATTCAGATGATGGCATGGAGGGATCAGGCCTTTGACAATCATCCAATAGCGGCATCAACTAAAACGAATGAGAGAAAAGATGGAGAGAAGCAGTACCCATGGGTTAAGGTGCCTGACCCATGTACTCCACCTCATCCAGCCCTTCCCGCATGTGTTCGATCACAGGGTTGTTTGGACCTTCAGGGATCCCAATTTAGGCCTCCTATACCTCCATCTGAACTAGAACCTCTTCCTATTGAACCCCTGTCGATTCTAGATGCTCCATGACTTCCTCATCAGGTGGATCCTGAACCCCTTGGTCGGGTTGTCCCCTTTGTTTCCTCTGTCTTCTAAGCCCCAAAGGAAAGTCCCTCGCCAAGTGTCCATGCTTGTGACAATGGTGGCATCAGTAGGGAAATTGTTCATAATCGAGTAAGTGGGAGAGAGAATATCTATCAACCTGTATCTACATCATGTCTACCAAACCCTCCCTCAGGTCTAACCTCACCAAAATGTGAGCAACCTTCCTTTCCTTGGTTGATTGAAAAGACATATATGCATCAAGAGCTTTCCCAAAACCCCAATTTCGTCCGAGTACCCAGTCCACTACTTCACCATTCGAGAATCTAACCATAAACCATCCTCTAGTCAGGGTAATGACCTCCGTCTATGTAGTCGAACCCTCATTCCACTCCTTTTTTATCCATTCCGTGATATATTTTGCTGAGTATTGTCTGCCCTTGACTTGCCCCACCAAAATAAGCTTTCAAGCCTCCATGACCTCGTCCATTTGAATGTCAACACCAAGAATCAAATTTGGTCTTTCCAATTTCTTCCAGATCACTTTCCCCTTCTTCCTCTTTGATCTCGATGACTGACCAATCTCGGTGGGGAATTTAGAAGAGAGCTCTTCGCCATCTTGAATGTCGACCACCGGGTTCGCCCCTAATAGATGAGCCGGGAATGAAATATTGACTGCCCTCCTTCGACCCCTGAGGGCCGACCCCAATTGACCCACATGTTCAAAACCCTGACTTGAAAGAGGTGGAAACCCTACACCTTCCTTCCCTGTTTCCGCTTGGCTGCTTTGAACTTCAACATCCTTTATAGCCAAAAAAACCTTTGAATGAACCCTCCCCGATCACCACATCCCCTACTGCTAAGGGAAAAGACTTTGAGAGGTTAAGGGTGAACGCTGATACAGGGATTTTGCACGCTTGCATTCTATTCAGGCTCTGGCCCAAAACAGGGGGTTTTGACCTTGAAACCTCATATAAACAAGATTTAAGCCCTTCATTTATGATAAACCCACTACTCTTGACAATGTCTTCAAGGCCACCCTTTAAAAAACCTGAAACAAGAGTTATAGTAGTAGTTTTTGGACTTACTAGTAAATTCGTCGGCGACCCAACAGTTAAGCCCACCAAGTGTGTTGCATTCTCTTGACTGACCAGAGATCCAATGTCAGGAAGCCAATATATCGCCTTCGTGGAGAAAGGTTTTGACTCCTCCATCAACCCTAAATTGCCTCCAACGTTCCATGCCAACCCCGTACTGCCTCTTTTGCCAGGTGGAGACCTAGCTGGAAAAATTACCTTCTCCAAGTTCTGTTGAGTCAACTCCAAGCCCCAAACCGACAAAATGTCCTCTGGTTCCGGCTCTAAGTCCGATAGTCTTTGGGACTAAGCATTCTACTAATTGTTAGGGCGAGAAGACTAAGAAAACCTCCACACTTACTGAACTGACCTAGAAACTGGCGCGAGTAGTGAAATGCCTGAGGTAAAAAATGAGGGGTGAAAACACCGCTAGTGAGAAACATAACCGGTAACCCTGCAATGAAATGATATAAAAACCACACAGTAATAACAAACCTGTCCTCCAAGACAAAGGGGATATTGGTAAATAATTTAATGGAGTTCCTTCTGGAATGAAGACCCATAGAAAAACAGTAACCGTAACCCTTCAGTGAAGTGCTATAAACCGCACAGTAAAGACAGACCCCTACTCCAAGACAAAAATGGAATTAGTAAATATTTTAATGGAGTTCCTTTAGGAATGAAGACCCACGAAAAAGTATAAGAACCCCCTGACCCTAAGATCTCAAAAACACCAACATTTTCAACCATCACCAAGCCCTAGACCAAGACCATTGTCACCCATCTTCTGCTCCTCCGTTCTCAAACTATGTTTTTCTATTAATTTCTACATATTTATTTTATCAAAGTTGAAAAATTCATTAAAAATATTCATACTTGATTTTTAAACAATTTTGTAATCATTATTATATAAAAGATTGATTATTTTAGTTAATATTTTTAAATTAAAATTATATATATATATATATATATATATATATATATATATATATATATTTTACACTTATAATAAATTAATTAATTAATATAAATTTTCAAAATATTTTAAAATTTTAATTTAAAATTAAATTATATTAATATAATAATAATTTTAATAGTTATTAATAATATATAAATAATAATTATATATTAAAAAATATTGAAAATAATTATATATGAAAAAGGATTTTAAAATCAACAAATATATTTAAAAATATTATCAAATCAATCCTAAACATGTAATCCATTTAAAATCTGGAAAAAAATTACAAAGTGGAAAAATAATTTATAAGTTTTAATAATATATAATTAACATTGGTCTTTGTATCGCATTTATGAAAAGAAACAACATAAAGCATTACATTTATCAATTTTTATTTTTTTGTTAATTTGGAAATTGGCTTAAAAATGTAAATGTTACACTGGTAACTTAAAAGTATCTTTAATTTTTTATTGGTTACACTGGTGCCTTATAAGATTAATTGGTTAATAAGTTAAATATATAATGTTTTATTAACCTCTTATACATAGATTTGAGATAAATCCTTTATTTAAATAAAAATGACATTATATGTTGTTTTTTAATTTTTTCCATGTTATTTTCTTATTTTTCAACATAAAATTTGAGCTAAATTAATTCATCAATAGTTTCAACATTTAAACCATTTAAAAAAAATACACTTTCATTTTATTTAAAATATTTAATATAACATTAAACGATATTTTAATTTAATTTTTTTATTGATTAAAATTTTATTTTCATTTTTATTTTTTCCAAAGAAAAAACAATAATTTCTATCTATTAAAATAAAAATTAATTTTGTAGAACATAGTATTTATGTATATAGTATCAAAAATTACATTTTGTAGAATATAGTATGTATGCATATATTATTAGACAAGAACATGGAGAGTACAAAGAGAAAGTTGAAAAACGATATATAGGTCCATAAAGTATAAGATGCATTGGAATAAAAAACTAAAAATGACAAAATAAGGATAGGAAAATTTATGGCTGACTTGTGCAAATCTTTTGTCTTTTTCCTTTCCGCCTATGCACTTTTTGCCAATGATCAAGATTTAGTTTAACAAGAACCGAAGCCAATTCTTGTCAAACATGAGGGACATCTTTATCAAAATCAAAACTTCCTAAGACATGAGCTCTTTTTGAGCCCACAGATCTATCCAGTGCCATAGAGTCTTTGGGTTCCTTCTCTACCTATTGTACAATGTCGAGAGTTGGTTGTATCAAAGTGCCCCCATCTTGGACAACTCCCTACATGTTTATTTCATTAGTTTCTTCTTGTTCTAGATGACATTCTTTTTTTTCATCTTCTTCATCCTCAGAACTATTTTGCTCTGAGAACTACCATCCTTTTGATCTATTTGATTTTCTTTTCTTTTTTTTTATTGGGGTTCTTCCTTGCCTGGGGGAAAGCATGTTGTAAATAACATGTTTGAAAACATATACAACAACTAAATGTAGTCTTTTCATAGTCTAAAACTTGTGACGAACATAAGATTTTGTGTTTCAAATTTATATGATCAGGAAGTCCTTTGTTGAGATCAATCTCCACACATATTCTATCATATGTGAAGATACCATTTTTTGTTCTTTCTAGATCCATTTTTTTAAATTTTCCCAGCATGTTACCTATATCTTCAAGAATTTTATGGTGCCAAAATAGAGGGGGAAGATTTGGGAGTCTCACCCAAACCAACATAGTAGAGACCACCATAGAGTTGGCATCAAACTCAGGGAACCATGGCGTAATGAAAAGCCGGGTCTACCCCAAAACTAGGGCCCTACATTTAGAGCATAGTCCAAATCCTTTTGTGTCTCAAACTGTACTATGAAAAAACCTTTTGAGCATAAAAAATTTCGAAATTTGGAGTCCAAGTAGAGACAATCCATTGAATGCGTGCTTCAGGTTTGGTCCAAAATCCATTAAATCTACATATCACTGCTTTTGTTTGTAAAACATAGAATGTGGAGTTAACCTCAGGAAGGTTTACTTCCATAAAATGAGATTTTTCCGTTTGTTCAACAATATATGGACCCAAAATATTTTGAGATTGTTCTACAGGGACAATTACCTTTCTTTAAGCATCATCCTTAAAATAAATTGAAATCCCATTAGTTGATTTTGCACTAGGAACACCTCCATGGAGTCTTGTGCTCAGAATAATGGTTGAATTATTAGAGATGTTATAGTCTTGTAGCTTGGATGAGTGTGTTAGTACCTTCCCATTAAATTGAAGGCATTGATAACATAATGATATACCCGAACTTATTTCAATGGATTGTTTTATAGAGAATACAAAAGAGGAACTATCGACCCATAATAGTTTAGATTTCCCGCAAAAACTTTTAATGAAAATCTAGAAGGACTACACCCTATTGTTCTTTGATAGAGGAGAAATAATCTCAAATCAAACCATTTTTTGAGGGACCTCATTACTAGAGGTCACCAATGAAGGCTCGAGAGACAGAGTCTGTTAGGCCCCTATACTACTAGTGTAACCCCTTATTGTATTAGTATAACCCACTTATTATATTGATGTACCCATGTAGTGCCCATATTGTTACTATTGTGCCCCATAGAAGCCCATTATTGTTATTATGGTGCCCTTACATTATTATTGTTATGTCGGCTCTGATTATGTTATGACCCCTTAGACTCCTATATATAGAAAGGAGGTCTTTTCATTTGTATCATCCAAGAATTGTTCATTTATGTAATGTAAAGGAGGTTTCCCCCTCAAAGAAGCTGAATTCTAAGGCATTGATCTATCTTTTCTATATTTTCTTGAGCTGGGTTCATAACATTTGGTATCAGAGCTTTGGATTCTAGGGTTTCGCTGCTCCAAACAAGTCATCGTGGCATTTTTTCTATAACTTTTATTCTGTGACGTTTCAGAAGTCGAAAAAAAAACCCATTTGAGACGAAATCACGCTGAACCTTGGGTCTGAATTTTCGTGCGATATTTACGGAGATATGATCTGAGGAAGTTGGTCTTTTTGCAGACTCCTGAATTACATTCCAAACACGTGACCTGGGGAAAATCGTCATAACTTTCTCTCTGGGGATTAGATTGAAATTTTGTAAGAAGATACAGAAAGAGGACGGACTGAAGTTTCTTGTATGCATTTTTCAGATCCAAAGGTCGAAAAAGTGACATGTGGCACTTCATACAAGTTCGATCTTCTGGAAGGGTCTATAATCAGGTCATCTTGGGAGATTGAGGATAACTCTTTCTTAGAGAATCCAATTTGGATCAGACTAGTGGCATTGGAAAGAGGACACAGAGGGCTATTATAGGTTGCAATTTCAGAACTTAAAGATTTGAAAGTACAGAGTTACAGTCATTTCAAGGTCGAGCTCCTAAAATCAAGAAAAAGCAAGATGAGGAAGTTTGATGGCAAGGATCCGGTAAATTGGATACTTCAGATGGAGCAATATCTTGATCTACATGTTGTACAACTGTTACAAAAGGTATGTATTGCATCTTCATATTTAGAACCAGATCAATTTTTATGGTACGAAGAGCTTTGTTCTCGTAAACAACTTGTTACGTGGTCAATTTTCACGGAGGAAATGATAGCACATTATGAGGATACAAAGAGCAACACCGTCTTTAGAGCAACACCACAACAATTGGAAGGAGTAAAAGGGCTTTGCGACATAGTGGAAAGAAAAATTATGGAAACCAAGAAGTGTAACCCTCACAACTATAAAGATGGAAGTGTTGTTTCTCTTAGCCTTCCACAACCTACAAGGGTTACACCACAATAATTGGAAGAAAAAGAGAAAAAGGGCTTTGTTACAATTGTGATAGAAAATTCACTAAAGGCCATAAGTGTGCTGAGAAGAAATTATTTTACATAGAATATGAAGAGGAGGAAGAAAAGGATCAAGAAACATCAAAACAAGAAGATATACGCCAGGACCCCACCCCAGAGAAAGAAGAAATGAATCATACCATATCTTGTAAAGCATTGGCAAGAATTACCACTCCTAAAACTCTCAAGATAGAAGGACATATCAAGAAGAAAAATGTGCAAGAAGTGAAAGATCACATCGAGAAAGAAGAAATGAATCCAACCATATCTTGTAATTCATTGTTCAAAATTACCACTCCTCAAACTATCAAGATAGAAGGACATATCAAGAAGAAAAATGTTCAAGAAGTGAAATATCACATTGAGCATCAAGAAATGAATCCGACCATATCTTGTAAAGGATTGGAAGAAATTACCACTCCTCAAACTCTAGAGATAGAAGGACATATCAAGAATAAAAAGGTTCAAGCAGTGAAAGATCACATCGAGCATCAACAACAAGTTCTCCAACTTTTAAAGGATAACGCCACTTCGGTGCAAAATCAAACGAAACAACAGGTAGATAAACATCGTAGTGAAAAATGTTTTGATGTAGGTGGTTGGGTATTTTTACTGCTACATCTCAAGCAAGCTATTTATGAGAAGGAAATGTTGGCAATACTACATGCACTTAAAAAATGGCGACCTTACTGAATGGGAAGACTCTTCAAGGGTGAGGATGTGGAAGCATTGTTTTGTGCTATTTATATTATCCAACCAGATTGGATAAACGAAGCAAAGGATGAATGGAAGAAGGACGAAGAAGTATGGCCACTTATTCAAAAGTTGCAAAAGATCCTAATTCAAACAATGTTTCCAGAAATTGAAGAGGAAGGAAAAACCATATTGGAACCTGGAGCAATCACAGAAACAAGAACCCGACAGTTACGAAATCGATCAATTTCAGAGTATCTCATCAAGTGGAAGAACTTACCCGCTGAAGATTCCACACGGGAAGACAAGAATTTTATACAGAAGCATCAAGAACTACTCAAGCATTGAGGACAACACTTTTTGAAGGAGAGGGGCATCTTAGGCCCCTATACTACTAGTGTAACCCCTTATTGTAATAGTATAACCCACTTATTATATTGATGTACCCATGTAGTGCCCATATTGTTACTATTGTGCCCCATAGAAGCCCATTATTGTTATTATGGTGCCCTTACATTATTATTGTTATGTCGGCTCTGATTATGTTATGACCCCTTAGACTCCTATATATAGAAAGGAATTCTTTTCATTTGTATCATCCAAGAATTGTTCATTTATGTAATGTAAAGGAGGTTGCCCCCTCGAAGAGGCTGAATTCTAAGGCGTTGATCTATCTTTTCTATATTTTCTTGAGCTGGGTTCATAATAGAGTCCCTCCCAACTTAGCATAACTAATGGGCTGACATATAGGTGAGGAGAAATAGAAGGGCACAGAGGCTGGTGAGTTCACCAAAAGCAAAAGTGCCCATTTGAAAAAACAAAAACACCATGCACCAATAATGCAGACCATAGAAAAATTATGAGAGTGTTAGAAACAAAGAAATGTTACCGAGGCAAAGAGATGGTACCAGTTGAGAAAATTCCCACAGATGCCCATGAAGAAAAATCATCCTAGAGATTCTGAGAATGTAAATTCCCTGTGAAAATTTCCTTGAAATGCAGCAACTGGAATTTATTCTTCTAACTAATTAAATTGTGCATTTTATTTTGTTATGACAAAATAATGAATAAATCACATTGCAATTTCTACACAATAAAAATGACACCGTTATTTTTAGACAAATGTCACTGGGAAAACCCAATGTGGGAAAACCAATGCAGTAGATGAGGGTCTTATTATTATTATGTAACAATGAAATTTGAGTATAAAAATTTGGATGCCAAACTCGAAATCCTCTCCTAAGAAAATACTGGAAAAATATCTAAGATAATTTTCCCTCTCTCCACAAGAAATTCTACCCAAAATCAATGCTCAAACTTCCTCTACATCAACCTCTACATAGGCATTGCGTAGGCTGAAACTCGCACTGCCTATAGCTGCAATCTTCTGGTGTTAACTATATCTGCCACTAAGAAGGATTCGTTGGCCCTCTAGAAAAAATTTCCTAGCACTCATCTCTTGAATCAATCTCTCCTTTGGTTGGATCGAACTACCTCCTTGAGGCTCTACGCAAGCCCTTGCACAACCTCCTAGTGGAATACTTAGGCTCTCTCAGTTGACTCTTCCGACACCGAAAAATCCACCAGATATCATTGTCCCTGCACCCTCTCACTTTTGCGTCCCTTCTGGCTCCAACTCTTTTTTCCTTCTCTGTTGTTGCAGCTAGATAGCTCGATCTGCCAAGGAACTTGCCCCATTAGTGTGTCTGGTGTATCTTCCACTCTACCCATCGAGTTGCTCATATAATCTCTTGTTGGTGAACCAACGACCATGATTAGATCTATATCAACGACTAAGATCATCTCAAACTCAACCCATGTGAGTTTCTAGAGCATTCTCACTTTTCTCAATTAATTGTTGTTAATTAATCACTTTTTCTAAGCTAGACTTAGGAAATATTTAATTATTTATTAATTAACTTAATTGAGTTATCTTTGGGTGTTTTCTCCCGAAACTTTTTTTGGGTTTTGAAGATCTTGTACTCCTTAGCCTCTCTGACCCAAGTCGAGACTATAACACTTATCTGATGCTACAAAAACTAACACTCCCTCTTAGCGAGAAGGTGCTCTACTATGTCATAACATCTTCCCATATGCTGATGATGTCAGACAACTATGAAAACCTGGCACTGCCCACCAACTATTGCACACACTCTGATTCATTTTCCACTCTATAATTGAACCATCCTTCATATGTGTTGCTACTAACATTGCACTGTACTACCTTGTACTGCTGCCAACACTTCTCTGCGTTGCCACTGAGCTCATGCTACTATTGCTACAACTACTGCAATCATGCTACTATTGCTACAACTACTGCAATTTATTCCAAATCATCCTACTAAGAAGGGTTCTCTACTATACCCATATGTTTTTTGAAATAGAAGAACTTGGCTCTCCCTAAGGCTTTCATGAGTATATTTGTAACCTTCTCTTCTATGGGAACATGTTGTAGCTGATCTGCTCCACGTTGCACACACTCTCTGATGAAATGTTATCGGATATCTATGTGTTTTGATCTATCATGAAACATTGGATTTTCATAGATCCTGATCAAATTTGATTATCACAATAGATATTGGTCGCCTCAATTCTCTGACCGAATAGGCTCACCAATAGCTTTCGAAGACATATAGCTTCACACATGGTTGTGCTAGTTTCCATATACTTTACTTCTACAAAGCTAAGTGCTACTGACTTCTGCTTCCTGCTGTACCAAGAAACCACCCTTAATCCAACGCTAAAGAAACACCCTAATGTGCTCTTTTTGTCCATTAAACTGCTTGCCTAATTTGCATGTGTGAATCCACATAGTTTGATACCATCACCTCGAGTATACCTCAATCCATACTCGACTATGTCACACAAATATCTCAGAATGTGCCTCGTTGTTGTCCAATGCACTCTCTTTGATCCCACCATAAAATGACTGAGAGTGTTAACCGCGAAGCAGATATATGGCCTAATGTTTACCAAATACATGAGGGAACTGATAAGTTATCAATACAAGGTAGGGTCAATGTACTCATCCTTTGATGCATCTATCTTTCTCCAGCTTGTGATCATAGGCATAGAAATGGTTCTACAATCCTGCATCTTAAATCTCTTCAGAATCTCTGTAGCATATCAACCTTGACTAGGGAAGATCTCCCCATTGTTTTGCCATACTTCCAAGCCTAGAAAGTAGTGCATCAACCTGAAATCCTTCATGTCAAATTCTGTTGCCAGGTTCCTCTTGCAGTCCTCTATGAGCCTTGATGACCTTGTCAAGAACAGGTCATCCACATAAAACACTATGATGAGTGGTTCATCCTCTACCATCGGATAGTAAAGGTTGGGATCAACGTCACTCTTGACGAATCACATTTGTTGCAAGTATTTATTAATCTGACCATACCATGCCCTAGGGTTTGTTTGAGTCTCTATAGATATTTCTTCAGTCTACACACATGCATGCCCCTCTCACATGTCTCGAAACCCTTTGGTTGTTCTATATATACCTCCTCCTCTATCATGCAACAAAAGATTATCTAGAAAAGTGTGATTTACTTCTTAGTTTAGGGTCATCTCTTCACACAAGGTTGCATTTCATAATCTATCATATTATATAAGATGAGATTAATGAACAATTTACTTCAAATGAGGATCGTACCTACCTAAAAGTAAGACAAAATGTGTACCATTCACGCAAAGTCTTATATGAACCACCATTTACTGAATGTACACCAACCACACAAATTTGTATTCCTCGTTAGTCGTCCTCTCTAAGTCTCTCTTCTTCGCCGACATTTTCCAACAAATTGGAGAGATATAAAGACCATTCAATACTGCAAAGTGAAAACAATTTTCTAATTATATGTAAATGCGGTCATTCTAATTGAAGATAAATGACAGATAACTGCATGCTCTTACTAAATAATTGACGCCTTTGGTCTCATATTCTTCCCAATGGTAGTCCCTCTTTACTTGTTGCAGATCAGAGCACATTGCAAATCATGGAACAAGCCAAAACCAATAGGCAACCAACTATAAAAAAAAATTAAAGGCAAATGAGATTGACACTCTTAATATTTCCTTACATGTAATTTCATTCTGAAAATTTAAAAATATATAAATCTATAAATAAAGAGGATTGGACCTCTCCTTAGAATAGTACCATGAAATAATTCTTAAGGCTATATGCAAGCTATTATCTACCAGGCTAAACCATACCTACTCCTCCCCTGGAGTTGTTAGCTTCATAGAAATCCAAAACTATCTTCTATTGAATATCCTACAACAAATTAAAATTGCCTAGGCAAAGACAAACACAAAGGCGAATAAAAAAAAAAAAAAAAAAAACTAATATTAACCCTGATGTAGGGAACAAATAAAATGTAATGTTAATATAGCTCATAGGTACATAATCATCAAGATCTTAAAATTGAATTTAATATAAAACTCACAATGAGTAAAATAAGGGCATGGTTAGCCATTTACCTAGACCCGAGTGACATAATCAGAATGTGTACTTATAGATTGACAGAATGTAATAATGAAACATGCGCTACCTGATTGCAGGGCCAACCGAAGAATGTACGTACTTATTTTTCATCTTCCCGACTTGTCATCTCATCTCCTCAATTCCCTAGGAAAGTTTGAGAAAATAAACACCACTTCAGACATATTGAAATAGATAGATTGAGATATTAGTGAAAAAATAAGAATCATTGATAAATAATAAGATAAATAATAAAAGCAAATGAATCTTAAAACAATTACTGAGGCTATATGCATAGCCATTATCTAACATGCCACTTCCAATTTTGTACATAGTTATTAGTAAAATAATCAGAATATATTGATTCAAAAGTAAAAAAAAAGAGCAAAAGCATGCCTACATAGCATAATAGAAATCCAACATCATTGGTTTCATCTTTACCTATCTATTTTTGCTCTGCATCCTGCATTAAAATAAAATCTTACATACATTGCAAGCACACTAAAATTATGAAAAAAAAAAAACAAAAGCAACCATTACAATCTAAACAAAATGAAAAAATCAATAAATAAAATGGACTATAAAAAGTAATATGCATGCCCATGTGTTAAAATTGGAAACCAGGGCAAAAATTCATGTGGGTCATCTTATTCATGGCTAATAATATTTTTATTAGATTCCTCTCGTCGAGAGGTGTAGGATTGATATAAATATCATCCAATTCCGATAAGTATTCATGGAGATATGAATTTATTTTGATTATGGAATTATTATCAACTTGACCTACAACTCATGCAGGTTCAGAAGCCCAACATTCGCATATATTCACCCACCAACGTTGTGTATAAATATAAGAGGACTTTTCCTCATTTGGACTCACTCATCTCATCACATCTCTCTCTCTCTACTATACAGATATGAGTCTCTTCTCTACTGCGCTGAAATGGGTCTCTCTCTCTCACACATGTGAAGCCGGAAGCTGTTGAATTTGAAGCTGCAACTGCAGAAGTAAAGATTGACTTGCGTGACCTAGAAGATCTCCTCTTTGGAACTGCGCTGTAGGTTCATTTGAACCTCCTTTGAAATCCGCAACTTTTTGTGGTGGAATGAAGTCAATCCAACGAACAGTTTGCAAGATATCGACTGCCCTAGTTTGAAGCCGGAAACTACTGAAACTGAAGCTGCAACTGCAGAAGTAAAGATTGACTTGCATGGCCTAGAATATCTCCTCTTTGGAACTGCGTTGTAGGTTCATCTGAACGTCCTTTGAAAGCCACAACTTTTGGTGGTGGAATGAAGTCAATCCGACGAACGGTTTGCAAGATATCGACTGCCCTAGTTTGAAGCCGGAAACTGCTGAAACTGAAACTGCAGAAGTAAAGATTGACTTGCGTGGCCTAGAAGATCTCCTCATCTCAACTGCGCTGTAGGTTCATCTAAAACTCCTTTAGAAGCCGAAACTTTTGGTGGTGGAATGAAGTCAATCCGATTGTCGGCTTGTGAGATATGGTCTGCCCTAGTTTGATAATGACGCCGCTAATGCTGATGCTACTGATCTACGGTTTGCTACTACTGATATGAATCAGATTTATTGTACTATTTCTCTCTGCTGAATTATTGAAGATAAAAGAAGATTTGATCAAAGGGTTTCCCCACACATTGTGGGGTTTGTCCCTGGCTAGCCGCCACATCTTGTGTCTCTTGTCTTGGCTTGTTTTCTGTCGATCGTTTAATGTTCTATCTACACTTTACTTTATGTACATGTGATTGCTAATTGGTGGAATATTATAAGAAAAAGAAGTAAACTGTTATAAGCATAGAACATACCATAACTTAACATGGTATTAGAGCTGAGGTGAAGACAAAGCCCGAGCAAGAGCAAGAGCAATCATTGAAGAGAAGATTGGCAAGGCTATCCTAAAAGAACTATGGGGTCCTCAACACTCTTTCATGCCGAAGACAAGCTCCGTGAGAAAGTTGACTATCACGGATGAAAGATGTCTATCGATCTAACCCTTGAAGATCAAGGAGTGCTGGACCATGTAAGAGGCAATATTGTTGAGCCTTCATCAAATGCATCTGCTGCTGCCTGGAACAAATGGAAAAATGGAGAAGTCAAAACAAAGAAGATCATCCGGGACTCTATCGACAAGCGCTTGGTGGCCTACATCTCTGATCTAGACACCTCCAAGGAAATCTACGACAGACTGGTGAGTTTATTTAAAGTTAATGATGCAAATCAAGTTTTGTTTCTTAGAAATAAGCTGAGGGAAATCAAGAAGGGTAAAGATGAAAGTATGCAAGCATACTTCTTAAGAATCACCGAGATCAAGAACGATCTCATATCTATTGGGGAAACTATTACTGACAGAGAAATGGCACTCACAACTCTTGAAGGATTACCATCTGAATGGTATGTGTTCAGGACTACTCTTCTAAACTATAATGTAATTCCTGGTTTCGAGAAATTAATGGCTAGATGCATTCAAGAAGAAACAAGGGAAGAAGTGTAAGAAATGCACATGCCTAAAGGTCCTCTTGTTGCCTTTTCTTTTCATGCAAAGAAAAGAAGTAATTCCGGGACTAAATCAAAAAGAAAGGCTAGACCTAAGGCTAGAAGAAAATGACGATGTTACATTTGCGATAAAGCAAGTCACTATGCAAGGGAGTGCCCTGATAGAAAGGACTCACTCTAGGACGATGATCAAAATCCCTCTGATGGCAATCAAAGGAATGACAAATTCAACAACAAAGGTAAGAGGAGAGCTGGGAATCAAGGAAGAGGACAAGCATTCAAGAAGGCCAAAAATTCCAGGATGTATTAAATGCACCTGACCTCAAAAAGAACCTAGTGTCCATCTCGGGAACGGAAGACAAAGGCTACAAGGTAACCTTCAGCGATGGCAAGGTATGTATATGAAAAAATAATGTTAAAGATGCCTTTACTCTTGGGTTTAGTGTTGATTCATTATATCAGGGCGATGGAAGTCTGTTAGGTGTCATGTCTTATGACACATCTCTTCAGTCCGAACTTTGGCATTAGAGGTTTCCCCCCTTCATTATAAAGCTATACTCAGTGTAAGACAAATGGTGATAGGGATGCTTGAATTTTGAATAGAGAATGAAGGTGTATGTCCAGGATGTGCTGAAGGAAAGCTCAAAAGGGGACCATTCCTCTCAAGCCAAAGCAAGACCTCTGATATATTAAAATTGGTTCACTTAGGCATACCTGAGGTTGGCATTAAGAGGGAGACTACTACACCACATACTCCTGAGCAGAATGGTGTGGTGGGAAGGAAGAACCGCACGATGATGGAAGTTGTCTGGGCCATGCTACATGATCAAAGACTTCTGATGTTTCTATGGGCTGAAACTACAATCACCGTCGTATATGTACAAAATTGATGCCCTCATCAAGCGTTGGGTTCCAAGACTCCTAAAGAAAAGTTCACCGCAAGGTGAACAATCTTTCGACTTTGAGGAGCTCTCAAGAATCCAACACCAGGGAACTTAAAGAAAAGGATGATGAATCAATGCCTAATGTAGAAGAACCCATGGATCTGATAGATTTTCATCGACATGAGCCTTCCTCTTCTAAGAAGAGGCCTTCATGGCTTAGGGGGATACCTGATGATGCTAAAGGATATGTTGCACCCTGAGGAACCTTCCGTCAAAGTAAGAAACTTAATAGGTATCAAGGATACCTGACCATCATGAGCACGATCATACAAAATGAGCCTTCTTCATTCTCAGATGTCGTCAAGCATCAAGTATGGAGGATGCTATGACCGTAGAATATGAGTCTATTATGGAGAATGATGTCTGGGAAGTAGTTCCCAGACCCTGGTGTTAGCCTCCTGCTGCGGCAGGTTAATCATCTTTCATGATCGACATTTCTCATGCCAAATATGTCATACTTTGCTTGCTGCAATGCTCCATATTTGCTACAGATGACCAGAGAAGTATATGTGAAAGTGAGCTAATCTAAATGCCACTGCTTTGTTCCAGTCTTGATGAGTAATCCATTTTGATCAATTTTCAAGTATGGGAAGGCCAAACAGCTTAATCTTGGCTTCCCTAGGTTTCAATTTCATGTTGTAGAATATAGAGAATGAACATCTGTCCAAACAGCTTAATCTTGGCAGATTTGTAGTTAGGTAGAGAAACAAGGGTGCTCAATGGCTTAATCTGAGCCCCTGGCTGAAATAAGTGTAGAAGTAGATAGGAGCACAAGCAACAAGAAAGAATGAAAAGCTGGGTATGCTAGTTCAAGTGCACCCAAACCAAAAGAAGAGAAAATGCTAGGTGAGTAGGTCGGGTAGGTAGCTTTGTGGTTGCAGAATCATGGCTTGTGATCCATTTCATATTGTCAAGTGTTATATCTATCATATCACAAGTTGAAGGCAGTTGTTCAGTTGGAGGACTTCAAGAAATGCATGTCTAACTTCCCCTTCTTCCTCTTTCCCCAAATCACTCACTAACTTCCCCTAAAAGAGGTCAAGATCTGCTTGATACCTCTTAGATTCATCATGTTCCATATCATTTGCCTTGGTGAAGATCTGCTTCACTCAAGGAATGTCCATACTCCTTCTATAAGTCATTTTCCCTCTTAATAGCCTAAGATTCACATACTTAGCGCTTTCTTATCACTTGTCATGTTAACTACTAACACTACTATGTAGCTCCCTATCTATTTCCCCTTCCCCTACTAAAACTATGTATATAACTCCCCTATATACTTATCCTCTCCCCCTGGTTGAAAAATAACCATATACATCCTCGGGAATTGCTAAGTTTATCTGAAACTTAGCAAGAACCCTCATTACCCCCCTCAAACCATCTTCTCATGCCATTTGGACTCTCTCTAATGCATAAAGCCCTTCATCACTCAATAAAACCTCCCAAATGATTTTTGACTCCTTCACAAAGCACACAATTCGATTCATATGTATATAAAACCATCTTTTTGCCTTGTTTTGCCTTTTCAGAGGCATAAACCCCTTTTTTGGGCCATTTAACATGCAAAAAACCATGAAAATCCCTCAAATGGCATAAAATTCTTCCTTTCTGGGCCATCAGACCCCTTCCAATGGCTCACAAACCATTTGAAATGCCAAAGGAGACCCCTCCGATTTCACCAAAGCTTCTCTTTATTCAAAAAGCCTTGCTCCGATGCAAAAAGCTCCCTTTTGGTCCCCCTCCGATGCGATATCGTTGTCGGGAGGGGGCAGTCTCATGTTAAACATCATAAATATAGGCCTCCGATTGTTTATTGCCGATCGCAGTTTAACATAAATATAGGCCTCCGATTTCTTATCGCCGATTGCATGTTGGCAATCGGCGATCGGGCCTCGTGCATTACATATCACATATGGCCCCGGGCCGGACCCGATTTCAAATAAAGAAAGGGCCAATAAAGCATTTCGGGTTCGGTGGCGTTTCGGCGATTTTATGTGGCCATCCCCATGCTCCCCGCCGACGCGAAATGCCGACTCAATCTCAGCCGTCCATCGCCCTGCCCTGATCAACGGCCCATATTTAATCGGCGATCACCCCTTGTATATGGCTCCGACCAGCGGAGCCGAAATATTATAAAGGCGCAGCTTATGAGATTTTCGGGTCCGTAAGGGCCCCTTGTGCAGCGAAAGGAAGGCTCCCGACGAGCCGGAGCCGAAATGGTATGTAAATACAGTGTTAAGGGTTTCGGGTCCGCGGACCTGTTTCAATTGTAAATCCACCAATATGAGGGTCCCGATGGGTCGGACCCGAAAAGAGATAAAGTGGGTCTGTAAAGGATTTCGGGTCCGCCATTTTTCGGCGATCACACAGATGCTACCCCCTGGTCCCTCCGACTACTGATATGCGATTTAGTGCCAGCCATGGGATCGGGCCCCCAGATCAATGGCCCTGATTTAATCGCAGCACTCCCCATGTATCGCTCCGACTGGCGAAGCTGAAATAACAATAAAGCATGGTATATTAGCATTTCGGGTCCGCAAACCAAATTCTTGTAAATCCGCCGATATGACATCGTCGATGGGCCGGACGCGATTCCAAATAAAAGGAAGGGCCTATAGCATATCGGGTCCGCGCAGTTTCGGCGATTGTTTATGTGCCACCCCCTGGTCCGCCCCGATGCGATATAGCGATGAAATTTGGGCCGTTGGATCGGCCCGCGCCGGATCCAACGACCACAATTTAAAGAGATGAACAGTTTTCCGCCTGCGCCCAATTTCGAGGATTTCTTACGTTTAAAGGCATTTTTGCCTACTTTGAAGAAAAAGGGCCATTTTTATATGCGGTGCCCGTGCCCGCCCAGTTGCAAAGGAACGATGCGTTCCTTTGCTATTTTGAAATCACGTGAGGCCCATAATACATCCAAATGAAGGGTTGCTCTTCGGTGGTCTGTGGGCGATCCCTTTTTCATCACTTTGCAACATTTTATCATTTTAAAGAATATTTTCTGAGCGGCAAAGACTGATAACGACTCCAAAGGTGGTAGAAGTCCGAGCAGCGGCCATAAATGGGTGATTGGATAGTTCAAAGGCATTCGGAGGTCAAGAAAGGACCAGGTGCATGCCAAAGAGTATCAGGAAAGCGGCAGAGAGTATCAATATTGCGGTTCAAAGCAGATGAATTCAAAATGGCCCCAACAGATCTAGCAAGCCGTCATTGAGCCGTATAGCTCACCAACTCACAGATTTTGGCCATTTAAGGCAACAGGACCACTTGAAGGTAGATTAAAGGATTTCAATGCAGATTTATGACAAGTGCAATGGTCCCAGTCACATTTTGGAGCAGCGCTGCTTCCTTAATTGTGCAGTTATCACACAGAGGACAGCGCGTGGCTCAAGGCACTCTTTCAGTCCATTCTTGAAGCTGCAGAACCCTGCGCAGCTCTAAAGAGCCATTTTGATGAGGCTGCTCCCTCATGCGCAGCTGTTTTAAATTATTTTATGCATTCATTTCCAGCAGAACTTAGCATTAGAAGCAGTTAGTGCACATATTTTTTTTGATATATTTTGATAGATATTTTATAGACATTTCCTCTATATATACCACCCTCTACACTGTTTTAAGGGTTGGTTGGTTGTATGACTCCTCTAGAGACTCGCTCTGTATCTGATATAATTTCTTTAATCAAAGACTGCTAAAAGCTTGGAGGATGGACTGTTTGATGTGTTGTTAATGGTTGAAGAGTGGATGATGGAATTCATGTGCTGCTATATGGATCAATAAGTGTCTCTCACCTCTGTTATCTCAATTTCATACATGCTTAAGTCACAGAACAAAAGATTGGCTTAGAATTTGCTTGACTGCACTCTATGCTCAGTTTCTGTGGCTTCTTAATGTTTTCCTCTTGATTTAGGCATAAATATGAATTCCTTTATGGCTCATGTTTGATCTATTTCACATATGAATGACTGTTTTTTAAGAATTCTTAGCTGCTCCTAGATAGAGCTCATATATCTTCCCTCTGTTAAGCTGAGTGAGAGATTCTTTCTTGCCTCTCATTCCTTAGCCCTCAGCAGCTACCTTGCTCCTCATTCGTCTTGTGACCAAGAAAACGCATCAGCAGTCTCACTCCATAACTCCATGCCCAATGGTTTGAACTTATCATACTATGCATTGCCTCTCTACTTGAAAGCATCCTCCTTCCCACCAAACATAAACAAAACCCCCTTAAACTCATTAGCTAGCCTAATATCATCTTCAACAAAGCTAAATCATAAAGAGAGAGCCCTCTCTGACTGCAGGTAGGCTAGGACCTGCAGTCCAAAGATTGGTTTGTGGTTACCTCGGCCGTATCCCTTTAAGGAGCTTTAGGGACAACCTGAGTGTTAACATAATGGTGACTCCACTGGGGACATCCTCAGATAATTTCACAAATCAAGTTGGAAAGCTCCACTGGGAAAGAACCAGACCTTCAAAAGTTTCTTTCTAACCCATATATTCTTAGAAAATCCCCGAAAAAACAAGCCAGAAGCTGGCTCCCAGGAAGAATTCACGTTATACAAGGTCAAATCCAGACCCAAATCCTACAGCTGCCTTTGAAAATCCGAATTTGATCCAAAGAAACCTCAGGAAATTAGAGCTAAAGGAGGATTTTGTTGATTCTACTCCTGTGATAGTTCAGCCAAACTGTGGCCCAACTCCTGCCAAAGTTTTATTTCGTTCAACCCCTATTTCCCCTTGTTCTTCATCCACTCCTTCCACACCTCCATTCACTGCACATATTACCACTTCTAATCCTATTATCCCAGTTGTTCCTATTGTCCCTCTTATCCCTATGAATATGGCTAACAGACATGCACCTTTTCAATTACCTGCTAATCCTGGAGCTATGCCTCAGGATTACCAAACTAAAATCACATATTTTGATGGCACAAGTGCCTGCACAGCCCTTCAACATACAAAGAAAATGCAGGATTACTTTGAAAGCTATGAGATTGACGATGATGGTGTGAGAATGAAGATTTTTGTCCAAAGTTTGAAAGGCGATGTCAAGACTTGGTTTAGAGCACTCCCAGCTAATTCCATAGCAGACCCAGAAGCCTTATACCAGTCATTTATCAACAGATGGGAGAAAAAGAAAGACCCCTTGCACATACTAACTGAATACGATACAGTTAAAAGAGGCCCTCAAGAGACTGTTTTGGACTACTGTGCAAGATTCAATAGCGTTTATAATGCTATCCCACAAAACTTAAGGCCTCCCCCTGACCTTGCCTTTTATAAATTCCCTGATGGATTCGACCCAGATATGGCCTACCGGTTAAAAGAAAGAGCCCCTAACAGCCTTGCAGACATGCAAAACGTGGTTGTCACTGTGGAGGCAAATTTAATTTCCAAAATAAACAGAGCTAGAACTGAGAGAAGAACCACCTTCAAGGAAGAGCCCTCAGCCTTAGATCAAAAGCTAGATGCTATTATCAATGGCATGCACAGGCTGGGAGACAGAGTAGAGAGTGTTGAGAGGAAATCATCATGGGACGGGCAACAAGCTAACACTGTCAAGAACCCGAATTTCAGGAAAAATCAAAATCCAAACGCTGGTAGGTCTAGCCCAGACCATGATATTAGACCTCCTTTTCAAGAAAACTACGGAGAGGTATCCACTTCTAATGAACCCATAGAAGACACTCACATGAACTTAATGGATTTGAAGGCTGAGCAACAAATTTTTCTAACCCAAGAAGACCAAGATGACCATGAGATAAATCAATTTCACACTAACTCTGGTGAGTCTTTTGACTTTAAACAAGGTTATGATTCAGCTATTTATGAAGTCCACAAACATTATAAGCTGAGGACAAGAACCATAGATGTGCCCGAAAAAGTTAAACCAAAGGAGGGAAAACAGCCCAACCAGATTAGAGGTAAGGCTATTATAACAGAAACAGCTGATATAACTGTCCCAAACCCGCACCAAGTGAATGTAGAGGACATAACAGACATACAACCTTCTGTTGATCAGCGTCTGCCACCTTCTCCCTCGAAAGAGAACTTGAACATCGTTCCAAAAATCCCTCTTAAAACTGAAAAATCGCAAGCAATCAATTCCCATAACATTGATATACAAGAGCAAATCGCTGATAATTCAAATGAAAAAGAAAAAACTATCATCATCAACACCAAGACTCCATTGGAAAAGCCATTTAATTTAGAGGCAGAGATTGGAAAACTTAAAATATCCATCCCCCTCTCAGAACTTGCCAAACATGATGTGTATAGGCAACAAATTCAAAGATCACTTCAAATGCCAGAGGTCAAGGATGATGTAAATGTTTTAGATGATACCCCTGAGCTGCTGTTCGGTCCTGAAGTTAATGGAAAATCAACATATGGATCTGTTCCACCCTTTTATGTCAGTTTGCACATTCATGACAAAGTCTTGCACAATGCTATGTTTGACTCAGGTGCCTCACACAATCTTATGCCCAAAGCTGTAATGGAGAAACTAAACCTTGATGTCACAAGACCCTACAAAGATCTATTCTCCTTTGACTCAAGTCAGGTCAAGTGTTTAGGCTTAATCAAAGACTTATGTGTCTCCTTAGTCCAATTTCCCAACAAGACAATCCTAATGGACGTGGTGGTTGCTGACATCCCACCAAAGTATGGCATGCTCTTGTCAATATCTTGGGGGGCAAAACTCCAAGGATCTCTCCAATTAGACCTCCCCTATGCCACTATTTTAGTCTTTGGGCAACCAAAGAGACTGTATAGAGAAACACTGATGAAGTATGTGGTAAGTAGTGAGGAAAAGCCCCAGAATTTCCCTATCTATTCAATCCATTCTGATATG
The DNA here is from genome assembly GCA_031772625.1 of Pinus tabuliformis. NCBI lineage: Eukaryota > Viridiplantae > Streptophyta > Pinopsida > Pinales > Pinaceae > Pinus > Pinus tabuliformis. The sequence goes on along the minus strand of CM062808.1, from coordinate 558,459,104 downwards.
GATTCTTTTATTTTGTTTAATGATGAAACAAGTCCTCAAACTGATGATAAGCCTATGGCTTTAGTACAACAAGCACACATCAATGAAGAATCGGTTGCACATACCCATGAGACTGTCACAACAACCAATGCAACCAGCACACAAGAAAAACCTCCCGAAACACAAGACTCGGGTCTTCCCAATCCTAAAATGACTGAAACTCTTAATACTAACCACAAGCAAGAAATCACATGGTATTTAGAGTTTGACGGCTCTGTTAACAAGTTAGGAGCAGGGGCAGGAATATGGATTCACAATACACATAACAACCATGCAGAGGGTCATGCTTATAGACTGAATTTCAAATGCACCAACAACATGGCTGAGTATGAGGCACTCCTCTTAGGCCTTAAGCTTCTCAAAGCTTTAGGAGCTGCCAAAGTTTCCATTATAGGTGACTCAGACCTAGTAATCCAACAAATGAAAGGCAACTTTGTTACCAATGATAGAAGGCTAAGAGCTTATAGGACTGCTGCCATTGCAATACTTGATGCATTCACTGAATCCAAGCTTGCCAAGATTTCAAGAAATCATAACATTCATGCTCACAGCCTAGCCACTTTCGCTAGTACATGCAAGCTTCCCTTTGAGCCAAATCACCATTTCACTGCTGAAATAAAACATAGGCCTGCTGTCCCAAATAACATTAAAGACTAGCAAGTATTCGAGGATGATGCTCAAATATACAATTTTCTTACCTTACAGCATGAATTTGCAGGCCTAAACATTGATGAGGATACTATGGAGGACCCACAACAACAAGCATTAAACGAAAATCAGCAAGTTGTAACAGCTGTAACAGCCAGACAGATCCTAAGCCCAACAGCCTTTGACAATGCAAACATTGAAGAGCTGAAACAAATGCATTTGGAGGAAATAGATAAAACAGAGGCCGAGATTATTGATCTAAAAGACAATTTTCTCCCGGTTGGCCTCACTCCACTAGAAGACATGTTTGATGCAAATGATGTGCCCAAAAATCCAAAAATGCAGCCTATAAAAACTGCCATAGAAGAATACAACATTGGGACAACAAAGAAGCCCAAAATGATCAAACTGTCTAAATCTTTGCCTCCTGATCAAAAACCAAAGTATGTGGATTTTTTCAAAGAATTCCAATATGTCTTTGCTTGGTGTTATGAGGACTTGAAGTCTTATGATACCTCAGTAATCCAACACACCATTCCCTTCAAACAAAATCAAAATCCTTTCAAACAAAAACTTAGAAGAATCAACCCCGTGCTCCTTCCCTTGGTTGAGAAGGAGGTAAAGAGGATGTATGAGGTAGGAAACATAGCACCAATCAGATTTTCCGAATGGGTGTCAAACTTAGTTCCCACAAGAAAGAAAACAAATGAGATCAGACTTTGTGTAGATCTCAGAAATCTAAATCAAGTCTCCCTAAAGGACCACTATCCTTTGCCCAAAATGGATCACATTCTACAGCGAGTAGTGGGGTCATCACGAATTTCCCTGCTCAATGGCTTTTTAGGTTTCAACCAAATACTTGTTCACCCGGACGACCAAGACAATACAACATTTACCACACCGTGGGGAACATTCAAGTATGTTAAAATGCCTTTCGGCCTAAAGAACGCTAGTGCCACCTTTCAGAGGGCAATGGACATTGCATTCGCCAAGGAAATCCATGATTTCCTAGTTGTCTACCTTGATGACTTAACCCCTTTCTCCAAATCTGATAAAGAGCACCTCAAACACCTAAGGCAAATATTCATCACACGTAGGAAATATGGCATTTCCTTGAATCCTAAGAAGTCTCTCTTTGGCCTTGAAGAAGGCAAATTACTTGGACATATCATCTCAAAGGATGGTATTAGAGTTGATCCGGAAAGATATTGCAAATCCCATATCCTAGAAATATAAAAGAATTGCAAGCATTCCTTGGGAAAATCAATTTCCTAAGGAGGTTTATTCCAAACTTGGCTGAGCTAATAAGAATGCTAAACAACATGCTCAAGAAAGACGCCAAGGTAAAGTGGTCTCTAGAGGCCAAGCAAGCATTTGAGGATATTAAATCAGCCTTAAATCAAGCCCCAGTCCTCACAAGTCCAAAATTTGATAGGGACTTTATTATATTTTCATTTGCATCTGATAATACTATAGTTGTTGTCCTTTTGCAAAAGGATGATCAAGGAACTGAAAAGCCAATTGCATTTTTCAGCCGAGCCTTAAGAGATGCACCCCTGAAATACCCAATCATGGAGAAGCAAGCCTATGCCCTTGTTAAAGCAATCAAGGAATTCTGAATTTATATTTTATATTCACATGTGATTGCTTATGTGCCAAATGCTATTGTAAAAGACATATTAACCCAAGAGGGGTTAGAAGGAAAAAGAGGCAAGTGGATTGCTAACATTCTTGAGTATGACATAGAGATAAAACCAACCAAGCTGATAAAGGGACAAGGTTTAGCTAAACTGATGTCCGAAAAAAACTTTCAAGCCTTAGACATCAACCAACTGGACTATGAACAGGAGCTGGCGACTCCACAGATCAGTGACACCTTTTTGCAATCCCCATGGTATGCTGATATTTGCTTTGTATTGTTAAACCTGTGTGCTCCCCCAGGATTGTCCAGGACCAAGAAGAGATTTTTAAGAATGAAGGCTTTGAAATTTTGTGTCTTAGATGGTGCATTATTTTGGAAAAATCACGAAGGTATATTGCTTAACTGCTTGATTGTGAATGAAACTAGCAATTTCATGAAAAAATTCCATGCAGGGGACTGTGGATGACATCTATACTGGAAGTCCACTGCTGATAAAATTCCGAGGGCTGATTTCTATTGGCCCACTTTGTTTGCAGATGTAAATAAGTTTGCCACGTCATGCCACAATTGCCAAATCTTTGAGGGCAAGAGAAAGCTGCTCCCTTTGCCTCTTAAACCCATCTCAACCGAGAAGCCTTTTCAACAATGAGGTCTTGACTTCATTGGAGAAATCCATCCCTCTTCCTCAGGCTAGCATAAGTGGATCTTAACAGCTACCGACTATTTCATTAAATGGATTGAGGCCATCCCATGTAGGCAAGCCAATGACACCACCATTATCCAATTCCTTGAGTGCAATATCCTTTCTAGATTTGGCTGCCCTGAGAAGATCATCACTGACAATGTCGCTGCTTTCAAATCCAAAAAGATGATCAATTTTTGCCATAAATTCCATATCACTTTAGGCCATTCCACAGCCTATTACCCTCAAGGTAATGACTTAGCCGAGTCATCAAGCAAAAGCCTGATCAGTATTATCAAGAAGACCTTAGAAGAAAACAAGAAGAACTGGCATAAAAAGCTCACCAATGCCCTATGGGCAGACAGACTTCCAACAAAGAGATCCATTGGAATGAGCCCTTATGATCTAGTATATGGCATGGAAGCCAGATTTCCGTCTTCTTTAGGCATTCCTGTTATCAAGTTGCTACAGGAGGTTCAAGTTGAACCAAATGATATTCAAAGAAGGATCAATCAGACCATTCATCTTCAGCAAACCAGAGAGCAGGTGTATGACAGAGCTCAAATGTTACAAGAAAGGCTAAAGAAGGCATTTGACCAGAGGGCTAAAGCTGAGGATTTCTTTATTGGCGACAAGGTTCTAAAGTGGGACTCACGAAGAGAAGACAAGGGAAAGCATGCAAAGTTTGACTTTCTGTGGAAAGGCCCATTTGTCATCAGCGCTATGCAAGGCAATAACACATATTTTCTCAAAACTCTAGATGGTTGCGCAGTTGAAGAGGGCCCTGTGAATGGCCGCATGCTTAAACATTACCTTGATCCATGTATTTGAGAGATAACGCAGCTCTGTATATATATGTACATACATGTTTGTAGATATCAGCGATTGGTTTTTAATTTTTATAGCAGTTTGGTTGTTAGAAGAGCGCAGCAAAGTTTGAAGGCACAAGCCCACATAAGTCATCCATTTCAAAGCTCTGTCTTCATGTTAGTCTCAGCAAGAAGCGCAGCGCAATTTTGAGGGAAAAGAAACAAAAAAGTGCAGCATTACAGTTCTCTGTTCTTTGAAATATTTCAAAGAAAATATTCAGTTTTGATACCTGTGCGCAAATAAGAGATAGATGGCTTCCCAAAGCAGAGTTCAACGTTGTTCTGAACATTCGGTGTCAAAAGGGTATCGCTGTTATTTATAACAACAAGTTCTATTAAAAATGCTGCATTCAGGCTTCCAGTTCTTCAGTCAGTAGTATCAAAATAGAGGAGTTTTTGTTAGCATTACATCTATAGCCTGTTCAAAGACAAGAAAAGAAGAGCCCCAGTTTTGTTCCCTTTTTGTATTTATTTTACAAGGCAGTTCTCAAGCAAAAATGTATGCAATATCAAGCACGCAGAAGAAAGCAGGCGATGCTTTATTTTTCACAGTGTTTCAGTTAAGGAGGAGTGCAGCATTCAGAAGTTAAACTTCTAGTCATTCAGCAGTTAGCACAGAAGAAATTTTCAAATAACAGCAACTACAGAGGATCAAGGCATTCTGACCTGTTGTTCTTGGCTTGTCACAAGGAAAAGCCATCCCCAAGTGGAGCCACTGTTAGCCTCCTGCTGCGGCAGGTTAATCATATTTCATGATCGACATTTTTACATGCCAAATATGTCATACTTTGCTTGCTGCAATGCTCCATATTTTATACAGATGACCAGAGAAGTATCCGTGAAAGTGAGCTAATCTAAATGCCACTGCTTTGTTCCAGTCTTGATGAGTAATCCATTTTGATCAATTTTCAAGTATGGGAAGGCCAAACAGCTTAATCTTGGCTTCCCTGGGTTTCAATTTCATGTTGTAGAATATAAAGAATGAACATCTGTCCAAACAGCTTAATCTTGGCAGATTTGTAGTTAGGTAGAGAAACAAGGGTGCTCAACAGCTTAATCCGAGCCCCTGGCTTAAATAAGTGTAGAAGTAGATAGGAGCACAAGCAACAAGAAAGAATGAAAAGTTGGGTATGCTAGTTCAAGTGCACCCAAACCGAAAGAAGAGAAAATGCTAGGTGAGTAGGTCGGGTAGGTAGTTTTGTGGTCAGAATCATGACTTGTGATCCATTTCATATTGTCAAGTGTTATATATATCATATCACAAGTTGAAGGCAGTTGTTCAGTTGGAGGACTTCAAGAAATGCATGTCTAACTTCCCCTTCTTTCTCTTTCCCCAAATCACTCACTAACTTCCCCTAAAAGAGGTCAATATCTGCTTGATACCTCTTATATTCATCATGTTCCATATCATTTGCCTTGGTGAAGATCTGCTTCACTCAAGGAATGTCCATACTCCTTCTGTAAGTCATTTTCCCTCTTAATAGCCTAAGATTCACATACTTAGCGCTTTCTTATCACTTGTCATGTTAACTACTAACACTACTATGTAGCTCCCTATCTATTTCCCCTTCCCCTACTAAAACTATGTATATAACTCCCCTATATACTTATCCTCTCCCCCTGGTTGAAAAATAACCATATACATCCTCGGGAATTGCTAAGTTTATCTGAAACTTAGCAAGAACCCTCATTACCCCCCTCAAACCATCTTCTCATCCATTTTAGACTCCCTCCAATGCATAAAGCAATTCATCACTCCATAAAACCTCCCAAATGCTTTTTGACTCCTTCACAAAGCATAAAATTCCATTCATATGTATATAAAACCATCTTTTTGCCTTGTTTTGCCTTTTTAGAGGCATAAACCCCTTTTTTGGGCCATTTAACATGCAAAAAACCATGAAAATCCCTCAAATGGCATAAAATTCTTCCTTTTTGGGCCATCGGACCCCTTCCGATGGCTCACAAACCATTTGAAATGCCAAAGGAAACCTCTCTGATTTCACCAAAGCTTCTCTTTATTCAAAAAGCCTTGCTCCGATGCAAAAAGCTCCCTTTTGGTCCCCCTCCGATGCGATATCGCTGTCGGGAGGGGGCAGTCACATGTTAAACATCATAAATATAGGCCTCCGATTGTTTATCGCCGATCGCATGTCGGCGATCGGCGATCGGGCCTCGTGCATTACATATCACATATGGCCCCGGGCCGGACCCGATTTCAAATAAAGAAAGGGCCAATAAAGCATTTCGGGTCCGGTGGCGTTTCGGCGATTTTATGTGGCCATCCCCATGCTCCCCGCCGACGCGAAATGCCGACTCAATCTCAGCCGTCCATCGCCCTGCCCTGATCAACGGCCCATATTTAATCGGCGATCACCCCTTGTATATGGCTCCGACCAGTGGAGCCGAAATATTATAAAGGCGCAGCTTATGAGGTTTTCGGGTCCGTAAGGGCCCCTTGTGCAGCGAAAGGAAGGCTCCCGACGAGCCGGAGCCGAAATGGTATGTAAATACAGTGTTAAGGGTTTCGGGTCCGCGGACCCATTTCAATTGTAAATCCGCCGATATGAGGGTCCCGATGGGTCGGACCCGAAAAGAGATAAAGTGGGTCTGTAAAGGATTTCGGGTCCGCCATTTTTCGGCGATCACATAGATTCTACCCCCCGGTCCCTTCGACTACCGATATGCGATTTAGCGCCAACCGTCGGATCGGGCCCCTAGATCAATGGCCCTGATTTAATTGCAGCACTCCCCATGCATCACTACCACTGGCGGAGCTGAAATAACAATAAAGCATGGTATATTAGCATTTCGAGTCCGCAAACCAAATTCTTGTAAATCTGTCGATATGACATCGCCGATGGGCCGGACGAGATTCCAAATAAAAGGAAGGGCCTATAGCTTATCGGGTCCACGCAGTTTCGGCGATTGTTTATGTGCCACCCCCTGGTCCGCCCCGATGCGATATAGCGATGAAATTTGGGCCGTTGGATCGGCCCGCGCCGGATCCAACGACCACAATTTAAAGAGATGAACAGTTTTCCGCCTGCACCCAATTTCGAGGATTTCATACGTTTAAAGGCATTTTTGCCTACTTTGAAGAAAAAGGGCCATTTTTATATGCGGTGCCCGTGCCCGCCCAGTTGCAAAGGAACGATGCGTTCCTTTGCTATTTTGAAATCACGTGAGGCCCATAATACATCCAAATGAAGGGTTGCTCTTCGGTGGTCTGTGGGCGATCCCTTTTTCATCACTTTGCAACATTTTATCATTTTAAAGAATATTTTGTGAGCGGCAAAGACTAATAACGACTCCAAAGGTGGCAGAAGGCCGAGCAGCGGCCATAAATGGGTGATTGGACAGTTCAAAGGCATTCGGAGGTCAAGAAAGGACCAGGTGCATGCCAAAGAGTATCAGGAAAGCGGCAGAGAGTATCAATATTGCAGTTCAAAGCAGATGAATTCAAAATGGCCCCAGCAGATCTAACAAGCCGTCATTGAGCCGTATAGCTCACCAACTCACAGATTTTGGCCATTTAAGGCAACAGGACCACTTGAAGGTAGATTAAAGGATTTCAATGCAGATTTATGACAAGTGCAATGGTCCCAGTCACATTTTGGAGCAGCGCTGCTTCCTTATTTGTGCAGTTATCACACAGAGGACAACGCGCGGCTCAAGGCACTCTTTCAGTCCATTCTTGAAGCTGCAGGACCCTATGCAGCCCTAAAGAGCCATTTTGATGAGGCTGCTCCCTCATGCGCAGCTGTTTTAAATTATTTTATGCATTCATTTCCAGCAAAACTTAGCATTAGAAGTAGTTATTGCACAAATCTTTTTTGATATATTTTGATAGATATTTTGTAGACATTTCCTCTATATATACCACCCTCTGCACTGTTTTAAGGGTTGGTTGGTTGTATGACTCCTCTAGAGGCTCGCTCTGTATCTGATATAATTTCTTTAATCAAAGACTGTTGTTGGTAAGGTAAATACCCTCTGCGGACAGAGACGATCCCACTAGCCTATCACAGAACTAGCCACAAACAAACCACGCTGCTACGCAAGTTCCTAGTTATGCATCAAAGGTGAATCAAGAAGACTAACCTGTAGTCCAACGCTATGATTGAAGCAGAGTTGATATCCCTGCTCCCTTGCTCCAACAGATCATAACGAATACCTGCACATGCAAAGGAAGAGACAGATACCAACATAAAAACTACCAAGGCACAACTATATTTTAGTCAGAAAGGAAATAAATCAACATATCACCATGATAGATAATGAGATTGGAACTATAATAGCAGTCGCTCATCAATTAATAAACAGGAAAAGTTACAACCATTGTTCTGACGTCGACCCCTCTCCTGGTTGGGCGAGTAACTATATGTGTCTTGACATGCATCTCCTCTCCGGCAGCATAACCTCTCTAGCACTCACTAGTATTCCTCCAAGAACTCAACATCCAACACTCCATGACCAATAATCATCACTACTATCACTCAATCACCAGCATAACACTAACACCAACACTCTAGCTTGTCCAATGCATAATGACAAGCTTATATAGATGGAGAAGGGAGGAGGATGCGATGAACCGGGACACCTTTCGCGGATTTAGCAAAAGCCATAAAGATGGATAAAGCTCGACAAAAGACTGATTTTTTATCCTCAGAAAAGCTCCATGTAATGAAGGAAACAACAGTCGGACGTGCATTAAGGCAAAAAGCACGACTAAATTTGGTTGGCGCGACTGTTGCTCTAAGACAGAGCGCCAATGGTCGCGCCCTCTTTTGAGGATCTCCACCATTGGCGCGGGTAGAATACTGTGGACTTGTGCCAATGGAAAAATAGCACTTTTTAGGGATGATCTGCAGAAGGTGTCTTTAGGGAACATGGAGTACATACTCAGGGGAACATAATGCAAGTGTTTTTAGCCTTTGTCACTTCTTATAACTCCCGGAATGTGTCCTCCAAGGTACGACAAGAGGAGTAACAGGGATGGTGACAAATTACTGTGTAACAGATGCCCCCTAAAGCATGAAGTCCGAGAGGTGGAGAGGGGTGAAATGCTTTACAAGAACACACATAAGAGCACATATAAGAGCACATATAGTTACTGCCGCCGAGGAGCCGTATTAAGAGACATGACTGATAGTTCAATTACAAGATGTACGTGGTATGGTCGCAACCATCCATAAGAGAGTACATAAATAATCTAGATCCATAGTATGGACGCAGCCATCTGGTTAGGATCAATGAACTGACTCAGGTATGGTCGCAGCCATCCAGTGAATGAGTCAAGTACCAAGAATCATGCCTGGATTACAACAGACACAATCCAGGGTCTTGCGCTCCATCTCGACCCGAACAAGAGTACAAGTTCAAGCATGTGAATATATGAGCTGAAGTCGAACATGCATGAACAACGTCTGATTACCAGTCAATGGTGGAAACTGTTAACAGACGCGAGAGGTACCACCAATAATGACAATGGCCCTCAAGGTACTACAGGTACAATCTACGGCGTGTGAAACAATGAGCTGAAGTTGAACACCCGTAGAATCATTCGATCGGAGGCCAATGATGAAAACCTCACGTCGAACACGAAGAACCTGCCATTGAGGCATGCAGGCTCCAAGGCACCAGAAGGGAGTCTCTAGGTCAACTTCCTGGATAATGAGCTGAAGTCGACAGGGAGTGACCTTGATTGAAGGTGGGCCATAATGTTTCCCACATCATCGACATGAGACAGAGAGAAAATGTCGTGAATCAAGATTGTACGAACTATCAGAGGGAGGTTGTTTATTTGCAGAGGTCAACTTCTCTTGAACATATCGGCGGCACATTAACGGAATTGGCAGTATTTGACATCAAGGTATCAAAGGTCATGATGACGAGGCAATGAATGGATGAGAGGTCAAATAAGGTACCCAAGTCCATGGGAGCAAGTGAAAAATATGAGATGAGATATCCCCACCCTGGACACGAAAGCAAAAAGTGCCATGTTCAAGAGCGACATACTGCCGTTACGGTAATAATTATGGTTCAAAAAAATTTATTTTCCCCCCACCATTTCTGGCGAGTACCCCAGTTATTTTTAACAAGCTTGATGGGGATAGCATATGCTTGTGTTGTGACAAAATCCGATGTCATTAAGTTTTAACGAGTCTGACAAAGGAAGAACTCGGCGTCTTTTCATGTTTAGAGAGTTTGAAAAGACAACAGAAAAGGAAACTCCAGGGATGTCCTTTTTCGTAAAGTTGTGTCTCTCGGGCCCGAAAAAATATAAAATAATACCCGAAAGAACCACCCGATCATTACGATCGAGGAGTACTTTTCATGATTAGTGACTTTGACCTGAAAAAGTAAAAAAGCGGTCAAAACTACGTCGTTTCGTAACCACTAACGAGTTTGAAACGACAAAAACCCGGTAATCTTTTTATGTTTTAACGGTCGACAAAAAGAACTTAAAACGACCGCCCCTTATCACCATTTAACGAGTCAAGAGGAGGGACTCGACAATCTTTTCCTCTTTAAATGGTCAGAAAAGAGCTGAAAGCGGACCTCCATTTTTATTTTCTTTAACGAGTCAAAAAGGGAAAAATACTAGGCAATCTTTTCATATTTTACGAGTCAGAAAAGAGCGTAAAGGCGACTCGTCCTGAAGGAACGAGTGGTATAAGGGATAGCAACTGGTTCCGGTAATGGTGGAACTATCTTGAAACACATAAAGGTTAAGAGGCTAGCTAATAAGACCACTCATCGCTGCGGTTCCTCAGGAAAGGAGAAACAATCAAGTGAAAGCATATGATCGGCCAAAAAGATGGTGGCGATGGAATGAAACAACCAAGGCTCATCTAGCAGAATTTAGCAGATAAAAGGCAATCACGGGATGTAAATCAGGTATGGGTTCATTTTTACACAAGCTTGAACCATAGAGAACTTTTCTTGGATTCGGTTTCATGTTTACACAAGCTTGAAACGAAAAACTATGCTTGGGTTCGGTTTCATGTTTACACAAGCTTGAAACGAAAAACTATGCTTGTTAAAAAAAAAATTGTTGCATGCCCCCAGCATGATTATACCAATCGAGGTACATGCCCCCCAAGCTTCATGGCATTCACGGAGTGGATGGAATGAAGGTTTACTTGGAAAGACTCGATTGGAGGATGCCCCCGGGCTTCAGTCACGCGCCCGGGTGAGCTGCCGTCATCAGAATGACGGGGCGGGTGCTGGGGCATTTCCTGTGGAAATAAGACCATTTAGGAATGGCAGATGGCTATATGTGAAGTGCGAACCAGGGAATGAAAGTTGGTCTACGACTTTGATCGTTCTTCCTTCATGCGGAAAACACATCACTCTGAAGAGTGAGGACACAATAGCACGTATGCGATAAATATAGTCTCGTCCAAGGAGTAAATTGTAATCTAACGGACCTTGGACTACCATGAGACCCATTTGGATACTCTTCCCTTCTAACGTGATAGGTACATTGGGAAGAATTCCTAAAGGTCGAGTGACTTCTCGATGGAAACCTATAAGGCTTCGCATCTCAGGCAGAAGCAGCGGGGAACCAAGTGCTTCCCAGGCTGTTGAAGAAAGGATACTCACAGGAGATCCTTCATCAATAATTGTACCAGCCATAACCATGCGATAGACTTGAACTATAATTCGAAATGGTATGGAGGCTGGTAACCAAGGATTGACTAGTTGATCCCAATTAAAGGAAATAACTAGGTTGCTCGGAGGTGGGACTGGATAGACAGCCGGATATGCCTCGAATGGAATTTCTTCCTGTTGTGAAGAAATGAGAGGGATGCTCACTTGATCATTAACGTCTACGTCAATGAACAGAATTTGGACGGTGGGTTCGTCATTCTTGGCAGTGATAACATCATCTGAGGAGGTAACTTCTGAAGGCGAAACCGGGTCACTTGTAATCCGGACCATTTGACTGTTGTCTGGTTTGGATTCAGATGTAGGATCATCTAGGGGTGGAAGTTTTGAAAGCAAAACTGGGTCACTTGTAAGCCGGACCTTTTGACTTTCGTCTGGTTTAGATTCAGATGTAAGAGTAGCTAAAGATGGAACTTCTGTAGGCAAAATCGAGTCACTTGTAAGCTGGACCTTTTGAAAGACCGGGTTACTTGTAAGCTAGAACTGTGGACTTTCGGTTGGTTTGGACTCAGGGGGTTCATCTTTGATGATCAAGTGGTGCGTAGATGATGAACATAAATCACTTGTTCCGACCAGGGACTGGTCTGGAGCAGGATGAGCACAGGTAGGTTCAGGAAGAGAAAGCTGGACCAAAGAGGAATCATGTTTGATCACTTGGTTAGCGGAGAGATGCTCTGCAGGTGTAAAAAGACGCTGATATCCAGCGGGTAGTTGAGGTAAGGGATCCGACAGAGTTGCCAAAAGACGGGAAGCTTCATCCATAAGTGGACAAAGGCGAAGGAGATGATTACCTTCACAAAGTCGACAAGGGAAACGAACCTTCCCTTTTCTGTTACCAACTAGTAAGGTATCGTCGATTTGTGACAGCAAGGGGCGAGTCGGGTCACGGGACCATATATCTAGGATCCTGGGAATGCCAGGACAATCAGAAAGAAAATGGTCCCCTTTGCATAATCGACAAGGAGACCGAAGCTTCCGCGGAGCAGAAGGTGGTTCCATTTCTGATAGTTTCGTGGTAGATACGACCTTCCCCTTAGAAGACTTCTTCTTGTTGGTCTTCTTCTTCTTCTTCTTAGTCACCTGGTTAGTGAAATCCAAGGTTTCACCAAGCGAAGTAGAAGATGAGGACGCAGCAATAGGCGAAGAAGGGAAGGGGTCCACCTTAGAATCAACATGGTGTTGTCTGGGTGGAGGAGGTGGTGGTGGGACAGGAGTCATCACACTTGAGACCACCGAGTTTGAAAACAACCATACGGGTAAACCAATGGTCAACCCAGGTAAAGACAATGTTGCGATATACTGAACGCCAACATTTCCGACAGAAGGAAATGGGCGAGGGTTCCCATCAGGAGGAACACCTTGGCTGGTGGGCACCGGAAAGGCTGCCATTGAACGAGAAATAACCCTACTCAAGCTAACGCAAACAAAATCTAATTGGGTAATGTTATCGTGGCCAATAATTTTTAAGACACTGAACTTAACCTTTTCATTTTTTAAGAGTCGAGAAAAGGGTAAAAGATGACTCTAGTCTCCTTCGAATATTTAATGAGCACGAAGTGACAAGACGCTCACAGGCACCTTTTCATTTAGGGAGTCCGAAAAGGATCAAAAGAGACTGCTCTGGAATTCTAGGTAGAGGGTGTGCCAGACTTTTCGCAAAACTACAGAATACTTTTTAGGGTACGGGTGGTCGATCTTCGTGAATGCTGTGTTCACTGCATTGCGAATCGTAGGGCGGCTGACACGGCTTCCTATGGATAAAGGCTTTATTCCTATAGGGGTCTCCCAATATATACTCAACGGTACGTGGGAGCACAGTGCATATTGGCAGCTACCGTTTCACCGTGGAGGAATCACCCAACCACTCAACGATAAACTACCAGGTTTAACGACGCCGGAACACGTCTCTAACCTAGACCTCTAGAGTGTTTGCGTTATGTTCCAATGCATTGTTATGTTCATTTGGTTCATTTTAAAGTTTATCTTTGATTATGTTTCAGTTTTTTGGTCCTACCGTATGTGATATCTCGAAAAATTCTTACATGCAAACTATATGCCGAAATTAAATCATTTGATTCGATGAATTCTATCTACAGGAGGGTTGAGATCTTTTTCACAAACGAAATGATCACTTCAACAAACAACAAAGATCCTAATGCAGCTAATAACAAGAAACGAAATTTTGTCTTTTTCTTTTTAATAGCAACAAATAATAATAAATTCTAACTACTATGATGCAAGAGATTTTTTGTTTTTCTTTCCTTTAAGATGGCATGATGCATGTAAACAAATTCTAAGAGATATGCACAATCCAATTTCAGTCAATGAAATAGAACCAATTCTAAAACACAAAATGAACCATGCAAGCAAGGAAAAACACAAAGACTAGTGAAATCCAAAGAAGCTAGAAGTGAAGTATTCAGAGTATAGAAGATCAAGCTTTAACAAATCACTGGATAAGTGCAGAACAATCAACAAGCTGACTGGGTAATCAAGAGACCAAAACTTCCCACAGAAGGCTAGACTTGCAAAGTCATTGGAAATAAGAAAACAGCTGAGGGATACAGGCTAAGACCAGTCAAGCAGAGGTTCAACACAGTTCCAGAGGCCGAAAGAGATATATAAAGAGACTGAATGAGCTTTCCACCCACACATGCAAAATTTACAGAGCTGGCGCGACTGTCAGACTGCAACTTGCGCTACCACAGAATTGGCGCGAGTTGCTTTTGAGCAACGTGCGCCAACTGGCGCGACTGTCAGAGAAATAACAACGCCAATTAAGCTTGCCAACTAAAAAGATAAAAGATACGACCTCAGGTCGGGTTGACAGTGCTCAGATGGGTCAAACAGTAAAGAATCAACTCAAAACTGACTCAGGAAGCTCATGCACTTAAGCATGCAGAAGAAAATTAACATGCAAGACAGAAATCAAAGAGTTACTCCCCAACGGAGTCGCCAATTTGTTGGTAAGGTAAATCCCCTCTGCGGACAGAGGCGATCCCACTAGCCTATCACAAAACTAGCCACAAACAAACCATGCTGCTACGCAAGTTCCTAGTTATGCATCAAAGGTGAATCAAGAAGACTAACCTGGAGTCCAACGCTATGATTGAAGCAGAGTTGATATCCTTGCTCCCTTGCTCCAACAGATCATAACGAATACCTGCACATGCAAAGGAAGAGACAGATACCAACATAAAAACTACCAAGGCACAACTATATTTCAGTCAGAAAGGAAATAAATCAACATATCACCATGATAGATAATGAGATTGGAACTATAATAGCAGTCGCTCATCAATTAATAAACAGGAAAAGTTACAACCATTGTTCTGACGTCGACCCCTCTCCTGGCTGGGCGAGTAACTATATGTGTCTTGACATGCATCTCCTCTCCGGCAGCATAACCTCTCTAGCACTCACTAGTATTCCTCCAAGAACTCAACATCCAACACTCCATGACCAATAATGATCACTACTATCACTCAATCACCAAATCACTAGCATAACACTAACACCAACACTCTAGCTTGTCCAATGCATGAACCAGGACACCTTTCGCGGATTTAGCAAAAGCCATAAAGATGGATAAAGCTCGAAAAAAGACTGATTTTTTATCCTCAGAAAAGCTCCATGTAATGAAGGAAACAACAGTCGGACGTGCATTAAGGCAAAAAGCACGACTAAATTTGGTTGGCGCGACTGTTGCTCTAAGACAGAGCGCCAATGGTCGCGCCCTCTTTTGAGGATCTCCACCATTGGCGCGGGTAGAAAACTGTGGACTTGCACCAATGGAAAAATAGCACATTTTAGGGATGATATGCAGAAGGTGTCTTTAGGGAACATGGAGTACATACTCAGGGGAACATAATGCAATTGTTTTTAGCCTTTGTCACTTCTTATAACTCTCGGGATGTGTCCTCCAAGGTACGACAAGAGGAGTAATAGGGATGGTGACAAATTACTGTGTAACAACTGCTAAAAGCTTGGAGGATGGATTGTTTGATGTGTTGTTAATGGTTGAAGAGTGGATGATGGAATTCATGTGCTGCTATATGGATCAATAAGTGTCTCTCACCTCTGTTATCTCAATTTCATACATGCTTAAGTCACAAAACAAAAGATTGGCTTAGAATTTGCTTGACTGCACTCTATGCTCAGTTTCTGTGGCTTCTTAATGTTTTCCTCTTTATTTAGGCATAAATATGAACTCCTTTATGGCTCATGTTTGATCTATTTCACATATGAATGGTTGTTGTTTAAGAATTCTTAGCTGCTCCTAGATAGAGCTAATTCATCTTCCCTCTGTTAAGCTAAGTGAGAGATTCTTTGTTGCCTCTCATTCCTTAGCCCTCAGCAGCTACCTTGCTCCTCATTCGTCTTGTGACCAAGAAAACTCACCAGCAGTCTCACTCCATAACTCCATGCCCAATGGTTTGAACTTATCATACTATGCATTGCCTCTCTACTTGAAAGCATCCTCCTTCCCACCAAACATAAACAAAACCCCCTTAAACTCATTAGGTAGCCTAATATCATCTTCAACAAAGCTAAATCATACAGAGAGAGCCCTCTCTGACTGCAAGTAGGCTAGGACCTGCAGTCCAAAGATTGGTTTGTGGTTACCTCGGTCGTATCCCTTTAAGGAGCTTTAGGGACAACCTGAGTGTTAACACCTGGACAAGACAATTGTTACTTCAAAATGGCTTTACAAGATAAAGCATGCAGCAAATGGAAGCACGGAAAAGTATAAGGCTCGTTTTGTTGCTCGAGGTTTCTCCCAAAAGGAAGGTATAGACTATGATGAGATATTTGCACCTGTTGCCAGATATACGACCATCCGCTCGATCATAGCCCTTGCCGCTTCACAAGGATGGAACCTACATCAGATGGATGTCAAGACCGCGTTCTTGCATGGCTCGATCAAAGAAGAGGTCTATGTGGAGCAACCCGAAGGATTTGAGATTTATGATCGAAAATATCATGTATACAGGTTGAAGAAAGCTCTCTATGGGCTGAAGCAAGCACCCCGAGCATGGTATGAGAGGATTGATAGCTACTTGATGAAGCTGGGATTCACTAGGAGTGAAGCCGATCCTAACCTTTACTTTAAGGTTGAAGATAACAAGCCTCTCATATTGGTATTGTATGTGGATGACCTCTTTCTAACAGGTGCAGACCCTCTCATTCTCAAATGTAAGAGGGAGCTGGCCTCTGAATTTGAAATGAAAGACCTAGGACTGATGCACTACTTCCTAGGACTTGAAGTATGGCAGAAGCCAAGGGAAATTTTCCTATCTCAAGGGAAATATGTGGTAAAGATATTGGAAAGATTTGGTATGATAGACTGCAAGCCTGTGACTACCTCGAGGATCTTAACTTTTAGAATTTATATGGTAGTGATGTCGGACCAGATTTGGGAAATGCCTCTGAGTTTCATAAACTCATTCGCATTTATGTTCTTGGTGAACCTCCGTCCGAACATATTTTTTGCAGTTAGCATTGTGAGCTCATATTTGGTTGAGCCTCACTGGATTGATGCCAGGAATCTTCTGAGATGTCTTCAGGACACAATCTCTCATGGATTAAGATACACTGTCGGAGATGTGAGACTACTTGGATATACTGATGTTGATTGGGCAGGCAGTGTGGTGGACCGTAAGAGCACTTTCGGGTGCTGTTTCACCTTGGGATCTGCTTCGATAGCCTGGATGAGCAGGAAGCAGAAGTCGGTGGCTTTGAGCACCGCCGAAGCAGGATATATTGTTGCTAGCATAACCTCGTGTGAGGTAGTCTAGTTGCAAAATCTCTTCAGTGAGCTGTTTGGATTTACATTGGATACCACTGTGATTCTCTATAACAACCAGAGGTGGGATTCGATTATTGAGGAATCCCGTATTCGTCGATTTCTCCAGCAGATAGACATCATCTTGGATATGATAAGTTGATGAGCAAGGAGGCTCCATCACATTAAGATGATGTACAGGTTGATACACCTTGTCAAAGCCCCGAGGAAAGATCTAATCTGTGATTTTCCCAGAGGACTTGGAGTCGGTAAGAAACCCTTATACAGGGGTCCTGCATGTTGCATACATTGAGCTCTGGGAGCTCTGAGGGCTTGCGGTTATTACTGGAGCAACATACGACCACAAGGTGACTCACCCTCCCCTGGTGGTGCACACTGGAACAAGATGATTCGCTCTCTTGTGGGCCAAGATGATTCGCTCCCTTGTGGAACAGGATGATTCGCTCTCCTGTGTAGCAGGATGATTAGTTCTCTTGTGAGGCCTGGATTGATGTGTTCTCCATGGCGGCCTGGATTGATGTGTTCTCCATGGCAATTGTAGCAGAATTGATGTGTTCTCCATGGAAATTGTAGCAGGATTGATGTGTTCTCCTGTGAGGCCTGGATTGATGTGTTCTCCATGGCAATTGTAGTAGGATTGATGTGTTCTCCTGTGAGGACAGGATTGATTAGTTCTCCTGTCGAGGCATCCTACTCATGCAGTCTGGGACTCATGGGAAGTACCTCTCATCTGATCAATGAGCAGGGAAATGAAGTTAGGGACCATAGTAGTACCGATGGACGCATCGTTGTAACCACCGTACTCCCTATGCTAGGATGACCTCCATTGATCTGGGATCAATGATACTGGTCTTGGACCAGTGGTAGGAGTTGTACCATACTATGACGTTGACTTCGGGTCGGTTGAGACTGGTCTGGGATCAGTGGTACATACTCTGAGACTGACTTTGAGTCAGTGGAGGATGATATTGGTCTGGGACCATTGGAGTTGTACTCACTATGACGCTGACTTTGGGTTGGTTGAGACTGGTCTGGGACCAATGGTACATAGTCTGAGACTGACTTTGAGTCAGTATGATACATCCTCGATCATTTCTTCTTCTTCATAATTCAGACAAAAGCAGAGTAGAACAGAACAATGCAAGAGCAGAGCAGAACAAAACAAAACAGTACAGATCAGTGCAGGGCAGAACAAGGCAAAGCAGAACAGGCAAAATAGAGCAGAGCAGGGCAAGGGTCAGGCTGTACAAGGCAGTGCATTTGATGGATGAATAGTAACGACCAATAGACAGATTGCAGATGAAGTTCTCCATGGTTGAGAGGGAGTGTTAAAATTGGCAACTAGGGAAAAACTTCATGTGGGTCATCTTATTCATGGTTAATAATATTTTTATTAGATTCCTCTCTTCGAGAGGTGTAGGATTGATATAAATATCATCCAATTCCGATAAGTATTCATGGAGACATGAATTTATTTTGATTATGGAATTATTATCAAGCCGACCTACAACTCATGTAGGCTCAAAAGCCCAACAGTCGCATCTATTCACCCACCAACGTTGCGTATAAATATAAGAGGACTTTTCCTCATTTGGACTCACTCATCTCATCACATCTCTCTCTCTCTACTGCGCAGATATGAGTCTCTTCTCTACTGCGCTGAAATGGGTCTCTCTCTCTCACACATGTGAAGCCGAAAGCTGTTGAATTTGAAGCTGCAACTGCAAAAGTAAAGATTGACTTTTGTGGCCTAGAAGATCTCCTCTTTGGAAATGCGTTGTAGGTTCATTTGAACCTCCTTTGAAAGCCGCAACTTTTGGTGGTGGAATGAAGTCAATCCGACGAACGGTTTGCAAGATATCGACTGCCCTAGTTTGAAGCCGGAAACTACTGAAACTGAAGCTGCAACTGCAGAAGTAAAGATTGACTTGCGTGGCCTAGAAGATCTCCTCTTTGGAACCGCCCTATAGGTTCATCTGAACCTCCTTTGAAAGCCGCAACTTTTGGTGGTGGAATGAAGTCAATCCGACGAACGGTTTGCAAGATATCGATTGCCCTAGTTTGAAGCCGGAAACTGCTGAAACTGAAGCTGCAACTGCAGAAGTAAAGATTGACTTCCATGGCCTAGAAGATCTCCTCATCTGAACTGCGTTGTAGGTTCATCTGAACCTCCTCTGGAAGCCAAAACTTTTGGTGGTGGAATGAAGTCAATCCAACTGTCGGCTTGTGAGATATGGTCTGCCCTAGTTTGATAATGAAGCCGCTAAAGTTGATGCTACTGATCTAGGGTTTGCTACTGCTGATATGAATCAGATTTATTGTACTATTTCTCTCTGCTGAATTATTGAAGATAAAAGAAGATTTGGCTAAAGGGTTTCCCCACACATTGTGGGGTTTGTCCCTAGCTAGCCGCCACATCGTGTGTCTCTTGTCTTGGCTTGTCTTCTGTCGATCGTTTAATGTTCTATCTGCACTTTACTTTATGTACATGTGATTGCTAATCGGTGGAATATTATAAGAGAAAGAAGTAAACTGTTATAAGCATAGAACATACCATAACTTAAAAACATGCAATGGAGAAAACACATATTAACCCTCCCCCCCCCACCACCCCACACAAAAAAAAGACGTGATGCAGAACTCAGAAAATGCATGGCCATGCAATGGAGCAAACACATATCAAACCCCCCAAAAAAAACACACAAAAGTCGCAACACAGATCTCAGAAAAATGTTGGCTCTGAGAATGTCTTATATCCTCTTCATTTCAAATGGTTAAAAGCTATTTTTTCTTTGTTGGTGTCGCAGAGGGGGTGGGCATTCCAATCGAACAACCATGTCTCCACAAAATTTGAGATCACTGGAATTTAACTGTCATATGATATTGTGAGGCCTCCATTTTGTTTGGTTTTACATAACCTTTTGCTTTGAAATCCCTCATTATTTCACTTAGTTCCTAAGGTTATTGTCGTCATTTTGTGCATTATAAAGTAAATATTCACCATTTAGCACATTTCCCTTGTTTAAACAAGATTTAACATTAAAATCATTATTGATGATTATTTGTGTGCATATAGGTCTAAAAATGTATGTGCCAACAGTGATTGCTAAGTGCATGGTAGCTAGCCTTGATCCTGCACTCTTGAAAATTCTTGCACCAATATGAAGTTATGCATTGTGTTCTTCTGCAAAGTCACCACGTGGTCTATCAAGTACACTTGTTAGAGATAATTTTGAAGATTTGGTCGAGGTTAAATGCACTTTCCCTCATTGATGGTGATTCACTAAGTCTTTGGTTCTGCCTGCACCTATCACGGGTTCTTGCATGCAGAAATTTGGGGCTTTGATAGATTGGAACACACCAAAATGGTGTTTTAACACCTCCAAAATAGTTAGAATGCACCCAGGTCGCACGTGTGAGTTTCTAGAAGCAAATTGACAAATAAACCCCAAAATTCGCACAATTTTTAAACTGCCAAAATTTTCCTTGATTTTCATGCATATGAAGATAAATCTTGGAATTATAAAACATGGGTTTTGTTGAAAATATGGAAAATTAGGCTCCCTCAAAACAGTTTCCTAAAATTTTTCATGGTTTGGAAGATCCAAAGGGTTTTGTTGATGATGCCAGATCTGCCAACTTTCAGGGGATCTCCCCAGTATGAAGTCCCAATTAGACCTCACACCATTTGGTGTAGGAGTCCAATCCGGTATGATGGCCCGGTTACCATTTACTTAGAGATTTTCCTTAGCTCTTGTTGTTCAACATATGAGAGTGTTACACTGGTGTCTTCAAAAAGCGAGGTGAGTGTGCCTAGTGAGTGCATAATGTAACTGTGTCTAGGTTATCTTACTGCAAAACAGGGAGAGTAAAGTGAGCATCTAAGTGAGAGGTAATATTACCACCCAGGAAGAGACACACATGAACGAGAAAGGTTTGTCCAACATCTAGTGGAATAGTCCATAGTGGATGCAGTAGTCGTTAAAACCGAAGTACAAGGGAAGACTCGTCCACCATCCAGCAGATAGTCCACAATGGATGTGACGGTCATTATAACCAATAAACAAGGAAGGTCTATTTAGTATCCTGTGGAGTATTCCACAAGGATGAGACATCAGTGATAACCAATACAACACATTCCCAACAAGGTAAGTACTAAAACAACTGAAATAGTTCAACTATCTTAGAACATGTGAAACAAACATGAATTACAAATGCCGAAAGAATAGTCTTACAAACATCTACAAAACTTGCATGAAAGCGTGTTGGCCTTAACATGATTTTGTATTAAGAAAAATTTCCAAGACACATATGTACACCATACATCACTAACCCTAGTAGTGGGACATTGGAGCCACTCCTCGCTCCTCAAAGAACTATTTGAAACTCTCAATGCTTCATGGGAGGAGCCAAGTTGAAAAGTCCTTGCTCAGACAATGGGAGGGGTATATATAACCAAGGGTGATGCTTGACCCTTGTGACTCTTGGACTACCCTCATGACCGTTCAACTTCCTATGAATTTCAACTGAAACGACTCTTCATATTCTTGTGTGTCCATTGGACTTTAACTTTACATTACATTCGATTTACAACAGATATGGCCCATAGTAGTGATGTAGCCTTGACAACTCCATGACACAACTTGACATGACACTGCTGACATGGATTAGTTGGCTGTGGTGGCAATGTCAAGCTGTTGTTGTTGTTGAGTGATGGATGTGTTCTTGGATGTGCTGTCTTTTCTACTCCGCATGGCTTAATGCTACGGGGCCTTCAAAGACCCTGGTCTTCCAAAGCAGTTGCATGCATGTGTTCCCTTCACTTTTTCTTGATAATATTATTTTGTCCATCCAACTCCAAGCAAGTCTTCTAGCATGTTTTCTTCTTCTTCATCTCCTTCATCGTCTTTCCATGATCTAACAATGTACATGTTCCTGCAATTAACTCATGACGGGACGACATTAAATCCAAAACCTCCTAGTCTAATATGCATGTATTGTTAACCATGGACTGGCACTGGGACAAATGACAGGTTGGGAAGAGGGCCCAACAACTACGCATTACGGGGTTCCAGGTGACAGGGAGGGAGACTGGTCACTGATACTGCGTAGTGCACAACTCAGGCTTGATTGAGGAACTCCGAAGCACAATCTTCACTGCGGGGAAAAATTGCGCAGAGGCCACTAGGAGGCAAGATTGCATAGTTGATATCATCAGTGGAAGCTGCAAGGTGAGACCCTGGGAGGTAGTTCTACGTAGTTTTTTGAGGTAAGAAAGGACAGGGCATTAGAGGGACCAGATAGGACAGTTCTGCGTAGTTTATGGGAGCAATGAGTCCCAGCTGAGGGAGGACACCTTTGCATAGTTCTGGGAGGCAAATCAGGCTCAATTCTCTGTGCATTTTGGGGTTCCCTCAGGTAGGGAGGAGGCTTGATGACTAATCCTGAGAAATGCATAGTTTAGGTCAAGGTTGAGGCAACTTCTGCGTGATTTTGGGAAGGAAGGCAGTCTGCTCATCTCTGGGATTGCATAGTGCAACTATCTTGGAGGATAGTCTATATGCACTATGCATTTCCAGGAAGCAGAGCAACATCATTGAGGGTTGAGACTACACAGTGCAACTTGGTCGAGGTCTGGGTTATCAGATATTGATTCAGGACCTTAATGATAGCTCAAATTTCGAAGTGTTCAAAAGAGTGTCAAACCTAAGTGACCGGATAGATCTCATCTTCCTGATTCCAGCACCGTGAATGGTTCAAAAAACCGACACCATATGAAGGAGTTATCACGAGTTATCACAATTTGAAAAAGTCCACTGAACTGCAATTTATGGACATTTGACCAAGAATAAATTGATTTTTGAAAATATTAAAAAAAAGAATATTCCAAGGAATAATCCCCAAAATATTCCTTTTCGGGTGACCAATTAGGTGCTGACACGTGGTAAGCCTAGAGGCCGCCACGTGGCCGTGGAATGGTGATGTCAAATTTGTTGGGGTCCAACGGAATCGAACCCGTGACCTCCGACAAGACAAACCAGCGCGCTACCACATCTGCCACTGTTGTTTCTTAACAGGTAATGGACACGTTATATTTATGTTTTAACCGCTTGCAGTTCGGGGGTTAGGACCGCCAACGGTCCAATAAAAGTTGTTCACATGGTCCATGACTTAACCACGCGGTTGCGTGTTAACCTAACCGTCGATTGCAGTGCAGTCACATGCGACTGCATGTTAACCCGACCGCCAGAAACACTGTCTTATCCCTAACCACCGGAGGATTAATCATTCACATGTGCGCCAGATGGTTAAGCTAACGGTCAGTGTTGATGGTTTAGTTTGGCGGAGTGCTAAAAAGGTGGAATTGCCAAATTTAACTACAGTTAAGTGCAGTTAACCAAATTTAGTGGAGTATCCTTAAGGAACATTGACTAAATGCATTCCAAGAGTTTTTTTCGACCAAAGAGAGTGAAACAAGAGGCTAGCTAGGCTAAGTGGAGCCTTCTGAAACCAATGGAATAGTCCAGAGAAGCTAAAGAAGCCATCTTCAAGGAGATTTTCATCCAGGGAGATTTTGGAGCTCAGGACCACCAGGGGTTGGAGGCAGTTGCAGGAGCTACCAGTACTCGTTCTCAGCGAACCAACAGTCATTCCTGATTTTAATGAGTCTTTTGAATCCATTTTAGGGGTTTGCAGAAGCATTTGGAGACTTATAAAGGCTGAGATGCTACAGGGAAGTTTTAGGCAGCCCAGTGCCAACTGTGGAGGAAGGTCTAGTTTGGGGATGCAATGCTCATTTTGAGAAATTGATTAGTCTATTGTTGATGTTTGATATGTGATGGAGGAAGTAGAAGTGGTTTCAATGACATTTGAAGAATTCTGAAGGAGTTAGTTCCATTAAGAAGCTCATGGTAGCTTAGTACACCGATTGAAGGAATCAAGTCTAAGAGACCTTAGATCTGTTTCCAGAGTGATGACAACCATGATAGGGATATAGATGGTTTTCTAAGCCCATTGGTTCAATTCATTAACCTTTGGAGTTGAGTGTGGAACTTGTAAAAGAAAATTTTCCATAATCCCAAAGAGCCAAGTCAAGATGACAAAAGATTAAGGAGATGTAGCCCACGATATTCGAGTGAACTCCTAGATTAAATTTGTTGTTATGTGTTGGTGTTTATTTTCTGCATTATATGGCTTTTATGTGTGTTTAATATCAACAGAAACAAATGGATTTAAAGCAGTTAAACAATTAAAAATAAACAAAGACATACACATGTTTCAAGTACTTAATTCCGCAATTGTCAACATAAGCTAGATCATATATTTGTTAAGCTTTGGAGTGGGAGGTTCTTGTAAGCATAGCAAGTTATTAAACCCCCATTTTAGATCAGGTGGTATCAGAGCAAGATGCTTGATTGACAGAGCAAAAGATTGCTTGTTTGACTTGAAAGGTGTTTAAACAATACAAAGAATTTGCTTGTTTGATTATTTGTAAACTAACTATTGTTTGAGTTTGAAAAGGTGAAGAGAAAGCTACTGATAAGCTAAGTCCAAGAGAGTACAAGAAGGAAAAAGAGCTAAAGGTATTCTCCTTACCTAAAGGACCTAAAGGCAACCCTTGAAGCACTAGAGGGTTTTACAAAACGTTGCTTAAATAAGAATTTGATTCTACTGCCATTTAGTCAAGAGTAGTTGAATTCCATGAAGGAAGAGAAGCAGTTGCTTTTTGACAAATTGCAGGAAATGGAGAGCCAACTTCATATTGCAAATATGAACGTGGAAATGATGAATGAGTTGGAGACAGAGCTCCTTGTTGCCAAAAAATCCTTAGTCAAGTATCAACTTGAAGAAGAGGTAAACAATTCTAGTTTGTCTTCAATTTCCTCTAAGAATGTTTCTGTTGGTTCTTTTGAAAAACATACAAGAGGCATAGGGTTCAAGTTGATGTCAAAAATGGGGTATGAAGGAAAAGGATTGGGCAAACATGCACAGGGCATTGTTGAGCCAATAATGGTTGAGGAAAGGCCTACGTATTTTGGTCTTGGCTATGGACAATCTCATGGAGAAAGTTCCAAAGTAGCCATGAAGGCAATCAAAACCGTTCCTAGAAGGAGTTTCATTTCAGGTTCCCTACCTCAAGTTTGTAAAGATTGTATTCATGGGGAATACAATTGTTTGAAACATACTTTGCAAGAAGAAGGTGTTCATAAGCATGCACTCGAACAAGAGAGTTGTGAAAGCTCTAAAATCATTGAAGAGATTGATGGTGTTCCGAAGGGAGCCACTTCTTCATTCGATTCACCTTCTCATGAAGACAACAAAGATAAAAGAGAAAGGTATAAATCTGATTTCAATCACACTTCTTTTGATTATGTTAAGCATGGTAAATTTCCACATAAGCATTGGAAAAGAATTGCATGTTCCTTTTGCGGTTTGGTTAACCATAGTGTTTCTAGATGTTGGTAGAGAATGGCCACATACAGGAAACTTTTGAAGGAAAGGAGGCAAGAAGCCAAGGTTCCATTAGAAAAGGAAAATTATGATGTCAAGAAGATGAAAATGTGTTGTACTTATTTCTATAAGAAAGGACATATTGCTGAAAAGTGTTGGACTTTGAATCCAACAATGCTTCCACGAAATTTGAAGAAAGTGGAAAAAGAGAATGGCAAGAATGGAAAGGAAGTTTCCATAATTGATGTGTTGTAGGATGATTCACATATCAATGCCAATGTGTAGTTAAAGGAAGCACCTTTGATGTGGATTGGTAAGAAATGGTTAGAGTTCTTATCCAATTAAAGTTGCATGTCTTTTGATGTGATGCATTTCTTTGCTAATGGAATGCAAGTTGCAGGATGGAAAAGTTGAGTATGTAGACTCACTTTATTGCAGCAAAATTATATTCATTTCAGCTTTGAAAGTACATGTACATATGATCGAGGATCTTGTACTTATGATTGTTCTTAAGAGAAAGTTGAAGAATCGAATACATGCATGAGAATGATATGTATGAACACAGGGATGTGATGATTTCCTTGTATTTAAACATGTATGTGTAATTGACTTGATGGTCGATCGTTTTGTTTAAACATGCATGTAATGTCATATTGACTTGGAAAAGTTGATTTGGTCTCCAAGATTGTAAAAGGGAGATAATGATGAAGTGTTTCATCTTTGAAAAAGAATCGTTAAAGTTCTTTTTGTACATGCTTGACTTGAAGAGTCAATTGTTTGAAAAGGGCATGTTTTCGTCGGCATGTGATTTAGTCGATCATTTGTATACAAGATGTAAAGACATGATGATGATTCAAATGATGTGAAATTTGTTTCTTTTGATGGAGCAAGAATTTATGTCATCAAGTTATTTTCTTGTATTTGACAAGACGTATGAAGAAAATTTGTAACAAAAATTCTAAATGTTGCTCGGAAATTTTTTTGTTGAAAATCATTTTTGTTGAACCACCTTGGATCAATGGTCAAGGAAGCGATGTTCAGCCACCTTCTGTAAATTCTGAATGAGTTCAAGGAAAACAGTTCTTAACAGGAGGACAAGCGCATCTAGGAAGGGAAGTGTCGACTAGCCATGCAAGGAAAGTGTATGGAGGCTGCAAAGAAGAGATTGTTGTACTCTCATCTACTATTCGGATCAGTATATTAGTCTTTTTGGGTCCAAAAGATTCCTAATGGGGAGGAGTGATCAGATATTGATTCAAGACCTTAATGATAGCTCAAATTTCAAAGTGTTCGAAAGAGTGTTGAACCTGAGCGACCGGATAGATCTCATCTTCCTAATTTCGGCGCCATGAACGATTCGAAAAATCGACACCGTATGAAGGAGTTATCGCAATTTGAAAAAGTCCAATAAACTGCAATTTATGGACATTTGACCAAGAATAAATTGATTTTTGAAAATATTAATAGAAGGAATATTCGAAGGAATATTACTTGGAATATTCCCCAAAATATTCCTTGGAATTTTCCACAAAATATTCCTTTTTGGGTGACTAATCTGGTGCCGACACATGGAAAACCCAAAGGCCGCCACGTGGCCCTGGAATGGTATTGTAAAATTTGTTGGGGTCCGACGGAATCGAACTTGTGACCTTCAACAAGACAAACCAGCGCGCTACCACCTCCGCCACCATTGTTTCTTAACAGGTAATGGACACATGTTATATTTATGTTTTAACCGCTCGCAATTCGGGGGTTAGGATTGCCAGCGGTCCCATAAGAGTTTTTCACATGGTCCATGACTTAACCGCCGATTTCCGACTAACCACGCGGTCACGTGTTAACCTAACCGCTAGTTGCAGCGCAGTCACATGCAGCTGCATGTTAACCTGACCACCAAAAACGCGGTCTTATCCCTAACCACTGGAGGATTAACCATTCACATGCGTGCTAGATGGTTAAGCTAATTATCAGCTCTAACGGTTTAGTTTGGTGGAGCGCTAAAAAGGCAGAATTGCCAAATTTAACTATAGTTAAGTGCAGTTAACCAGATTTAGTGGAGTATCCTTAGGGAACACTAACTAAATGCATTCCAGGAGTTGTTTTTGACCAGAGAGAGTGAAACAAGAGGCTAGCTAGGCTAATTGGAGCCTTTTGAACCCAATGGAATAGTCCAGAGAAGCTGAAGAAGCCATTTTCAAGGAGATTTTCATCCAGGGAGATTTTGGAGCTCAGGGCCACTAAGGTTGGAGACAGTTGTAAGAGCTACCAGTACTCGTTCTCAGCAAACCAATAATCATTCCTGATTGTAATGAGTTTTCTGAATCCATTGCAAGGGTTTGCAAAGGCATTTGGAGAATTTTAAAGGACGAGATGCTACAGGGAAGTTTCAGGCAGCCCAGTGCCAACCGTGGAGGAAGGTCTAGTTTGGGGATGTAATGCTCATTTTGAGCAAATGATTAGTCTATTGTAGATGTATGATATGTGATGGAGATAGTAGAAGAGGTTTCAATGACAGTTGAAGAATTCTAAAGGAGTTTGTGCCATCAAGAAGCTCATGGTAGCTCAGTGCACCGATTGAAGGAATCAAGTCTAAGGGACCTTAGATCTGTTTGCAAAGATGAAAACCATGACAGGGATATAGATGGTTTTCTAAGCCCATGGGTTCAGTTCAGTAATATTTGCAGTTGAGTGTGGAACTTGTAAAAGAAACTTTGCCATAATCCCAAAGAGCCAAGTCAAGATGACAAAAGCTTAAGGAGACGTAGCCCATGATATTTGGGTGAACACCTAGATTAAATTTGTTGTTATGTGTTGGTGTTTATTCGATACATTATATGGCTTTTATGTGTGTTTAATATCATCAGAAACAAGTGTATTTAAAGCAGTTAAACAGTTAAAAATAAAAAAATACATAAACATGTTTCATATACTTAATTCCGCAATTGTCAACACAAGCTAGATCATATATTTGTTAAGCTTTGGAGTGGGAGGTTCTTGTAAGCATAACAAGTTGTTAAATCCCCATTTCAGATCACCGAGGAAGCGGGGTTGTCTGGTCAGAAGGATTTTTAGGAAAATGGCTAAGTGTGGGAGGAAAGTGAATTGGTGAGGAACTTGACATTGTGATCACACACTTAGTATACTTCGACGACACGACAACATAGACCACCGAAACAAAAATACATAACATTACCCTTTGTGAGATTGTCTAGATCCAAAAGCGACAACTGTGACACTAGATATAGAACTTAGGACGACTGTGACGACACTTGTGCGACATTGCTTACAACTTTGTGTATGAGTGTGACCAATGTTTACATAGCTAGGACAATTCAAACATACAAAGAAAAACCTTCGAAATCACTAGAATAGGACCGCAAGCGTGATAAAGAAATCAACATGCCAAAAGATGATAGTTGGTCAAACAAGAAAACGGGGTGAAAAGACTCTAAGGGAGCTCAAGGAATGAGCTCGGGTGTTTGCAACCATAAAGGGAAAACCAAGTAAGGCTCTGAAATCTGATTTCAAGCCAAAATTTTGGAGGGTGTTGCAGCCGCTACAACAAGTTCTTTGAGGAAGATTTGTAAAAATATATGTAAATTCCAGATTTGTAAAAGTATCCAAACAATCAACTTCAAGCACGATTTCTAAGGAAATAGAGTTGGATTAGAAAATCCCAAGACATATTTCTTGTTGAAAATATGGAAAATTAGGCTCCATATTAAAAAATTTCCAAAATTTTCCATGGTTAGGAAGATAAGCAAGGATTTTTGGGGCCAATTTGTTAAAAATTGCATAGTTTTCCAGAATTGAGAAATTGGGTTGTTAGAGACAAAATTCATCTTGTAACCTTCATAAAAATCCTATCCATGGCTTGGAGAGGTGGAGGATGTTATTCTAATCTCATATTTTTTATTTAAACCTTGAGTAATTTCTCTCTTGCGGAACAGGATGATTCACTCTCATGTGTTGCAGGATGATTAATTCTCCTGGGAGGTCTGGATGATGTGTTCTCCATGAAGATTGTGTAGCATGATGATTAATTCTCCTGTGAGGTCTGGATGATGTGTTCTCCATGACGATTATGTAGCAAGATGATTAATTTTCCTGTGAGGTCTAAACGATGTGTTCTCCATGACGATTGTGTAACAGGATGATAATTCTCCTGTGAGGTCTAGATGATGTTCTCTCCATGACGATTGTGTAGCAAGATGATTAGTTCTCCTGTGAGGCCTGGATGATGTGTTCTCCATGGCCATTGTGTAGCAGGATGATTAGTTCTCCTGTGAGGACAGCATTGAATAAGTTATCCTGTCGAGGCATCCTACCCATGCAGTTTGGGACTCATGGGAAGTACCTCTCATTTGATCAATGAGCAGGGAAATGAGGATAGGGACCATAGTAGTACCGATAGACGCATCATTGTATCTACCGTACTCCCTATGCTAGGATGACCTTCATTGATTTGGGATCAATTATATTTGTCTAAGACCAATGGTAAGAGTTGTACCTATTATGACACTGACTTCAGGTCAGTTGAGGACTGGTCTGGGACTAGTGGTACATACTCTGAGACTGACTTTGAGTCCGTGGAGTATTGGTCTGGGACCAGTGGTGGGAGTTGTACCTACTGTGACACTGACTTCGGGTCGGTTGAGGACTGGTCTCCGACCAATGGTACACACTCTGAGACTGACTTCAGGTCAATGGAGGATGGTATGACACATTCTCGATCAATTCTTCTTCTTCATGGTTTAGCAAAGCTAAGTTGAACAAAGCTGAGCAGAGCAGAGCAGACCCAATAGAGCTGAGCAAAGCAGACCCGAGCAGAGCTGAGAAGAGCAGAGCAGAGCCAGCAGACCTGAGCAAAGCAGACCTGAGCAGAGCCAACAAAGCAGAGCAGAGCCAGCAGAGCAGAGCAGACCCAGTAGAGCTAGTAAAGCTGAGCAGAGTAGTGCAGTGCACTGATGGCAGAGATAGTACAGTTGGACATATGGATCATCGGATGGAGTTCTCCCTAGTTGAGAGGGAGTGTTAAAATTGGCAACTAGGGCCAAACTCCATGTGGGTCATATTATTTATGGCAGCTGATATTTTTATTGGATCCATCTCCGATAAGTATTTATGAAGTTATGAATTTATTTCTGTTATGGACAAATTGTTAAGTTGGTCAGCAACTTATGTAGGCTCAGAAGCCCAACAGTCATGTCTATTCAACCTCTACGTTTTAGTATAAATAGAAGAGGATTTCAAGTCATTTCTACACACACTTGGATCTCTTCCTCTCTCTACTATGTTTGGATTTTAGTAGGAGAAGAGATCCTAAGGAAAAGCCAAAAAAGCCAGAACTGCAGGAAAAGCCGGAACTGCTGGAAAAGCCGGAAAAGGTGGAACTGCCAGAAAAGCCGGAAAAGCTAGAACTATCGAAAAAGTCAGAAAAGCTGGAAAAGCCGTAAAAGTCGGAAAATCCGGAACTGCCAAAAAAGCCAGAAAAGCAGGAACTACCGAAAAAGCCGAAACTGCCGAAAAAGCTGGAAAAGCATGAAAAGCCAAAAATACCAGGAACAACAACAACAAAAAAATAAATCTAAAAAACCCAGAAATGCCAGAATTGTCGGAACTACTGGAAAAGCCAGAACTGCAGGAAAAGCTAGAACTACCGAAACAACCGAAGCATCTGTCTCCAAAGGAACGCAACATGATGTATGAGATCATGGAAAGCATAATAAGCAGCATGTGATATGAGCATGGGCAATGTAATGATGCATGATGATATGAGTATGGGCAGTATGATGTATGAGATCATGGGCAGCATATAAGCAACATGATGATATGAGCATGGGCAGCATGATGATGAATGACATCATGAGCATGGGCAGCTTGATGATGAATAAAACCATGGAAGATGCATCATGATGAGCAGCGTGAAGATGAGAGCAGCTCAATCATCAAGGTTCAACACATGTGACAGTACAGTAAGGTGTCGCACAGTAATGTGCAGCAAATAGACAAAATGCAACACTATGATAGTTGAATGAGTCACCTTAGAGAATCAGTTGAAACAATATGTCTTCAACTGATCTCATGTCGTTATCAAAAGTCAAAGTGATTGACTTATATTGTAAATGTACTATCTCTCTCACTTTCTTTGTTGAACTTTGAAGAACATAAAAGAAGAATGGATCAAAGGTTTCCCAACATTGTGGGGTTTGTCCCTTGCTAGCGCCACATCATGTGTCCTCTTGTCTTGGCTTGTCTTCTGTGATTTATATTTATGTTCTATCTGCAGTTTACTTTATGTTGATGTGATTGCTAACTTGGAAAAGAAATTGAAATAAATTGCTCTAGCATAGAACATACCTAAAATTAATAGTATGGAGATGTGATTCTGTGCATGATATGATGGTTTTTTAATGTAGCAGCCATCTTATGGCCTACAAATTGTGGCCCTCCATCCGTGATTATTTCTCTTGGCAAGCCATACACACGAAGATTTGGAAAAGAAAGTGGATTACTAAATCCTCAGTTTCCCTTGGTGATGCTTCTATCTCCACCCATTTGGTCACATATTCTGTTGCAACCAATATATATGTCTTCTAATTAGATGATGGGTTTATTGGGCTGATCAAGTCTAATGCCCATTGTTCAAAGGGTTTAATGACTAACTGTGGATGCAGGGGCATCTCGTTAGACTATCCAGGGCGGCCCATTCTTTGGTAGCTATCGCATGCCTGGACAAACTTCTTGGCATCCTTAAAAATGGTGGGATAATAATAGCCCATCTGTAAGACTTTATGACCAATTCTGTGGTCTGCAAAACGCCCCCCGCAGGGTCCATCATGGCAAGCTTTTAGGATGTCAAAGATTCCATCTTCTGTGACACACCTTTGGATATGCATATCGGCTCCTATGTGAAAGAGGTATCCTCCGATATAGGAGAACCGAGTGCTGCATTGTAATATTTACTTTCTTTTACTGGGTGTCAGGTGCTTGGGAAATTTTCCCACTGCAAGGTAGTTCGCAACATCCGCGTACCACGGTGTTTTCATGGTTAGAGCAAATAAGTGCTCATCAGGGAACTGGTCTTCTACTATTGCCGAGTCATCTGTCCTTGGTATACGTGAGAGGAAGTCTATCACCAGATTTTCTTTTCCTGGTCGATCCTTGATTGTTATGTCGAATTCCTGCAAAATGATCAACCATCGTGTCACTCTCCCATTTATAACAGGTTTATTAGCTAGATATTTAATAACAGAGTGATTAGTATATAAAACCACAGGGTATCCTATTATATATTGTCTGAATTTGTTAATAGCATAGATTACAACCAAAAATTCTTTCTTGGTCACAGTATAATTCAATTCAGCAGGAGATAAATTTTTGTTGATGTAGTATATCACATATGGTTTCCTATCTTCCCCCTGGTCGAGGACTGCTCCAATGGTCGTATCTAATGCATCAGATGAGATTTGAAATGGAAAATCCCAATTTGGGTCCCGTAATACTGGGGTTGTTTATACTTGCCATTTTACATCTTCAAAAGCATTGTCACATTTTTCAGTCCAAGTGAAATCGATATTTCATGTTGATGCATATAATGGTGCAGCAATTTGGGAGAAATTATTTATATATCTTCTATAATATCCAGAAAAACCCAGAAAGCTACGTACCTTAGTTTGTGTGGATGGGGTAGATATTAAGAGAATTATCTGAATTTTTGTTGGATCTACCTGAATTCCAGCTGCTAAGATGTAGTGACCCAGGATGAGGCCCTCGGTCATCATCATGTGGCTTTTTTCATGGCTTAAACAGAGCCTGGTAGCAATGCAACTTTGCAAAACTTTCTCTAGCATTTGTAATGCCAGCTCGAAGTCATCTCCATATGGTGTAAATTCATCCATGTACACCTCGAGACCTTCATTTATCAAGTCTGATAAAATGCTGAGTATAGCCCTTTGGAATGTGGCAGGTGCGTTGCACAATCCAAAGGGTAAGACCCTATAAGCAAATGTTTCCAAAGGGCAGGTGAAGGTAGTCTTATCCTGGTCTTCAGGGGAAATTTGGATTTGTTTGTAGCTGCTGAAGCCGTCTAGGAAAGAGAATTATTTTTTTTTCCAGTGTGTCCAAGACCTGGTTGATGAATGAGAGGGGAAAATGGTCTTTTTGGGTTGCTTTATTAAGCTCTCTATAATCGACACATATACACCACTTTTCGTTCCTTTTAGGTACCACAACTAATGGAGAAACCCATTTTCTATCAGATATATGATAGATGAAATTTACATCTAACAGTTTTTGTAGTTCATGTTTAACAACATCTTTAAGGTGAGGATTTAACCTCCGTTGGGGTTGTCGAATGGCCCTTGCATCTTTCTCTGTATAGATGTGGTGCATGCATAACTGGGGATCAATCCCTTTCATGTCTGAGTAATCCAAGCGAATGCCTCTTTATATTTTTTAAGGAGTTGAACAAGCCTCTGCTCTTGGTCATCAGTCAAGTTTTTGTTGATGTTTAGGACTGTTCCTGGTTCAATTTCAATGGTTTTGTTGTTATAAATAGTAGTTGTTGGTATTGTCTGGACATTAACATCTTTTAAGGGGTCTTCTTCCATTTCGTTATCCAGGGCTGCTTCGATCATGTGATATTTTAGATTGGATACGACATCTGGTTGGTTAATGTACGTGTTAATGATGTCATCTTCTGTTTGATCCTTAAATTCGAGAGCATCTTCTACAGTTAGCGGTGAAAGAATGTCTTCAGTTAAATATGATATAGGTTGTTTTATAGTTTTTATTAGTGTTAGGCTTGGCTGAGCTGGAGGATATAAAGCTATATTTTTCACATCAATTCCTCTTGCAATCATCATGTTGCCTGTTCGACAACTTATGTAAGCATTTGTAGTTGCTAGCCAAGTTCTACCTAGAATTAGGGGATGTCCATCTAGCTGGTTTCTAGGATTGATAATCCGGAAATCTGCTAGGTATTCCCAAGAATCTACAGACACCATTACGTCCTATAGTGTCCCCTCTGGTTTGACAACCGATCGGTCAGCCAGTTCCAGTAGGGTTGTAGTTGGATCCAGGGCTGTAATGCCAAGTTTTTGACAGATTGTTGTGGTGAGAATATTGATGGTTGCTCCTAAATCAACTAATTCATTGGGGAAAGAAAATCCATTTATTTGTACCGTGACTATAGGGTTTCCTGGGTTCTCATATTTCACTGGTGTTTGTCTAGTCAATTTAACGTCTTAAATTGCTCTACATAAATTATCAATCCGAGTATCATGAACTGATGAAGTGTGGTGCACCATATGTGCTTAGTTAACCCTTTTTTTTTACTCCGTTGTTTATAGTTTATGTTGTTTTGGGGTTTTGTTTTTGCTGGTCTCCTAAAGTATTCTAATGGAATGAAAATCCTAGTTTAAAGTTTTAAGAATGCTTTTAAAGATCAAGTGTGGATGTCTAATTGAAGACAAGGTTTATGCTTCTTATGATAATTTCCAAACTTAGCACTTCAAAAGATTTCAAAACATGTTATTGATAAAATCAGTATTTGAACAAAAGTGTAAATATGTAGCTACTTAAATCAAGCAAAAGATGAAGTACTGAAAATGAGGTACATCTAATTACAGAAATAAAATCTAAACTATTGCACTCAAAACCAAAAATAAAAAAGACGGAAACTAGTCACTGATTTCATCCATAGTTCTGATATTTCGTCAATTAACTTATAAAACAAGGTTAAGCTAAAGACACCAGAAATAACGTCATATGGCATGAAATAATGACATTTAAACTATCTATTTGCGAACTAATGAAATAAAAATCAAATTGCTTCACTTATAATCCGATAGCTTGCCAATTAACTTCTCGGGTTAAGCCATGGCACCGAAGATAATGTCAAATAACATGAAAACTGATATCTAAATTATCTATTTGCATATTAATGAAATCAAAATAAAATTACTTCACTTATAATCCGATAGCTCGCCAATTAACTTCTCGGGTTAAGCCATGGCACCGGAGCTAACGTCAAATAACATGAAGAACTTGATATCTAAGCTAGCTAATAGAAACAAACAAATCTCACTGAAATCAAAGCATAACTACTGAAATTTTAAAGCTGAAAAGCAGAAAAAGCAAGTCTCAGCTCACTACTTGATGCAAAAACTACATTAAAAAGCTCGAGCAAAAACTAATAAGCAAATACAAGAACATGTAAAGAAAAACTAATCTACAATCAACTAGTTGAACACAGTTGCATGAATGGAAACTCTAAATTATCAAACTTGAAAGCAATAAAATGACATACATAAATGAAATCAAAGCAAAATTACAAAATAAAATCTACTCTACCTTTCATTTTAATATGCTCCATGACATCTACTTCACATTTCCTTCCATGTTGAGAACATCAAAGCTTTATTCAAATTCTTCAAAATTATAAAGTACAACAAAGCTCTCTAAAGCTTTCCAAAGCCATCAAGGAAGAACTACAAACTCCAAGCTAAAGAACTAAAAATTCATGTTAAGTTAACCAATGAAGGAGAGAGATCTCCTATTTATACAAAAAGATGAAAAGTCATCTCATTAATGAGAGTCCATGAATCTCCCCCTCTACCTCTAGAGTCCTAATCAAAATAGGAACTAATAAGACACATCTTCTTAGAGTTTCAATACAATTAGGAGATGTGACACGTATCCTCATGATCTGATGATTCTCTCCACTCAAATTCGAATTTGGCCTTAAGGTGCCACATAAAGGTCTTCTAGAAGCCTCCTTTTGACCTACACATGTCAACAATCTCAACCCACTTGTTAGGTATAAGTATATGCACATTATTTTCTAATTTTTAACCACAAATTCACTGAAAAAGGCTAAGAATTAATAAAGTTTGGAAAAACATAAATGTGGCCCAATGATAATGAAAGTGGAATGAATGTAGTGACATAGTAGTGAAATGGAGGTAATATAATGGACATAATAGTGAAAGTATAATGGAAATGAATGACATTTTCCAGACCCAACAATGTTTTTCTGTCTGATAATAAATCGAACAAATTTCTGACTACATGGACAATTGGGGTTGCTTTTATCTTCCTCTTAGGCTTTTTAGTACATAATTCCTTAATAAATGGGAATGTCCTGAATAGCTTGAAGGAGGGGTATTTTTACACAAAGATTTTTTAATTATCCGAGAAGATTCAAATCAAGATATTCTATTGGGCGGGGTATAATCAATCTATTTAGAAATGGTGGAGAAGAGGTAACCATTTGATCGTGGCTTTTCTGTTTACTCGTATTCTCTATTTGAGGTGTTTGTTCTACAGGTAACGAATCTTCTATTTGTATGTTTTTATCCCCCTCTGATTCAATTATCCGTCCAGACCTTAATTTGAGTCATTACACTCCCTCACCTCAGTTTCTAGCTCTGATCCTTCAATAATTTGTACAAATTGGACAAGCCTATTGTTGGGATTTGGGTTGGGCTGGGTTGAGAGTTGTGGTCGTATATTGGGTTGAGGGTTTTGCTGCAGTGTGTAAGGTGTTGGTAGTGTAGGTTGGGATAGGGGAATTGTTCCTGCTGGCTGATTTGGAGGTCTTTGCTAACTTGACTACCAGTTATGGTTCTGTGAAGTGGAGGGTGACCATTGGGATGGATATGTATTGTTCTGCCAAAATGGTGGAAAGTAAGGGAAATTTGGCCAACTATTATTTTGATTTGATTGGTTGGACCAAGGTGGCATAGAGAATGGTTGTTGTGTCCAATTAGGAAAAGATGGTTGGCTCTGCCATGTAGCTCCTATGTATTGTTGAGCATTATATTGCGGGGGCTGAAAGGAAGGGTCAATAGACGTACCTGTTTTTCGTGCTTGCCATTGGTGACGCTGATTTAGCAGGTAGATTGGTTCTGTTTCTTCCTCTACCTCCTTGAAAACTGCTTTTAACCCTGGGAGCGATGGGTAGCTTTCTGTGGTATGATATTTAGTACATATGGCACAGGTTTGCACCATATCCAGTGGGCATTCTTTATGACTATGCTTCTTCCTGGATCTAGGGCAGAAGATCACCAGGTTCTGTTCTGCTTCAACTTGCTTCTGCTTGGCTTGCATGATGTCTAATTGCGTCGTCAAAGTTCCCAAGATATCAACTTTGAAATCCTCTAGCAGGTTGCCAATTTTTGTACGAGTAATGCTTCCGCCAGAGATTTTACTCTCCCTGGTGGTCATATCGTGTTCTACTAGTTTCAATCTCATACTGCCTCTTGAGCACATGATACACAACTTAATAATATCAGCATAGTCTTCTTGATATAAATCACCTTTACCCATAATATTTAATGTCTCTATCCATTGGTCTTTCATCCTTTTAATCAGTGTAGTTTTTAGCACATTATCAGGCAAAGGCAGATTTGCATAGGGAGACCTCTGGAGGTTATATTGAAAACACTTCACATATTCCTCTAATGTTTCACTAGGTCATGCTACCGTTTGGAATATTTCGTCTTCCAGTGCCCTAGATCTGCAATAGTCTTGATATTTTTTAAGGAAAGCGGTTTTCATTTGATCCCAATCATTTATGGTTCCCCCACCTAGTCCCATAAACCAACACAGGGATGCTCCTTTTAACGTAGAGGGAAACAAATTTAGTTTTTGGGGGTCAATGGTGTAATCATAACCCCGACATAATACATCAAATTCAAATATTAATGCATCTGTATCCTCTGATGTGAGTCCATGAAAGATGGGAATATTTTGTAGAGGGATGGCTTCCATGGGTGCGTTAACAGTTGTGTCAACGATGGGATACTGTAATGTAGAGGTTTGAGGTGCTTGCGGATTGTTGGCCATTTGATCAAATATATGCCAGTACCCTTCCAGGATTTATGGAGCTGGAGAGTTATCCCTAGGATGTCTAAAAGGGTTGGAAATGATCTTAACATCACTCCCTCGGTCTGAGATACTGGGTGTTCCTTGCTCAATTACTACCTGAAGGGATCTTGGTTCCTCTGTTTCCCCTATTTCTCCTCCTCCTTCATGAATATTACAAGAATTCCCTTCCTGTGAGGAAATTGGGCATGAATTTTCAATTTCTTGAAAACTCTGCTCAGTTCCTACCGTTTTGTTGTGGACCTCAGCGTAGGCTACAGATGGTGAGCTTGTGGCCCGAAGGGAGACAATAGGTTTTCTGGAAGCAACGTTTCGGGGATCTACTGATGGCTGAGATTCAACTTTGTTTAAGATGTCGTCTATGAAAGTTGATCGTCTAAGGGTCACCGGTCCCTTAGATTTTTCAGGTAGGGTAGTGTAATTGGATTGTTTTCGGGTTTTTTCTTTTAGTCATTCATGCAAACAATTCAAATGTTTATCTCTACCCTAAGTTCCTAACAATTCTGCTAGAAAGCAGGCGGGGGAGCAGGCATTTTACGTGCTCCGTAGACAGGTTCTTACCTTCCATTTTTAATTCCCAATTCTCTCTCAACAGACAAGCATCAAACACCTACCTCAGTTTTCCGTAATTGTGCTGAAAAGCGAGCGGAGGAGCAAGCACTTTACTTGATTGTTAGTAGGTTCTTATCTTCCGTTTTCAATACCCAATTCTTCTTCAACAACAATTATCATATGTACATCACTCTTTGTAAATGGCTACACTCTCCTCGGCAACGGCGCCAAAATGTTGACTAATAAAAGGTGCTTTTTAAAACTCTTAATTATCCCACATTAATTATCAACCTGAGCAAGTCCTCTTATTTCAAGAGTGTACATAATATGTGGCTGCATTAATTCAGAGAGTAACGTTTCCTAAATCGTAGTATAGATCTTTTAATACAAGAGTAACCAGATGCCTCTAATAAATTCCAATTGCAATTAAAGAAAACTCAATCCTCTAACGAAATCAAATCTTACAGCAATTCAAGTAACAACATCAGTTGAGAGTACAGTAGTGATAACTCATCTCTTCTTAACTGATTTAATCTAAGTCAAACTCAATCTTCATTAAATAATCCAAATAACAATGACATCAATCTGAGAGTCCAATAGTGATAATTAAACCCTTTACAGTTGATTAAATCAATTCGAAAGTAATTCAATCTGCAATGAAGGTAAACGGAATCAAACGACAGTGTTGTAAATCATATAAAGCAGAGATATTCTGTCAATACAAGAAAACAATAAACAACGAAGGAGATAAAATCACATAAAACAAGAAAACTATCAAACCATCACACTTGCGAGAATCAGAAATGTATGGCACAAAGAAAGCAGTTAAATCCACCAAAGGCCAGGCCCTTAGCCGCCAGCGAACACTACTAAGTTACTTCAGATAACGCGAGGGAACAACAACTTCAATTATATATTAATCATCGAACTTAAAGAGCATTACAATATATTCATGTTCTTCTCAACAATGAGAGTCTGTAATTAAAATTACGATTTCAATCATAACAGAGATTCCTCCCCTTCTTCTTACAATCGTCTCCTTTTATAATCAGAAAGGGTAAAAGATAAATGGTAAATGCGATCCCTCAGGATCTCTCGATCTTGAGGGATTCACAACCGATTTCTAACTTCAGACATCCTTTCCTTTCTCGCATTGATCCTTCTAATTCGCCTTTAGCCTTATCCACAACCGTCGTGTTCCTTCCTTTGCCTGTCGGTTTTTGCTGTTCCTTCGTTAGGGAACAACAATTGTCTCTTTTGTTGTTTTCCTGCATAAAGAAGGGTAAAAGTTAGCTAAATCGTAACTGCAAATAATTCCTTAATTTCTTACCATAATTCCTCAATAGATTAACGCATTAATATATAGAAAAGATAAGAATAAAGAAAAAGGATGATGAGATTAATAGTAAATACATACCCATTTCATGACTCAACATACTCCCATGCTCACCCTGTTTCATGGCCTCATGAAAAGCAAGTAATTCGTATGCAGAGTAGTTAAGGAGTAGGCTGGAGAAGGAACATTGTAAAGTGGTCTAAAACCATGATTCTGGGCCAAGAGCTCGAAGATGGGCCCTGTCTATCCTTCAGGCAATTCGTATATAGCCCGATAACCTTCAGCAGGATACCAAATGATGGGGCTACAGAA
Organism: Pinus tabuliformis; assembly: GCA_031772625.1. Taxonomy (NCBI): domain Eukaryota; kingdom Viridiplantae; phylum Streptophyta; class Pinopsida; order Pinales; family Pinaceae; genus Pinus; species Pinus tabuliformis. The sequence continues at coordinate 558,418,199 of CM062808.1, read as the reverse complement.
CCGACATCCTAACCAATAAGGACCTTCTCTTAAAATGAGATTGTTATATGTGACAAAATGGTCTGCAACTAGTTTAAAATTTTTGTAATTAAATGGCTCTCTATCTTGTACACTACTAGTGGAGATTGTTCACCTGAGCTTGGTTGTAGCCAAAGAGCTTTCCTGAATGGAGAGGAAATATTCTACTCCCTTTTGTACAATCTCTTTCTGAATAGGCCCTAAAATTTTAATCACCCCTTCCCTTGTCATCAAACTCTTGTGATTGGAAAGCATTTGCAAAGGGTGCTTGGGTTCACTTCTTACCCAAAGATCCAGTCCATGCTCTTGTCTTTGGAATGTGTTATGAGCCTTGAACCATTTCAGTTGATTGATTGCAAACGAGATAAAGGCTTGGAATTGAACATCTCCCAAAAAAGGGTTGGGGTTCTTTTCCATCTCTTCCTCTAATACAAAATTGTGTAAGTAAAATTCACAAAGCAACCTTTGAACTTTTACCCCATGCTCTTTGCAACAACTTTTAAAATCTTGAATTGTTTTTAATTCTATTGGTTTTCCAGCTCTCACGACTTTGATTTTCAACAAGTAGTATCTTTCTAGCAAAAACAAGGCATAATTATTGGCAGGGGATCTGCATGCCAAGACATCTATATATAGCGAGCAGATAGTGTCTGTTTGACTTATGACCCTATCTAGTCTGAGCTTGGTTTTCTCCAATTTCTCTTCTGCCTTTCGACATTTGTCAAAAGCCTCACTCTCTGCTGTGTTCATGTTCCAAAGCTGCCTCTACAATTCTTGGTATTTTTGTTGGGAGACAGTTTCTTGTTCAAGCCGTTCTAAGGCAAGCCGAGCCTGTGCTAATTCCTCTTGAAGATTCACTATAGTGGGGTCATTGCATGTCATAACATCTTTGGCTTGAATGGTTGTCTGAGTACTTCTGCTATGAGAAGGGATGCCTACTGTCTGTGTTTCTTTATTATGGGAGGTCCAATCCTCCGTCTGGGTAGCCATGTTGTAGGAGGATACCACCTCCGTCTGAGTAGCTATGTTATAAGAGGGTACAACCTCTGTTTGGGTAGCTACTTCTACAACAATTGCATGATGTTCCTTAACAGGTTGAGCGAGTATGGGCTCAGTTTGAGTCCTTGTAGCCCTGATTTCATATAATTCATTCTGAACTGCGCATTATCTGTCTCCGGGCTTTTGTCTGGAACCTTCCCCGCTATCATCTCCTTTATTTTTCTTCTGAGCCTTTTTACAGTTTTCTGAAGCTTCTACTTTTCTTTCTTAAGCTTCTTTATTTTGGCTCTATGCTTTTTTGGAGGAGCAACTGTTATGTCAATGGTTGATTCTTCTAAAGACCCTGGCTGCTCATCCTGACTCTGTTCTAATAGGACTGTGTCTCCAGATTGGTAGTCATTTTCCTGGATTATTTCTACTCCTTATGTTTGGCCTATATTCTCCATGTTTAGGCCTACCTGGCTGGGTTCTCCTGGAGGCATGTCACCGGGTCGGTTCACCTCTTCTTGCATGGCCTCTGCCCCTGTTTCTGCTTTGCAACTTACATTTGCTGATATAATTATGTTGTGGCTAGAGTTCTATAAATATTGGGTTGCTCCCAAATTAAAATTGAGCGGGTTTTCAGGTTGTATGAAATCATTCATAATGCCCAGAATCTGGGCCAATTTGATATCGTGCAATAAATCACCTTGTGGACTCGTGCTTGGTGTTGAGGGAAGTCCCGATTCATTTCTTGGTTCATCTTTGAAATGCCCTGTTTCTTCCTCATGGTCTGATTCAGGGTTATCCTGGCCTTCTATCTGCAAGTGTTGTTCACTTCCTAGGCTAGACAATTCTATGGGTTGGCTAACACTACCTTGAGGATTCTCGGTCACTCCTATTCTTGACCTTAGCCTTGAGGATCGTCTACGCTTTTAGGGTATGTTCCTTGCGAGGGTAGTCCTCTTTCTTTTCGGAACAGGGTTAGGCACAGGCAGAGCTAAACCTCCTTCAATAGCAAATATTAGTTCCTCCCAGCTTGATTGTTGGGCGAGGTTATAGCTAACTATCAGTCTGATCAAGCAGTCGTGGCTTAATACGGTTTCTATGTGTTGAGACCTTCTTATCAATTCAGCGGTGTCATGCAATAGAAAATTCAATAATGCAGGTAAATTCACAGAGCACTTTTGTTTCAGAACTGCTAAGAGTTTAAGTTGACGCGGCCTTACCACGTCTTTTCACCCGTCGCATGTGATGTAATTCTGGATGACTCTTGCTAGTTCTCCCCATGGTTCTCCAAGGGATGATGGTCGAACGCCTTTGCCTTTGATGATCAACTCCTGTCCTTCGTCCTTAAAGGCTTCAATAGCATCCTGCAACTTCAATATTTTATTAGCCCATACGGGTCCTTCTGCTGGTAACCCGGATACTTCTGCTATCATAGCATCTGATACTGTGATTTGCCTACCCCTTACCATGGACTATCCATTCTGTAGATTTCGTAGGAATTCTATGGCAATTTCCTCGTTGGGTGGCTGAAATCGCATAAAGTATGTTATCCACCCTATTCGAGCTAAAATTTCTCTCGCTGCATCAAAAACAGCCAGTATTAGTGGTTCTCTATGCACTGTTCTTCCTCCCATACTGCCTAAATTCTACAAACAGTTAGTGTAACAGAGATAGCACAGCAAAAAACAGAGTCGAGTGATGGGACAACAAATTGTTATAATGGCTATATCGGATGTGTTAGCCTCCTGCTATAGCAGGTTAATCATCTTTCATGATCGACTTTTTTTACATGCCAAATATGTCGTACTATGCATGCTACAATGCTCCATATTTGCTACAGATGACCAGAGAAGTATCCATGAAGGTGTGCCAGTTTTAATGCTACTGCTTTGTTCCAGTTTTGATAAGTAATCCATTTTGATCAGTTTTCAGTTAAGGGTAGGCCAAACAGCTTAATCTTGGCCTCCCTAGGTTTCAATTTCTTATTGTAGAATATAGAGAATAACTATCTGTCCAAACAGCTTAATCTTGGCAGATTTGTAGATAGGTAGAGAAACAAGGGTGCTCAGCAGCTTAATCTGAGCCCCTGTATGCAATAAGTGTAGTTGTAGATAGGAGGACAACAAGAAGAAAAGAAAAAAAAGCTGGGTATGCTAGTTCAAGTGCACCCAAACCAAAAAGAAGAGAAAATGCTAGGTGAGTAGGTCGGGTAGGTAACTTTGTGGTTGCAAAATCATGGCTTGTGATCCATTTCATATTGTCAAGTGTTATATCTATCATATCACAAGTTGAAGGCAGTTGTTCAGTTGGAGGACTTCAAGCGAGGCATGTCTAACTTCCCCTTCCTCCTCTTTCCCCAAATCACTCACTAACTTCCCCTAAAGAGGTCAAGATCTGCTTGATACCTCTTAATTTCATCATTCTCCATATCATCTGCCTTGGTGAAGATTTGCTTCACTAAAGGAATGTTCACACTTCTTCTATCAGTCATTTTCCCCCATTGATAGCCTAAGAAATCATTCTTAGCCCTTTTTCTCATCATTATCATATTAATTACTAACTTTATTATGTAACTCCCTATCTATTTCCCCTTCCCCTACTAAAACTATGTATATAACTCCCCTATATATTTATCCCTCCCCCTGGTTGAAAATAACCATATACATCCTTGGAAATTGCTAAGTTTATCTGAAACTCAGCAAGAATCCTCACTTCTCCCCTCAAACCATCTTCTCATGCATTTTGGACCCTTTCTGATGCATAGAACCCTTCATCACCCCCCTAACTATCTTCCAAATGCATAAGGACTCATTCCTTTGCATAATTCTCCTTCACATGTTTAAAAAATCACCCCTTTTACCTTGGTTTGCCTTTAGAAGGCATGAAACCCCTTTTGCCCACTAAACCCCTCTCAAAACCACATCACTTTCCTCCTAAGTGCCTTTGGACTCCTTCCAAGGCATAAGAATACTCAAACCATGTAAAAACCTTCAAAAAATTGAAAAATCCTCCTTTTCGGGCCATCGGACCCCTTCCGATGCCCTAGAGATCCATTCAAAGCACTTTCATCACCCCTCTGAATTCATTTACCTTTGCATTTTAATAAAATGCATGCTCCGATGAGAAAAGGCTCTATTTGTTCCCCCTCCGATGCGATTTCGCTATCGGGAGGGGAAAGTGGCATGCAACAAACATATTTGGCAGTTCTCTAAAGGCAGGTGCCCTCCCTCCGACGCGATATCGCTGTCAGAGGTCGGGCGCTAAAATGTGTTAACTCTATGGTGCATTGCCGAAAGCCCCGGGCCGGACCCGATTTCAAATAATAAAGGGCCTATATAGCTTTTCGAGTCCGATGGTGTTTCGACGATTCTATGTAGACGCTCTCATATCCCCGCCGATAGCGAAATGCGACTTAGCACCGACCATCGGATTGCCCTCCCAGATCAACGACCCATTTTGATCGGCGGTCACCCCTTGTGTTTGGCTTGCCGAAATATTATAAGGGTGAGTTTATAAGGTTTTCGGGTCGGTAAGGGCCCCGTGCGCAGCGAAAAGGGTGGCTCCGATATTTCGGAGCCGATAATTTATAAAGGGTAGTTTTGAAAGGGATTTCGGGTCCGTTGGACCCGTTTCAAATGCAAATCCGCCGATATGATGGGTTCCGATGGTTCGGACCCGATCTCCATAAAAAATGGGCCTATAGCATTTTGGGTCCGTAGCTATTTCGGCGATCGCACATATGTTTCCCCCCGGTCCCTCCGACTGCGAACATGCGACTTAGCGCCAACCGTCTGATTGGACTCCCAGATCAATGATCCTGATTTAATCGCTGCACTACCCATGTATCGCTCCGACTGGCGGAGCCGAAATAATGAAAAACGCGGCACAATAAGCATTTCGGGTCCGCAAACCAAATTTTTGTAAGTCCGCCGATATGACATCGCCGATGGGCCGGACCCGAAATCCCTCAAGAAGGAGCCTATAGCATTTCGGGTCCGCAACATTTTAGAGGCACTATGTTTTGGGACCAATGGTCTGCCCCGATGCGATATTGCGATGAGATCTGGGCCGTTGGATCGGCCCGCGCCGGATCCAACGGCCAGGATTTAATGATTGCTACAGTGTCCACTTAAGCGCCAAATTTTCACAATTTCGCAGTGTTTTGAGAGCATTTTCATATTATGATAAAATGGCCATTGTTTAAGGTTTGTGTGTAGCGCTCCTGCCCGCCACAACCAATAAGGGAAATCATACATCCTTAAGCCATTTAGGATCGCTCCAAGCCCGGTTTTGCTCCAGGGGGCCAGTCTCGGCCTCGGCACAGTTGGCAACACTTTTTCCTCCTGTTTGCACCATTTTTCAAAAAGTTTAAGGCTAGTTTTGATCGGCCAGAGCGCCGATAGCATTCCAAAGGCCACGGGAACCTTTGCAGTAGTTAATATTGCATTAAAAGGCAGAAAAGGGGCGATTTGACAGCGTAAAGTGTATCAGAGGAAAGAGAAGGCTCAAGTGCATTTCAAAGGGTATCGGGAAAGCGACAGACAGTATCAGTATTTCGGATTCAAAGTAGATGAAGGCAGAAAGGCCCCAGTAGTTATAGCAAAGCATCATTGAGCTATAATGGCTCACCAACTCATAGATTTTGGCCATTTAAGGCAACATGACCACTTGAAGGCAGATTAAAGTATTTCAACGCAGATTTATGACAAGTACAATGGTCCCAGTCGCATTTTGGAGCAGTGTTGCGTCCTTAATTACGCAGTTATCACACAGAGGACAACTCGTGGCTCAAGGCACTCTTTCAGTCCATTTTTGAAGCTGCAGGACCATGTGCAGCCCTAAAGAACCATTTTGATGAGGCTTCTCCCTCATGCGCAGCCGTTTTAAGTTATTTCATGCATTTATTTCCAGCATAGATTAGGATCAATGACATTGACTGTACAGATCTCTTTTGATCTGTTTTCAGAGATATTTTTGAGATATTTTTCCCCCTTGACAGCTGTTCAAGGGAAGTCTGTAGCTATTTTTCTTTATATACCACCCTCTGCACAGTTTTAAGGGTTGGTTGGTCAATAATTTCCTCTAGACTTGCATTCTATTTTCTGATAGTCTCTATAATCAAAGATCGCTGGAATGTTTGGGAGATGAACTGACTGTTGTGTTTTGATGTCTGAAGAGTGACTATGGAATCATAACGCTTCTACATAGCCCAATAAGTGTTTCTTATCTCTGTTTACAGTTTATATGTGTTTATGCCATCATTGTTTCACTATCTAAATAGCAGAAAGAAAGAATAGTTCAGAGCTCACTTAGTTGTATTCTGTTCTCAATTTCTGTGATTTATCTATGTTTTCCTCTGAATTAGTCCTAAATATGAATACTGATTTTCTCATATTTACGCTAGTTCCTTCATATATGAATGTTGTTTAGGAATCCTTGATTTCTCCTATATAAATGTTCATTCACCTTCCCTCTGTTAGCATAATGAGAGCTACTTAGTTGCCTTTCATTCACTGACCTTCGTTCCATCTTTATTCCAGCTCGATATTGTTTTATGTGTAGCTATCCTGCTCTGTATTCCTCTTGTGACCAAGACAACGTAACAGCAAGCCTAATCCACGACTCTGTTATCTCAAAATCAAGCCCTGGAAGGCTGCAGACCAGGAAGACTTCAAGTAACTGTTTCAAACCAATCTTTTGACTAAGGCTTAGCCTCCTTAGCCTGAGAGGGATCTCTCAAAGGGTTATTGATTTTGACTATTAATAAGATGGCTAACTCTTGTGGAATAACATTAACAAATATGAAGGCTGGACAAACATTAAACTAATTTCCATTGGGCCTATGGAGTCAATCATACTTCAGTAAATAATGGGACTACCTTTACATAGAAGTCAGGGCATTTAGCATTTAGATGTTCAGAACACAACTCATATAAAACCACAGTTCATACATGCATACAGGAAGTTAGAGCATGATCAATGAATTCTGAGTGATTACACATATATGCAACTGTAAAAGACATTAAGGAAAGAATAAATCACACATTCTAAACATGGAAATCCCTCATGAATCCTGAGAAGAAAAACAGCCAACTGATATTACTGAATTCTGTCTTTACATAAGCCAAAACAGTACTCTGTTTTATAAAATATCCAACCCTCATTACATCGCTGTCTCAGCTATATATAGAATCCTTATTCTAACTAATTCGAACTTCCTCCTCCAGCATGAGGGGAATTCGATAACTGCCTCTAATGACACCTATCAGCTATTTAACTAACTATTAAATACAATAAAGTGCTGACTGGAGTTTTAAAGAGTTCTAAATTAACTATGACTCTAACTCTATCTTCCATACATAATGACTTCTCCTTGTTCTTTGACACCTCGTCCCCTTTTTGATGTGGCTGAGCTGGATGTTTAATATTCCATATCGAGCTTGAACGCTAAATCCTTTAACTGCTTAGTAGTGTTGGGAGATGTCCCTTGCTTCTCGGTTCCAGTTTTCCTCAAATTTCTCAACTGTACAGCAGCATGTCTTCTAGCTTTTAATAACCCAAAATATGGAACATTGCCACGTTCCTGATGTGTTGGAGGCTGCATCGATGGATATGGGTGCAGGCAAAAGTTCTTTGTATGCAACTCATTTAATACCCTTTGAACGGTGATAAAGTGGCTTTATAACAGAAATTTAACTTAGGTTAAAATATTCCACCCTTTTTTAAGGTACACCTGTCTTGATCTGAACGGCTATTGTAGCTCCATCTGATATCTTGCATATCCTTTAGGTGTCTCCCTTTCAAAATTCCCGCTCATAATACCAAACTGCCTGTCTGCGTTAAAATCATCACTTACAGCAGTTTCGTAGCGCGCTACGAAACTGCTGAATTATTTGAAACAGCTTGCCTTGGACCCGAGATCTTCAGGTCTTCAATCTTCTTCTTCAGAGCTTTATTCTTGGCTCTTAATTGCATATTTATTTTTCTAATGAACCGGGCCTCTTTGATGGCTGGTACTGTCCATGTATGAAATTGTGCATGGCCATCAACTACTGAATTCAACTGATTTTGAAAGGTTTCAGTCCCTTTCCACAGAGCTTTACGATAATTTGTATACACATCTGCATGTTTTCTAACTGCTTGCTTCAATTTGGCAATCTCATATTTGGCTGCTTCTAATTGGCTCTTTATGACTGCTATATTATCTCCTTGAGATGTGATGATTGTTCTGCTTGCATTATTTTGCCTAACTTTCTCGATTGCCTCTATTTTTGACATCGCTTCTTTTACTTGCTTCCTTGTAATAGGTCTTCTGGGTTTTAAAATGAATTCTTCACCTGGCTCATCGAACTTGAGCTTTTTTGAGGCTTTAGACTTCTTGGCAGTTTCTGGTGATGACTGTGTCAAATCAATATGGACTGGTTCAAACTGCTCGAATTCAATGGCCTGTAATAAATCATTCAAGCTTGCCTTGGATGTTGGGCTCTCTTCAACAACTATGGCTTTACCCTTTTCCTTATTTATTTGACCTCTTGTCCTTACCCTTGAGACTGCTTCAGATATGCTTGTTTCAGGTGCAGTCTTCTTATCCTGAGTTTTTTCCTTTGTTGATTGCTAAGGTTGTTCTTGAATGATTAGTGGCTTCACTGGTTTTCTTGGCTGTGACTTGTTTTGCTTTTTAGCTCTTGCTTCTTTTTGAAGTTCAGTTATTGTGAGTTCTCTGACTGGTTGTGGAGTAAGGCCAGTCTTGCTTTGGAATCCAGCCATGAAAATAAACGAATTTCAGTCTCTGCCTATCTTTTGGAGGCCATCCAAAACAAGCAACTTGATTAAACCATGATGAAACAAAGAGAATTCACAGTCCTCTTTCCTTAACTGCACCTTGTCACACATCTTACTCAAACTGCGAAATAGGTAAAAAGGAATGTCTATGGAAACTTTCCCAGTGAAATGTAAAAGCAGTTTGAAATGGTAAGAATAGACCTTATTGTACCTTCCTTCACAGGTCAAGTATTTCTGAATGCAGGTGAGAAGAAGAGCATAATGTTCCTTTACATAATTTATGGGCACTGCTTTTGTTAAGTCTTCGTTTACATATGCTTCCTTTAAAAACTCTTTACAAGGGTTCATATCAAACTTAAAATTTTTAAACCATTCTTCCCGTCCTCTTGGGATCTTTGTCACAGCAGCTATGGCTTCTGGAGAAACTTGGACTTCTAGCATAGCTATCTTTGAATTTAAACCAGTGAAGTTTAGCGCAAATTCTTTGGTTACCTGCGCATGTCCTCCTTGTAGCTTCTTGCAAAAGTTCCAGCAGCTGGCATCTTTGAACTCTTTATTCACGCCTTCATCCCTCAACGCTATATCCAAGCCCTCAGGTTCAGTCCTCTGGCATTTACCGGATCGGTGCTCTTTTCTCTCCATTTTCCTTTCAAAATCTTCACACACACAGAGTCTAACAGCTTCAGTTGCAATGGTGGTTCAATTCTTTTTAATTCAGCCTCGCTTGTAATCAGGCTCGCTTGAAATCAGTCTCGCTTGAAATTCAATTTTTTTTATTGAAACACTTCCATACATAATCAAACAGACAGGTCACTCATGCAGCACTTACAACTATCATAAAGGTCTATGCACGGTAGAATCTATTGGGAATGATATTTCTGTGCATATCAACAGATCTATTAGTGGGGTAGTGGCAAATGAGCGCTCAAACGTGATAGGAGATGTACATAAACTGACATGAGTGGACACAACTGATGACTCACCTACGGACTTGACATTCCGGGAAGGGTTTGCTGCGAAATGCACGAATCCACGATTTCGCAGCGCTGTTAGTTTTAAATTCTAATGATGCGCTGCGAAACGGCCTAATCATAACGCGCTGCGAAATTGCTAAACCATGATTGCGCTGCGAAACTGGCCAATAGGATTACGCTGCGAAATCCCTAAAAGACTCGGTGACTCGGATGAGACAAGACATGACTATGGAACAATGATGGTGGAGGAGAACCAATAGGATTCGAGTATAGTTTAAATCAAAAACTTTAAAACTCCAAATCCTAAGTAAGACATATAAAATGAAATCAACTTGACACAGACCTTTGTAATTGGACTAGGACAAACAACTATATGCATAAAAAAAAATTTAGTTCTAAGTGATAACAGACTCCATTCCCAATGGTTTGAACTTCTCACACTATGCATCCAAACTCTGTTTAAAAGAATCCTCCATCCCACCAAAATCAAAACAAAACCCAAGAAAATCACTAGCCTAAAATCAACCCAAAACAAAGCTAAATTATAAAGAGAGAGCCCTCTCTGATTGCAGGTAGGCTAGGACCTGCAGTCCAAAGATTGGTTTGTGGTTACCTCGGCCGTATCCTTTAAAGAGCTTTAAGGACAACCTGAGTGATAACAGGATGATACTTCATAAATATACATACTGTTATTGAGGGCTGTCATCATATCACATGCTCTGTGATCATAGAATGTCATATCATTCTGCAAAACCCAATGAAAAACTGACAGCATATACATAAGTACACTGGAGATCCCTGCCCCCCTTCGAAATGATAGGTTGCCTTCGATAGAATGAATGAAAGGGTAAAGCGCTGGTGGCGGAGTACAGGGGCGATGAATTGGAAAGGTACGCTTATTATTGCAAGGATCATAACGAATATTGGAGTGGTGAAATCAAGGCTTGTACCCGAGAATTATCAATAAGTGATAGGCTGTCGTGATGTGACATGATAAGGAAAGAGGGATAGTATGCGCTAGAAATACTACTTTACTGCCTTATTCCACGTAAAACTGTTGTGATTGATTTTGGGACATAGTCTCTCCGTAAAAAAAAGAATCATAAGAATAGGGTATTACAATAATTATTAATGTAAAATAAAGCTTCAATACCATCAGCAGAGCTTCTATTGCCTTTAGGCGTCCATAGCCTCGAAAAAGTTGTTTTCTAACCCTTGGAACCATGCTCCTCTATGTATAATTTGGGGAAGTGTCTTATGAAGTCCATAATAGAGACCAATGTGCTGGCTTGGTAACCAAGTGAACACATTGCCATTCACTGGGAAGTAGCGAAAGTGGTCAGGCCAGCTCGTGATGAGACCTCCTGTTTCTAAGGACTTTGTTTATTTATGCATCCATTAGATCATATCCCTGGTGTAGTGGCCATAGTGGGAATGCCACTTCGCTGCTTCCTTATGATCATGGTAGGCTGGCTCGTGACGAGACCCCCTATCCTCCATCTGTCGAAAAACATCATAAAACTTTTTGTTAGTGAATATATGTGTGTATGTATATATATATATATATATTATTAATTTATTTATTTTTGGATTAGTCCCCATTTTATACATGGAGGGTGGCTCATCACTCCTTAAGAGTAAGGATGGCAGAAGAAGTTTGAGATATCAATATAAAAAAATATACCCATAATCTTATTGATAATACACACAGAGGGTTATACAAGAAAGGGTGAACCAGCATGGTATAGATAATCAATAAGTTTGGCTTATAGTGAAAGTGAGAATAGTGAAGTGATATAGATAACTGTGTCGTTTCCTTTTTTTATCATAACAAAGCAATCTTGTTAAAGATGATAGTATTCAAGGTATTTTCCTGTTCCACTAGACTCCATATTTGTTGTCCTTAAATATGTATTGTACCTTTCATGCCATGAAGAGGGTCATAAAGAGTGAGTAGGGATGGTCATGCAAAGGGAAGAAAGGGTGTTCTTCAAAAAAAATATGCACAAAGTGCTATGAAACATAAAAAGGAAACTCTATACAAAAGGTGTTGTTCCTTATAGGGAACAACAAGAAAAGACACGCAAAAAAGGTGTTGTTCCTTAGAGGGAACAACAGTTGTTGCCTGTAAGGAACAACATATGAAAAATTACAGGGAACAACAGCTTTTTCCTGTAGGGAACTAAACGCAAAAGTGTTGTTCCTTATAGGGAATAGCAGTTGTTCCCTGAAAGGAACAACAAAGGTAATGCACATGAAAATTGTTGCTCACTGTAAAGAAACAACAAGGGAAATACACGCTAAACAAATTTGTTGTTCCCTGTAGGGAACAATAGCTGTTTCCTACAGGGAATAGCAAGGAAAATGCACGCAAAAATTGTTGTTCCTTATAGGGAACAACAGTTGTTCCCTGTAGGGAACAACAAGCCAATCTATACACAAAAATTGTTGTTCCCTGTAGGGAACAATAGTTGTTCCTTATAGGGAACAACAAGAAGAAAATGCACACAAAAATTGTTGTTCCTTAGAGGGAACATAAAGAAGAGAGAAAAAAATGCACGCCGAAGCTGTTGTTCCTTGGAGGGAACAACAAAGCAAAACTCATAAGAAAATTGTTGTTCCCTAGATGGGACAACAAAGCGAAATATACACAAAAAATGATGTTCCCAGTAGGGAACAATATTTGTTCCCTGTAAGGAACATCAAATGAAAATACACACGAAAATTGTTGTTCCCTTTAGGGAACAACAAAGGAAAAATATAAAAAACTAATATAAAATCTATTATCCAAGAAAATCCAATCAAGTAGAAAAAAAACAGAAAGGTAACTTTATGGACATATTTCAAAAAAAAGAATAAATTCTTCGCTGGATTGGTGTTATGGGAGGGTTGCCCTCCTCAACAAGAATTTGTATTGTGGGGTCTTCACGTATGTGCTGGAAAAAGGACTCCCTTGTAAGCGATTTACGATAGAGGCACACTCTATGCCCATTTGCTTTAAAAGAGTAACCGGACCCATCAATAGTGGTTAATGTAAGGGTGTCATTATCATGCACCTCCTTTATCTCGTAGGGACCTAACCATCTGGTTTGGAGTTTGCCCAAGAAATCCTGGAATCTAGAATCGTACAAAAGTGCCCAATCACCTTCATGGAATATCTTCTTCTTGATAAGGGCATCATGCCATTTTACTCTTTTTTGTTGAATCAATGCAGTATGTTGAAGAGATAATAGCCGGATTTCATCCAATTCATTAATTTGATGTAGTTTGTTAATTTTTTCTTCATTCAAGTCCAAACCTACCTCTTGAGCTATCCTCAATGTCTGAATTTCAAATTCTATTGGGAACATAAGTTCTTTGCCAAACACTAACTGGTATGGGGAGTATCTTGTGGTATTTATCCATGTCGTTCGATATTCCCATAGAGCTTCTGGCAATCGGGTAGCTCAGTCACGTCTATGAGATGCGACTATCTTTGATAATATAGCCTCGATTACTTTATTGGTACTTTTTACCTGGCCGTTTGCCTGTGGGTGGTATGTGTTGAAATTGGCAACTAGGGCCAAACTCCATGTGGGTCATACTATTTATGGTAGCTAATATTTTTATTGGATCCCTCTCATTGAGAGGTGTAGGATTGTTTTAAATATCATCTGATTCCGATAAGTATTTATGAAGTTATGAATTTATTTATGTTATGGACAAATTGTTGAATCGGCCAGCAACTTATGTAAGCTCAGAAGCCCAACATTCATGTCTATTCAACCTCTACGTTTTAGTATAAATAGAAGAGGACTTCAAGTCATTTCTACACACACTTGGATCTCTTCCTCTCTCTACCTGTCTTTGGGTTTTAGCAGGAGGAGAGATCCTAAGAAAACGTTGGAAAAGTCGAAAAAGCCAAAACTACCGAAAAAGCCGGAAGAGACGGAAAAGCCAGAAAATCTGGAACTGTTGGAAAAGTCGTAAAAGTCGGAAAAGGTAGAAAATCTGGAACTGCCAAAAAAGCCAGAAAAGCTGGAACTGCCAAAAAATCCAGAAAAGCTGAAACTGCCAGAAAAGCTGGAACTGCCAGAAAAGCCAGAAACACTGGAAAAGCCGGAAATAAAGGAAAAGCCAAAAAAGCTGGAAAAGCCAGAAAAACCCAGAAAACTCGGAAATGTCAGAACTGTCGGAAAAGCCAAAACTCCCGGAAAAGCCGGAACTATTGGGAACTGCCGAAACAATTGGAGCATCTGTCTCCGAAGGAAGGCAACATGAGGTATGAGATCATGGGCAACATAATAAGCAGCATGATGATATGAGCATGGGCAGCATAATGATGCATGATGATATGAGTATGGGAAGCATGATGTATGAGATCATGGGCAACATAATAAGCAGCATGATGATATGAGCATGGGCAGCATAATGATGCATGATGATATGAGCATGGGCAACATAATGATGCATAATGATATGAGCATGGGCAGCTTGATGATGAATAAGACCATGGAAGATGCAGGATGAAGATGAGAGCAGCTCAGTCATCAAGGTTCAACACATGTGATAGTCTAGCAAGGTGTCACACGGTAATGTGCAACAAATAGACGAGATGCAGCACTATGATAGGTAAACGAGTCACCTTAGAGAATCAGTTGAAGCAATATGTCTTCAGCTGATCTCATGCCGATATCAAAAGTCAAAGTGATTGACTTCTATTGTAAATGTACTATCTCTCTCACTTTCTCTGTTGAACTTTGAATAACATAAAAGAAGAATTGATCAAGGGTTTCCCCACATTGTGCGGTTTGTCCCTTGCTAGCGCCACATCTTGTGTCCTCTTGTCTTGGCTTGTCTTTTGTGATTTATATTTATGTTCTATCTACAGTTCAATTTATGCTAATGTGGTTGCTATGTGAAAAAGAAATTGAAATAAATTGCTTTAGCATAGAACATACCTAAAATTAACATGGTATCAGAGCTGAGATGAAGACAATTCCCAAGCAAGAGTGAAGGAGCAATCACCAAAGACAGTTGGGACAAGACAAAAGGATCAATGGGTTGCTCATAATTCACCCAGGGTGAAGTCGAAGCAGAGAATGTTATCAGAATGGCACAACGGAAGATCACTTCATTGGGAAGTTCAAATCTAAGGGTGGAAGGAAAGGCAGATGCCTTGGTTGCAATAAGTTCGGCCATCATGCAAAGGAGTGTCCAAATAGCAGAGACATATCTCTTGATGAAGATAACAATCATTCCAAGGACATCTTCAATGATCAGAGGAATGCTAAGTAATGCAGGTCATCAAGGAAATGGTCGACTCTTCAAAGAAATCAAGGAATCCCAGATTCTCTTTTATGTACTTGATCACAAGAAGAACCTGGTGTCGATCTCGGAAATGGAAGTTTAAGGTTTCAGGGTGGCACTCATCTATGGAAAGATACGTGTTTGAAAATAGATTTTTTGAAGATGTTTTAGAGTTCAGGGTTGTATCAAGTCCACTAGGGCCCATGTCCATTGACTCAGCACCGGAGGTCTATGAGTCAGATGGTGATCGGGATGCCTGAATTCAAAAAGAGCATGAAGGTAAATGTTTGAGATGTACCGAAGGAAAATCTTACAAGGGGACCATTCCTCTCATGTACAAAGTCCACAGGTTTGGAACAACTTGTGGAGTTTGAGATACATGAACGGGAATCTCATGTATACGAGTGGAAGAAAGCCCTCTACGACTTGAAGCAAAACACCCCAGGTGTAGTATGAGAGGATTGATAGTTGTTTGATGACACTGAGATTCACTAGGAGTGAAACCGATCCAAGCCATTACTTGAAGGTTGTGGATGATAGACCTCTCATACTGGCACCTCATAAGGACAACCTATTTCTGACAGGTGCAAACCCTCTCATTTGTAGAAGTAAGAGGGAGTTGGATTTCGAATGTGGAATGATAAACTACAAGCCTGTGACTACCTCGAGGATATTAACTTTCAAAAGTTATATGGTAGTGATGTCAGACCAGATTTGGGAAATGCCTCTGAGTTTCATAAACTCAATCACGTTGATGTTCTTGGTGAACTCCCGACATATGTTTTGTAGTTAGCATGGTAAGCTCATATTTGGTTGAGCCTCACTGGATTGGTGCCAAGAATCCTCTGAGATATCTTCGGTGCACAATCTCTCATGGATTGAGATACACTGCCGGAAATATGAAAACTGCATGATTATTCGAATGCTAACTGGGCAGGCAGTGTGGAGGATCACTAGAGCACTTCTTAGTGTTGGTTCTCTTTGGATTCTGCTTCGATATCATGGATGAGCAGGAAGCAGAAATCAATTGTTATAAGTACAGTCGAGATCGAATACATAACTACGAGTATGACCTCGTATGGAGTTGCCTAGTTGTGGAAACTCTTCAGTGAGTACACATGATGAATACCACTGTGATTCTCTGTGACAACCAGAGGTGGGATTCGATTATTGAGGAATCCCGTATTCAATGATTGCTCCAGTAGATAGACATCAGATACTGCCTTATCTGGGAATATGTTGTAGTTTGACTGCTCCACGTTGCACACAATCTCTAATGAAATGATATCATATATGTATGTGTTTCGACCTGTCATGGAACATTAGATTTTTAGAGAGTCTGATGCAATTTTTATTATCACAGTAGATATTGGTCGCCTCCATTCTCTGCCCAAATAAGATCACGAACAAATTTCAAATCCATATAGCTTCTCTTGTGGTTGTGCTAGTTGCCATATACTCTGCTTCTGTAGAGCTCAGTCCTACTGACCTCTTCTTCCTATCGCACCAAGAAACCACCCCCACTCCACCCCTAATCCAATGCTAAAGCAACACCCTGATGTGCTCTTTCTGTCCACTAAATTGCATCTGTGAATCCACATAGTTTGATACCATCACCTCGATTAGACCTCAATCCATACTCGACTATGTTGTCCAAATATCTTAGAATGTGCCTTGTTGATGTCCAATGCACTCTCTTTGATCCCACCATAAACTAACTGAGAGTGTTAATCACAAAGAAAATATATGGCCTAGTGTTGACCAAATACATGAGGGAACTGATAAGTTGTCTATACAAGGTGGGGTCAATGTCCTTGTCCTCTTATGCATTTATCTTTCTCTAGCTTGTGATCATAGGCATAGACATGGCTCTACAATCCTATATCTTGAACTCTTCAGAATCTCTGTAGCATATCTGCCTTGACCGAGGAAGATCTCCCCGTCCTTTTTCCATACTTCCAAGCCTAGAAAGTAATGCATCAGCCCCAAATCCTTCATGTCAAATTCTATTTCCAGATTCCTCTTGCAGTTCTTTATGAGCCCTGATGACCCTTTCAAGAAGAGGTCATCCACATACAACACTAGGATGAGTGGTTCATCTTCTACCATCAGATAGTAAAGGTTGGGATCTATGTCACTCTTGACGAATCACATTTTCTACAAGTAGTTGTTAATCTGATCATACCATGCCTTGGGAGCTTGTTTGAGCCTGTATAGAGCTTTTTCCAGTCTACACACATGCATGCCCTCTCATGTGTCTCGAAGCCCTCTAGTTTTTCTATATATACCTCGTCCTCTATCACCACAACAAAAGATTATCTATTGAAGTGCAATGTACTTAGTTTAGGATCATCTCTTCACACAAGGTTGCATTTCATAATATATCATATTATAGAAGATGAGATTCATGAGCAGTTTACTTCAAATTAGGATCGTACCTACCTACGAGTAGGACAAAATGTGTACCATTCACACAAAGTCTTATATGAACCACCATTTATTGTACGTACACTAACCACACAAATTCGTATTCCTCATCATTCATCCTCTTTGAGCCTCTCTTCTTCGCTGACATTTTCTAGCAAATTGGAGAGATATAAAAACCATTCAATACAACAAAGCGCAAACAATTTTATAATTAAATGTAAATGTGGTAATTCTAATTGAAGATAAATGATAGATAACCTTAGGCTCTTACTAAAGAATTGACGCCTCTAGTATCATCTTCTTCCCAATGGCAACCCCTCTTTACTTTTTACAGATTATAACACATTGCAAATCATGACCAGGCCAAACCAATAGGCAACTAACTGTAAAAAAAAATAAAGGAAAATGAGATTTACAGTCTTAATATTTCCTTGCATGCAATTTCATTTTGAAATTTAAAAATAAATCAATCAATAAATAAAGAGGGTTGAACCTCTCCTTAGAATAGTACCATGAAATAATTCTTAAGGTTATATGCATGTTATTATCTACCAAGTTAAACCATACCCACTCCTCCCTTGGAGTTGTTAGCTTCATAGAAATCCAAATCTATCTTCTATTAAATATCCTATAACAAATTAAAATCGCCTAGGAAAAGACACACACAAAGGAGAAAAAAAACAAAAAAACAAACTAATATTAACCTTGATGTAGGGAACAAATAAATTGCAATATTAATACAACTCACAGGTACATAATCATCAAAATCTTAAAGTTAAATTTAATACAAAACTCACAATGAGTAAAATAAGGGCATGGTTAGCCTTTTACCTAGACCCGAGTGACATAATCAGAATGTGTAACTATAGATTGATAGAATGTAATAAAAAATGTGCACTACTTGATGATAGGGTCAACCGAAGAATGTACGTACTTATTTTTCATCTTCTTGGCTTGTCATTTCATCTCCTCAATTTCCTAGGAAAGTTTGAGAAAATAAACACCACCTCGGACATATTGAAATAGATAGATTAAGATATTAGGGACAAAATAAGAATCATCGATAAAAAATAAAAGCAAATGAACCATAGAACAATTACTGGGGCTCTATGCATAGCCATTATCCAACAGGGCACTTCCAATTTTTTACATAGTTATTAGTAAAATAATTAGAATATATTGATTCAAAAGTAAAACAAAAGAACAAAAGCATACCTGCCCAATGTAATAGAAATCCAACATCAATGGTTTCATCTTTACCTATCTATTTTTTCTCTGCATCCTGCATTAAAGTAAAATTTGACATACATTGCAAGCACACTAAAATTATGAAAGGGGAAAAAAACCAAAAGCAACCATTACAACCTAAAAAAATGAAAAAATCAATAAAGAAAATGGACTATAAAAAGTAATATGCATGACCATGCAGTGGAGAAAACACATATAACCCCCCCCCCAAGCCCAAAAAAAACAGAAGTCACGTTGTAGAGCTCAAAAAATGCATGGCCATGCAATGGAGCAAACACATATCAAACCCCCCAAAAAAAGACACACAGAAGTCGTGGCGCAGATCTCAGAAAAATGTTGGCTCTGAAATTCAAAGTATTTTGGCTGTGAGAATTTCTTACATCCTCTTCCTTTCACATAGTTAAAAGTGTTTTTTTCTTTGTCAGCATTGCAGAGGGGGTGGGCATTTTGAATTCCAATTGAACAACCATGTCTCCATAAAATTTGAAATCACTGGAATTTAACTTTCAAATGATATTGTTAGGCCTCCATTTTGTTTGGTTTTACGTCACTTTTTGTTTTGAAATACCTCATGCTTTCACTTAGTTCCTAGGGTTATTATTGTCATTTTGTGCATTATAAAGTAAATATTCACAATTTAGCACATTCCCCTTATTTCAACAAGATTTAACATTAAAATCATTATTGATGATAATTTTTGTGCATGCATGTCTAAAAATGTGTAACACCCCTCCGTTGTATGTAACACTCTATTGACCTAAGCTAAGAAAAGCTAGGTCTGAGATGTAACAATGAAAGTAAATACTTTTTTTTAAATAAATAAAGATAATCACTTGGAAAATGAGACACCAAGAGATGAGATTCTTGCCAAATGAAATCCCATTGGTGAATGGGAATAGATATTATTTCATGATAAGGCTTCTAGATTCAATTCTAGATAAGCTTAATGGATTGGAGATAAATATTCATTAAGCTACTTAGTTGGAGAAAGATGCTAAGTTAAAATATATATATATAAAATCTTTGAGGGAGAGAAAGGAAACGTTTTATGAGGAAAAACCTCGTAGGAGAGAAAGGTGATCTTTTCTGGGAAAATCCTAGGAAAATGGATAAAAAAGATCCATAAAAGCGGGACGCCACTAATGGAAACCATATCATGAAAGAGAGTATTAAATACCCATTGAAGAGATCAACAAGAGGCAGTTGATCCATGGCAAGAACTCTCGGCTTGGGGGTGAACTGGAGACAACCAGTTCTAGGTTGGGTGGCAGTGCTCGGTTTTCCAAGTGACCTCCTTTCCGTATTTTGATCTGCTTCAAGTGCATGGGATGTACTGTATGTTTGCTTCTCACTCCTTATGTGTCAAATCTCTCAGCATATGTGTAAATTTGCATGTGTTATCTTTGTTTATGGGAATGATTGAATACTTATGCATGTGGGCACTAGTGAATGTAAATTAACTCAAAGTGTGTAGTTAATGATGGGATCATAATAGGTGATTATTAATATTGAATTAAGGAGGTAGGTGACCAATGGTATCTGTGTCCCTATGTAAAATTTAATGATAGTGAGACAACTATGTATGATGAATAAATATGTTTTAATGTTTGTAGTTGTATAGCCAGTGGTTTTGGTTATCTAGGCTATGCATTATGCATCGTGAGGAAAATTGCATCCACTGAGGCTCTTTTTAGCTAATTGTTCATATTACATAAAATATATATATGTTAGCAATACATTCGACTATGGCAGTATGACTATGATCATGATAGGGGAATGCTAGCTATAGTATATTTATGATAACATTTCTATTAATGCTAGTGTTGAGTTAGCAAAGGAAGGAAGTTTTTATGCATAATCTTATCTGGTTGAATGCCCATGATGGATTTGTTACTCTGAGTTGTAATACATGCATAAGAGTGGATTTGGAAGGTAGTATTAAAGTCCATTCATTGAACATAAAAGTCCACATCTTGGACCTAGTGGAGCACAATAGGTAGTGGTGGTATTTTGTCACGGGGGTATGTGACAAATGGTATCATAGCCCTAAGTTCAAACATTGTGGCCTAGGGGCCAATCCGCTTCTATAAGATATGAATGAGTTGTAGGTCCTAAATTAGGTCTTACGCTTAAGTCTTACGCAATTAATTAGCTTAATGAAGGATTCCGTTATAAATTACCATAAGACAAATATGCCAGAATCCATAACAGTGGAAATTAAATCCTAAAATGATTTATTGAAGGGGTTGTTCACAGAATAGGATATATAATTAAATATGCTATATATATTATATTGATTAATTCAAATCAAAAATGACTTTAAACTAAGGTCTTAAGCAATATTCAATATTTTATAACTTTCCAAGAAAATGAAGTGATATATATTAAAACATTACAATGAAGGCGATACTATGATACGCTATGTTTAAAGGCCAATACAAAGGTACTGATAAATGGTTTGATTAATATTGCAAAGGTCATATTTGACAAAGTATGCAAGGATTATATGTATAGCCATGACGACATTTATATAAAATAAAAAAGTGTTCGGTATTTACCATGCCTATGGCATTAATCTAGCAACTTGATTTAGTCTCATAAGTGCATGAGTGCTCTAGTGTGTTGATATGAACCATTAATACCGCGGATCAAATTGTGTAGTGTTAGTCAAAATTATAATGAGCATGAATACATTTAGGATGTAAGCTACATAATCCGAACGATAAATTTACCAGTACACGCTGACAGTTCCATGTGTCGAATTATTCGAAGCCGCGTGCTTCTGGATTTTTGGAATTTTGGAATATTCGAAAATACTACATAGTTCAAACCAAAGTAATCTTATGCACGTCCATTTCATTTAGGGTTAAATAACGAATTCATCTGGACGTACATACACAGATTCTTTTGATCTCATTCTTGTTGATTAATAGCTTTCATCCAATGCAAATTGGGCTTGGTTATTAGATTGAGCCAGATTTGGGGCAATAACTCAAATCTTATATATATACATATGATATCAGATATGAGATTATCGGTAAGGTTACTGAATACTGTAACAGTTATGGGCTCAAATAAATCTGCTAAGAAGCCTTTCGAGTTGGTTGGATTAGTCATTTGGGTAATGTTGGGAGCAGTGGCAATCAACCATGTGCCATAAAGTTCAGTGAAAACGTATGTTTTAAAGCCAACGACACTTTTTCTAGCTTAATGGTCAAGGAAATATCCTTGTGGACTGTTGTTACCTTTCAATATCGCTTTTCTGCTTGTTTTTATCCACGGATCTAGAGTGGCAACTGATGTTTCCCTCTCTGCGCAGTTGGAGGTGTTCGAATGCAGATTAAGTTGCCACCAAATCCTTCCAAGAGTAATAGTTATCCTAGTTGACACACTTTAAAAGCAGTCAGTGGCTATCTTGATTGTCACCCCTTTCATGTTTTTTCACATCCTATAAAATGTCGAGAATAGAGAGACCGATTGGCTTACTGCAAACCATTCACTGACCCTTGTGTGGCCCCCTCTTGTTCTATTACTCTTCTCCTCCCCAAGTTCTGGGAATGGCGATCATACAAGAATTAGAGGTAGAGTGATGGGCCTCTAAATTAGACATAAATTAAGGCCCATGCCTCTGAATTAACATAAATTAAGGTGCATCTGACTATCCTTCAGCACATTAAACCTATATTTTTGCATTAGATAATGTATTTTTAACTTTAATATATTCATTAGGAAGGTTTATGAATAATTGCATATTTGTGCCTAATATTATTCATTTTTGTGGAATATTATGAGAATATTAGGCAGATTATGAAGATTTGGAGGAGATAATTTAGGGACTTGCTCCCTACTACAGGGGGATGAATATTAAATAATAAATCAACAAGATATTATCGAATTATGGCATAGATTTTGGAACTTCAATTATTGATAAAATCTAGGAATGTGTTATCTGCCGTTTAATGTAGATTCCTAGTATTGGTAACTAGATCCACAAATCAAGAGATTTTGGTGGGGAAAGCTTCCTATTTTCATGGGGAATGATTCATAATCATTTTTTATAAGTACCAAGTTGAATTTTCCTCTAGGGGTATATTTTGATTAGTCCTCTTGTGGAGGGAACTCGTATTTTTGCAGCTACATTGTATTTTCTTGCAGAGATGTAATTGTATTGATGAAAATAATGAAGATTGGTGTCATGTTCAGCTTCTAAATATTGTTCTCCTCCATAGGACTCTGAGTTTCCTTGGGCTTGGCCATCCCAGGAGCCTCAAGGTCCTTTCGTATCATTTGTTTTTATTCTTTTCACTTATTATTCACATAAATATTTTGTTCTTGTTTCTCTCTATTTTTGCATTTAGTATTAATGATTTCTTGTTGTAGGAATGGGTTAAATGGTTGATGTAAGTTATTTTACAAGATCACAAGAATCATTTAATCCTTGAAAAATATTTGGAAGTTCATAGTGATCATTGAGCTACTTGGATTAGTTTTCTTATTCTCAAATCTAGATTTTTGGAACTCCTTTGTGGCAAATAACAGTAAATTTCTGCTATTTTTTAGAGCATGCTAACAAGCTTCAATTGTGTTGATTCCACTTGCATTATATCAAAAGAAAATTCTAGTTAATAAAAAAATTTACTCCATTGCATTTTCACTTGATTAAGTTAGGCATTTGATAAATTTACTAGCTCATTAGTTCTCAAATTTCTGGATTTTAGACTAGTAATTTTATGTTATCTTTCCCATGTATAGATGAATTTTTCGATAGATGCAAACAATAATGTGTGTTGTTGCAGGAGATTCTACATTATAGGAAGACCTCATATCGTTCGCCTCATCCACCCATGTCGCCAAAATCCACTAAAATCTGAATCTGAATTCTTGTTTTATAAGCAAAATTATCATTTCCATTGAGCAAATCTACCCATCTTGAAGCCCTTTCTTGAGTTCTACGTAGTGTCCACCACCTCCATGCCTTATTCTTCCATTATCCACCTTTTCCAAGCTCCATTCCACCTTCTATACCACTTCCTAAGCTTTCAGCGTATTTTTTGTAATAAAACAGGGGATCCTGTAGACATTCTGTAGGAACTAGTACATCATGTAGGAAATCCTTTAGCGGCCTATCTTGAGCTCGAATTGAGAAAAATCATCATTTAAGCTAGGATTAGGCTCTACTTGATCTCCAAGCCATCAAAACCATTGTAACCCCTCTTCCTCCACACCTGTCTCCCCTGCCAAAGAACAAGGAAAGATTAGCATTTGCATTTATAAAATGAAAAGATAAAGAAAAATAGTTCTTTTTATTTCTTAATTAGCACATGCATGTAAACGTTAATACTCCCTAGATCAGATTCCATGCCCAGTTAGTTTAAATCTTCACATGTGATAAATAGGGTTAAGTTAGGTTTCTTTTACATATAGTTCATGATCTTTATGCAATTAGAATACGTTTCTTTCCTTGTACTTTATTTCTTGCAATAAGTTAGGATTTCCATTTCGAGTAGTTCATTTTCTGCAATTAGTTTAGGATTTATTTCGGTACATGCACTCCATTACATCATGATAGCAAAGGAATGACACATTGTATGTTGCACATATAGTGCCAATACCTCTTAAGTTTGTACGGATCCTGGGTTGATAATTAAAGTTGATAGCCTTGCGAGTTGTTGCATTCTTGTTGCAATACCGAGGCTCATCACTTTTTGGCGTTGTTTCCGGGGAGCTATTAAAGTATGCATTGTTTTATTCCCTACTTGATTTATTTCTTTTTACATTTTTCAAAAACAAAAAAAATATTTGCATTAGGCATGTTTCATTTCAAAACTAGAAAAATGCATTGCAATAGTGTTTTCATTTTATCATAAAAACAAAAAAATCTCCAACACCAACCCACCCCCCCCATTTGATCACGTGGTGCAGTGAGAGCCATATCACCATCCACTTTTGTACGTAGAAGAAGAAGAGATGTCAAAGAATGTAGAATAAATTGATGGAGAAGATAACAATGAGGAAGATCCTCTCGGATTTCCCATTCAAGATACTGATGGTAGTGTGCACATAAAGAACATCCCTCCATATTTTCTTCTGAAATTTCATGGTCTAACGTCAGAGGATCCAAAAACCTTTCTATTTGAATTTGAAAACCTTCGTAGATCTTATGGCTACTTATAGAACACTCAAAAACTAATATTGTTTCCGGCAACATTGAAGGATAAAGCTCTTAAATGGTTCATGAGTTTGGGGACTAATTCAATAAGATCATGGAATGATATGCAAAATATATTTCTGGAAAAACATAAAGATCATTATCTTAAAGAAGAAATATTTATAATTAATCAAAGAGAAGTTGAGAGTCTATAGGTTCTAATAGAGAGGTTCATGTATAATGTTAAGAGGGAGAAACTACATCATTTAGGATCTGACACACTAAAAACCCTCTTACTTAGAACAATTAGGGATGAGTGGATTGATCTACTTGATCTCATGAGTAGAGGTGATGTACACCAATTATCATTTGAAGAAAATTTTAAAACATGCAAACACATATGAAGAGGAAGGGGAAGAGTAGGTAAATCAACATCAAGGTCAGTAAGTCAAGCTAAACTTGGAAATTCGTTTGATGATTTTAAAACAGAAATTCTTAACAATCTAACCAAACAAGTAGAAATGTTAAGAAAGCAAGATGAAGAAAAAGAAGATGTTGATATTTGTATTTTCCATGCAGAATCACATGATGTTAAACATTGTCCATCATACCAAGGTTGAGGAAGTTTGCCAAGAAGACAATGGAGCAAGTCAATCACCAAAGCAACTATGTTTTGTAGCTTCAAAAATACCATGGAATCCTAGTCAACATAGTATGATGCAAGAGCCTAATTCATAATTTCAAGGTTATGCATATTCACTTCAAAGTAATTAGAACACACCCTTTCCTTGGCAACATTGGTCATCTCAACCCCAAAACCAATCTTGGCAACAAGGTTTGCAAGGAAATTATGAGACATCCACAATATCCTCAATATCCTTAATACCCAATTCCATGTTATCCTAACCATTCACCTATACCACAACCACAACCCAATCACATCCATCTCAAATATCCACTCCCACTCAACTATCTGTACTGCCATTTCCAAACCCACACATTGAAGTAACTTAGCCCACTTGCAATGTTGAGGTACAACACTTTCAAACATCTCCTCTTGAGCTCAATGGTATTCACCATAGCTCAGGAAGAGTATTTCAAAAAAGAGATTATCTTGATATCATTGAAGGACCACATCCAGAAGAAGAAAATACAAATGAGAAGACCAAAGAATCATGGGTTGCATTTAATGAAGAACAGACATCAAAAACAGATATTGAGAAAGCTCCCTCATGGTTGCCATCAAATCCTCAATGTATTCAAGAGAACAATCAACAAAAAGAAGAATATTTAAAATTTATGGTAGAAGAAGACGTGAAGAATGATCCAGATAAGTAAGAAAACCAAGGACATCAAAGTTATATTGAGGTTTGGATCCAGAAAATCAACAAGTTGGAGCATCACTCTCTTCTTCAACTATGCTTGATCCTTTCAAAGTCAAATCATTTGGTCTCTGAAATCCAGGTACATGTCAAATCATATATTGCAAGCCTACACATCAGTTTGTTTGTCATCTTGATGTGCACATGGCTCCATTGGAATTATTCTTATACTTGAAAGTGATTTTGTTTTTCAAGTACAGTAGGGCAAAAAAAAAAATGAAAAATAAGAGAAAGAAAGTAAAATCTCGAGTGAAAACCTCCTTTGAAGCGCCTGAGATTGGCTCATTGACTGAAAACCCCACTAGGTGGTCAATGGCTTAAAAAAAAAAAGAGAAAAAAAGACAAGATCCTAGGTGAAAACCTCCTTTGAGGCGCCTAGGTAGACGTACTAGTTGAAAACCTCATTGAGGCGGTGTTGATGCCTCGAAAATCGTTGCATCAACATTGGGGAAAACCACCAGGTCCGGACCTTAAAAACAGTGCCTTTTCCGTTTGGTGTGGTGGCTCCGACTGGATATAATGGGACCAACGTCCCAATGATTTATAAATGGGATGGATAAGTGATCGATTTTCTAATATCTAATGGAAATGATGGATGATTTATTCTACAATGCAACAATATAAATAATTAATCTATCCCGGGAAATGTTTTTCTTAGTGCAATTTTTTTATGATTCTTATTGACAAGTAGGTATATAGATGACCCTACTTGTAAACAAAAATATTTATTCATATGATAATTACTTTGTTCAAGTAGTTGAACAAAGTAATAATTAAAATGTTATCACACTAATCTTTATATATTACTGATATACATACATATGAAAAATAACAACTCTTAAACATGCAATAATGATAAGTGAAAGAATTGTTGTAAGAGCATATACATATATCAATAATAGCAAAATTAAATAAATGATGGTTCACATAAAAATATGAAACAAAAACATAGATAATAGTACCATATGTGTTTGGGTCTCCTCCAATATAAATTGCATTCAGATCCCGCCTTTGAACTTGGAAACACTTTTACAAGAAGCAATAATGCCTATCACATAAAAGTATTCTTCATCAAAACTCGGAATTCAGGTCCAGTTTTTATAAAAATAAATATATCAGAAGTACAGTAGTGCAACTTCTGATCCAAGCCATAATACAAAAATTTGAGAACCCTTTGTAAAAACATGAAAGGGTCTATAAATACTATCTAACTAACAAACTATGAAATAAAAATGCTATGTGCTGGTATAACCAAATCACAAATATGTGAAGATCTTCTCGAAATAGATGTGCTGCAGTCGGTCAGAATGATTCACTGTATTGGCTGCTTATCTTGTGACTTGAGCTGACAAATGGCAAGCATCGGTTGAAGTTCTGGTGGATGACTCATTCGTGAGTGTAACTGAGCTGTGTAGGTGGCATCAGAAATTTCGGGAATCATATGGCCGATTGCATCGGTGAGGCATTTCATTGTTGTCCGCTGACTGTGTGGTTTAACAAGGAAAAACCAAAAGGTTTCCCATGTTAAAGTTTGAATACCTGCAATCAATCTTTCCCTCTGCTCCAGCTCCTGTTTCCATGTCTGTTCCAATGCTTTTATTGATGGAAGTTTCCCTGGAGAACACTCTGTAATTAAATTTGACAAATAAAGAGTATCATTAATCAATTCAACCAGATTATTCGTTTCCGATCTGCATCTTGAAGTCGCTCTTTCTACCTTCATTAGTTGAGATTGTCATTCAGTGAATAGGATTTCTTTATGCGATTCCAGAATTTGGGGTAGATTAGCAGCTTTTCCTTCTTCGGTTTCTTGCGAGGAGAGAAAATCTATTAATCTTTCATCTGCTTGCTCTAAATTTAGTCTTGCATCAACTGATTTATCAATCATAGATGAGGAAATTTCACATAGAGGAAGAGCGAGTGAGATATTATGACACAGTAGGCTCAACTGTTTAGACAATGCCTTGGTAATTTTTAGAGCCTCTGACCTGAATTCTCCCACTTGGGGATATTCTTTGATTCTTTCAATCTGGAGTGATAGTTGAGCGATCTATTCTTCTTTTGATTTTCTCAACTGTTCATTTATTAATTGTAATTTTCTCAATGCTTGGGATAATTTCTGCTGCTTCTGAATTGCATGTTGATCAATCCTTTGTTTTTCTTTGAGCAATTGCTCGTTCAATTGGTTATTTAACTGCCTCTGGACTGCCAACTGTTGTTCCAACTGCTTTATTTTTTGTTGTTTTTCTTGTGCCGGTATTTCCAACAAAATGATCGCTTGATCTTTTTCTTTGAGCAAGTAACTGAGCTCCGATGCTTTGTCCATTGTTATTGTTGTGTATGCTCCAGCATACTAAAAAAGTTTAGTGAAATCTTCAGAAGGGTTAACTTCTTCTCTCCATACCACATTTGTTATCTCCATTTGTGAAGTCAAAAGAGGAGATTGATCAACTTTCCTCTTTTTCCTTTGTCTTTTGACTACAACTCTATACTTAGGGTTGTAGAAGGCATCCAGTGGTGGTATTTCTTCTACATGCAAAACAATTTCATCGGAGGGTTTTTTGGGGATTATTTCTACATCCTTGTGAGTTATGGGTGGGCTGCTAGTTCCTTCAGTCGGAACTGTATTGATTTCTGATTTCTGACCAATTACCTCAGGTGTGCTAAATCCTTGAAGGTTCTCAGTATTATTGATTATGGAATCAAATTGTTGCATTTCCTTGATCAATTTTGGATTAACATAAATGCTTGAATCAATGAGTTCACCATTTTTTTCTTGTCCCTGTTCCTGCTCTGGCAATTTTTCTTTTTCAGGGATCTTCTCCTCTACAGGAGTCTTGTCGGCAGCTTTCTGTTCACTTTCACTCTGTGGCTGATCAATCGGAGTTGTAGCTAATAGGTCTAAATGCAGAGTTTGCAACCTCTGGGCTCTGAGCCTATTGAATGTTTCTAACCCTTCTTCTCCATATTTGATCCTAGCCAATCCTTTAATCTGAAAAAATATTTCAGCTGAAGAAAATAAATCATCAAAGACATCTGCTTCATGATCAAATTTGGCAAGTTTAGCTTGAGAGGTGACGTTATAGGCAACCTTCCTTGGGTCATATTGCCTATTTGGAATAGTGGCAAGATTCAACATTTGAATCTTCTATGCTTCTTTCTTTGCATGCTTGTAATCATGGAAGGTAAAAATGCCACATCGTAGGGGGAATATAGGCCACATTTGTTTCTTGGAATCTTTAAAGGTTCTTGATGTTCCTGAAATTGTTATTTGATATGCCAATTCTCGGGCTAACAATTTATCAGGGACATAGAGAGAAAGAACATGAGGATTAGTGAGACTGCTAAAAAGCCTCACATAGGTAAATTTCTCCTCTTCGAACTAGCTACGTACCGATGTCAGGTCAATTGCTGCTTTCTGGGATATCCTGGGGGCAGACTTAATGAAAATAGAATAATATATAGGTGAAAAAAAACCATTGCAAATTCGATACAGGTGATTTTTATAGTGTGCCTTCCACAACTGCTTGTGATAGATATGAATAGGGTTGGAATCTTGGGAAATCCACTTCCATCCGAGTATCGGGAATTCAGAATTAAAACAAATAATATCCAGAATATATGCACTGTAGTAGAAAGGGGGAATGATCCGAGAAGTTGTAAATGGTTTTCTTCTGTATTCTAATATTTCAGTGGCCAGTTTATCGGACAAAATATTTGTCCAATCCATAATATAACCATTAATTGCAGCATCCATTAGCATGACCATATCTATAGAAAATTTTGCAGAATCATGTTGTCCCCACTGCCTACACATCATAGCTCCAGCGTAGCAATAAGGAGAAGCTAGTGAGTCGTCAGAATACTTACCCAATGAATCATGCTTATGATTTTCTAAGAAATGCCTCCAGTGCTTGATCGGGTCTGATTCCAAGTCATTTTCCTTTGCAAATGCTTCCAAGAATGCCTTGTTATAGCGCTTCTCGGGCTGAGGTAGATGGTACATTTGCCTGAGATCTTCAGGTTTGGATGACCCGAATATCCTTCCATCGGTCGTGGAAAATGTTCTATCTGAAGTTTGGATTTTCTCGACAACCAATCTAACCACATCTGTGTATGGAAAAATTTTGGCCCGCGCTGCTATTTTGTGAAGGTATGAACATGCCAATTCTTTGAGTCCCCTCTGACTTGTTGGTTGAATCAGTTGTGGCTTCCTCTAATAATTCATTGGGTTCCTCTGCTTCTATCAAATTGTAGATGCTTTCCCAACTAGTATTTCCCAGACCGAGACATGTTGTATCTGAAATTAATCCTTTCTTGCTCGGTCCTGGTTCTTTAGCCATAGGGGTTGCTTTTGTTATAGGGGTTGCTTTGGCCTTCTTAGATTTCTTCCCCATCTTTTCTGGATTCATGAGTTCTGAGAAACTCTGCATAGACAATTTCAAACCGTAATACAAAGATATGTTGTTGAAAGCTAATATGAAAATGAATAGAATTAAGGGCGATTGTTGTATGATAAATTGAATGTACAAAATTATCACGAATGAAATCTTTTGAAGGACACACTCTTAACTATAAAATTTAATGGTCGTTCGGGGCACCAATCGTGATGAATTAATACCATAAATGCCCATTTCATCTATTGTTAACTCAAGCGTGTCTTAAGATTTCCCCAATCAGCGATTGGTGATGAATTGCAAATCGCAATCGGGAGTTTCAAAGGGATAAGCTTCTTTACTTGTAACCAATATCTCCGATTGCCAATAAAGTAATATTATAATAAAGCGAAGTATCACACATGCAAACTGTTTAAGTGTATGTTTTGCTCTTGAAATGTGCGCCCTATTACTTGATCGCAATTGGGGGTTTGGTTTGCGCTTTTATCTCTTGGTCATGTGATATCCCTGATTGCCGATTGCGATTACCTTTATCGGATCGGGGGATTTGTTGAGGCCTTTCTTTTTGAGTGGGTCCCTTTGTCATTGATATCTCCGATTGCCGATTGCGATTTCCTTTATCAGATCGGAGAATATGTTGAGGCCCTACTTGTGTATGTACCTTTGATATCTTCGATACCCGATTGCGATTAACTTTATCAGGTTGGACGATTTGATGAGGCCTTATTTTTATGTGTCCCTTTGTCACTTGCTACCTCCGATTTCTGATTGTGTTTTCCTTTATCGGATCGGAGGATTTGTTGAGGCCCTTTTTGTGTATGTCCCTTTGTCATAGCAAGATGCGATCTTCGATCACTTTATCGCAATGTAGAATTATTCATAATGTTTTTTAAAGGAACATGTTGTATTTTTCAAAAGGCTTTAAGAAATGAACCATTTACATTGGGTTTTTGATAAAGATTTTTCTTGTAAAGAGGTTAATACCAGTTTTATTAATCAACTCAAAGTTCTTAACTAAGTTTATTTAAAAAGGGACCCATTTCTTATTAAAAATTTTATGTAAAAGTTTTTTAGAAATGAGGGTTTGTTGTACAGCCCAACAGGCGGCTAGTAGGCCTAATATTCGTGTATCCATTTAAAAAATTATTTCATGGGGAGACGCAAATGGATGATGGTAACATGCCCAAGAAATTTCAACAACTTTCAGTGAACAGTTTTCAAGAAATTGACCTCCATCACCTTCAACGATTTGTAATTTTTTTCAATATTTGTGCATCCATTGGCCAAGATTTTTTTATGGGGAGGTCCATAATTATGATGGAAACATGCTCATAAAATTTCAGGTCAATCCATTCTACCGTTTGGAAGATATGGACAAAACAAGTCTGCTACAAGAGGTTGTATTGAATTACTACAAGATCTCTATAGGAATGCCAAGAAGAAGCTACAAGAGGAAATATGATGGAGAAATGGGTCAAAATGTCAAGTATTATTTAGGGAAGATTGATATAGGTCCCCCAACACCTGCAGGTCAACAAGAAGACAACCCATGAAGAAAATGAGATCAAAAAAATGAAAAAGGCATTCATGAAGATGTACCTGAGTCATGAGAAGCACAACAACATCAACTCAGCAGCAGCATGCATGTCTCTCCAACAACCAACAAGTAGGTATACGTATGCAATATTCCTGAACTCTTCTCTTGAGCATATTATAGTTATAAATTTGTTGTCAATGCATGAGATATAATGTTTTATAAGCTAAGGATGGGTCAACAATCTCGGCCGCCTTCAACTAGTTAATTGCAACTCACTCCTTCGCTCATGCAACGAAAATTCAAATTATGAAGGGTGATGATTTTAAGGAATGAGGACAACATTTAAAAGAATAAATTTTTGCAAAGGCCAAGTCACCACAACACTCCAAGCCCTCCATCCACTTCATATTCACTATCTATCCATCATTCATCCATCTCATTTCATAATTTCAAGAACAAACTCTACACTCTGTCTCACCCTGAAAATTTCTTGAAAAAAACAAACAGAGCATCCTCTCCATTTTCACAAACCTACATCATTTCTCATCACTCCCATACAGTTAGAAGACTCTAAAGGAAGAAGGAATGACTACTATAGGAAGGAAAAACGTTGCTACAAGAAGGAAGAAAGGAACAAATTGTGCTAAAACCCAAAAAGGCATTTTGAAGGTTTCAAAGGTGTCCAAATGGTGGAACAAGGTAGCAAAAGGTTAGAAAAGGATGTGGAAGACCTTGCCAAACTGAAAAATATTCAAGACCCCATCTTGAATAAGGGGAAGAAGGCAAGTTAATGGTATCAAGAAACAATAATTTTTCTATGCACAAATAGATTTTTGGACTTGTCCTTGCAGAACTTAAAGCCAAGATTCTTAAGAGAAAGGACTCAGGAATGCGCAAGAGAGAGGCTACTAGGGCCATGAATGAGGCACAATGAGGTCACTAAGTTGCTCAGAGGATGAGCAACACTTTCAGCACAGGGGGTATGATGGGCCTTTAAATTAGACATAAATTAAGGCCCATGTCTCTGAATTAACATAAATTAAGGCCCATCTGGCTATCCTTCAACACACTAAACCTCTCTTTTTGCATTAGATAATGTATTTTTAACTTTAATATATTCATTAGGAAGGTTTATGAATAATTGCATATCTGTGCCTAATATTATTTATTTTTTGTGGAATATTATGAAAATATTGGGTAGATTATGAAGATTTGGAGGAGGCGATAACTTAGGGACTTTCTCCCTACTATGGGAGGATCAGTATTAAATAATAAATCAACAAGATATTATGGAATTATGGCACATATTGTGGAACTCCAATGATTGAGAAAATCCAGGAATGTGTTCCCTGCCATTTAATGCAGATTCCTAGTATTGAAAACCAAATATGCTAATAAAGTGATTTTTGGTGGGGAAAGATTCCTCCTTTCATGTGGAATGATTCCTAATCATTTTGTATAATTACCAAGTCGAATTTGCCTCTAGGGTTAGATTTTGATTAGTCCTCTTGTGGAGAGAACTCGTATTTTTGCAACTCCATTGTATTTTCTTGCACGGATGTAAATATATTGATGAAAATAATGAAGATTAGTGTCATGTTCAGCTTCTAAATATTGTTCTCCTCCATAGGAATTTGAGTTTCATTGGGCTTGGCCATCCCAGGAGCCTCAGAGCCCTTTTGTATCATTTGTTTTTATTCTTTTCACTTCTTATTCACATGCATCTCTTGTTCTCGTTTCTCTCTATTTCTGCATTTAGTATTGATGGTTTCTTGTTGTAGGATTGGTTAAATGGTTGATGTAAGTTATTTTGCGGGATCACAAGAACCATTTCATCCTTGGAAAAGCTTTGGAAGGTCATAGTGATCATTGAGCTACTTGTATTAGTTTTCTTATCCCTAAATCTAGATTTCTGAAACTCCTTTGTTGCAAAGAACAATAAATTTCTACTAATTTTTAGAGCATGTTAACAAGTTTCAATCGAGTTGGTTCCACTTGAATTAGATCAAAAAAAAAATCTATTTAGTAACAAAATTCACCCCATTTCAATTGCACTTGATTAGGTTAGGCATTTGATAGATTTACTAACTCACTAGTTCTCGAATTTCTAGATTTTAGACTGGTAATTTTCCGTTATCTTTCCCATGTATAGATGAATTTTTGGATAGATACAGACAATAATGTGTGTAGTTGCAGGAGCTTTTACATTGCAGGGAGACCTCATCTCGTTCATCTCATCCACCCATGTCACCAAAATCCACTAAAACCTCAATCCGAATTATTGTTTTATAAGCAAAAATTGCCATTGCTATTGAGAAAACCTACCCATCTTGAAGCCCTTGCTTGAGTTCTGGGTAGTTTCCACCACCTCCATTCCTTATTCTTCCATTATCCACCTTTCCCAAGCTCCATTCCACCTTTTAGACTACTTCCTAATATTTCACCCTGTTTTTTGTAATAAAACAGGGGATCCTATAGACATTCTGTAGGAACTAGCACACCCTGTAGGAAATCCTCTTAAGCTTGCATGTCATCATAGAATCTTGTCCACAAGAATTCACATTTGTTTATGATCACCTGTCACAGAGACTTCGCATATCTTTCCACAAGAAGCTCGTACATCCTTTCTTACAAAGCTCACAATTCTTGCCTTAGAAAACTTGCAAATCTGGCCTCTGATTTTCAACGAACTTTCCACAGAAAACACAACGAAATTGCTTACCTTTTTGGTGGAGGATTCACCCCAATTTATAGTTGTTTATCACTGTGAAGGGTCACATTTGTTGTGCAAGCTAACATGATTAGTCTTATGGAGGTAAATTTGACTCATTTTTACTTAACAAAAAAATATTCTCCTTTTCCTATAAAGATTCCAAATGGAATTTAACTCAAATTTAGTTCTTTGACTCAACAAAACCTAGAAGCATGAACAACATGCTTGTAGGTTTTAACCATGTACAAAAATTACCTGCAAATGAATTCTTAAAACAAGAAAATAAGCAATGGCGAGAGCTTAAAACATAAAACAGATATACACAAAGACTTTCCCCTGGATCCAAAAATCGCGACTTCTAGATTGATTTTTCATTATATTCCTTTCAATGTTACTATGCATACATATACATGTTGAAACATCCATAAACCCCAATCCATTAATCCTAGATTAGAACATATATGTAGTTCCCTTGACTGGATCTAGAAAATACCATGGACAGAAAACCATCATGCCCAAAACCATGTGCGAAATCCATGCACAAAACCATAGGTAGGTCCGCCCCTCTAACATCGGGTCCAAAACAATTTTAAAGGTAGTCGTGGAAAGAATATAACACACACCCAACATTCTCCCACTTGTTTTTTTCTTTCCATAGGGGGCCACAGGAGAGCTTAGTCATTGGTCCAACCCTGCAATTCCCATTGTTTCTCTGCACCAAGAGAACTTCTCAGTGCTCACAGACTTTGTCAATGCATTCACAATATTCTTCAAATTGTCCACCTTTACCAGTGACACCTTTCTATCCTCAACCATATCCCTCACAAAGTGATACTGAGCATCAATGTGCTTTGTCTTTGAATGATAAGCATGGTTCGTTTCCAAGAAAATTGCATTTTGGCTATCACAGTCTATCCTTATAGCTCATTGTACTAACCCCATACTTGAACACAATCTTTGTAACCAAACTGCTTCCTTGCTTGCATGAGTGGCTACCATGTATTCTACCTATGTAGTTGAAAGTGCCACTATAGACTATCTCTTACTCATCCAACTGACTGCACCTCCAAATAGGTTAAACACATACCCACTTGTAGATCTTCTCTAATCCAGATCTCCAACCCAGTCTACATCAACAAAACCATGTATGTCCAAAATTTTGTCCAATCCTGGTCTTCCTTGATAGCACAAACCATAATCCACTAGTTCCATGCAAATACCTGAAAACCCGCTTCACTATTGTCCAATGCTCATTCCCTGGTTTTGACATAAACCCGTTCAATACTCCCACTACATGTGCAATGTCTAGTCTAGTACAAACCATTGCATACATCAAGCTACCGACTGCACTTGCATATGGAACACAGGACATGTCCTCTTCCTCTTCTTGTGTCTCAGGACATTGTTCAGCATATAACTTTACGCCTACAGGAATAGGAACATTCACCAGTTTACTATCCCGCATATTAAACCTCTACTATATTGTCTCGATATAATTCCTCTTGTTTAACAGAGCTTCCTCTTTGCTCGATCTCATTTAATTTCCATGCTCAAAATATAGTTTGCAGCACAAATATATTTCATGTCGAATTTGGAGGAAAATTAGGTTTTCAAATCTTGGATAATTTCTTTGTCATTTCCAACCAGCAACATATCATCCACATACAAGACTAGATAACTATCACGGTCACCAATTAATTTAAAATACACATAGTGATCTACTTTGCTTTTGGTGAAGCGAAGTCCGCGTATAAATGTATCAAATTTCTGATACAACATCCTTAATGATTGTTTTAAGCCATACAAATACTTTTGTAACTTGCATACCAATTCTTTCTTACCCTTCACCGCAATTCCTTCAGGTTTCTTCATGTAGATCTCTTCTTCCAAATCCCCATGAAGAAATGATGTCTTCACATCCATCTGTTCTACCTCAAAATAAAAATTAAAAACAATAGATAAAAGTACTCTAATAGAAGCTACCTTGGAAACAGGAGAAAAAATATCACCAAAATCAATTCCTGACACCTGGGAATAACCTTTTGCTACCAACTGAGCTTTGCATTTCTCCACCTTTCCTTCTAGATTCATCTTCTTCTTAAATACCCATTTTCTTCTAATGCGTTTCCTTCTAGCTGGCAACTCCACCAGATCCCAAGCCTCATTTTTAGCAAAGATGCCATTTCATCAACCATGGCCTCTTTCCAGAGTTTTCCATCCTCTAAATCCACTGCTTCGCTCACAGTTCTGGGATCATCATCAGTAATAGATAAATAAAAATTTGAAAAGAAAGCAGATGGACTATACCTTTTTAATTGCCTTCTTTATGGAACTGATCTTCTCACAATTGGAGTTTATGGCTCTTCATCTTTTGATTTATCTTCTGTTGTAGAGTCTAATTCTTTCTCCTTTAGCTCAAACTCTATCTTCTAAGGTTCCTTTGGTAGGACTTCATGTTTAATAACATATTTCATCTCTCTAAACACCACATCTCGGTTGTATGCAACCTTCCTTGTTTATGGGTTCCAAATATTATAACATTTTAAACCATCCTTATACCCAATAAAAATGCATCTTTCAGATTTACTATCCAACATTATTCTTTTCTCTTTTAAAACATGTACATATGCATCACATCCAAATACCTTCCAATGTGAAAGAGGAGGTCTCTTACCATTCTATGCCTCTTGTGGATTCTTATCCTCCAACGTTTATGAAAATGATCTGTTATCCAGGTAACATCCATCCTTCATCGCCTCTGCCTAGAATTCATGTCCTAACCCGACACCACTAAGGATGCTTCTTGCCTTTTCCACCAACATCTTGTTTATTCTTTCTGAAAATCCATTTTTGAGAGGTGTGTATGGAGTAATATTATGTTGTGATATACCACACTTCTTACAGAACTCTTCAAATTCTTTCTTGTAAAACTCTCCACAGTTATCTGTCGTCAGCACATTTATCTTCTTCTCTGTCTAGTTTTCCACCGGAACCTTAAATTCTTTAAACTTGTCAAAGACTTCAAATTTATTCCTGAGGAAATATATCCATGTATTCCTTGAGAAGTCATCTATAAATGATACATAGTAAACAAACTTATCTAGTGATGGAATCGACACAAGTTCAAACACATCACTATACACAAGCTCTAATATCTATTTCACCATCTTAGTACCAGAGGGGAAACTCACTTGATTTTTCTTTCCATATAAAAAAATTTCATAGAAATCAAAATCTAGAGAGAAATTGACATATCTTCTATCATATAATTACCATGAAGTATTCAAAGGCCCTTCTCTCCAATATGTCCAAGCCTTTGATGCCATAGCATGGTATTTTCTTTAAAGACCGCTATATTTTCTGTTCCACTTTCAGGAACCACATAATTGTTGCACCCATCAATAACAGTGATACACTGAAGCTTGTACAGAGTTCCAATCCGAACTCCCCGCATCAATACCAGTTCTCCCTGAACCATCTTGCAAGTATCTTTCTCGAACAATGTTTTTACACCTGCATCATCCAGCTTGCTTACAGAAATCATATTTATGACCAATGCAGGGATATGCAGAACACCCGAAAGAGTACTAAACCTTCCACCTTGCAAATTAAACTTTACTTTTCCATGACCAATGATTCTAGCCTTCCTTTCATCCCCTAAGAAGACATCACCACCATCATATTTTTCATACTCGCAGAACCACTCTCTATGGGGAGTGAAGTGAAAAGATGCACTTGAATCAATCAACCATGTCTCATGATCTACATGTGTACTTGAAGAAGAAGTCAAGTACACATCCCCACCTTCATCTGAGGTGGTTTTCGCCTCTACATAAGGAGCATCATCAAATCCCTTTCCTTTCTCAAGAGCTTTATGTTGAAAATAGCAACAAAAAATGCTAAAAATAGCACTGCTATAAATAGCAGTTTAGGTACCAGTGTTGGATTGAGCAACAGGGAATGAAAAATGGAAGTGCTGAAAATAACATTGTTATTTTTATCAATTCGGGATATATTCCAATTTTATTCAGTCCCTGGACTAAAATAGGAAGTAAAATTCCAATGAACTTAACAGTTGTTTGAAAATAAATTAATTAATTCACCATGAGTTAATTAGTCATGAAAAATCAAACATGAAGTCTATGTGAGCACATGCAACAGTGTCTCCATTGATTGAGGAATTTATCTATCAATTAAAGAGATAAGGATGAGTTGTAATATTAAGTTGTAATTAGTTGGCTCAATTAACTGAGTCAAGTCCAGTTAGATTAATTCAAACAGTTTGTTGAACTAATTGTGAGTTCAGTTAGTTAATGCATGCTTGCATATAATTGTTGTTCTTCACATAACTAAAGATTCTCTCATAAATAACTCATGCATGTCAGTTTAGACAAAGGCCCAGTTGAGATCGAAGGAGGGACAGTGTACTATCAGTTGGATAGATTTTTCCTATAAAGGAAACTCATCCATGGAGAAGGATTTAATCTCCTTCAGGATTGCGCAGTTAGATCAGAGGTTAGTGAGTGTGTGAAGAGGCCAACTCACACATGTGGCTTCACTGGACTCCAAGGAAAATTGCGCAAAGAAATAAGAGCCTTGGAGGGAAGAGGAGGAGATTTGAGAGAGGCCTTTGATTGTCTATGAGCAATAGAGGGATTGCAGAGAGAGCAGGATAGCTTGTGAGCTGATTCTTTTTGTAATCCGGACTATATTTCCACTTGTATGATAATACAAAGTTGGGGTTTTAGGCTGAGGTTTTCCCTGGGTTATTTATTCTGTGTTATGTGTGATTGATTTCTCCTTATCAGTTATATGTGTTCAATTGATCTTGCTCAATTCGATTAAGCTTCTGCAAAGTGTTGCAACTGTTAAAATGCCAAGTGTAGTATTTATCACTGTGGCCTTATTAAAATCCTCATTATGGAATAACTTCAAAAAAGGGGAGGTAATTAAGATGTTTTCTTGGTTCATAATAAGTTTGGTAATCTACTCCCAAATTTATTGAAAGTAGCACCACAAGAACCTACTAAAAATAGATTTGAGCAAGTTCATAATGAAAATGAGGAAGAACCCAGGTGTAAAATAAAAAAAGATGATGGGAATGATGGTTTTCAAGCTGTGGAATACCTCATTCCTCGTAAGATGGTCTCTAAGGGAGACAAGAAGTTAGAGGGGAAACCTCTCACTACAACAAGAAGAGTAACAAGAATCATGGTAAATAAGAAATTGCCAAAACCATCGAAAAATACTTCCTTGCCTCCCCAAGAAACCTATGCGAAATCTCCAAAACTTCCTCTAGCTCATCAAGAATCCTATGAAAAAGTTGCATCCCAATCCCCTCACTCTCCTAACAACATGAATCCCTACCATGTGAATTATTTGAGGAAGTTGTTTCCAACCAAATTCCCACCGTCTCTAACTGTGGAAAAAGGAGAGAGTCAACAACTTCGTCATTTAAAAAATTAAGGACAAAATTCTTATAATTACAAAATAGAATCCCTCAATATCAGGATTTATTTGGCCCATCAACTACAGATGATTTTGACCACATTACAACTGAACATGAAAACCCTATTGCATCATCTGTTGTGTTGGATAAACCATCAACCTTGAAGTTGAAGAAGAAAGATAGAAACGTTGGTTGACTGAAGACTAAAATTGAGGAATTTAAGGTTTTATATCGATATGTTAAGAACGAGAATACCATCCTAGAGAATAAAAATGAGCAGTTGAGAGAAGAAATTTCTAAATTGTCATAGAAAATAATAAGTTCCTGAAGATGGCTAGGAAATTATATAGGAAAAATTACTATATGGAAATGCATAACAATGCCCTACAAAGGAAACTACAGGAAGTGAGAAGGAATAGTGGAACTAATGTGAACATCAAAATTGGAAATCAGTAAAGTTTCAATATCCTCTTGTTTTGGTCAATTTTTCCTCAAGGGATGCCGAGAAGTAATCAAGCTTGTATTAGTTATGTTTTGTTTGTTAGAGGACACACAAAGACTCAGGGCTAGGGGAGATGTTGGGGTTATGAATCAACACTATTCTTGCTATCATCCAAAGCCTTTTTCACCCCTATAAACCCTATTTTTTCCTAATATTGCCTTCCTTTTGTAATATTGCAAGTGAAATAATGAAAACAAGAACCATAAGGTAAATAGTGTTATTTATAAAAAAGTTCATTTTTTAATGCTTTAAGGGAGGCTTAATATATAATATTGTCACTAATGATGGTTTATGAAGGCAGGTTTTGTAACCTACACATATTCTTATAACCCATTCCATGGTTAGCATCCGTGTACCAAAATACGGGTTTGTGGATGGTGCTGGACCCACCAACATTCAGGGGATCTCCCCGATATGAAGTCCCAACTAGACCTCACACTATTTGGAGTAAGAGTCCCAATAGTGGGTGGTAATGTTATTCCTTGATTGCGGAAATGCGTAGAGGTAAGTATGATAACTTTGGGTGAGGGAAAGTGTGTGACCCTAAAGAGATTCAAGTGTGATGCATGAAGGGAAAAGAAAGTGCGCCCCTTGAAAGCTTGTAATAGTACACGGCTTGTAAGGACCATGAGCAAAATGACATCACAAGCTAAGATGCAGAATAGTCCACAAGTTAAACTGATGAGTTAATAAAACAACACGCATTTAACAAGATTCATACAAATTCACACAAAATAGTTGATAAGCATATGTGTAAGTTAAATAACAGACATTGCCAATACAAGAAGAAAAGTCCTAATATGTTAACAACACATGCATGAAAGCATGATGGATCTTATTTTATTACTATAAGTGAATGTTCCATTCATACATACACCATTTATGACCACTAGCCCTAATAGTGGAACATTACAGTCAAGAACACCTACTCCTCCAAAGAAGTATACTTGCTCTATGCTACGGAGAAGACAAGGCTCTTCACAATACTTCCAAGCTTTTTCTAAGCCTAATCCTTGCCAAAATATTGGTTCCCAAAATCCCTTTACAAGAGTTATGAGGTTATATTTATAACAAGAGGGGGTTACTCTTTAACTCCCCTTTGTGACCTTTGGACTACCCTCATGACTCTTCAACTTCTTCACAAAATAAAAAATTACATTACATGATGACTTTTCATATTCCAATATTGACATTTAGAATTTCACTTACAACATAACTACAAATAATATTACATTTTACACTTGTACCCATATAATAAAAAATAAGGTAGAGACAACTTGAAAACCTAAGAAGACACAACCTTATGATGTTGGAGTTTGGGAGAACTGTAGCTCAACAACCTCCACTTGCTGCTTCTCGGTCACATATTGGTGCCAAGATTTGTACTGTGTGATGATGTCCCCAAATTGTTTAACGTTGTCTTGTTGGAAGCAAAATTTATCCTCCATGGCATTCGGGTACATTGTCTTGGAACCTATGTCCAACTCATTTTGAAGCATGAGCATCATTGTTCTAACTTTGACAGGACCATCGATGAAATTCTGCATGTTCTGTGTGTTCAGCTCCAAGTCTTCCTTGGTGGCATTATGGCTCAACTACTCCAAGTACTCTTCAACCTCATATCAAACTTGGTCCTTGGGTTTATCTTTGGTGAGGAACCGACTAATGGGATCTAATGTGTTCTCACTGAGACATCCAAACTCTTGTACAACAGTACATATGAGGCCTAAATGTTGCAAATGAATGAGGTGAGTTTCTTTTTGCTCTTAATCAACATTCGAACATTCACTTTCTCCAACTCTGCCTGTGGATTCATTTTCTTCACTAATTCAAGCAGGGCCCCTTTGTACCTCATTTTCCAATCTTTCACATCAGCAATTGCAACTTGTATTTTTTTGAGAGTTTTAACAAACTCTTTTATCTGTTGCTATAAGTCATGCAAACTCACAACTACTTTATGTATGGTGACAAACCAGTCATAAATATTCTACACGGTTTCTCCAAGTGTTGATACTTCAACAAGTATTGCTGCTCTCATCTCCCCCAATGCAGAAACTTCATTCTACGCTGTTACTTGGAGTTGTTCTGCCTCTTGCCTGGAAGCCTACAAGTTTTGTGCTAGTTTCTCATTCTCAATCATCAAATACTGAACATTTTATCTTGTTGCTCTTGCATAGACCAAGTTGGCTTCCGCAATGGTATTTAGATGCTTCCTAGTGTCTGACACTATGACCCTTTCTCTAATGAATGCAGGTGATGTGTTACATCCGGAAAGTGTTTTCTCCATGCTTGTACAATACTCCATTGTAATTCATCAAATGATAGATTGTGCACATCCATTACCGGATCATCATCAAGGAGAACAATATATCCTTTCTCGCTCAGGGTTGGCTCTGTTGTTGGAGGTGGTGGACACTGAGGGATGACGTGTGGTTCTCTCAACATCAGATCAACATCTTCATTTTGCGGCTCCTGTTCCATCTCCATGTTTGTCACTTCAATCAATTTCTAAACATGTTGAGAAAG
The DNA here is from genome assembly GCA_031772625.1 of Pinus tabuliformis. Taxonomy (NCBI): domain Eukaryota; kingdom Viridiplantae; phylum Streptophyta; class Pinopsida; order Pinales; family Pinaceae; genus Pinus; species Pinus tabuliformis. The sequence continues at coordinate 558,374,820 of CM062808.1, read as the reverse complement.
CTCTCAATCCTGCATTTGTTCAACTACCTCCTCAGCTACTAGTTTTTACTGCCCCTACTCTTCAACCTGTATCAGTGTTGTTTCTATTGTCATCGCACCTTACCTTTGTTCTTCTTCTTGCCTCTGCTTCTCTTCTCGTTCTTTTCTCCTCAAATCCTGCTCTTCCTTCAACTTCTTCTCTGTCTCCTGCAACTTCATTTTTTCTTCCTGCAACCTCTACTTTTCTCTCTTCCTCTGTTATGCTCTCTGTATCCTCTGCTTCCTATTTTATTTTGCTTCCAAAATTTCTTTCTCGACAAGAGGATCTTCTTTAATTTTGCAACTTTTTCTCCCTCTAGACTATAAGAAATCTTCCTCTTTCCCTTGTCCTTCATGGGACTTCTACCTTCTGTTGTTGTTGCTTCCAGAGTTGTCATTGTATGTGGAGCAACCTATAAAGTCCTTGAAAAAGAGACTGGATCACGAAGTCTAGAGGCATTGTAGCAGTACCTCCAAGGATCCTCCTCTGTCCAATGAAATGCCTCGCCGATCCACGGAAAGTAAACCCTCGTACAGTGGTCATTGAAAATACCACAGGGATCATATGAATTAAACTCCTTAGTGCTGAATTCAAATTTCACTATCTCCTTAGCCTTGACATCTGCTACTTTCAAGTTATTTATCTCATATAATCCAATCTGCAGAGGAAGAGTGGGCCATGCTGCTTTCTTATTCTTGTGCAACACTGCTGAAAACCCTGTAGAGATATGGTATGATACTTCTTACATGATCAATTTGTCATTAGAATATCTTGGTAAGACATGCAGAGGCTTCTCTCCGCTAAATAATCTAATGAAGGTGCCACCCAGTGAGTCATACCAATATGTGATGTCTATTATCGCCTCTAGTGCTTCTCGTTACATGCAAGGTGGGTCTTCTTCAAAGATAAGCTTGTACAACGGGATGATGAAGTGGTCAATTAGCCACACCATTACTCCTCGATAACTACATTCTGAAAGAAACTTGCAATAGATGTGCACAAAATATTCTCATGGTGTCCTGTGGTGCAGGTAAACTCTAAGTGCGAACACAAACAATTCCTCTAGCTCGAGAGAGCGAGTCTAACCATAAACAAACAATCTATGGAAGATCTCCTTAGGCTAGAATCAAATAAAAGGGCCTACCTCTTAGTACGTTATTCCACTTGGTGACAATCTTGCTTCCTCTCTCCAGCTATCTTCTGTTTCCTTCCTTCAAACACTTGAAACAAGTCAACAAGAACAAACAACAAACGTGATAACATACAACTTGCATTCAGCCTACTTAAAAGGACAAGAAACATTAAGCTATAAATATGTGAGATGACATTTTATGTAGGAAATCAATCGATAGTTGCATCTATATTAGTTCAAGAAGAGATTACAACCGATGTCTGGATGTTGTTGTTCTCCTCCGACATATCTGGGTTCCCACACACTTCTGATAGCATCTCATGGATAACCTCAACAATGATAGTCTCAAGGCTCTTCCCTTTAGTCTTCACACCAAACCAAACTCACAATTCTCCCTTAAACACAAGCTAGAAAGCTACAAACTATGGGTAGCTTGTTGACTACTCCAAAATCAAAACTTCAGCCAGAACATAATTAGGACTAAAAGCTAACTTGTGATTGGTAAAAAGAGAGGTTTATATAGCTTGGATGGAGGATAGATGGTTGATCTTCTCATGGGAAAAGGCCTTATCTCTTGGATTAGTTCCATCCTAATAGGAGAAATGAGCCCAAACTGACCTCCTCAACTCCATCAGGCCTAACCATTTACTAGACTTTTGTTACAAAGCTTCTAGAGCTGGAAGCTTCAGCTCCATATTTAAAAAAAAATTCAAAAGAGGATTGACGAGACTAAGAAAGGGCTCGGTCGATCCGATCGGCCCTAGGGACAGTTGTAATCCCTGCATATCGGCGTGAGGAGGACACGAGTCATTAGCGTCGATCTTGTAAACTGGGATAAACAGAAGAACTTTGGGAAATGATGCAAAAGGGAATTGTTCTTCTAATGAAGAGGGACACAATGGGAGTTTCTTCATGATAGGAAAGATGTCGGGTATACTGTAGAGGTCCTCGAGGATCGTGGATGAGGAGTACAGGGACAGTGACAAAATGTTGTGTAACAGATGCCCCTTAAAGTGTGAAGGCCTAGCTAGAGTGAGGGGTGAAATGCTTTACAAGTGGAAGTGGGGAACCAGAGTCCGTCATCGAAAAACCTGCAAGCAAGCATAGACACATATACATCACTGAAAACTCTAAATAATAATACATGAATCATGGTATGGACGCAGCCATCCAAAGAATGATCATATAAATGGATCCAACGTATGGACGCAACCATCCAGCAAAAAGGATCATAATGAAACCAAGGTATTGTTTGGTGAATTTAGTGTCCTAAATTGCTCTACATAAGTTATCAATTCGGGTATCATAAACTGATGAAGTGTAGTGCACTATTTGTGCTAGATAACCCTTCTTACTTCGTTGTTTTTGTGTTTTATGTTGTTTTGGAGAGTTTTTGGTCTTTTAATTCCTAATGATTTACAATGTAATTATCAAAAACTTAAGTCTAACTTTCGTAAACACTGCTCAAAATCTAAAAAATGAAAATAGATCTTAAGAAAAAAATGAAAACAGAGCTAAGAAAGACTTGGAAGCAAACTTAAACAAGAAATGAAAGCAAAGTTTCTATTCCTGTTTTACCATTATTTCCAAATCATGAATTAAATTGAAAGTAAAATTTACAACTGATGTCTAACTAATTACAGAAATAAAACTAAATGAAATACTTAGTTACTTTTCCTCTCAATGTTGGGAGAAAGTCTCCTTGGGATGACATTTGAGGAATTATGTACTTCATTAATCTAAGAGAAAACAAATACAGAGATGCAATAATAACTCATTGCATAAATGAAATGTTCAACCACTTAGTTAAGGATGAATTATCAACTTAAATGGTTTTTCATAAACATTCATTAACACCATGAGTCAGTAAACTAAAAATAAAATGGCAAAGATGATAAATGGCACTGATCAGTGTAATTGAGAATTTAAACTAGTAAAACAGTGAATGAAGTAAACTAGATTACATTACTGAGTTTCATCTTCTAAACTACTGATAAAAACTAAAAAGAGATCAAGCAAATGGAAGCTACTCTAAATTATAAACACTATTGATAAGAAAATTATGGAAATTGCATTATAAACATTGTTAGTAAGAAAATAATTATAAACACTGTGAAAGAAAATGATGAATTTACAGTTAACAAGAAGAAGAAAAATAAAATGAAATGAAATCTTCTTCAGTGCAAGGGCCCTCTGCAACTGATTAGGCTACGCTTGCTCAATCAACTCCAAGAAAACTCCTTCAGATTTTCATAAAACATGTGGTCTTCATATTAAAAACAGGGACACAAAATGCCCAGAAATTACAGAGTTTAGAACTTCGATTTCACAATAAAACTATCACTATTACCACTAACTTCTTCGGTCCTTTACACGGGTATTTATAAGAAAAGCCATATAACTGTTTGTGGAGAAAAACATGCTACAGTCAAACATGTAGAAGACAAATATGCGGAATTTCTTCCTTGGCTGCTGGAGACAAATCCAAGACATGGTAGCTGTTGGAGTCCGTAGGTACAGGTAATTGTTCCGGATAATGCTTCCCATCACTGTTAAACGTGTTAAATAACCACGAAACAGAATCCTGTTACCTTCGGTCTCTGTGTTTGACTTATCCATTGACTGTAGTCTTATGCCATCTTCTTTGTTGACCTGGGCTAAGTGAATAGGACAGGGTCCATGTCATGAGATTTCCAAGCTGCCCATGTAGCTAGTTTCTCCTTCTGATACCTAGAACCTGTTAGAGCATGAAGGTAGTTGCGGAACAACCGATTAGCTGCAGAATAGGCTGTGTTCTGTAGCTAACATACAAAAATGTATTCAAACAGCGAAACATAAAATCATAACTTGTAAATCACTAAATGTACTCCATAAGACAGTATATACCGGTCATTGGTGATGAGAATGCATATTTCTCATGGAAAAACAAAGAAAAGGAATGAGAAGAGTTGCTAAGGAAAGAGTAATTTTGAGGCTAGGGAAAGAGTAATTTTGAGGCTCAACAGGTATGATCGCATCCACCCAATAATGAGAAACGTCACATATAACAACTCATGGTATGGTCACAACCATCCATCTAAAAGAGACATGCATATCAACATGACCATGTCACATCGCCTCACAACCTAGACTTGTGTAATCTTAGCCTAGGGTCTTGCGCTCCAAACGACTCGATCAAAGTACAAATCTTAACATGCGAATGAATATGTTGAAGTTGAACATGCTAAGAAGTCGCTTGATTATCGGTCAATGATGTGAACCGTTAACAAGTGCAAGAGAAACCACCAATAATGGCAATGGCTCTCAAGGTACTGGCAGCACAGTTCACTAAATGTGAATAAAGGAACTGATATCGAACACCCGTGAAATCACCCGATCGAAAGCCAATGATGTGAACTTGTCATTGAGTGTGAAGAACTTTCCATTAGGGCATGCAAGCTCTAAGGTACTGGAAGGGAGTCTCTCGGACAGCTTCCTGGATAATGAGCTAAAGTCGACAGGAAGCGACCATGTCAAAGGAAAGCCATGATGTATCCCACATCATCGACATGAGACAACTGGATGAAAATGATTTCAGATGATACAGAGGATCAAGAGTACAGGTAAATTCTAAGTGCGGACACAAACAATTCCTCTAGCTCGAGAGAGTGGGTCCAGACACAAACAAATAATCTATGGAATATCTCCTTAAGCTAGAATCAAATAAGAGGGCCTACCTCTTAGTATGCTATTTCACTTGGTGATGATCTTGCTTCCTCAATCTAGCTATCTTCTGTTTCCTTCCTTCGAACACCTAAAACAAGTCAACAACAACAAACAACAAATGTGATAACATACAAATTACATTCAACCGACTTAACAAGTCAAGAAAAATTAAGCCATAAATATGTGAGATGACATTTCATGTAGGAAATCAACCGATACTTTCATCTATATTAGTTGAAGAAGAGATTACAACTGATGTCTTGACATTGTTTTTCTCCTTTGACATATCCAGGTTCCCACACACTTCTGTTAGCATCTCATGGATAGCCTCAACAATGGTAGTCTCAAGGCTCTTCCCTTCAGTATTCACACCAAACCAAACTCACAATTTTCCCTTAAACACCAGCTAGAAAGCTACAAACTATGGGTAGCTTAATGACTACTCCAAAATCAAAACCTCTGCCAGAATTTAATTAGGACTAAAATCTAACTTGTGCTTGGGAGAAAGAGAGGTTTATATAGCTTGGATGGAGAGGAGATGGTTCATCTTCTCATGGGAAAAGGCCTTATCTCTTGGATTAGTTCCATCCTAATAGGGGAAAGGAACCCAACCTGACCTCCTTGACTCCATCCGGCCTAACCATTTACTAGAATTCCATTACGAAGTTTCTAGAGCTGGAAGCCTTAGCTCCATATTTAAAAAACTTTCCAAAATAGGATCAGCGCGACTGAGAAAAGGCTCAGTCGATTCGATTGGTGCTAGGAACAGTTGTAATCCCTGCATATCGGCATGAGGAGGACACGGGTCATTAGTGTCGGTCTTGTAAGCTGGGATAAACAGAATATTTTTGGGGAATGACGCAAAAGGGAATTATTCTGCTCATGAAGAGGGACACAATGGGAGTTTCTTCATGATAGGAAAGCATGTTGGGTACACTATAGAGGTCCTCCAGGATCATATACAGGGAGTATAGGGACAGTGACAAAATGTTGTGTAACAGATGCCCCTAAAGCGTGAAGTATGAGCTAGAGTGAGGGGTGAAATGCTTTACAAGTGGAAGCGGGAAACCAAAGTCCGTCATCGGAAAACCTACAAGCAAGCATAGATACATATACATCACTGAAAACTCTGAATAATAATACATGAATTGCGGTATGGACGCAGCCATCCAAAGAATGATCATGTAAGTGGATCTTAGGCATGGGCGCAACCATCCAGCGAAAAGGATCATAACCAAGGTATGGTCGTAGCCACCCAATAATGAGAAATATCAAATATAACAACTCATGGTATGGTTGCAGCCATCCATATGAAAGATACATGTATATCGACATGACCATGTCACATCGCCTCACAACCTGGACTGGTGTAATCTTAGCCCAGGGTCTTGCACTCCAAACGACCCAATCAAAGTACACATCTTAACATGCAAATGAATGTGTTGAAGTCGAACATGCCAAGAGGTCACTTGATTACCAGTCAATGATGTGAATTGTTAGCAAGCACGAGAGAAACCACCAATAATGATAATGTCTCTCAAGGTACTAGTAGCACAGTTCACGAAATGTGAATAAAGGAATTGATGTCAAACACCCATGAAATCACTCAATCGAAAGCCAATGATGTGAAATTGTCATAGAGTGTGAAGAACTTGCCATTAGGGCATGCAATCTCTAAGGTACTGGAAGGGAGTCTCTCGGCCAGCTTCCTGGATAATGAGCTAAAGTCGACAAGAAGCAACTGTGTCGAAGGAGGGCCATGATGTATCCCACATCATCAACACCAGACAAAGGGATGCAAATGATTTCATATGATACATAGGATTAGGAGTAAGTGTAACTACAAAGGGACTAACTCTTGAACATATCAGTGACACGATTCCAGAGTTTGGCAGCTTTTGGATCCATAGGATTAGTGTTCATGATGACGCGACAGAGATCAAATGGAAGGAAAAAATGAACGACCCAACCCAGGGAGGTCATTGATGAAAGGAGGATATCCCAACCCGGCACAAAACAGAAAGTGTCATGTTCAAGAGTGAGTTGCTGACACCACTGATAAATTTTCCAATTTCCACGACCATTTCTAGCAGGTACCCCGATTATTTTTTATCGCAAGCTTGAAGGGGATAGCATTTGCTCACATTGTAAGTTCATCCTTTGGATGAATCTGACCTAGTAAGTTTAACAAGCCCTAGGAAGGAGAATCACATGTTCGTCATGGCGACGAATCCAATGCCTTTTGATGTTTTAACAAATCCGACAAAGGGGTAACTTAGTATCTTTTTCGTGTTTAGAGTGTTTGAAAAAGACATAGAAAAGAAAACTACACATGGCCCCTTTTCGTACATTTGTGTCTCTCGAACCCAAAAAAGTAGAAAACAATACTTGAGAGAACCGCTCAACCATTTCAGTCAAGGAGTACCTTTTTCATAAATAGTGCATCCCAAACTGAAAAAGGGGTGAACGTATACTAGACGCACGACATTTCGCAACATTTAACGAGTTTAAAACGAGAAGAGCTCGACGATCTTTCCGTGTTTAAAGAGTCATAAAAGAGATTGAAAGAAGACCCCCCATTTTATTCTCTTTTATGAGTCAAAAAGAGAAAAATACTCGGGAATCTTTTCATTGGAGGTTTACGAGTCAAGAAAAGAGTTGAAGCATGACTCCAGTACCATCTAAGCATAGTACTTTTTGAGATAAAGCTTGTTGCAGGGCTTGTCTAAAAGATTGCCCTCATAATCAATGAGCTCATAGGCCCCTTTTGTAATACATGTTCAACAATGTAGGGCCCATGCCACATGGGTTCGAACTTGCCTACCCCCAGATTATCATTAGCCTGATAATACAGAAGAACCAAATTTCCCTTAGAAAAGGCTCAAGGAGAGACAGACTAATCAAAGTTGGATTTGACCCACTTTTTTTGTCCTTCGATCACTAGAGAAGCAAGACGACGAGTCTCATCGAGTCATTCTAGGTACAAGAGATGCTCTTCCTAGGGTGAGGTCTCAGGTAGAAGCTCAACAGCCAGCTTGAGGGATGGAATTTCGCACTTAATCGGTAAAGTTGCTTCCAAACCATAGATTAGTTGGAATGGTGTGAATCCAGTTGCATCCTTGGTCAAGGTTTTAAAGACCACAGATCTGAGAAGAGCATGAGATGCCAATTTGTTTTGAGCATTCCAATGGTGCAATGAAGCATCATGACCAAGACTCTATTCACAGCTTCAACTTGGCCATTGGATTGAGGGTAGTAGGGGGTTGAGCCATCGTGGCGCAAGCCCAACGTAGAGGTCAGCTTAGCCATCATGTAATCTCAAAAATGGAAGCCATGGTTGGTGACAATGGCTTGAGGCACTCCAAACCTGGAAATAATGTGATTGAATAGAAATTGAGCCGTCGTTTTACCGTCTGCAGAGTATGTAGGCATTGCTTCAGCCCATTTGGTGAAATGAGCCATCGTGGCGCAAGCCCAACGTAGAGGTCAGCTTAGCCATCATGTAATCTCAAAAATGGAAGCCATGGTTAGTGACAATGGCTTGAGGCACTCCAAACCTGGAAATAATGTGATTGAATAGAAATTGAGCCGTCGTTTTACCGTCTGCAGAGTATGTAGGCATTGCTTCAGCCCATTTGGTGAAATAGTCCACAACAATGATAATATACCCATGCCTCTTGGCGGAACGAGGGTTACAGGTCATATAGTCAATGCCCCATTTGGAAAAAGAACCGATGTTAATAACAAGGTGTAGGTGAGCAGGTGGGGCGCGCATCTTTTGCTGGTAAATTTGGCATTCATGACACTTGTGAACAACAAGGATGTAATCCTTGAAGATGGAGGGCCAAAAATAACCAGCGCGAAGGATTTTTTGAGCAGTAGCATATCCAAACATATGCCCACCAAACATGCTAAATGACAATCATTAAAAAATCTCTCAGCGCCCTCGAGAGTAAGACATCGACGAAGAAATGAATTGACGCCAACATGGTTCAAAGTATCTCCAATAATACAGTAGGGTTGGGATTGATGCCGAATGCACCGATGATCATCCTAAGTCAACGCAGACTAGAACATGGACGTCTAGAGTTACATGATGATATCAGTGTACCATGGGTTGAAGGTGCTAATCAGGAAAAGGGTCTCGTCTGGGAGTTTCTCATTGGCACCAGTAGGAAGGGACGCAGAAGGAAGGGAGCAAATTATCTCGATGAAAACTAGTGATTTCTTAGATTTGGCAGTAGTAAACACCAAATCTAATTCTTGGAGGATAACAATCCAGTTCGAATATTAGCCCCCCAGCAACTGACGAGTCAGAGTCTAGGTCATGGGGTTGCATTTCGAAATCACAGTGGTAGTGCATAAGAGAATGTAGTGCCAAAAGCACTGAATAGCCTGTACGAAAACCAAAGCCAACTTCTCGACGTGGGCATAACGCATCTCGATGTCGAGAAAATTGTGACTAAGGTAATAAATAACATGTTCATTGCCTTCGTCATCATCCTGTACCAGCACCTTGGCGATAGTACTAGAGGCTGCAACGAGATAAAGGAAGAAATCGCGGTGATTGTTCGGGGGATGCAGGAAAGAGCCATTGATGAGGACAGTCTTTAGGTCATTGAAAGACTTTTGAGCAACCTCATCCTAGACAAACCAGGTTCCTTGCTTGAGCTACTGGGTGAATCCTAAAGCTAGCTCAGCATAGTTTGGTACAAAACGACGGAGGAAATTTGCTTTTCCCTGTAGACTCTGTAGTTGATGCAATGAAGATGGAGGGGGTAAATTAAATATGGCATCGACTTTAAGAGGATCAAGGCGAATACCTTCTTTAGAGACAATAAATCCTAGGAGTCGTCCGGATTCGATGCAAAAGACACACTTATATGGATTCAACTAAAAGTTGTAGTGTCTACAGCGAAGGAAAATTTGCTGGAGATGATCAGGGTGATCATGCCGCTTACGAGAATGAGAAGGAAGGTCATCCAAGTAAGGTTGAATGATGTTTCCAATGTCGTGGAATGCATAAGACATCTCTCTCTGAAAAGTAGCCCCATCATTCTTAAGGCCAAAAGGGAGATTTTTGTATGCGAAAGTACCCCACGAGCAGATAAAGGCTGTCTTTTCTTGATCAGTCGGTGCAATGTTAATCTGGTTGTAACCAGAAAAAACGTCCATAAAGGAAAATATTTCGCTCCCAGCACATTCATCAATGATCTGATCAATGAAGGGAGTGGGATAGTTATCTTTGGGACAAGCACGATTGAGATCACGATAATCAACGTAAACGCGAATAGTGCCTTATTTCTTTGTCACGGTACAATATTTGACACCCAATCTGTAAGAGGGATTGGATAAATAAATCCAGCTTTGAGAAGTTTTTCAACTTCACCCTTGATGGCGGTCGCTTTTCTAGGGTGCACTAGACGAAGTCGTTGGCCAATGGGCTTCACATGAGGGTAAGTCAATGTTTCACGCACGACTATACTTGGGTCAACGTCAGGAATTTCTTCGTATGACCATGCAAACACATCCCGGAACTCTTGGAACAAACGAGTATAGAGCTTGATCTCATCTGGAGAACAAGTTACCCCGATATGTACATTTTCAACGATACCAGGCTTGACAGAAATATCAATTGGCATCGTTTGGGTAATGTTACCCATGTTTCCTTCCAACCAAACTTCATGAGTCATGATCGGCATCTGAAGTGGTAGGGAGGGAAACTGAGAAGAGAACTCCTCGAGACAAGTAGACATGACCGCTAGGCTAGGTAGGAACGAGGAATGATGATGAGTGTCGTTCCAAGGTGTTTCCTCCAGAGACATTACTTCCATGATACTCTCGTCAGAAAGGAAAGTCTCGGCTAAGGGATCAAGAGATTCTGAAGCACCAAGCCACGAGGATTGAGAATATGCATCGAGAGGTGTCCTTGACACAGAAGGATCAAAGTATACCAAAGATGAAGCCGAAACAATTTCCACATAATTGATTTTGGCTAGACTTAGTGGGATAACCTCGCCCATGTATCAACAATATCTGGTGAAGGTATGACCAAAGGATCAGATTTGACCGAGATCATGTTGACAGAGGCAACATGAGGAGGTGGGAGCGGAAAAATTCCCATCAAAGTAGGATCTTTAAAAATCCCTACCCCCACACTCTCATAAGGAGCACTGGTGTGCTTGACATATGGAACATTGCCATTTGAGGAGGAAGAGGCAAAGAAGGACAGTTGGTCGACTGTGACTATCTTCCCTTGATGGGGGAAACAAATCACACGGAACAGGGAGGAGGCTACAACATGCATGGCATGGGTCCAACTCCGTCTGAGTAGAAGATTATAATTGAGATTAGCGTCAACAATTTCTACTTCAACGTGTACTATCTTGCCCTCCAAAGTAATGGCAAGGTTGGGTAAGACACCGAATGGTCGTGAATCGTGCCCGTCGAAAGCTTCCAAAGTGTTAGGGGACTGGTTCAGAGTAGGAGAACCAATTTCCTTCCAACAAGTGACTAACATGATGCAGGTAGAAGCACCTTCATCAATGATGGTCCTATGAATGGTTTTCTCATTGATGATGACATGAATGAGAAAGGAAATATGATGAGGAATACGTAGAACGTGGTTTTCTAGATCAAAACATATAGGACTAGAATCAGCAGGATTGATACCCCCAATAGCTGACAATAATGATTTTTGTTTAGACAGACAACTTTGAAGTACCTCGAGGGCAAACATAGCCAATGGTGCATGAGCCAAATCCTGAATAATATTATAGTGTTGAGCGACGTGAGCGTTGGGATTGTACGAGAAATTTTGCATCACACCTCGAGAAGGTGGTCAAATGACGGAATCAGGGTTAGATCACTCTATATGAAGAGGACTAGAACTTGATGGGGAAGAAGAAGAAGGGGCAATTTTTTTTTCTTTCCTTGCTATTGTGGTAGAAGTTTGATAATCCTTTTATCTAGTAGCCACATTGATGGGCGTACTCATCATAAACACATGTGAACCTGAGGAAGCAGACGATTGATGTTGGTGTACCATTTTGGTTTGTTGGGACGACAACGACTCTTTTAGGACAGTTGGGGTCCCTTTGAGCAAAAGACTAACTTCGGATCGTCTGGGACAATCCTTAGTATAGTGATCCTCTTCACAAATGAGGCATGCATACTTAGGCTTCCGTTGAGAGGCATCACTAGAAGACGACTTAGGAGGACCCTATTTTGGTGCATAAACTTTACCCTTGCCTTTGCCTTTCTTCTTACCTTTTGAGGATTTGTCCGTTGTGGTATACTGAACAACGTGCACCTCTGAGGTTTTACCAAGGCTAGGTGGATTATGAGAAGACTCATTGGAAGTAGTGTTGGAGACCAACTTCTGTTTGGAAGAATGTTTTGCAGGGATCTGTGTCACTGAACCAATTACTCCATCGACAGGCGGTGTAGCAGGAGACTTAGATGACATCAGATTAGATGATGGTTTGGGTGCTTCAGGTAACACATCATATAATGTGCCAGTCTATGAATAGATAAGGTCTAGATACTGGGCACATGCGATAGCTTGTTCCTCAGTGACACATCCTCCCATAGCTATGTCCTCAACAATTTTGTTGACAAAGGATTTGGTGAACCATTCGGTCAAAAACTGATCATAAATCTCGAACTTAATCCGGCGACACTGACGCCTCCATTCATGGATATGATCATAGATGTGAGTCGTAGTATCTTGCTTGAGTGACGTTAGCAGGTGCGTGTCGTTTCATAGCGAACTGGCAATTGGAAATGTGTGAGAAAGGCCATGGCGATAGTGTTAAAGTCATAATAGGTATTTCGAGGTAGCTCTATATACCACTTAGCTGCAACACTTGTAAGAGTTCATTGGAAAAGATGAAGACGAATGGAATCATCAACATAAGAATTCGAGGAGCACTAGAGGTGATATGTCATCACATGGGCTTGTGGATCCTCTTTGGCTTTTCCTTAAAACTTCGGAAAATCATTCAAAATTTTGGAAGGGACCAGAGGCCAGTATGGCAAATGAAGAATTGGATCATTCGTGAGTCAAGACACATCTGGAAATTTTAGTGTAGCCAAGAACAAAAATTGGGTGTTAAAAGGCATTGGAGGTTGATAAGTGAGTCCAACTGGAGGAGCCTATCCATGCTGGTAAGGATTTTGTCCCCATAGTGGAGGGTTTTGTCCATAGGGCATTTGATTGTGCCCCCACTGTGGGTTACCTTGCCTGTAGGGTGGATTTTGACCTTGAAAGCCTTGCAACTGTCCAGCCATAGGTTGTTGATAAGCAACATATGGGTTAAAAGGTTGTTGAGCCTATTGACCTTGGACATATGGATGTTGCACCTATTGTCCTTAGACATATGGGTTATGGACCTGTTGCCCCTGGACATAAGGATTTAAGACCTGTTGCCCTTGGACAAAAGGATTCTGAACCTGTTGCCCTTGGACATTAGGATTTTGGGCCTACTGCTGCAGGACTTGACCCTGACCTTGTCCTTGCAAGGGTTTCCCCTATTGATATGAGTACAAGGGTTGTTGCTGCCCGGGTTGGCCCTGCTGCTGCAAGGGTTGACCTTGTGGCTGCAAAGGCTATCCCTGCGGCTGCAAAGGTTAGCCTTGCAAAGACATAGGCTAGGAGGTTTGCTGAACATACTGTAGCCGGCTGCATGGTTTGCTACAACTATTGCAAAGGTACTTGAACAATTCACGGATTGACCTTGAAAATTTCCGAACTGTATCTGGCCATAGCCACCAGGAATGGTGGACAGAACAAGTTGAACATACTGTCCATGGTGAAAGACGTAAGGCAGATTGACCATTCCTTGAGAACCATATGGAGAATAAGGAGTTTGGTACTGAACCTGAGCCTCATAAGGCTGCTGATACTGGAAATTACTTGACCCAGACAGATCAATGAGATTTTGCACCTGTTGGTACTGGACATTGCTTGATCCAGTAGGATCAACAGGGTGTTGAATAGCACCAGAGGACGGCTGGTTCATCCCAACCACGTGAGCTTGTGAGCCACTCACGTTGGTTGTGCCTAACACCATAGAAACATTTGGATGCTTCCCCCAGCCAGCACAGCCTATCCACTTACTAGAGGGATTGATGAACTAAGAGAGACATGACTCGAGACCGTCGGTTGAACCGGACGGGTTACTTGAACCGACATGACAAAAGGATTCAGAATGGTGGGTTGCACCGAGACTGAAGTGACTGCAGAAATCACCATCTGTTGAGAGGTTGGGTTCTGAATGAACAGGCCTGTGGTAGGCCTAGCACTAGATTCCCAAATAGGGTTATGATAAAGCGATGAGGCACTAGGTGTACTTGAGACCAATTGTGCTAAAGTCACATAATTAGGTGGAAAATATCGATAAACATTGATGGGAATGCTTCTTGTGTAGGGGAAACCTTCAGGTGGAAAAGGATATTCTTCCTCTTCGATAATGTGTGGAGTGGAGACCTCTGAGTGACCCAGAGAGGAGACTAGAATTTCACCTTCGAATTCCATAGGTGGAAACAAGCGACGATGAACAACCAAAGATGTTCGAGGGGATAATTTCAAAGGAATACCCGGCTGATCGTATAGACTGTACGGACGCTGTGGTGATACCACAATAGGATCAAACAAAGGAGTCGGAGGATAAACGACCAATCCAAGCTGACCTTCAGGAGTCGACGAACTCTCAGGAGTTTGGACAGGATTATCCGGAGATTCCAGGCCAATATCAAAAAGTGACCCAGTATCTGAGGGAGGTGGAGGACAAGATGACAAAGGTTGTATTCTCAAAACAAGTCCGAGTCCAACTCCTTGGTCCTCAAGTGACTGCGATAACCCAAGAAATGGCTCCTCAAACAATCTTTCAGACAGAGGAGAGGAAGAGGAACTAGGTGAACCGAATGGTTCGCCCACGATGAATTCGTCTCAAATAACAGGAAAAGAGAGATAAATTTCAAGGCTTGAAAATGTACATTAAGGAACACTCACAATTTGGTCTAGAAAAGACTAACAAGGATGTTATGATATCGTGGGAAATATTTTTTAAGACGCATTAAAAAACTGGTGCTCTTTCATGTTTTAAGAGTCGAGAAATAAACAAAGATGACTCTATCACTTTCGATTTGAAACGAGCTCGAAAGGACAAGTGCTCGAACGATATTTTAAATTTAATGAGTCAAAAAGATCAAATGACTAGTCAGGATGATCTAGGTAAAAAGGATTACCAGGTAACCGTGAACTGCAAAATACCTCCTAGCGAACCGAGAAGTACGGGCAGGGAATCTCCCCGAATGCTGCGTTCGGTGTATCGCATTTACAGGGCAGCAAACTTAGCTTCCTATGGATAAAGGATTGCAACCTAATGGGGTATCCCTTTATATACGCGACGGTATGGGTAGCACAAGTCCATACTAGCAATTTCTAGTGCCGAAGTTAACGACAGCTACTAGGTTTAAAGACATTGGAACACATATCTAGCCTAGACCCTCTAGATGTGATCGTTAGGTTGCAAATGTGCCTTAGCTTAATTGAGTTCATTTTAAAGTTTATCTTGAATTATGTCTCGGTTTTTCAGGCCTTAGCGATGTGAGTCCATTAGATATGAGAGAAACCACTTTTAAAGCATCAGCAAGGGGAAAAGGAAAGGAGGAGCACAATGAATCAGGGCACATTTTGGAAGAAGAGAATGAGGTAAATTTTGTCAAGAAGCTTCAATAAGGTTCCTGAAGATTCAGAGGTAAGCTACCTTTCAAATGCTTTGCTCGTGGTAGAGTCAGCCACTATGCTATCAAATGTCCTCATAAAGATAAATATGAAAAAGGAAAGGAATATGCTAAAAGCAATAGAAAACAGGTTGTGAATAAAAGGAATTACTATGCACATGAAGATAGTGATGGTTTATCTAATAGTGATGAATATGAAATTGAACAAGATTATAGACTGCCCATGACCTATGACAATGATGATTTTTTGGATGCATTAGAAGAGGAATATTTTCTTGAAGAAATCACTAAACTCAAAATCTATTTAGAAGAAAAGAATATGATCATAGATACTTTGACACACCAACTTGCTGAAAGAGAAAAACACAATGAAAATCTAGAATGTGAAATTGTGAGTCTAAGAAAAGCTCTTGAGAAAACAAAATCTTTTAATCTTAGGTTTGCTAAAGGATCAAAAACTTTAAATGAAATCATCAAAGTTCATCATTCTCCTCTGATAAAGACAAGTCTTGGATATACTGAAGAATCATCTCAATCATAGAAGTCGTCAGCCTCCACTAGAAGCTATCTTGATGTAGCAAAGACCAGTGAACAGTATGTCAATCGTCAACAAAGGTCTAAAATTACTCATCACTTCTCAGGTCTAAAGGTCTCTGACTTCTATTGCCTCTGTCGACTGAAAACTCTACGCTTTTGCTGACTCAACCTTTCTGCACTTTTGTCAATCCTTCTCTGCGCTCTTCCGTATCTAACTGCTCTAGCCTCTGTCACTTTGATCTCTGACTACATCAATCCCACTAATTCCTCCCGCTACTATGTACTTTGGGCTCCCGTAGCAAGGTACAATCCATGAGATAAAACCTCTCAATGGACCCTGCCCAATTTCAGCCTTCTTGAGACTATCACTTCACATCGCCCCACCTCACATCTGGAGGTATGGCTGCATGTGATCCCTTTGCTGACTTGGCTTGAAATTCCCCCCTACTGGAGATCTCTGCATGAGTGGATGTGTCCACTCGTTCTCCTCTTAGCATCTCCAATTGTGCCTCCTCCACAATTGTTTGAGACTTCTTTTGGGGTTGTATGTTGAGAGGTAATTTACTCTCCCTCTCAACCACCACGTCTCTAACATTTGCCTTGCTCATCAAGGCTTTGCATGCATCTTGAACCTCAAGAGCATACAGGTTCTGAACTCGTGAACCAATCTGTTTCACCCGTCCCGTGGTGATGTGTCTAAGGAAAACCTTTCCCTTACTGAAGACAACATCATAGCCTTTGTCCTTCAACATCGCGATCGATACCAAATTCTTCTTCAGTCCAGGCACATACTTCACATCAGTCAAATTGATAAGAGCTCCATGATCCCTCTAAAAAGCAATCATGCCCACTCCTGAAACACTATACATTTCATCGTCACCCATCTCTATGCACATCTTGAGGTATTTCTCCTCCAAGGTACTGAATAAACTTTTATCGCCGACCATGTGGAATGAGGCTATACTCTCAAGAAATCAACCACAACCATCATCAATGACACCATGCATGTGATGAGAGTGAAGTCCATTTCGAACTAAGAGGCCAATTCCTCACCTTCAGATCCTTCCAAGGATACCTTCTTGGACTTCTTCGATGGGCAATTAGTCGCATAATGACCCATCTTGTGACAATTAAAGCATCTCACTTTAGATTTGTCACCCTTCTTCCCTCCATGAGGAGAATTCGATTTGGGATGAGAATCCTTCTCCTTCCCTTTCCTTGCCTTACTCGCTAAGGCCAGATTTTATTCATCCTCCTTGGATGAAGAACCATCTCGTGTGCTCCCCCTGATCTCCTCCTGCATGAGATCTGACCACAGTCATTCCCAATCCAACAGTTTCTCCCTTCCATTCAAAGAGTCCTGGTAGCTATGCCAGCTCTTTGGAAGACCGAAGAGAGCAAGGCTCACCATATCATCATTGACAGTAGTTATTCCCACACTTCCAAGCTCATCTCTACAAGTGGTGAGCTTGTTCAGATATGTGGAAATAGTATCACCGTTCTCCAGCTTGATTCTTCAAAGCTTATCCTTGAGCGCAAATTTCCTCTGTTCGCTACTGTTCTAGTAGAGGCCCTTCAATGTCTTCCACATTGAAAATGGAGTCTCCTTCCCATGGAGACTCTAGACAATATGGTCTTGAACTCCCTCAAGGATGATCCGTCTCGCCCTCGCAACACTAGTATAGGATCGAAACCTAGTAGAGGCTAGGCTATGCCCCCAAATTTATAACTAGATAGAGTAGTTGCATTTGGAAACTAAATTGATTTGGTTTTGTGGAAAGAGAAATGACTCTTGGGAATTGAAACAATTTTTCAATGCATTAGCACAATTTTAGGAAAGTAGGCATGCACACAAAAAGTGCTTTTAGTGTGCAAAATCCTAAAGAACTATAAGAAGTGATGGGCCTCCAAAATATGTAAATTATAAGGCTCATCAATTCACTCATAAGCATATAAAATTATGTTTTAACCTACATTTTTCACTTAGTGGTATATTTTCCTAATTTAATGGGTTCCTAGAAGATTTCAATGTGTTTTTCATATTTTATGTGCCTTAATATGTTTAGTGTGTAGGATTTACAGAGATATTGAGAAAATTCAGAGGAATCCAGTACTGGAGATATTTTAGGGATTTGCTCCTTACAGCAAGAAGACCTAAACTTGGTTAGCTCAAGGCATTTAATGCTTCCTCCCATTGTTGCGATTTGGATATGGAACAAGATCCCCTTTTTCAATATTTTTGGAGGGCAGTGTATCCATCCTCCTAAGGACATTTCCCATTTGATGTATAAATAAGAGGGTCGAATTGGACTAGAGAGTATCAGAATAGCAAGTAAAAGCAAGATTAGGATTTTCATATTCTCAAGCAAGTTTTATAGTCTTGTAATGTAAGAACATATTTGCAATTAATGGAAGTAGAGATTTATTCCAACTCTTAGCTTGGTTATTATTTAAGGAATCTAAGAATCCTTGGGTTGGGCCCACCCTAGGAGCTTCAAAACCCTCTTGTACTTCTATTGGTATTGTGCTTTGCATTTGTCTTGTTTAGCTTCTAACATTAACAATTCTGGAATTTATATTATGGTGGTTTTGTGCATAATTAAGTAGGTGATTCCTTGAGTAATTCTTTATTGTAGGTCCTTTATGCAAGTTGACATCATTTTTTATCAATCATAATACTTACTAATCTAGTTTTAAGTCTTTTTGTATTCCATTCCTTTTGTTGTTATAAATTTTGCAGTTTACTATTTTGTTGCACAATTGATTTTGCAGCTATAGAAGAAACCAAATTTGGTTTTGTAATGATAAATATTAGATTAGGTTACCTTAAGTCATGTCAATTTGAATGGAAACATTCTATAGCATTTCCCACTCTTTCCATCACCTTAGGGTCATGTTCTAATTATTTTACAGGCTCGCTAGACTCTTCTTGTAGAAAACATAAAATCTTGTAGTAGCCTATAAATAGTCCCCTTCTCTTGCCCAATTTAGCAATAAGAATTTGGTTTAACCTTCTTGATGTATTACAACATGTATGGGATGTTGATGGTGGACGTTAGAAGTATAGTGACCTCACCAAGTTTCCTATAGATTCTTTTATCAATTACTTTATGAAGTGTTGTTTTTTCCAACTTAGATTTTATATTTTCAATCCTTTATTTCTAGCAAGTATGTTTTTTTTCATTTATTGCAAGTAGCATAGGTGTGTGTGCCATTTAATTTTCCACAAGTTCATTCTTGCAATTCTACTTTCATGTAGCATAGCTTAGTCGAGCAACTTAACTTGGTTTCTGTTCATCTAACCTTCACTCCAGTACATCCCAGTTGTATGAGAATAGAAAGAGGAATAATATAGTTCCTACCTCTATTAAGTTTGTATGAATCCTAGGGATAATTAAAGTTGAGACCCATGGATTTGCAACATCATTGTTGCAACACTGAGGGCCATCACTTTTTGGCTACATTGTCAAGGAGGTGTTAAGTGTGTACTTCCTTTTTCTTTGATTAATTCACTTCTTTTATTTTATATTTTGCAAAAAGGAAAAAAAACATTAGCATCCTTTTAGAAAATATAAAAACACAATTTCTTTCAGAATTACTTTCTTTTATGCCTCACATAATTAGGGACAAAACAAAAAAAATCTTAGCAAAAACCCCCACTTTTATTAGCATCCAACCTATTTTATTTAACCGTGAGCCTCTTACCTTGTCCACAGGGACCTTTGAGGCTCTTTTGAGTGAGCAAGCAAGGATATTTGAGGAGGTTCCAGTAGGAGAAAATCCTTAAAACCCCACCACTACTATGGCTAAAGAAAGACAACCTAAAGTGTTTATATTTCCCATTAGAGAAATAGATGGAGAAGAAAAAATGAAAAATATTAACCCATTTGTGCTTCTTGTACACTTCTATGGTTTAATCACAAAATATGCTAACACCTTTATAAATTTTGTTTTTGTGTGCATAACTTATGACTACACCACATATGAGTTGATTCCTTCCACCCTTGAACTTTGTAGCCCTTTGGTGGTTCATGAGCATTGAAGGTAATAGTATCACTATTTGGGATCAAATGCAACAAGCTTTTAACAATTATTATCGAGATTACTATAGTACAAGGGACTCTAGAGATGAGATTTTCAAAATGGTTCAAGGGGAAATTGAGTCTTTAGAGGACTATGATGAAATATTCTAGCTAAGTTACTAAAGGGAACACAATTGCATTCTGGGACCAAACTCCTTAAAACTTTCACTATTGAGGGGTTTCACAAAAGGTCTCATGGAAACTCTCAACTTTTTGGCCAATGAAAATATCTACCAGTTCACCTATGATGAGATTAAGCAGGTTTTTAAAATCATTCGAGAGGCACTATAAAAAAGAGGTAGAGTGAGCAAGAGTTCGTTAACTCCTTCTTCCTTTGTTCTTACTAAAAATGAAATAAGATGGATGTTAAAAGACATGAAAACTGAGATATTGCACACATTTTCTATGCAGATGGGTACTTTGCAGTTCAAAAGAAAACAAGAAGAAGAAAAAAATCCATTGGTTGTGCTTCACCCCCAGTGCACTAAAAGACACTCTAGGAACAAACGTCCTTTAAATATCATAGACGTTTGTTCTGTATGTGGAGAAAATAATTCTAATGATAGGTGTCCATGTTTTCCAGGTTTGTAGGTTGTTTACCAAGGGATGGAAGGGAACATGGAGCAGTTGTGCTTTGTCAACCAGAAGAGACCACAAGCTCCAAGACAATTTCAACAAGGAATGAACTTCCCTTCTCATTTCAATCCTAATTACAATGTTCAATATCAGCCTTGTTGCCCTCCTCAACTTTCACCTTGGCCTATGCCCACTCCTTAGCCATATTCTCCCCAACCTATTGTTCTTCCCTTCCATCCATATTCCAACCAACCTCCTCAATGGGGTAATCCATCACATGGATGGAGGCCTCAGGTGGCCCAACCACCTACTTCAATGCATCCTCCTCAACAACAACAATTACCAAAAAAAAAAGCGTATGAAATAACCCAGATGCCTACCCAACCAAATCCCAATCCTACTAATAAGTAGAATCAAATTGTCTACAATGGCAAGACTGCTTATCAAACCTATTTTGTAGAAATCCAAGAAATCAACCTTATGTTAGAAAGGGTTCTCCCAATTGTACATCCACCCTCTCCTAATGAATATCCTAAGAAATAGAATGGGTATCATGTGCCTCAAGTCATTCACAAAAAACCTTCCTATCCTTGAACGTTGACAACCCAAAAAATACACACCCCAGAAGATGATGAAATTCTAGGTGAATTAAACAATTTGTGTCAAAGTTCCCCTCCTCCAAGCCATCAAGGATGTTCCTATTTATAAAAATATCATTAAAGAAGAATATCTCAAAAGGCCTGGAAGGAAGAATGTCTCCATGGTTTGCTGACATTACCAACTATCTAGCCACTAGCCAATTCCCTCATCTATCTTCAAGGAAAAAAAGCAAGATCATCAGAAAAAGCGCCTCCTATACTTATATTACGAGAAGCCTCTTCAAGTTGGGATCAAATTAGATTTTAATAAGATGTATGGGAGGATTAAGGCTATGATATCCTCTCATATTGTCATGATGGACCCTATGGATGTCATTTTACTACAAAATTGACCTACAAAATCCTACAAGCATGATATTTTTGGCCAACTATTCATAAATATGCCCAAAGATACACTACAAAATGTGATCAATTCCATAGAATGGGGAAGCCTACTTGGAAAGATGAAATGCATTTTCAACCTCAAGTGTCTTTTGAGTCATTTAAGAAATGGGGCATGGATTTCGTTAGTGCTATTGATGCCCCATCCAGACAAAAAAGTACATCATTGTATGCATTGATTACCTAACTAAATGGGTTGAAGTGAAAGCAATAAAGGACGCCACAAAAATGAAGGTAGTTGAGTTCTTAAGAGAAAATATTTTCTACAAGTTAGGTTTTCCAAGAGAGTTAGTAAAAGATCAAGGATCCTAGTTTACCTCCAACCTTATTGAAGGGATAATGAAGCAACATCACATTCTCCATCAGAAGTCCACTCCCTACTCTTCCCAAGAAAATGGGCAGGTAGAAGTCACTAACAAAGCATTGGAAAACACTCTTATTAAAGTGATTAGTGGTAACAAGAAAGACTAGGTAGAAAGGCTTGTTGAAGCCACTTAGGCATACAACACTACTTGGAAAACCACCACCAGTTTCACCCCTTATGAGCTACTCTATGGAAATAAGGCTTTGTTATCAATTGATTTTGAATACAACATGTTGAGGATGGTAGCTCAAATAGACATAGATTTGTCCAAGGACAAGCTGATAGGATAGAACAACTAAATGGATTGGATGAGTACATGATGCAAGCCTTGTTATATACTGAGGTATTCCAACTATGAAGAAAAATATGGCATGATAGATACATTAGAACTAGGGGCTTCCAAGAGGGTGATTTGGCTCTCTTGTATAACTCTAGGTTTAAGGAATTCAAAGGCAAACTCATAACTAGATGGTTGGGGTCTTACCTGGTGGAGAAATGTTATGATAATAGCTTTGTCAGAATCAAAACAATAGATGAGGAACAAAAGCCAATGTTAGTAAATGGTTACATGTTTAAGGTTTAAAAAAAGGCCCTTTCCAGGGCTGAATTCACAGATTCAATAAGCAAGAATTGAATGTGATTAAAAGCATCATATCTCCCAATCCATCTAGCCCCTGATTAACAAAAAGAAAATAGAGATAAAAAAAAATTATATATATGAAGTGAAAACCTCCTTTGAAGTGCTTAAGACAAGATCATTGGTTGAAAACCTCCATAAGGCAGTGAATAATTTTGGGAAAAAACAAAAACAAAAAGGAAAAAAAAAAAAAAGTAAAAAATGGATAAAGAGAAAAAAAAGGAACAAAAACATTGCAGATCAGAGCACATTGCAAATCATGGACTAAGCTAAAACCAATAAGCAAGAAATTGTCAAAAGAATTGAAGGCAAATGAGATTTACACCATTAAGATATCCTTGCCTACAATTTCATTCTACCATCCAAAAATAAATAATTCAATTAAAAAAGAGGGTTGAACCTCTCTACGATTAGGGACCATGAAATAGCACCATGAGATCATTATTAAGGCTTATATGCAAGCTAAATAATACCTCTTCTCCACTCAAGTGGTTAGATTCCTAGAAATCCAAATTCTACTTCTGTTGTGCATCTTGCAAAAAAATTAAAATCGCAGAGGCAAAGACAAGCACGAAGGACTATATATAAACCAAGATGTACGGAACAAAATAAAATGTAATGTGTTAATATAGCTCATAGCTATATAATCATAAGATCTTAAAGTTAAATTTTAATATAAAAGTCGCAATGACTAAATTAATATCATGGTTAACCATTTACCTAAATCGTACTGACATAATCAGAATGTGTACCTACATAGATTGACATCATATATAAATAAATAAATAAACATTTTCACAAATTGCTTCCCAGCACGGGCAATTTTACAGAGCCCCTATCCACCCACAATAGCTACGGAAGTGCATGGAATCCATGATCTCTGTGCCTAGTATCCTTCTAAATTTGTTAACTAGAGTTATCAAATCATCCATTAGTATACATAACAAGATCAATCAATTACAAAGTGCTTATTTCCTTTTTATTTAGATCAACTACATAATGTATCATAACAAGGGAAAAAAATATTAATGAATCTCAAATTCAAGTTGCATGGTAGAAAAGGCCATACCACAAACGAGACACCCGAGATTCATCTATTTCTTTGAGTTATGATGGGTTACTCAATTACTCGAATCATCTAGTTCTTTACCAGCAATGAAACATAAATAAATAAAAAGCACCAACATGAGATAATTCTAGTTCTAGTTTTGGCAAAATAGATTTTATGGACGAGGTTAGTGCATGTCAGTTTTAATATCAATGCCGTACTAAGTACCTACCTGCAAAGCGTATGACAGAATGTGTACCTTTAGGGAAAATCCCTCTACGAACCATCATTCAGTGAGCATACGCCAACTTGACCCAAACTAAAACAGAATTTTCTAACAAATTAGAGAGAGAAAAAAGCATTCAATACTGCAAAGTGCAAACACTTTTCTAATTATATGTCAATGCGAATATTCTAATTAGAGATAAAATGGCTGATAACCATACCTCGTGCTCTTACATTAAAAAGAAAACTAAAGAATCGAAGCCTCTCGTCTCATAAGCAAACAACTATGAAAACAATTGAAGGCAAATGAGATTCACCCTTAAGATTTCCTTGCACGCAATTTCATTTTGAAATTTAAAAATAAGTAGATCAATAAATAAAGAGGGACGAACCTCTCCTATGAATAGGACCATGAAATCATTCTTAAGGCTATATGCAAGCCATTATCTACAACTAAAGCATACCTACTCCTCCCTTCTAGTGGTTAGCTTCTTAGAAATCCAAATCTATCTTTTGTTGTACATCCTACAACTAATTAAAATCGTATAGACAAAGACAAAAACTAAGGCAAAAAATGAAAATTTGATCCTAACTCCATCACCTAACTAGCTTGGAACTATTCTATTCTTTCACTCATTTATTTCAAGTTGGCACTAGTCTATTATTTCACCCATTTATTCCAAAGAAACTTGTTCATTTACACAATTCCACTTATGTGAGACAACTTAGGCTAATTAAACTAGTGTATGAAAGTATATAGTTTAAAAAGGGAGAGTGATTCTTTCACTTTCCTGATGCCAAAAAATAAATAATAAACAAAAAAAATTCCCCTAACACCTTTTATAATGTCAAATCAATGACCAAATGTTTCCAACATGTTTATTAATTGCATTTTGCTAAATAAATGTAACTAAATTGTGAAAAAAAGTAAAAGAGAGAGGGTTACTCCATGAGGCCTTATGGAAGGAGCACTATAATGTCCTATAAAAGCATACGTGTGAGTGCAACAATCAAGGACATATCTAAGTGGACCATGTACCAAGGAAGCCATTGAGGAATGAGGCCATGATAGGTCTTTTCAAATAGTGTTATATCCTATCAACTTTCAAGGAAGCCTACATGAGAGGTGTTCCATGAACATGATTTGAAGCATGAACAAATAGAGGGATAGGGGGTTTTAAGGCAACCACTAATGAGCCCACTTAGCTAGCTCTTCATCTTCATTTGATACATAAAATGGGGTAATGATGAAGGAAAGGACAATTGAAGAAATTAGAAGAAAATGGGGAAGATGAAATCATTCTTAAGGCTATATGCAAGCCATTATCTACAACTAAAGCATACCTACTCCTCCCTTCTAGTGGTTAGCTTCTTAGAAATCCAAATCTGTCTTTTGTTGTACATCCTACAACTAATTAAAATCGTATAGGCAAAGACAAAAACTGAGGCAAAAAATGAAAATTTGATCCTAACTCCATCACCTAACTAGCTTGGAACTATTCTATTCTTTCACTCATTTATTTCAGGTTGGCACTAGTCTATTCTTTCACCCATTTATTCCAAAGAAACTTGTTCATTTACACAATTCCACTTATGTGAGACTACTTAGCCTAATTAAACTAGTGCATGAAAGTATATAGTTTAAAAAGGGAGAGTGATTCTTTCACTTTCCTAATGCCAAAAAATAAATAATAAACAAAATTTGGTCCCCTAACACCTTTTATTATGTCAAATCAATGACCAAATGTTTCCAACATGTGTATTAATTGCATTTTTATAAATAAATGTAAGAAAATTATGAAAAAAAGCAAAAGAGAGAGGGTTACTCCATGAGGCCTTATGGAAGGAGCACTATAATGTCCTATAAAAGCATACTTGTGAGTGCAACAATCAAGGACATATCTATGTGGACCATGTACCAAGGAAGCCATTGAGGAATAGGGCCATGATACGTTTTGTCAAATAGTGTTATATCCTATAAAATTTCAAGGAAGCCTACATGAGAGGTGTTCCATGAACATGATTTGAAGCATGAAAAAATAGAGGGATAGGGGCTTTTAAGGCAACCACTAATGAGCCCACTTAGCTAGCTCTTCATCTTCATTTGATACATAAAATGGGGTAATGATGAAGGAAAGGAAAATTGAAGAAATTAGAAGAAAATGGGGAAGATGACCCTCGCTTTTAGAACAATTGAGGTAAGTTCTCACAAATTATGTTTAAATTCCAATCATGAAATTGTATGAATGGGTAGGTTATGTCAATTATTTACAGACATAAGAGCATTTCAACTTTAGATGTCAAATATAATATGAGATCACAAGGAGACATAAGTATTTACACCATTACTTAGAAGGACCCCTTAATTCTTTTTTCGTTGTCCTACTTAGAAATGTTTAGTTCTTTATATCTAAGGGCCTCTCATGTGAGAGGAGTCCCATGAAAATGATAAGTTGCTCCACCCCCCAATGAACTTGCTAAAGAAAACAATGAAAAAAATAAAAGAGTCAAAATAAGAGAAAACAAGAGGCTTAATGTAGGAAATATTGCAAACTAAGGTTTTATAAGTTTCTAGGATATTACTATTGATTGGAGAATGTAATGTCGCCTATAAAAAAGAGGTTTCTAGGTCACTTCATTACCTAAACCACTAGTAACATAGAAAAATAAAAGATGGAGGAAAAGGTTGCAACTTGGGATTTTGTAGCAAAAGTGAAAATTCTATAGAGAGAGCAAGTCAAGAGCCAAGAAGTAACATTCATAGGGGTAAGGCCAAGTGAGAATATGGGTTTGGAGCAAAAATCACAAAGAAAGATCCAACATAGGTTCAAGAGAGACTCTATAGACACTTAAAGAGATACTAAAGAGTTCAACAATGGACAAAGTCCTAGTTAGGAATCAAGGAAGAATCATCATTGAGAAGGTGGGGTAAAAGTATTGTGACAAGAAGAATATTATCCCATGAAAGGAAAAGAAAAGGAGGCAAGAGTGGACAATCTTCTGTAAGGAAGACTAAATATAGACCATAAATTAGTGATTTGACCTACAAAGAACCACTGAAACAATGAACCATCTTGGCACTCGATGTGGGATCAGGACAAAGTAACAAAAAAATTAACAAATAGTTTAGTTGACAAACTATGTATCTCACCTGAAAGAAGGTGGATGGCTTGAGAGCTAGCTTGAGCTACATAATATATGATGCTAAGCTTAGAAAAAATAAAAGAGGGGGCAAAAAGAGAAGGCTTACTAATCTATGTTGTTGGAATCTGCATGTTTCAATGGATATCACTTCATGCTTCACATGATTTGCATATGCTACTTGAAAGAAAAAAAAATGTGTCATTTATCTAATTCCTCCATATTCACTGAAAAATCCCAAAATAAAATCAGTTCATTAAGTCATTTTCTCTAGTGAGATTAGTGGCAATATTGTTTCTTTTAGGATCATTGATTTCCTTTTGTAAAATACAAATAATTAAGCTAGGAAAATGAGTTAGGGAAAGGTAGATTGGTAGAACTTGGATGATAATCCAATTTATAACAAGTGGTAAATAATCCAAATAGAAATACACATAAAATAAATTAAGAAAATACGTTAGTACTTGTTATGCACCTATGTTTGTCATAGACATCCATCATATAAGGGCAAGTATCTCCAAACTCCATGCAAAGAACATGAAAGGATAATTTATGACCAAAAAGACATAATTATAAAATAAAATCCTATATCCAAGACCAAGACCAAGCAAAACAAAGAAGGGGAATCCCCAAAGTGCCCTTAGAGTCAAGCATGTGGAACCTTGAACTTCTAACATGTCAATCCTCCTTTTCAAATTGTGGGATGCAAGGGCACTTTCCTCCTTCTGCATCATTCCATGTTCCAAGCCAAGGAAAATGGAACAAAGAAGGAGATTGAAATAGAAGATGGCGGTGGAACAAGAGGTTCAAACAAGAGATAAAGGTAGCCAAAGTAAAATGGGAATTAAAGGAGAACAATGACATTGTGCAAGAACACTAGGTTTCAAACCATGAACAAAAGGTTAATGGTGAGAATTCAAATTTAACCTCCTTGAATGGGAACTTCTCACTATTATCTCAGGAAAACATGGGGAGGACTCTACAAAAATGGCAGAGAACATGAATTCTCATGCAAAAATGCTCTTAACTTGGGGTGCTATATGTTGTAATAGAAGCCATGGGCGTCACCAAGTCACTTCACTCTTAGACCTACAAAATAAAGCAAAGGTGCAAACAAGAGAGACCCAAAGATCCTAGAAAACAAAAGAGAGGAGCAAGGCCTCCAAGAGGTAAGCAAAAGCTCCATGAACAAAAGTGAAAATATAAGGGAAATGTGTACAAAAGAAAGTTCCAGGGGGAGCCAAGGATTTTGAGAGGAGTTGAAGAATCAAGGTGAGGAAACAAACCCTAAACTAAGAGAATTGCATCCAATCTAGAGAAAGTGGACAAGGAAAATGCATCATGACAGACTGGAAAGCAAAATAAATAGCATTTAGTTCCATAGGAAACTAGCAAACTCTTGGAGAACAATGGAACAAAAATCGCTAATAAAAAAAAATTATGTGCAATGTTCCATAGATACAAAAAATTCAAAGAAACAAATGGAAGGAATACCCAAAATGGTAAAAAGCAAGGTCAAAGAATGGAAATGACCACGACTTGTGGAATAGAGTGGAGACTAGATAACTAAATTAAACTAAAGAGAGTGATAAAAATGTAATAAAAAACAACAATTAAACAAGAATAATGCAACTCTTAAAAATTATGCCAAATACAATAGCATACTATAACATTACAATTTAAATAATATTAAAATAACAATTAAAAACTTACTACAACATTACAATTTAAGTAAATATTAATTTAACAATTAAAACAAAATACTTATACATAATTATAACACTTTGTAAAAAAAATTCTAGTATCTTTGTCTTATAAAATTTTTTTTCCCATATCAAAAACTCAATAAATTTTTTACCCCTATCTTTATTCACACTTTTAATGTTCAATGACCTTGAATTAATTGTTAAATCCCACTGCATATTAAATCAATTGTTAAGGAACTCGGCGTAATCTCGTCTTCGTTAAACAACCTTGTGCAATTGAAGAACAAGGGGCTATTCAATAAAGAAAGCTAGAATGGGCTATTTCCCAGAGCCCTATCTACCCACAACCGCTACGAAAGGAAGTGTTGTCCATGATCTCCATGCATAGTATCATAGAGTTATATAACCACAACCGCTACGAAAGGAAGTGTTGTCCATGATCTCCATGCATAGTATGATAGAGTTATATAACCAGAACAATCGATCGTAAAGTGTTGGAATTACGATCGATTGTAAAGTGTTGGAATTACGATGGTCGTTATACCAAATGTCGCCTTTTTATTTATATTAACTAAATAAATAATGTATAGTCGTAATACCAAATGTCGCTTTTTTATTTATATTAACTAAATAAATAATGTATTAGAAAAAAAACACTCGAGAATATCGAATTCGAGTTGCATGGAAACAAGGCCAAACCCCAAACGACTTATGGGTTACTCTAATCCTAGATTTATCTATTTATTTGAGTTCTAATGGCTTAATTAGTTGAATCATCTAGTTCTTTACCATCAATGAAATATAAAAAAGAAACAATGGTAAGAGACAATTCTAATTTTGTTTTGACAAAACAGATTTTTTTTTATACTACATGGTGAATCGGTAACTGTCTGGCCTAATCTAGGAGAGACCCAGGATCAAACCTCACTGCTGCCACTATAACACCAAGAGCATAACCAATCACCTGCAAATCAGTTATGCTAAGTTCCTATGATTTTAGCAAGAGCAGACTCAACGGGAAAGGGGAATCCGCCCCTCTAGCTGCCACCACAGCAGGCTAATGTACTCAATGAGATTTGAACTTCGGTCCGCCCGGGCTTCGCCCATGTGACTTACCGTCAAACCACACATCACTGTACTTTGAAAAAACAGATTTTATGGACAACCTTTTAGTATCAAGTTCGTACTAAGTACATGAACAATTTACCTCAAAAAAGGATCGTACCTACCTACACAGAGTAGGAAAGAATGTGTGCCTACTAGATTGTTCCTATCTACATAGAGGATGACAGAATGTGTACCTTTCATGCAAAGTCTTGTACGAACCACCATTTACTGAACGTACGCCCAAGAGAAAAGAGAAATTCATATTCCTCGTGAGACGTCTTCTCTAAGTCTCTTCGCTGACATTTTCTGACAAATTGGAGTGATATAAAAGGCATTCAATATTGCAAAATGCAAACACTCTTCTACTTATACGTAAATGGAGCTATTCTAATTAGTAATAAATGATAGATAACCCATACCTTGGGTTCTTACCTTACCTTAAAAAGAAAACTAAAGAAAAAATGCCTCTGGTCTCATCTTTTTCCTCATGGCAAAACCTCTTTACATGTTGCACAGCAGAGCACATTACAAATCATGGACCAGGCCAAAACCAATAAGCAACCAACCATCAAAAGAATTAAAGGCAAATGAGATTTACACCCTTGAGATTTCCTTGCACGCAATTTCATTTTGAAATTTAAAAATAAATAAAGAGGGTTGAACCTCTGCTGTGAATAAGACAATGAAATAATTATTAAGGCTATTTGCAGGCTATTATCTATTAGGCTAAAGCATACCTTGACCCTGATGTAAGGAATAAATAAAATGTAATGTTATTACAGCTCACAGCTACATAATCATCGAAATATTAAAGTTAAAATTTGATATAAAACTCTCAATAAGTAAATTAAAAGCAGATTTAGCCATTTGGCTAAACCGCAGTGACATAATCAGAATGTGTACTAAAATAGATTGACAGACGGACACAAACAAAGAAGAGAATATGACAGAATTTGTAAATGCAAAGACTATGAAAATCCCAGAATGGCATAGTTTGCATATATGGAGACTATAACAGATCGTGCTTTACCTGATTCCAGGGCCAACCGAAGAATGTACCTAATTATTTTTATCCTCAGGTTTATCATCTCATCTTCCCAATTGCACTGCAGACCATATAAACCCTGCCTTGGAAAGTGAGGAAAAAAACACCACCTAGCACAGATGAAATAGATAGATTTAGATACCAATGACAAAATAAGAATCATTGAGCAAGAATTCCCAAACAATCACTGAGGCCCTATGCGTAGCAATTATCTAACAGGCCACTTCCAATTCTGGACATAGTTATTAGTAAAATAATCTGAATAAATACTGATTAAAAAGTAAAACAAAAGAACAAAAGCATACCTGCCCATCTACTTCAATGGTTAGCCTAATAGAAATCCAACATCACTGGTTTCATCTTTCTCTCTCTATTTTTACTCTGCATCCCGCAACAAAATAAAATCGGACACACTTTGCAAGCACATTGTAAAATTATGAAAAAAATGCAAAAGCAACCATGATAATCCAAACAAAACTAAAAAATCAATAAAGAAAATGGACTGTACAAAATAAAAAGCAACCATTATAATCCAAACAAAACAGAAAAATCAATAAAGAAAATGGACTGTAAAAAATAAGATGCATGGCCATGCAATGGAGCAAACACATATCAACCCAAAAAAACAAAAAAGAAAAAGACGCTGAGCAGAGAAGAGAAGAAGATGAAATTCAGAGTATGCTGGCTCTGAGAATGTCTTATATGCTATTCATTTCAAACGGTTAAGATTTTTGCTTTTCCAACGTTGCAGAGGAAGTAGGCATTCCATTCGAACAACCATTTATCCACAAAATTTGAAATCACCGGAAATTAACTTTCACAAAGATATTATCGGAATTTAATTTGAAATCACCAGAATTTGATATCTGGCTTCGAGTGTAGTCTGCTTTTTTCTGTGTACGGAAATCCCTGAGTTTCATATTTCATCCTATCCAGTCAGGGTTCCCTTTACTTGTCATACATTTTTTTTGGACGGTTTGGGTTTTTATGCTTCCTGTCAAAAAAATGTTCTGCTTAAAATTTTGTCTTTCAAGAATGACGTTCCCATAATAAATAAACCCTTCACCAATAAAGTTTTGATTAAAAAATTATCATTCAATAACATAATTATGTTAAAAAAAATTCATATATTGATCCTAAGGAAAAAAAATCAAAATTTGGGAAAACTCAATTGTGGAGGTTTCAACAAAAAGTGTTGAACATTTGAAATTTGCTTATTTAAAGTATATAATGAGTCCTAGGGAAAATAATTGATGGTTATCCATTGCATATTTTTAAATTATCATTTAAAACCAACAATTTACATTATGCCACATGAATATTCAGATTCCTAATCAGAGTAAGTTCCATGCAAATTCTGAGATAATTTCTGACATTATCTATATAATGTTTGATACAAAATATAATATATGACACCTTAAAAAGGCATAAGAATGTACCACCAACTTCCAACCATCCAATAAGAGAAATACACTTGGAAACAAATTATTGATTCATACATATACATAAATGATGGTGTACTCAAAAATTCAATTACACTAAACTAATGTCACAACTTACAAGTTTCTAAATTCCATCGCTCCAATGATAATGAAAGCAATACAATGCTTCATGTTGCATGAAAGTTATGCATTAAATTCAAATAAAGAAGGGAATCAGATATATGTGAAAAAAATTATGCTTTGTATTTGAATGTATCTTGAGATGAGACTGTCAAAATCCAGCGGGAAGTCTAACAAAATCCCAAAAAAAAAAGCCTATAAAGCCAACTACATGTCAACAAAATTACATTCACTCTCGGAAAGCGACTGTCTATCAGAGAATTACTCTAAAACAAACTTTTTCACGTCCAATTGCAGAGCATCTTTTGAGAGGAAATCGGCAACTAAGATATGCATCCTCATTTCTCATTTTGGGTAAATCTTTTCTGTTGTGAACAAGATTGTGTGAGAATAATGCAGAAATAGAATTAGTTATGAGCAGTTGAACAGAATTAGTTGTGAGCAGTTTAACAAGAATTAGTTGTGAGTGGTTAGGAATTGGTTGCATGAGTTTCCTATATAAGTGTCATGTAATTGAGCAAATAGTTAATGAAGTTTGGTGTTCACTTTGTCTCACGTCTGGTTTAAAACAGAAAACCAGACGTGAGACAAAGTGAACATCAAACTTCATTAATTATTTGCTCAATTACATGACACTTATATAGGAAACTCATGCAACCAATTCCTAACCAGTCACAACTAATTCTTGTTAAACTGCCCACAACTAATTCTGTTCAACTGCTCATAACTAATTCTATTTCTGCATTATTCTCACATCCTCCCTTAATGGAGAAATGGATTTTCTACAATACCTAACTGACTTCTAAAAACTTCAAATTTGATTTTACCAAGGGGCTTAGTAAATATATCAGCCACATTATCCTTGGTGTTACAAAATATCAATCCAATTTCATTTGACTCAATTTTCTCACGTACAAAGTGGTACTGTAACCCAACGTGTTTTGTTCTAGCATGGTAAACTGGATTATGTGCTAATTTGATAGCACTCTGATTATCACAATTGATACATGTTGCACCACTTTGCGCTTCTTCAAGATCTGCAAGAATTCTCCGCAACCAAATAGCTTCACAGGTGGCATTGGTCAAAGCTTTGTACTCTGATTCTGTTGAAGATAAAGAAACAGTTGGTTGTTTCTTACTACTCCAAGATACGACCCCTGATCCAATATGAAATGCATAGCCAGAGGTAGATCGTCTGTCATCTGGATTTCCTGCCCAATCTGAATCAGAAAAACCTGTCAGTACAACATCAGATACATCAGTATACATAATACCAAGATTCACTGTTCCCTTTAAGTATCGGAGAACTTTCTTTGCAGCATTCCAGTGATTTCCTGAAGGCTTAGCCATGAATTGACTAAGGATACTGACTGAGTATGCAATATCTGGCCTGGTAGTGGTGAGATAGTTCAAACTTCCCACTAACTGACGATATAATGTTCCATCTGCCTCTTTCGAACCATCTTCTTTGTACAACTTTGCATTCTGTTCTAGGGGAGTTGACATAGCTTTACAATCTGTCATATTGAACTTTTTAAGAATCTCCTTTGTATATTTGCTTTGAGTGATCAAAGTTTTACCAGTTTCTCTCCATACCTCAATGCCTAAACAGTAATGCATTTCACCCAAATCTTTCATGTCAAAATCCTGTGACAACTGAACTTTAATTTCTTCAATTAACTTGTGAGCACTGCCTGTTATAATGAGATCATCCACATACAAAGATATTAAAGCAACATTTCCTTTTTCATCTTTCTTAACATACAAATTAGGATCATTTTTGCTTTTCACAAATCCATTCTGAAGAAAGAAGGTATCAATCTTTACATACCATGATCTTGGTGCCTGTTTCAAACCATACAATGCCTTTCTTAACCTGCAAACCAGATGCTCCTGTCCCTGTTTGACTAACCCTTCAGGTTGAACCAAATAAACTTCTTCCTTTAAATCACCATTTAGAAAAGCAGATTTGACATCCAATTGATGTATATTCCAATTATGTTTTGTGGCTAAGGCAATCAGTAATCTAATTGTATTCAACTTAGCTACTGGTGCAAAAGTGTCTTCATAATCAATTCCCTCCTGTTGAGCATATCCTTTTGCTACTAATCTTGCCTTAAATTTATCAATTGTACCATCTGCTTTAAATTTTGTTTTGTACAACCATTTGCTTCCAATTGGAACTTTATTTACAGGAAGTTCCACTAATTCCCATGTTTGATTTTTCATAATAGAAGCATACTCATCATTCATAGCATTAATCCATGGTTCATGTTGTTTAGCCTGCTTGTAATCAATTGGTTCTTCAACATTCATTATATTAGACATTAAGGCATAGTCTCTATACCTTTCAGGAAGCCGAGTCTGTCGGGACGACCTTCTTGGTGTGGGTGTTCCATCCATGATTCGTTGGCTTTGAGATGTATCACCTCCTTGTGATGACTCACTGCTTCTAGATGTGCTCATACTGCTGTGATCATCCTGATCCTGTACCTGTACCTGGACCTGTTCCTGTTCCTGCTTAATCAAAGTATCAAGCTTGAGATGTGCATCATTAGAAATATGCCATGTATCATTCTTTGTGTTACTTTTATCAGTCTGCTCATGAAACAATACATCACGACTTGCAAATAGTTTATGGGAACTTGGATCAAACAATTTATAGGCTTTCTAATCCATACAATATCCAATGAAAACACACTTGATGGACTTGGCATCAAGTTTGCTTCTGTTAGCCTTAGGAATATGAGCAAAAGCAGTACATCCAAAAACTTTGAAATGACTCACATCAGGCTTATAACCATAAAGAACCTCAAAAGGAGTTTGAAAAACTAATTTCTTAGTGGGACATCGATTCTTCAGATAAACAGCAGTGTTAATGGCTTCTGCCCATAAACCATTAGAGATGTTCTTACCTTGCAGCATCCTACGAGCAGATTCCACCAAGGTTCTATTCCATCGCTCAGCAACACCATTTTGCTGAGGAGTATGTGGCACTGTGAACTGTTGTTGAATTCCATTAGATTTACAATAGGTGTTAAATGCTTTTGATTTATATTCACCCCCTTGATCAGATCTGAGTATTTTGATGCACTTTCCTGTTTGTTTTTCAACCATATTTCGAAACTCTTTAAAATACTCAAATATGTCACTTTTCCTTCTAACGAAATAGACCCAGGTATATCTAGATCTATCATCAATAAAAATAACAAAGTATGAAGCACCACCAAGAGACCTAGTTTGCATAGGTCCACATACATCGGTGTGAATTAATTCAAGTATATCATACTTTCGTTTCTCAGTATGAACAGGAAACTCGTCTCTATGCTGTTTACCAAGTGCACAAGCTTCACATGGTAAATGTTCACACTTCATAACAGGAAGACCTTCAACCATTGATTTCCTTTGTAACAACAATAAATCATTGTAATTTAGGTGTCCATACCTGTGATGCCATAATTCTACTGTCGATGTCTCTTGAGATGTCAATGCAACATGGCGCTTGACTGTCACATCCAATCTGTATAATCCTCCAACCCTGGTACCTGTAGAAACAACCTTGTAGTGGTCCTGAACATCTTTCACTATACACCCCAATTTACCAAATTCTACTTTTAAATGATTATCAGTGATAGTGGAAACAGATAGCAAATTCTTTTTAAGAGCAGGTACATACATCACATTATGAATCGGTCGCATTTGGCCATTAGGTAAGTACACATTTATTATGCCATAGCCTTGAACTTTAAGTGACCTATCATCTCCTAGGTAAATGTGTGTACCATCAGATTTCTCATAATATTTATCATACCATTCTTTATTACAAGTCATGTGTGCCGATGCACCAGAATCTATAAACCAAGCATTCTCATCATCAGTTTCAGCAGACAATGCAGCATCAGAAAGAAATAACTTAAGATTTTTAAATCCATCATTCACTGAGGTGTCTTTGTTTGTGTAATTTCCATTATGCCTGCTATGTCTTTGATTTGATTCATTATTCTTTCTCCTATAGCAATCTTTAGCCAAATGTCCAGGTTTTCCACAATAAAGACATTCAATGTTCCTTTTAACATAAGAATCAGGATGTGCCATACCTTTCTGCTTTGCTTGAAAACGGCCTCTGTTTCTGTCCCATGGTCTCCCTCGGAATGGTTTTTGGCCTCTTGCAGTCAAAGCCAAATCAGAACCATTTGACTCCAGTTCAAAAGTTTTCATGCGCTCTTCTTCTTGAAGAAGAATTCCAGCCAATTCTTCAAATGTAGGGGGTGTCAGTCTAGCTGAGAGAGCTGAAATAAAGACTTTATAGTCTGGGACTAACCCCTTTAACGTAACAGTTACCAAGTCTGTACTAGAAACCTTTTCACCAATATCACCAAGCTTATCACTAAAGTCTTTAATTCGGGAAACAAAGTTGCTAATGCTTTCATTGGTATCCATTTTGATAGATAGCAGCTTTGTTTTTAAAAATAAAATACGGTTTGCATTAGAAGTCTCATACAAACCTTTGAGAATGTCCCATGTCGCCTTCGAAGTTTCACAGTCCCGAATGTGAGGAATAATATTGTCCTTCACTGACATGCATAGCAGCACCCTTGCTTTCATTTCACGCTTCTCCCAATATTGAGTATTAGTAGGAGGTCGAGGCTTGGTCTCATCACCTTTGACAATCGGCCAGAGATTGTATGCCTCCAGTACTGTTATGATCTTAAATTTCCAATTGACATAATTTTCTCCTGCAAGGGGATTAGCCATCTCTCCACCAATGACCAAATTCAAACAAAAAAAACGCAAGCTTCTTAAACAATAATACCGCAGGCCTCACTGGCTGAGAAATTTAATAAATAAAACTCTGCATAAACTCTGCGTATACACTTGGATCAAATCTTGACTGCTTTCTGGAAACAATTTCTGAGGCAAAACAGCGTTAAAATTTCCTGAGACAAAAATTAAAAATTCCGTCTAATGAAATAGACCCAGGTATATCTAGATCTATCATCAATAAAAATAACAAAGTATGAAGCACCACCAAGAGACCTAGTTTGCATAGGTCCACATACATCAGTGTGAATTAATTCAAGTATATCATACTTTCGTTTCTCAGTATGAACAGGAAACTCTTCTCTATGCTGCTTACCAAGTGCACAAGCTTCACATGGTAAATGTTCACACTTCATAACAGGAAGACCTTCAACCATTGATTTCCTTTGTAACAACGATAAATCATTGTAATTGAGGTGCCCATACCTGTGATGCCATAATTCTGCTGTCGATGTCTCGCTGGATGTCAATGCAACATGGCGCTTCACTGTCACATCCAATCTGTATAATCCTCCAACCCTGATACCTGTAGAAACAACCCTGTAGTGGTCCTGAACATCTTTCACTATACATCCCAATTTACCAAATTCTACTTTTAAATTATTATCAGTGATAGTGGAAACAGATAGCAAATTATTTTTGAGAGCAGGTACATACATCACATTATGAATCTGTCGCATTTGTCCATTAGGTAAGTACACATTTATCATGCCATAGCCTTGAACTTTAAGTGACCTATCATCTCCTAGGTAAATGTGTGTACCATCAGATTTCTCATAATATTTATCATACCATTCTTTATTACAAGTCATGTGTGCCGATGCACCATAATCTATAAACCAAGCATTCTCATCATCAGTTTCAGCAGACAATGCAGCATCAGAAAGAAATAACTTAAGATTTTTAAATCCATCATTCACTGAGGTGTCTTTGTTTGTGTAATTTCCATTATGCCTGCTATGTCTTTGATTTTCAGGACCACTACAGGGTTGTTTCTACAGGTACCAGGGTTGGAGGATTATACAGATTGGATGTGACAGTGAAGCGCCATGTTGCATTGACATCCAGCAAGACATCGACAGCAGAATTATGGCATCACAGGTATGGGCACCTGAATTACAATGATTTATCGTTGTTACAAAGGAAATCAATGGTTGAAGGTCTTCCTGTTATGAAGTGTGAACATTTACCATGTGAAGCTTGTGCACTTGGTAAGCAGCATAGAGAAGAGTTTCCTGTTCATACTGAGAAACGAAAGTATGATATACTTGAATTAATTCACATTGATGTATGTGGACCTATGCAAACTAGGTCTCTTGGTGGTGCTTCATACTTTGTTATTTTTATTGATGATAGATCTAGATATACCTGGGTCTATTTCATTAGACGGAAAAGTGACATATTTGAGTATTTTAAAGAGTTTCGAAATATGGTTGAAAAACAAACAGGAAAGTGCATCAAAATACTCAGATCTGATCAAGGGGGTGAATATAAATCAAAAGCATTTAACACCTATTGTAAATCTAATGGAATTCAACAACAGTTCACAGTGCCACATACCCCTCAGCAAAATGGTGTTGCTGAGCGATGGAATAGAACCTTGGTGGAATCTGCTCGTAGTATGCTGCAAGGTAAGAACATCTCTAATGGTTTCTGGGCAGAAGCCATTAACACTGCTGTTTATCTGAAGAATCGATGTCCCACTAAGAAATTAGTTTTTCAAACTCCTTTTGAGGTTCTTTATGGTTATAAACCTGATGTGAGTCATTTCAAAGTCTTTGGATGTACTGCTTTTGCTCATATTCCTAAGGCTAACAGAAGCAAACTTGATGCCAAGTCCATCAAGTGTGTTTTCATTGGATATTGTACGGATCAGAAAGCCTATAAATTGTATGATTCAAGTTCCCATAAACTATTTGCAAGTCGTGATGTATTGTTTCATGAGCAGACTGATAAAAGTAACACAAAGAATGATACATGGCCTATTTCTAATGATGCACATCTCAAGCTTGATACTTTGATTAAGCAGGAACAGGAACAGGTCCAGGTACAGGTACAGGATCAGGATGATAGCAGCAGTATGAGCACATCTAGCAGCAGTGAGTCATCACAAGGAGGTGATACACCTCAAAGCCAACGAATCATGGATGGAACACCCACACCAAGAAGGTCATCCCGACAGACTCGGCTTCCTGAAAGGTATAGAGACTATGCCTTAATGTCTAATATAATGAATGTTGAAGAACCAATTGATTATGAGCAGGCTAAACAACATGAACCATGGATTAATGCTATGAATGATGAGTATGCTTCTATTATGAAAAATCAAACATGGGAATTAGTGGAACTTCCTGAAAATAAAGTTCCAATTGGAAGCAAATGGTTGTACAAAACAAAATTTAAAGCAGATGGTACAATTGATAAATTTAAGGCAAGATTAGTAGCAAAAGGATATGCTCAACAGGAGGGAATTGATTATGAAGACACTTTTGCACCAGTAGCTAAGTTGAATACAATTAGATTACTGATTGCCTTAGCCACAAAACATAATTGGAATATACATCAAATGGATGTCAAATCTGCTTTTCTAAATGGTGATTTACAGGAAGAAGTTTATTTGGTTCAACCTGAAGGGTTTGTCAAACAGGGACAGGAGCATCTGGTTTGCAGGTTAAGAAAGGCACTATATGGTTTGAAACAGGCACCAAGATCATGGTATGTAAAGATTGATACCTTCTTTCTTCAGAATGGGTTTGTGAAAAGCAAAAATGATCCTAACTTGTATGTTAAGAAAGATGAAAAAGGAAATGTTGCTTTAATATCTTTGTATGTGGATGATCTCATTATAACAGGCAGTGCTCACAAGTTAATTGAAGAAATTAAAGTTCAGTTGTCACAGGTTTTTGAAATGAAAGATTTGGGTGAAATGCATTACTGTTTAGGCATTGAGGTATGGAGAGAAACTGGTAAAACTTTGATCACTCAAAGCAAATATACAAAGGAGATTCTTAAAAAGTTCAATATGACAGATTGTAAAGCTATGTCAACTCCCTTAGAACAAAATGCAAAGTTGTACAAAGAAGATGGTTCGAAAGAGGCAGATGGAACATTATATCGTCAGTTAGTGGGAAGTTTGAACTATCTCACCACTACCAGACCAAACATTGCATACTCAGTCAGTATCCTTAGTCAATTCATGGCTAAGCCTTCAGGAAATCACTGGATTGCTGCAAAGAAAGTTCTCTGATACTTAAAGGGAACAGTGAATCTTGGTATTATGTATACTGATGTATCTGATGTTGTACTGACAGGTTTTTCTGATTCAGATTGGGCAGGAAATCCAGATGACAGACGATCTACCTCTGGCTATGCATTTCATATTGGATCAGGGGTCGTATCTTGGAGTAGTAAGAAACAACCAACTGTTTCTTTATCTTCAACAGAATCAGAGTACAAAGCTTTGACTAATGCCACCTGTGAAGCTATTTGGTTGCGGAGAATTCTTGCAGATCTTGAAGAAGCGCAAAGTGGTGCAACATGTATCAATTGTGATAATCAGAGTGCTATCAAATTAGCACATAATCCAGTTTACCATGCTAGAACAAAACACGTTGAGTTACAGTACCACTTTGTATGTGAGAAAATTGAGTCAAATGAAATTGGATTGATATTTTGTAACACCAAGGATAATGTGGCTGATATATTTACTAAGCCCCTTGGTAAAATCAAATTTGAAGTTTTTAGAAGTTAGTTAGGTATTGTAGAAAATCCATTTCTCCATTAAGGGAGGATGTGAGAATAATGCAGAAATAGAATTATTTATGAGCAGTTGAACAGAATTAGTTGTGAGCAGTTTAACAAGAATTAGTTGTGAGTGGTTAGGAATTGGTTGCATGAGTTTCCTATATAAGTGTCATGTAATTGAGCAAATAGTTAATGAAGTTTGGTGTTCACTTTGTCTCACGTTTGGTTTTCTGTTTTAATTGATTGGGCATTGATTTTAACATGGATAGCTTGCTTTCTCTATGTCTATAGCTTATAAACACTTGGATCTAAGCTTGACCATCAATATAGATGTTTGGACGTCATATCTAATAGGGTCTATGCATTAATATAGTGTTATGGGCGTGGTGTGAACGAGAAGAAAGGAAAGAAGTTGACACGGATTTCAATTCATTCATTGGTGATCATTCTTGGATGTGTCCTTTAGTATTGTCTTAGGTTAACCCCAAGTTCCTGCAAGAGTTTGGTGCAAGCTTCCCCTCCTGTCAGGTTGGGCATAGACATGGTGCAATATTGGAGGTCTGTAGTTTATTTGGATTAAGTATAGAAATGACCTTTATACAATGTGGCATTGGGTTCAATCCCAGTGCCATGCTTGATATATCAGTTAAAATAATTGAAACCGAAGTATATGGAAAGCTAGATGATTTTATGAAAATAATTATTTCATTTGCTGCATCTGAAGATAAAGTTGGTTTTGTATGGCTAACGTAATAAACTCCTCTCGACCATTGCTTTTGAAGCCAAGCACAATATGTTTTCCAAAGGGAAAAAATGGTAATTTTTTTTATCACTTCTAGTGTTTCTAGTGAAGTACTTGATTTATATAAAATCCAGGTAAGATACATCCATTCAATGAAAGCATAATACATCCATTCAATGAAAGCATAATAAACAAAAATTTAAGAGGATTTAACTCTTAATAACAGAGATGTACAGCTCCAAGTAGATTTTCAGTTGATCGGTTAAGGTCTTAGGATTACAATGCTTCATATTTAAATTGTCATCTTGAACAAGATGAAACTTCTCTTTACAACATATG
Source organism: Pinus tabuliformis (assembly GCA_031772625.1). NCBI lineage: Eukaryota > Viridiplantae > Streptophyta > Pinopsida > Pinales > Pinaceae > Pinus > Pinus tabuliformis. Next base: position 558,332,499 of record CM062808.1, on the reverse strand, counting down.
TACAACTCCAAGTAGGCTTTTCAATTGATTAGTCCTAGAACTACAGGGATTCATATTTAACTTTTCCATTTTTCAGATTCCATTTGCGAGTTTTGTTTGCTTATAGAAATTCATTATTTGAATGCTTTGACAGTCGACTCTAATTAAACTATCAAGCAAGTACGGGAATAAATAAAATGGGGCAAGTGTTCTATTTTATACAAGTGGATCAATCAAAAGTGGCAATGACAGAGAAATTTGGATGCTTTAATGACGTTCTTGAGCCAGGATGCCACTATCTGCCATGGATTTTTGGGTACAAAGTTGCAGGTCATCTTTCCTTACGAGTACAAAAGTTGGATGTGCGATGTGAGACAAAGACAAAGGTATGCAGTTTTTTCTACTCTATGGCAGAACTACTGTTTAAGACAAAACCCAACTCTGTGTTTTTTATGTTAATAAACATACTATTAATGACCTTATTTTCATTTTGGAAAGTACACGTGAAACCTTATGTCTTTGATGGTAGATTTCAGAACTTGTCTCTATTGACTTAGATTTAACCTGCTTACGGAGTTGAGAAAACCATATATGCCTTATAGTCATACTAAGAAACCATGGCAGTTTGTATCTACTAATTTATGTTTTGTGAACATTCATAATCGCGTTCTGTTTTAGATTAGTTAAATGTTGCCATTTCCAAGTCACTAAAGAAAATGGAATGGATTGATCATTGTTAAGAAGGTTTTTGCAATCAATATCGAATTTGTTTGTTATGGTTCATCTCTTATAAGTAGACTCTAGACGAAGAACAAAAACAATGGTTTTGTTAAGAAGGTTTTTGCAATCAATATCGAATTTGTTTGTTATGGTTCATCTCTTAGCATAAGTAGACTCTAGACGAAGAACAGAAACAATGGTTTCTAAGCTTTGATTGTAAGGTGAAAATGTGTTAATTTAGTCTCAATTCAGCAGTTCGATATGATGCCTTTCTTTATAGTCAGGGTTCTCTATTAGTGGATTTGACATTGTTGTTATTTTCATTCTAAAAGCCCTCACGAGTCACGACACAGAAGATCCTTAATAAGTAAATTAATAAGGTGGATTAAGTAAATTTTGGGAGAGACGTGTAGACAGTGAAACAGTCGACAATCATTTCATAAAAAATCCATATTCTACATAATGATAAACCCCTGTTTTAAAGAGCGGTGATCAGTTACACATATCCAAATCTCTTATGAAATAAAAAAACAAATCACTTGTGAAATCACTAACCTGAAGCGCCAATGTGCAGTTTCCTGGCAGTTTCCTTGGAGCCAATCTTGAGCTCAGCATAAGTCTGAATGGGCATATACCTTGTCAAGGAAGTAGACGGCCCAAAGCTCTTCTGGGCAAGCCCAAAGCCCACCAGCAATATTAACAAGGCTTTCACGTTGGCGTTGATTTGCAAACTTTCTGTAAAAGCAAGGCGGTGCCGCCGTGTACATTCTGTAAAAGTAGCAAAAAGCAAGGTGTATTGCAGTTGGCAGTTGCGGACTTGCCAAAAAAAGACAATTTCCCTTTACATTTTTAATCCAATTGCAAATCGATTTGGTTGCAGAGGAACTTGCCAGTTGCGTCGTTCATTGAGCAGTTGCGTCGTTCATTGAGCAGGTAGCTTGCCATTGCGCTAGTCGGTGAGGAGGCAACTTGCCAAAAAAAAATTGTCAGATGGAGAATAAAGGGGGCGTAATAAGGCTTTGGAAAATGTTTTGGAAGTCAAAAATATGTCACCACCATTCCAAACGCGTCATGAAAAACGGCCATCCACAAGTTTCAACCGTCAAATACTGACAAAATGCCCGTCAAATTCCATCACTGGTGGGAAGGAACAGATATGTTATGCAATTAAAATGCTATTTGGGTTAAGATAACGTCGTTTTCCTAACTATGTAAACATTAGAATATAGGCGCAACATTTTATTTAAAAATAATATTTTTATAAAAGTCTTTTAGATAAAATAGAGTATATATCAATTAAAATATTAATCAATATTTTAATTAAGAATAAAATATTAATCAATATTTTAATTAAGAATAATATTTTCATTTAGCGGATGTTAAAATAATTTTTCCTCTTTATAAATAATAATAGAGTAATGAGGATCATGTTCACTAATTTTATGATTTTTTTCATTTCTTTTATAAATAATAATAGAGTAATGAGGATCATGTTCACTAATTTTATAAATCATAATAGAGTATTGAGAATCATGTTCACTAAAATTGAATATAGAGATTTTAAAAGATAAAAAAATTCTTATTTTTAAAATTTTACTTATATGTTTAAAAAATATTTAAAATTGTGCCATGATTTTAATAATTTTGTTAAGTTAGAGGATTGTATCGATAGTATAATGAATATTTTGAAATTTATATTTAGGTATTAATTAGATAATTTAAAAGAAAGTTTTTTATTTTTATTTTTAATTCTCTTAACACCGTAAAAGTGATACATTCTTTTATCTCATGATCTTTTGAAAATTAATCAACCCACTATTTCACTATAGAATTTGTGAGAAGAGAGGACTGTGGAGCCGGAACACAGGAGAGACTGCGGAGCCGGTGAAGGTTTTTACAGACTCCAATAGGATTCAGCCACCCACCTTTCCCAGAGGCAGGCAGCGTTTACCTCCTCTTTCAGGTGACAGGTTTACAAGCTAGGAAGGCTGGGAGCGCCACCCTAAGTTTTCTGGTTGGTCCCCTACAGAGAACGCATGACTGGTTAATAGGGTCGGTAGGCTTCCGAATAGCGACACCCTGCTTCCATAGGTGGTCCCTTGCATGCACCTTCATCTCCTCTCCGGGACACGTAGAGTCGCCTCCTTTCTCGTCCCATGCAGAAAGACGTCTGGTGATGAACCTGTCGTTATTTCTTCATCTTAGCCTGTAAGTTATATATTTGCCTCTGTAGATTGCCTGCGGTTTCCTCTTCCCACCTTGGGCCTTTGGCCTTGGGATTTTTATGTCTGCTTTCCGCTTGTTTTTTCTGGGTGATGGTCTTACAATATGATAGTTTTCCTCTCAGGCGAATATACATCTTTGGAGTCTAGTCTTATCATATGGTGTTTTGGATGGTTTCTGGTTCTCACAGAAGTGCTTTCGTTCTGGGTGGGTCGTTTTTGAATCTCTATTGTCTATCCCACAGCTGATAAAAGCAGTTTATATCTGATTTTGAGCTCTGGATGGCACCTAGACATCTCGCTGAAGGTGATGGTTTGGTACAGGACGCTTTCTCTCCCGTATGTTCCGGCAAAGCATGAAAGGTCAGTTTTATTCTGTTTCCTCCTTATCTGTTCTAAGTTTTCTGGTAAAGTGATTGAGGAAGATTTGTAGTAGTAATTGACAATCCTCTGGTTTTTCCATATAAGGCATTGTCGTAGATGAGTTCTCTGTTTCTGCTTAAAAAATGCTGAAGTCTTTATATGCCAAGATAAAGAACTCAATTGTTTTTTATAGTCCATGTATTGATTTTCGCATTAGAATTGGGAAGTGGTGGTGTGTTTTCCAGCTTGTCTGTTGCTGTGTTGATTGCCATGAACATTCTCCCGCATAGCAGTTCCCAAATTCTGATATGTTGTAAAAAATGGCTTCCTGAATACTAGTTGAATCCCTGGTATTTCCTATCTTTCCGGTGACCTGAAAATTTCAAATTTTCTTTGGTCAGCATTTGCCTTAATTACATCTGTGTCTGTCTCCTGCACTTGTAATCTATCCTTATCTAGCATAGTACGCACAAATCTCTTCCAATTTAGGTTTGATGCTGACTCAGGGAAGGGAAAGTCCTTTTATGTCATATCACCTAGAAGATTTTTCCATTCTGTCAGACTCCACCTCCTTTTCCCATTTCTGGAGTCTTCTACTTTGCTGATCCCAAGTCCTCATCATTCTGGATCTTTTAATTTTTCCCTGTCCGACACATCCTTTTGTCAGGATTGGATCTACAGTGCTGATCTCCTCGGTCTATTCCATTATCTGCCTCTCTCTCCAGGTATTATTTCATCCGGGGATTATTATCAAAACAGTCTATTCTATTTACTGCCTCTCCCTCCAGGCTTTATTACATCTGGGGATCTTATTAAGGAAGGAAAATTTAATAGAATTTGATCTTTTGTACTGGCACTAGTGGCTGACGGCATCAAAGCACCCGCTGGCATTAGTGCTCTCCCTTTCCCATCAATAGTATGGATGAGTCGGACTCATCAGCCACGCGAGCGCTTGTACAGGCTGCCATACAAGCCGAGGAGGAGCGAAAAAATCAACCAAGCCTTACAGGTTGGCAAGCCACAGTGGAGGACATGATTATAAAGCCAGCTTGTAGAGAGGCTCATAAACCTAAAAAGGCTTTCTCCAAAATAGACGGATCCCCATCTTCCTTTTTCAATAAAGCTAAGAATCCTGTCAAGACTGATCCTCCTCCGAAAGCCATTTACTTGGATGGTGCCACCCTTATAGAAAGAATTGATAGCCTAAAGAAATTTTCGTTGGTTGGAAAGTGGCAATTTCCTGAGATGGGTGATCAGGATATGCGTGAGTGGCTATCGGACAAATGGGCTCCCTTGATTGGGTACACTCCTATCATTTCCCGCCTAATGAAGGAATGGTATTCCTTTCATTTCCTTAAAGACTCTGATTTAGATATCATATTAAGAAATCCCTAGGTTTTTGGAAGAAGCTTCTTGGCCCTATCTCGATGGTACATAGGGTTTGATCCTTTAAAGAACACTCCTTCCAACTGCCTGATTTGGGTGAAACTACCAAACTTGCCCATGGAACTATGGTCGGAAGAATCTCTGTCAAAAATAGGGAATTCGATAGGCAAGTTTGTTTATGTTGACCCCTGGTGTAGAGGAGAGAAAGACAAGAGAATTGCCTGGATCCTAATTGAGAAGCCGTATAAAGGTGGTTATCCAGATCACTTGGAGATTGTATGGGGAAACAGCAAAATCCAGCAAAGGCTAGACTTCTGGGGAATCCCCTTCAGATGCTCTTTATGTCACAAGACAGGCCACTTGATCAGAAATTGCAGTCATCGTTTCTCTCGAAAATTCAAGAAATCTGACATCAGGCAAGTCAGGAGGTCTGAGTCCGAGTATTCCCCAGAAGATGATATTCGGGTCACTACAAAACAGGATCATCAAAATATGCCGATTCCTGCTCAGAATATGGTCCATCAGTCTCTATCTTTAGATCCTCCTTCAGAGCCGGATCTCTGCTGTTCCTATAGAGACTCTCTCGGCCGTTTAGATTCAAATATCTCGCCCCCTATATGCTCTCAAATTCCTGAACCTCGAGAGGATATTCCGGTCCCTTCTCCCCCTGATATGAATCAAAAGGATTTCGTCGTGGGTTCTCTTCCCATTCAGATTTCATCCTCCTCCCCGTCTCCAGTCAAACATTGTCATGCTGAATCAAAGGGAAAGGAACCTATCCAGATTCAAGAATATGACCCTCGTCATAGTCCTTCCCCGGGTAATATTCCCTCTGATTCTCTGGTTAATAATTTTGATAGTGATATTGACTGTCTCCTCAATAGGACCTCGTTGGAACTTGAGCCACTGACCATTCATAAACCGTCCAGCCCGCCCCATCCCTTCATAAGTCCTCAATCCGCAAAAAATATTATTGTCAGGAAGAAAGCAAAGGGGGGTAGTCGTCATTTTAAAGGGAGAACTGTAGCTTCTGAGCATGATGCGAGAAATTTTTCCTTAGTGGAAGTCCCTATCCTGGATTCACCAGAGTTTCGGCCCCTTAAAGCATGCGTGGTTGGTGAGTCATCAAAATGACATTCCTTGTCTCTATGAACATCAAGGGATTGGGCGCAGCCCCCAAATTCAATGTGCTAAAGAATGTTTTCTACATGGCCCATCCAAAGATCATATTCATACAGGAGACCATGCATCCCAGCTTTGCATCCATAGTTTACTTTAGAAAAATGTTTCCCACGTGGTATATGGTGGCAACTGAAGCAAACGGTCAGTCAGGTGGTCTAGTGGTTCTGTGGGATCCAGCCTGGATTATGGCAAAAGCCTACAAATGTTGTGCTGGGATTTTAATTCATGCATCAATCAGGGGTCAATCTTTTTCTCTCAACTTGCTGAATATCTACGCTCCATATAAAAACAGACTTCCCTTTTGGGAAAGGCTTTTTGAATCACACATTCTTGAGGTTGAATCGTTGCTATTAGCTGGCGATTTTAACTTGACTCTTAGTTCTGATGAATGCTGGGGGAATTGCAGGAAAATTGATTCTCTGGTTGAGAGAATAAAGAAGGAATTACTTTACAGGGACCTGGCGGACATTGCTCCTGACAAAATGAAGCCCACATGGGACAATTGCAGGACTGGGCAGGCATACATAGCCAAGAGAATTGACAGAGTCATTATACATGCTAGTATTATTGGAAATCTGGGTACGCTTGTATTATCAATCGGGAATGATCATTCATCTGATCACAGGCCCATTCTCCTTACCTGGCATGGGAACATAAACAGATCCAGATACCCTTTTAAATTCAATAGAATACACTTGGAGGACCAGTCCTTTAATGAAGTCATATCAGGGAATTGGAAAAGCATACAAGAGTCTGAAATGGCTCCTTTCATGCCATTTCGCGAAAAGCTAAACAGATTGAAGGCAGTATCGAAAGAGTGGCAAAAAAATAAAAAGAGAATGGAAAAAGAGGAATTAAACTGCATTCGCAAGGAACTGGACTCCCTCTGTGAGTCGGCAGACCCCAACTGCCTATCTTTTGATCTGAAGAACATGATTAGAAAGCTGGAAAAAAGGAAAAATATGATTCTTCTAAAAGAGGAGGAATCATGGCGTCTCAAGAGCAGAGCCATCTGGCTAAAAGCAGGAGACAGAAATACTAAGTTCTTCCACAAATTCGCAAGCGCAAGAAGGGAAAAAAACTCTATCTGGAGCATAAGAGATGATCTGGGAAACATTCTCATATCTCAGCATCAGATCACGTCGGAGGCAGTGCGGTATTTTCAAAATCAATATAGGAGAAGGGAGGTTCTCTTCCAAGATGCCCTTTGGGGTGTAGAGCTAGTGTCTGAAATGTTTAATGATGCTGCAAATGAAGACTTCATAAAGCCTCTCTCCGAAGATGAACTTCTAAAGGCCATTAAATCCTTCAAAAAGGATAAAAGCCCGGGGCCCGATGGTTGGCCAATTGAATTTTTCCTTCATTTCTATGACCTCTTCAAATCGGATCTACTGCGAATGGTTGAAGCTTCCCGGTTGGCTAGAAACATTCACTCGGCCACCACCTCAACCTTCATTGCGCTAATTCCAGAGAAGCATAAGTCTGAATCCTTTCAGGATTTTCGGCCTATCTCACTATGCAACATCATGTTTAAGATTATCTCAAAAATTGTTGCGGAGAGAATGAAGCCTATACTAAATTCCTATATTTCTAGAGACCAACATGCTTTTTTAAAGGGCCGTTTCATCTTGGACGCGGTCGCCATGTCACAAGAAAGTCTTTTTACAATGCTATCAAAGAGTTTGGATGCGGCTATCCTCAAGATTGACTTGCAAAAAGCCTATGATTGTGTTGATTGGGGCTTTCTAAGAATATGTTGGCTAAGATAGGACTAAAGTCCCAAGGTGTCAATTGGGTCATGTCTTGTGTGGAGAATGTAAAATATTCGGTGATTGTGAATGGAATTCCCTTGGCTTTCTTTCAAGCAGAGAGAGGACTCCGACAGGGATGTCCCCTTTCCCCATTGCTATTCATTCTGGTGATGAACTCTCTTAGTCTCCAGATTAACAAAGCAGTCGAGGATAAGAGATGTCTTCCGGTTAAGATCTGTAAGAACATCTCCATTTCACATAATCTTTTTGTAGATGATGTTTTCATCTTTGCTATGCTCTGCAGGGCCTCCTGGGCTTGCATAAATGATATTCTTTCAAGATTCCAGAAGGCTACAGGTTTGTTTATAAATAAGGAAAAATCTTCCCTGTTTCACAATGATGTAAATTTGGATATTGTTCATTGGATATCAGACCTGATGGGTATAGCTCCATTTTCAATTCTTCACGGGTTCAAATACCTGGGCTTTTCATTAAAGGCAAAAAGATATACAAAAAGGGATTGGCAATGGCTACTGGATAGGTTTTATAAGAAGATTGCTCGATGGGAATATAAATTCCTCTCACTTGCTGGCAGACTTATATTAGCTCAGGCTGTCCTATGTCAATTATCAGTCTACTGGGCTCACATCTTCTATCTTCCCAGCAGTATTATAAAGCAGATGTATAGGCTAATTGCAAACTTTCTATGGGGAGGTCACGCATATCAGAGTAAATTCCATCTTGTCAAGATGGCCTCTATTTCTATTCCAAAAAGGATGGGTGGATGGGGCTTGAAAGACATTCGCATTTTTGGAAATGCCCTTCTTTGCAAGTCTCTCTACAGAGGAATATATGAGGACGGGCCGTGGAGCAGGATCGTAAAGACAAAATATCTGAAGGGAAAGAGAGTAGATTTTTGGTACAGGAAGCAGTCTCTTGGTACCAGAAGCGGCTCGATGCTATGGCAAAGCCTGAGAAAAGTCCATCCTTTTTTCATAAAAAAATTTCGCTGGACCTTATATTCTGGATCTAACATTTTTATTGCATTTGATTCTATTTCATCTGGCCGGGGTTTCACATTTCCCCATCCACTGTTATGTAATCTTCATAGGCTGGGAGTTTTTACGTGGGATAAGTTGATTAAGGGATGGTCTGGCTCCTCTCCGATTTGGAAGGATGGGGAGGAGTTGCATTTACCCCGTCCGATGCTTCCCCTTTGGTTGATGGTAAAAGCGAGACTTGATTGTTTGGGGATCTCCTGAACAGGCACAAAAGATAGTCTGGTATGGTCTCTCCATAAACCTGTGAGCGTCAAGAACATTTATGCTGACATGATTTCCGTTGTTGCTGGAAGTCCTCCTCCGCTTTTCCCTCTATGTTTTTGGAAAGCTGCATGCCCGCTGAAGATGATCATTTTCTCTTGGCTGCTATTTCGGAACAAAAATCTCACATGGGAGACTCTTCAAAGGAGAAGCTGGCAGGGTCCAAGTAGATGCTCCATGTGCCTCAATGCCTCAGAATCAAATTTGCATATGTTCTTTCAGTGCCCCTCGTCCCTCATAATCTGGTATGATTTGTCTACATATTTTGTTTTCCCTCACATCATTTTTTCTTCTGTTCAGGAAGGTTTTCTTTGGTGGAGTAGACAATCCTCTTCTTGGAGATCGTTGTTCATTATCACATGCTGGTATCTGTGGAACTGGAGGAATGCGCACATTTTCCAAGACTCTAAGGAACCTCTCCAGGCTATTCTTCAACGTATATTGGCTTGCTATGATTCCTATCATCAAAATTCCACTATGTCAAACATGTTTTGCCATATGATGCCGCGAGTTTGTGGTTCTACATGAGGTTTTTCCCTTCAGATTGTCATTATCTTTTTTGTTGGATCCTCTTCACCAAGGCTGGGCGTATCTGCCCCCTCTTTCTTATAAGTTTTGAAAGAATCTCTATATGGTACAACGTTGTTAAGTTTTGACACATCTCTGTCAAGCTTTTTTGATCATCCGGTCCTGGAGATGTATTATATATGTCTCTGCTCTCTTTTATGTGTATTTCTGATCTGGTCTGACATAATGTTTTTTTGCTAAGGATGATAGGCATAATCTGCTTGTATGGACAATCTGTATGCATTTTATGAAGAGGTCTGGGCATATTCATGCCATATCAGTTATCTTGAATTATGTATTGATGATCTTTATATACTCTTAATATAAAGCTATGATGTTTTTTTCTGTGAAAAAAAAATATATATATACATATAGAATTTGTGGGAATTTATTTACACTTCCAATACTTAATAATTTTTTACTTAATTAGTAACCCATTTTACCTAATACTTTTCATTAATAACCTACTAAACTTCATTGTTAAATTTTTCATCCACATATCATCCATACATGCATACTTACTGAAACTTCAGTGGCAATTTAAATTTATCCCCAAAACAAAACCCGTAAACCATAACCATCATAATCATCTTGCGAGATTATGATCACGATTCTTAGTCATAATTCGGAAGACATCCCAACAATGATTATGATGGTATTCAATACCCAATCAACATGTTTCCAAAGAAACCTTCAATCACTCTCATACCAAACAAAGTGTCTGGTGCATTTAATATGAATGCATAGTATCAGTCTATGCATAGAAACAAGGACTTTAATACACCCACCGGATCAGTCTAGAGACAAGTTATGTATTTCAATAAAAATCTACAAGCCGAAATGACAACTGATATTTGTTTTACAAAAATTTACGGGAAGGTCCCTAATGACAAACTGATATTTGCTTTACAAAAATTTAGGGGAAGGTTGACTCAGGCAGCGGGCAGAACAGACAAACTTTAATTTTACACGACTCCTAGCTTGCCCGCATTTTGATCCTTCAGTTCGGACCCTCCTCAAAACGTGGGTAGGTTAAGGAACTAGGCAGAATCCCATCTTCCTTCAACAATGTTGTGCAATTGAAGAAGCTTTTCCATAAAGAAAACCTTTCTGCAAGTGCTCCCCAGCACGGGCGATTCCCAGAGCCCTATCCACGCACAACAGCTACGGAAGAAAGTGTAGTCCATATCTCCATGCATAGTATCCTTCTTATCTCTAATGTGAGAAGGATTACTCTAATCCTAGATTCATCTCTTTATTTGAGTTATGATGGGTTAATTAATCTAGTTCTTTATCATCAATGAAATATAAAGAAAGCCAGCATTAGTGGGTGACACTTCTGATTCTAGTTTTAAGAGAATAGATTATTTTTTTGACATATGGTAAATCGGGAACTGTCGGGCCTATTCTATGGGAGACTCAGGATCGATCCTCCTAGCTGCCTCTATAACACCAAGAGTACATCCAACCACCTGCAAGTCGGATATAGCTGAGACTCATGTAGCCATCAAAACGATCATGGGAAATCTACTCCTTGAGCAGCCACCCCAACAAAACACTGTATTCAATGAGATTTGAACTGCGGTCTCCTGAGCTTCGCTCAAATAAACTTACAATTAAACCACAAAACAGATTTTATAAACAAAGTTTTAGTATCAACTTCGGACTAAGCACATGAACAGTTTACCTCGCAAGAGGATCATACCTACCAGATTGTTCCTACCTACACAGAGTATTACAGAATGTGTACCTTTCACGCGCAAACACTTTTACACATAGTACCTTTTACACAGAATATTAGAGAATGTGCAAACACTTTTCTAATTATATGTAAATGCGGCCATTCTAATTAGAGATCAATGATAGGTAATCCATACCAGGGGCTTTTACCTTAATAAGAAAACTAAGGAACCGAGGCAAACCCTCTTTACCTGTTGCAGAGCAGAGCACATTGGAAATCATCGACAACGCCAAAACCAATAAGCAAGCAACTGTCAGAGGAATTGAAGGAAAATGAGATTTACACCCTTAAGATTTCCTTGCACGCAATTTCATTTTAAATTTTAGAAATAAATAAATCAATAAACAAAGAGGATTGAATCTCTATTGTGAATAGGACCATGAAATAATTCTTAAGGCTATATGCAGGCGATTATTACCAGGCTAAAGCATACCTACTCCTCCCCTCGAGCGGTTAGCTTCGTAGAAATCCAAATCTATCTACCGTTGTACATTCTGGCATCCTGCACCAAATTAAAATAGCCTAGGCAAAGACAAACGCGGAGGCAAAAAATAAAAAATAAAAAACTAATATTAACCTAGATGTAAGGAACAAATAAAATGTAATGTTAATACTTCTCACAGCTACATAATCATCCCGATATTAAAGTTAAATTTTGATATAAAACTCTCAATGAATAAATTAAGAGCATGGTTAGTAGAATGTATACCTGCATAGATTGAGAGAATGTAGACAAACAGAGGAGATTATGACAGAAATTGTAAATGCATAGACCATGAGAATCACAGAATGACATAATTTGTATATAGGGAGACTATAACAAAACGTGCGCTACGTGATTCCAGGGCCAACCGAAGAATGTACCTACTTATTTTTCATCTTCCGACTTGTCATCTCATTTCCCTAATTTCACTGCAGACCATATACGCCCTGCCTTGGAAAGTCGGCTTGTCATCGCATTTCCCCAATTTCACTGCAGACCATATACACCCTGCCTTGGAAAGTTTGAGAAAAGAAACGCCACCTAGCACAGAATGAAATAGATAGATTTAGATATCAATGACAAAATAAGAATCATTGAGCAAGAATTGCCAGAGACAGATAATAAAAGCAAACGAACCATAAAACAATCACTGAGGCTCTATGCCTAGCCATTATCTAAGAGGCCACTTCGAAAATAATCTGAATATGTACTGGATTAAACAAAGGGATACCTGTCCATCCACTTCAATGGGTGGCCTAATAAAAATCCGAAAATCACTGGTTTCATTTTCACCTATCTATCTCTGCGTTGCCTCCCGCAACAAAGTGAAATGGGGCAAACAATCGCCGTTCTTTACCATCAATGAAATGAAATATAAATAAAGCAAGCATTAGTGGGAGACAGTTCTGATTTTAGTTTTGGCGGAAAATGTTTTACTATCAACTTCGTACTAAGTACATGAGCAGTTTAACGTCAAATGAGCATCGTACCTGCCAACCAGCCGGACAGAATGTGTTCCATTCAGGCACGAACCAACATTTACTGAACGTACGCCAACCACAAAATAAAAAAGAGAACCACCATTTACTGAAGAAATAGTCTATAATGCGACTTTTTGAAAGCCTTTCCGGCGGGTTTTTTCGGTCGAAATCCGGCAGGAATTTATTGGAATCGCAAGTTTGATAGCTAGTTTCTGCACAATGAAAGCATCCCAGGGGTTTTCGAGGGTGCTGAATCCAAATATGCAGTTAAAAAACCATTTTAACTGTAAGAAATCAAGATTTAACCTCAATCTCTTCCGCAGGATTCCGTCACCAGAATCTCCAAAAAGTCACATTATAGACAACTCCTTTACTGAATGTATTCCTCGTCAGTGGTCCCCTCCGAGTCTTCCTTCTTCGCCGGCATTTTTAAAGAAATTGGAGAGATATAAAAAATATTCAATGCTGCAGAGTGCAACCGGTTTTCTAATTCTAATTATATGAATGAAAGGAGAAATTTTAACATTTACTAGATTAGATATAAAAGAAATAGTTTATAGGAGTAGAATTTAATTTTTTATTGTTTAAATTAACGATGATATGACCTAGTTTTCTAATAGTCCTCTCGCTCAAAAGACAAGAAAATGTCAAAAACAGATGTTACCATATTGTTATGATTGTCTCTGATATTTTTGAAAACATTACATTTCAAAATAAAATATTTTTCAGATTCCACAGCCTCATAATTAAAAAAATACACACTGGTTCTTCCACTGCCATTCTAATTAAAAATAAATGATAAATATTCTTATCTTAAAAAAACCGCCATTCCAATGATAAATAACTTATACCTCGGACTCTTATCTTAAAAAAGAAACTAAAGAACGACGCCTGAGGCCTCATCTTTTTACTCAATGGCAAACCCTGGTTACCTATTGCAAATCAGAGCACATTGCAAATCATGGACCAAGCTAAAACCAATAAGCAAGCAATTGTCAAAATAATTAAAGGCAAATGAGATTTACACCATTAAGATATCCTTGCCTACAATTTCATTCTGAAATTTAAAAATAAATAATTCAATTAAAAAAACGGTTGTCTACAATTTCATTCTGAAATTTAAAAATAAATAATTCAATTAAAAAAACGGTTGAACCTGTCTATGAATAGGGACCATGAAATAGGACAATGAGATCATTCTTACGGCTAAAAATCCACTCGAGTGGTTAGCTTCCTAAAAATCCAATTCTATCTTCTGTTGTGCATCTTGTAACACATTAAAATCGCCCAGGCAAAGACATCCAAATCTATCGAAATCAAAATATTTTACATGATGCATAAATTGTCCCCTGAAAGTAATTAATGCTGCTAGCATTAACCATAGCTTCTTGTTCAAAAGCTGTGAAAAATAACTTACCAAATTCCTTTGGGATGCTTTATTTGGATAATAGGTCAGCAGTCCAAAGTTTTGTTCCCGATAGATATAGTGAAATTGGATGTGCGGAAAGGTACTTACCAAATTTTTTATTTTGATTCGCTTTATCCAATTAGTTAATATGGGAAGATTGAAATTTATGTGGCTTTTTACCCAAACAATAATGTCTTTTGCATTTCCATATACTTGTATCCTTTCCAGTCTAAACCTGTGTACTTATATAGATAGACACAAACAGAGAAAAGAATATGACGGAATTTGTAAATGCAAAGACTATGAGAATCCCAGAATGACGTAATTTGTATATATGGAGACTATAACAGAACGTGCTCTACCTGATTCCAGGGCCAACCGAAGCATGTACCTAATTATTTTTCAACTTCAGGTTTGTCATCTCATCTCCCCAATTGCACTGCAGACCATATAAACCCTGTCTTAAAGAAAAAAAACACCACTTAGCACAGATTGAAATAGATAGATTTAGATGCCAGCGACAAAATAAGAATCATTGAGCAAGAATTACTAAACAATTACTGAGGCCCTATGCGTACCAATTATCGAACCGGCCACTTCCAATTTTGGACATAATTATTAGTAAAATAATCTGAATAACTGATTAAAAAGTAAAACAAAACAAAAACATACCTGCCAATCCACTTCAATGGGTAGCCTAATAGAAATCCAGCATCACTGGCTTGCAAGCTCATTGTAAAATTATGAAGAGGAAAAAAAACAATGGGTAGCCTAATAGAAATCCAGCATCACTGGCTTGCAAGCTCATTGCTTGCAAGCTCATTGTAAAATTATGAAGAGAAAAAAAAATAAATTCCAAAAGCAACCATTATAATCCAAAGAAAACTAAAAGCTCAATAACATTATGATAAAGAAAAAAAAATCCAAAAACAACCATTCCAATCCAAACAAAACTAATAAATCAATAAAAAAAATTGACGGTAAAAAATAATAAGATGCATGGCCATGCAATGGAGCAAACACATATCAACCCCAAAAAAACAAGAAACCCTTTCCTAATTATATGTAAATGCGGCCAGATAAATGATAGATAATCCATACGTCGAGCTTTTACTAAAGAACGGACGCCTCTGGTCTCATCTTCCTCCCAATGGCAAACCCTCTTTACCTGTTGCAGACCAGATCACATTGCAAATAATGGACAACACCAAGACCCTTAATCAAATGAGATTTACACCCTTGAGATTTCCTTGCAGGCAATTTCATTTTGAAATTTAAAAAGAAGAATGTACGTATTTATTTTTCATCTTCAGGCTTGCCATCTCATTTCCCCAATTTCACTGCAACCATATAAACCTTGCCTTGGAAAGTATGAAAAAAAAACACCACCTAGCACAGAATGAAATAGATAGATTTAGAAATCAGTGACAAAATAGGAACCATTGAGCAAGAATTGCCGGAGATAGATAATAAAAGCAAACGAACCATAAAACAATTCCTGAGCCTCTATGCGTAGCCATTATCTAAGAGGCCACTTCCAAAATAATCTGAATATGTACTGCTGATTAAACAAAGGCATACCTGCCCATCCACTTCAATGGGTAGCCTAATAGAAATCCAAGTATCACTGGTTTCATTTTCACCTATCTATCTATCTCTGCTCTGCATCCCGCAACAAAGTGAAATCGGGCAAACATTGCTAGCACACTGTAAAATTATGAAAAAGTAAAAAAAAAACCCAAAAAAACCATTGCAATTCAAACAAAACTAAAAAATCAATAAAGAAAATGGACTGTAAAAAATAAAATGCATGGCCATGCAATGGAGCAAACACATATCAACCCAAAAACACAAGAAACCAGAAGACGCCGAGCAGAGCAGAGAAGAAGATGATATTCAGAGTATGTTGGCTCTGAGAATGTCTTATATCCTCTTCTTTTCAAACGGTTATGCTTTTTGCTTTTCTGACGTTGCAGAGGAAGTGGCATTCCATTCGAACAACAATTTCTCCACCAAATTTGAAATCACCGGAATTTAACTTTCACAGAGATCTTGATATCCGCTTTTGTCTGTCTGCTTTTGTCTGTGTACCAAAAACCCAAAGATATTTTAGGAAATGTAAAAAACAACGTATTTTAAGATTTTCTATTAATAGAAACTGTTTTAATAAGCCCTTTTATCATCTATCACTCCACAAACTGATTTAGGAAAAGCACAAGAAGAAAAGAAAAACAACAGATTTTCTATTAATAGAAACTGTTTTAATAAATCTTTTAAGCGTCACCTGAGTATAATAATTATGTTTTTATGTTTTTTTCCCTTGAAAGTTACAGAAATTTCAGTTATATTTTGAAAAAAATTTACAGAGATTTTTGTAAATTTAAGTAAAAGCTGTTGAAATTTATAATTTTATGACGTTTTTTTATAGTGTTGAATCTATTTCCATTATCAAAAACATGATTCAAATACTGCCTCTACAAAAAAATTTGAAATTTTTTTACCCAAATTCCAACCACTTTTAACTATCCAAACAATTCCTCTACCTCAATAAACTACTCCTTTAACATCTATCCCCAGATAAACTAATATGAGCCATACATCCTACAGACTGATGATTAACAAAAATAATCCCGTTTACAGTATCATCATTTTGAAAAAAATACCATCAACATATTAACGCCACCTAAATAAAAAAATACCATCAACATATTAATCCATCTAAATATTATATAAGATAACTCTATGAAAAGAGTACCAATATAGAGAGAGCCATCACCGATAGAGAGTATTGAATTTTCCACATCCCTAATAGCAATCGTTGAAAAGCACGAAATACCTTACTTTACCAGCAACGAAGGAAATGAATTATTTATTTATTTAATAATATCACGCGACTTAAAGTTTCCACTTTCTTGTGTATTGTTTTTTAATAGCAAGATATATCGGAATGCATGATATTTTAAAGTCCATTAGATTAAAAATAGTTTAGAATGATATTTTATATGTAATTAAAATGTTTTTTAAGTTAAGATAATGTTTTAGTAGATATGTAAATATGAAAATATAACAAGTTGATCAACATTTTCCTGGGCATGAAAATATATTAACCTTTTAATGTTGATTAACTTTTTAATTTAGAAGAATATTTTTTATAAATTTTATAAATAATAATAATAATAAAGTAATGATTATATTCATTAAAATAGAAAATAATATTTTAATTTATTAGACTAAAAATAATTTAGAATGAGATGTTACATGTAATTAAAATGTTTTTTAAATTAATATAACGTTTTCTTAAGCATGTAAATATGAAAATATATTAATTAAAAAGTCGGTCAACATTTTAATCAAGAAAAATATTTTTATAAATGTTTTATAAATAATAATAATAAAGTAATGATGATGTTCATTAAATTTGAATAAGAGGATATTCATTAAATTTGAACGAGGATGTTTTACAAAGATTAAAAAAAAAAAAAAACTTATTTTTAAAATTGTATTTATATGTTAAAAAAATGTTTTTACATTTAAATAGCATTAAGAGTAAAGATTTTTATAATTTTCTTGAGTTAAAGAATTAGATTGATAGTATGATGAATATTTTAAAAATTAGATTTAATTTAGGTATTAGTTAGACAATTTAAAAGAAAGTGTTTTACATTTTCAATTTTCTTGACACCACAAAAGTGATACACCCTCTCATCTCATGACGTTTTGGGAATTAACCAACACACAATTTCACTATGGAGCTTGTGAAAATTTATTCTCTTATTGGAGATGCTTATTTTCTTCTTTATATTATTCAAGATAGAGAGATATTTGGACTCTCTAGATTTGGATTGATCATCTCCTTATAATCTTAGTTTCCTCTTTCTTGGGCATCATTATGGTTGAACATGGTTTCGGATAGAGTTAAAAGCAATTTTATGAAACATAATGTATTCCATGTTGTTTAACATCGTCTTATACATAAGATACATAATCATAGCCATGCTTTAAATAGTGAAAAGACAGACTGTTTTGGTGAAGAGGATAGGATGGGGTGTAGTTTCTTTAATCTTAATATTATAGGTTATAAGTTTCCTTTGGATTTGTTCTATCTTCCTGCATAACTCTCAGAAGATTCCACATCTCCAAACCTCACATCAATATAAAATAATAAGGGTGACAAAAGTCTTAAAGAGGAGTTTATTTATTTATCGCATCTAAAGATCCACTAACTTAAAGTTATTTACAAGTCCATAATAAGTTTTTAATCCTCCATTACCCTTTTCTCAATGCTATTATTCTAGTTGAGCTTGTGATAGATATTGATTCCAAGATATGTGTATGAAGGAACTACCTCCAAGTTGTTGTTGTCATATAAGAAAGTATCATATGTGATCTTTTTAGATTTAATTATGACTTTTTTTTCCAGTATTAACATTCATACCCATCTTGGAACAGAAATATTGGAGGATTCTTAGTTTCTCTATGAAATTGTAAAGATTCCTTGCCAAAAGAACAATATCGCCAGCATTAAGAAGAAGAATGATGGTTATACCAGTGAGAGTGGGGGCAACAAAAACCATTTATTCCAAACATTATTCTAAATTATCAATGTACGTGCCAAAAAGGGAAAGGAGTAAAGGATGCCCTTTCTTGACTCTAATATTGCAATTAATATATTCCAACCAACCCTTAGTAGTCCTAAAATTGGCAATAACATTCTCATACAACCTTGTCACAACAACCACCAACTCAAGAGGAACCTTCATCTCTTCCAACCTCTTCCAAAGGTTTGTCTTGGGAGCAATGTCAAAAGCTTTTTTGAAGTCCAAAAAGCAACAAAGGATGTTGATTTTACTATCGAACACTCCTTTGTAATGATCCTTGGAGTAACGAGGTGGTCCACAATTGAATGATATCTCCTAAACACAAATTGCCATTTACCTCTTTTATCATGGCTTTCCAACCATAGGATAGTTTTATTTTCCAAAATAATTTGATATGGATTATCTAAAATGGTTCTAATCATAATGGTTCTATAATTAGAGGGAATGTTTTTATCCCCACTTTTAAAGATAGGTACAATGAGACTATCATCCAAGGCTTTGGGAAGCCTTACTTCACTGCCAAATTGAAGAGCTTGTGTATGTGAGAGATGAGGATATGCCCTCCTATTTTAAAATTTCAACATGATGGTTTTCCATATCCTTAGTTTTTCCAATTGGGAGTCACTTAACCCCAAACTCTATGTCTTCTAGAAAAAAGATTTCATCCTCTATAGGAACATTTGAAATGGTGTACATGGCATTATGAGATTCATAAATACTTTTAAAATACTTCTTTGAAACTAATGATATTAGTTTCTTTGGTTTTACTAATAAGAACTTTACTCCAAAACTTATTACCATCTCATTTAAATAAATGTAACAGTTGTTCTTGTTTTTTTTATTTATGCGGTACATTTTCTTTCTTTTAATAAAAGTTTTGTACATAATTTTTTTTTTCCAACAGAAAAATCAAACTTTTTATTAAGAGGATAAAAATTTACATAGGTAGATGCAGTTAAACATTCATGATCAAGACTGTGAATCCACAAAACGCGGAAAGTGAAAGCACAACATAATGAGAAAAGTGGAAAAAACATCACTTACTCAATACCAAAAAGCACAAAAAACATATAATAAGTCTGATACCATATAACCGGGTCTCTCCGAGCATCAGAGAAAACAACTGTCCATATCAAAAAATAATTTGTCAAAGTTCATCATAGTCTGAAGGACATATAAAACAAAAACATATAAACACAACATATAAAACTGAAAATTGGTCCTGTACAGCCATA
Source organism: Pinus tabuliformis (assembly GCA_031772625.1). Taxonomy (NCBI): domain Eukaryota; kingdom Viridiplantae; phylum Streptophyta; class Pinopsida; order Pinales; family Pinaceae; genus Pinus; species Pinus tabuliformis. Next base: position 558,312,561 of record CM062808.1, on the reverse strand, counting down.
AAACAATGGTTGCGAGAGCAAAAAGAAACCACATCAAACAGAGCCATTAACCATTTGACAGTTGATTTGTCTTGGTGACCTGCCCATTCACTAATTATGTTATACGCCAAATGTCTAAAGCCTATTGTAAACCTTTTTTAGAAAGGAAATTCGCTTCAGCTTTCCTCTCCCTGTAAATGTGACAAACAGAAAAATCAACAAAACCATATTTTAAGCATGAAATTTCTTCTAAAATAGGAGCCAAAATAAGATTTTGACAACGTTGCACATTGTTTGTCCAATTTATCACATTCAGAGAGTCACCAAAAATATGAACTGTGTCAATCCCCAACTATCTCAACCAACACAAAAGGAGTTTCAGAGTTTGTAATTCTGCATAGTCGTTTGATCCTATACCGATGCCCACAGAGGCTTTGAGAGATTTGTGATCATTAACATGAATGAAAATTCTAGCCCCACGTCTATCCTGTGCATTTGAGGCACCATCAAAATATGCCCAAGGAACATATGGTCTGATTTGTTCTTCACGGATATTCCTTTGGATCAGAGAGGGGGTGGTTTGAGGAAGCAATTCAAAAATGGAGGTGCATTGCACCGCAATTGGAAAGGGGGCAGAAACCTGATCATGGAAAATTCCTTTGTTCTGGGCCAGCCATATACCCCAACAGATAATCGGGGGTATGTTCCTTAAATAATCTTCATTTGAATTAAACCACCTATTTTTCCAAGCTTCCACAAGAGTAGAACCATGCTAATTGAGTTTGATACCCAAAATATTCAGGAAAGTCTCCCAAGTTTTTATAGTAAAGGGGCAGCTTAAGAATGAGTGTGAGGAAGTTTCTTAGAAAAATTTGCATAAATTGCACCATCCCGGCCCGTGCTTGTTCCTTTTCTACAAGTTGTCCCAAGTAGGCACTTTGTTCTTTAGTATGCACTAGAAGAAAAGTCTGGATTTAGTGGGACAATCTGATTTCCAAAGTGGCTTGTGCCACCACATCTAATCCCCACCATCCCTTCTATTCATTTGAAGATTATAACCAACTTCAGAGAATAAAGACCTCTGGGGGCATGAACCCACTGGAGTTCGTCTGCCCTATCCCTAATTCTAACATTTGTTCTTTGCAATTCCTTGGTATATGCATGCCAGACACACCCCACTGGGGCTCAAGATTTAAGCCCTTAGCTGACTTCCAACCTTGATTCCAAAATGAAGTGTTTTCTTCTTTTACAACTTGATTAAGATAATAAATGCCCCGAGCACTGAGATACTCCCTCATATCCCTTGGAAGTGTGTAGACTTCGCAACATCCCACCTAGGGATCCACCCCCACTCGAAGCCTAGTGTCATCCCCAACATGCCAAGAAAGACCTTCTGCAATAAGACCAAACGAATCTATGGTGGCCTTCCAAATGACATAAGAGTTTTTGGAATTCTTATCAAGGTTACACAACCAGTTATCCATAGCGGTTGGATCAATATATTTCATTTTTATCACTTATGTCCAAAGATTGTCCTTAGTTAAAAGGCACCACCCAAATTTTACCGCCAATGAGCATGAAAAGTTTGAAAGGTGCTTAATTCCCCACCCTCCCCAATCCTTTGGGAAAGCAATTTTCTCTTAGGAAACCCATGGAATAACTTCATCTTCCTTTGAACCCACCCATAAGAAATGGCCACAAACTTTCTTGATGTAAGCAAGAACTCCTTTTCGGAACCCATGTTAGACTAATCCAGTATACTGGAATTACAATTAAGACAAACTTTATAAGAACCAGGTGTCCTGCTCCAATAACCACTTGCAGCTCCAATGCTTAACTCACTTTTCAATTTTTTACAACCAACCATTTTGAGTCAGTTTTCCTATAGGAATCAAGCTTTAGGAAAAACCTTAGATATTTTAGGCTTTCTGACATAGACTTAATTTCGAAAGGAAAATTTGATAAGATTATGTTAATCTCCACCCCCGAGAGCCCATTGTGTGCAATAGTGGATTTTTGGGTGTTTATGCTCATCCTAGTTGCTTTAAGAAATAAGTCCATAACTAGTTTCAGCTGGGATAAGTCTCCCCTTGATCCATCACAAAACAAAAGGATATCATCAACAAAGAGGAGGTAAGTAATAAATAGGTTTATATCAACTTCAATTCCTTTGAACTCTCCCCTTTTGATGACAGCATGAATCAGTTGGCTTAACCCTTCAGCTGCAAAGAGGAACAATAGGGGAGACAAAGGGCATCCCCAACGGAGGCCTCGCTGGCTAGAGAAAAAGGGAGAGGCATCACCATTAATAAGAACTGCAAAAATCACATTTGATATATAGCCCATGACCCAATTAATAAAACCAATGGAAAACCCAAGTGAGTCATCAGAATATGCAAGTACATCCAACTAATCTTGTCATAGGCCTTTGAAAGATCAATTTTGACAATCATTCCCTTCTTGTTGAATTTTTTGATATTATGCAAAGATTCCTGGGCTACACTGATGGCTTCATGAATTTTCCTACCATATAGAAACCCAAACTGTTCCTGGGAGATGTTTTTAGAAAGGATAGGTTTAAGTCAGTTTGAAATTATTTTGGCTATAATTTTGTAAGTGCAATTGCAAATGGAAATAGGTCTGAAGTCATCAAAACTCTGAGGATCATCAGATTTTGGAATTAAGGCCAAAAAAGTAGCGTTGAGGGGCTCATACACAAAACCTCTAATCCTGGATTCCTCCACCACCCAAGCCAAATAATCTCCTAGAAGCTCAAAGAAATGTTGGTAAAATTCCACCGTCCATCCATCAGGACCAGGGCTCTTATCCTTTTGCATATATTTTAGAATCCCTTCCACTTCCCCCTTTGATATAGACACTAAGAAAATATCATTGTCTTCCTCCTCAACAAAACTTGGAAAAGCCTTGGAAACCCGGATTACTTTAGCTATTGTGGTTTCACACGAAGCCTTGAACAAATATTTGAAATGGTAGACACCTAGAGCAGCCAACTCGTTAAAAGAATTTTCTGAGCCACCATCAACTTTTTTTATTTCCCAAATAGTGTTTGAATTCCTCCTACCCTTTGCATAGTTTTGGAAAAGTTTGGAATTTTCATCCCCTGCCTGAAGCCATATAGCCCTACTTTTTAGCCTCTATTTTTCTTCAATGTCTTTCAGGATCCTACGCCTTTCACCCTCCGTAATTTTTATCTTTCGTCTCATACCCATCCCCCTCCAGGCTTTCCAATGCTTCCATTCCTATCTTAATGTTTTTTAAAATAGATTCATGCCTCAATTTTTTCCCTTGCCAAGGATATCATTGCATGTTTCAATCTTTTTAGGTTTTCCATAAAGGATTGAGCAAGTGAATAGCCCTGGGATTCGACATGTGGCCTCCATGTCTCTCGAACAAGGCTATTATAAGTCTGATCTTTTAGCCAGGATGAGTTAAATTTAAAAGGGGAACCAGGCTTCCTACTGGCCCCTTTTAACTCCAAAAATATAGGAAAGTGGTTAGATTCTCCGTTGAAGCCAACCCACTATATGAAGAAAGGAGTTTGAGTTTCAAGGTCCTCTTTTATCAAAAAACGATCCAAACGCTTTGCCAACCTAGCCTCTCCAACTCTCATGTTCCTCCAGGTGGGCATATCTTTTATCAGATCGATGGCAATGAACCTACCCATCTGAAGTTTGTTTAAAAATAATTCAACCAAAGGGTTTGCTTGGGCCAGCGGTTCCCAAGATTCTAACAAACCTAAGGAGACATTTAGATCCCCTCCCACCACAACCTTTGAGTTATTCAAAAAATATTTTGAGAACTGATTGTTTCAAAAATGAACTCTTTCCTGACACAAGCCATAAATGTTGACAAGGGTAAGGTTTGAACAAAGATCAGAGGAGAACACCTCCACACTTAAAACCAAATCTAATCCCCAGGAGTTCAGGAGTTTTATACTGCTATCCCTAAATCCCATAGCTAAACCCCCATATATTCCATTCATGTCAAGTGCCACAAAAGACCAACCATGCAGCATAATGCTCAAAGATTTCATCACAGACTCCCCAACTCCAAGGGTCTCTTGGAGCATAATTACATCACAACTAACATATTTAAATAAATGTTTTAAAGCCAACTTCTTCTGGGTGTTGGCTAGACCTCTACAATTGAAGGAAAGCATAATCATTTAGAAACCATCATAGGGGCCAGCGCTGCTCTAAGTGACCCTTTGAGGGATAATTGCTTTCCATCAACAATATCAAATTTAGCTTTGATCTGGGCCTTGGAGATGTTCATTTTCTAGCCATGGGTCTTTGGAGGACCAAAAGATTCCTGAAATAATTTGAGTCCACCCATAGGTTCAGCTAGGAATTCTCTTTTGTCTTGGGGACGAAGGTCATAATGAGGTTTTTCAGGGTGTCGCTCCGATGAGAAGGGAAACACAGGGCACGAAGAGGGGGGCTAGATAGATTTAAAATTGGAATGGAGGTAATAATACTATCTAAGGTTAGAGAAAAATTGCAGCAAGGGGTGGGGGATTCATATGATGGCCTAGAGGGATCATGCCTTTGACAAGCATCCAATAGAAACATCAACTGAAACAAATGAGAGAAAATATGGAGAGAGACAATACCCACAGGTTAAGGTGCCTGACCCATGTACTCCACCTCATCCAACTCTTCCTGCATGTGTTCGATCACAGGGTTGTTTGGACCTTCAGGGATCTCAATTTGGGCCTCCTGTACCTCCATCTGAACCAGAACCTCTGCTTGTCGAACCCCTGTCACTTTTAGATGATCCATGACTTCCTCATCGGGCAGATCTTGAATCCCTTGGTCGAGCTCTCCCCTTTGTTTCCTTAGTCTTCTAAGCCCCAAAGGACAGTCCCTCACCAAGTGTCCATGCTTGTGATAACGGTGGCATCAGTGGGGAAACTGTTCATAATTGAGTAACTGGAAGAGAGAATATCTATCAACATGTATCTACATCATGTCTACCAAACCCTCCCTCGGGTCCAGCCTCACCAAAATGCGAGCAACCTTCTTTCCCTTGGTTGATTGAAAAGACATATATGCATCAAGAAAAGTAACTAAGATGTTTCCATTAGCCCTAAACACATCCATCGACTAGAGCTGAGGAGCTAATGCCGGAAGGCGCACCCACAGGAGTTTCTTCAATTCTTTCTCTTTGGGCGTCAAAAAGAGGGGTCCGATTTTTTTTAAAAAATTGGAGCTTTCCCAAAACCCTAATTTTGTTCGAGTACCAAGTCCACTGCTTCACCATTCGAGAATCTAATCATGAACCATCCTCTAGTTAGGGTAATGACCTTCGTCTGTGTAGCTGGGCCCTCATTCCACTCCTTTTTTATCCATTATGTGATATGGTTTGTTGAGTATTACTTGCCCTTGACTCGCCCCACCAGAATAAGCTCTAAAGCCTCCATGACCTCCTCCACCTGAATGTCAACACCAAGAATCAAATTTTGTATTTCCAATTTTTTCCGAATCACTTTCCCCTTCTTCCTCTTTGATCCCGATGACTGACCAATCTCGGTGGGGAATTTAGACGAGAGCTCTTCACCATCTTGAATGTCGACCACCAGGTTTTCCCCTAATAGATCCTCCGACACCCAATTTTTTTGGGGTAAAACCCCCAAATCCAAAGGCTGCCCTACTGAGCTGGAAATGAAATATTGAATTCCCTCCTTTGAACCCTGAGGGTCGACCCCCAATTGACCCACATGTTGAAAACCCTGGTTTGAAAGAGATGGAAACCCTACGCCTTCCTTCCCTGTTTTCGCCTGGCTGCTCTGAACTTTAACATCCTTTATAGCCATAAAACCTTTGAACGAACCCTCCCCGATCACCACATCCTCTGCTGCTAAGGAAAAAGACTCTGAGAGGTTAAGGGTGCACATCGATAAAGGGATTTCACGTCTGCGATCTATTTAGGCTCTGGCCCAAAATGGGGATTTTGACCCCGAAAGCTTGTATAAACAAGATTTAAGCCCTTCATTTATGATAAACCCATTGCTCTTGACAGTGTCTTCAAGGCCACCCATTAAAAAACCTAAAATAGGAGTTATGGTAGGAGTTTTTGCACTTACCAGTAAATCTGTCGGCGGCCCAACAGTTAAGCTCACCAAGTGTGTTGCATTCTCTTGACCGACCAGAGATCTAGTGTCAGGAAGCCAACATATCGCCTTTGTGGAGAAATTTTTGGACTCCACCAGCAACCCTAAACCACCTCCAACGTTCCATGCCAGCCCCGTACCACCTCTTTTGCCACGTGGAGACCTAGCTAGCAAAATTACCTTCTCGAAGTTATGTTGAGTCGACTCCAAGCCCCAAATCGACAAAATGTCCTCTAGTTCAGACTCTAAGTTCACATAATATTTATGACTAACCATCCTACTAATTGTTAGGGTGAGAAGACTAAGAAAACCTCCATGCTTACTGAACTGACCGGGAAATTGGTGCGAGAAGTGAAATGCCTAAGGTAAAAAATGAGGGGCGAAAACACCGCTGTGGAGAAATGTAACTAGTAACTTGCAGCGAAATGATATAAAAACTGCACAATAACAACAAACCCATCCTCCAAGACGAAGGGGATATTAGTAAATAATTTAATGGAGTTCCTTCAGGAATGAAAACTCACAGAAAAATTGTAATCGGCAACCCTTCAACGAAGTGCTATAAACCGCACAGTAAAGACAGACCCCTACTCCAAGACAAAAATGAGATTATGAAATATTTTAATGGAGTTCCTTCAAGAATGAAGACCCACGGAAAAGTATAAGCACCCCCTGACCCCAAGATCTCGAAAACCCCAACATTTTCAACCATTACCAAACCCTAGACCAAAGCCATTGTCACCCATCTTCCACTCATATATTCTCAATCTATATTTTTCTATTAACATCTACATATTTATTTTATCAAAATTAAAAAATTCATTAAAATTATCCTTACTTGATTTTTAAACAATTTTTTAATCATTATTATTTAAAAAATTTAATTTAAAATCAAATTATATTAATATAATATAATAATTATAATTACAATTGTTATTAATAATATATAAATAATAATTATATAAAAAAATTATTATCAATAATTAATATTGAAAATAATTATATATGCAAAGGATTTTAAAATCATCAAATATATTAAAAAATATTATCAAATCAATCCTAAACTTGTGATCCATTTAAAATCTGGAAAAAAATTACTTGTGATCCATTTAAAATCTGGAAAAAAATTACACGATGGAAAAATAATTTATAAGTTTTAATAATATGTAATTAACATTGTTCTTTGTATCCCATTTATAAAAGAAACAACATAAAGCATTATGTTGATAAATTTTTTTTTTGTTAATTTCGAAGTTGGCTTAAAAATGTAAATGTCGGATTGACGTAAGAACTTCCTTTCCCACATCCTTAATTTTTTTTTATCTGTTACACTTGTACCTTCTCATATTAATTCGTTAATAAGTTAAATATATAATGTTTTATTAACTTCTCATATACAGATTTGAGATAAATCCATTTATTTAAATGAAAATGATATTATATGTTGTATTTTTATTTTTTCCATGTTATTTTTTATTTATTTCTAACATAAAATTTAAGTTAAATTAATTCATTAATAATTTCAACATTTAAACTATTTTGAAAAAATACGTTTTCACTTTATTTAAAATATTTAATATAACATTAAACAATAATTTAATTTTTTTATTGATTAAAATTTTATTTTTATTTTTATTTTTTTCCAAAGGAAAAAACTATAATTTCTATCTATTAAAATAAAAATTACATTTTGTAGAACATAGTATGTATGTATATAGTATCAAAAATTACATTTTGTAGAATATATTATGTATGCATATAGTATTAGACGAGAACATGGAGAGTACAAAGAGAAAGTTGAAAACCGGCATATAAGTCCATAAAATAAAAGATGCCTTAGAATAAAAAATTAAAAATGACAAAATAAGGATAGGAAAATTTATGGTTGACTTGTGCAAATCTTTTCTTTTTTTCCTTTTCGCCTATGCACTTTTTGCGAGCCATCAAGAGTTGGTTTAACAAGAACCAAAGCCAATTCTTGTGTCACATGAGGGACATCTTTATCAAAATTAGAACTTCCTGAGACATGAGCTCTTTTTGAGCCCACAGATCTATCCAGTGTCAAAGAGTCTTCGGGTTCCTTCTCTACCTATTGTACAATGTTGAGGGATGGTTGTACTTAAGTGTCCCCATCTTGGACAAATCCCTGCAGGTCTATTTCATTGGTTTCTTCTTGTTCTAGATGCCATTCTTTTTTGTCATCTTCTTCATCCTCAGAAGGATTTTGCTCTAAGAACTACCATCCTTTTGATATATTTGATTGTCTTTTCTTTTTCTTCTTGGGTTTCTTCCTTGCCTGGGGGCAAGCATGCTATAAATAACATGTTTGAAAACATATACAACAACTAAATGTTGTGTTTTCATAGTCTAAAACTTGTGACGAACATAATTTTTTGTTTTTCAAATTTATATGATCAGGAAGTCATTTGTTGAGATCAATCTCCACGCATATTCTAGCATATATGAAGATACCATTTTTTGTTCTTTCTAGATCCATTTTTTTAATTTTTCATATCGTGTTACCTATATCTTCAAGAACTTTATGGAACCAAAATAGAGGGGGAATATTTGGGAGTCTCGCCCAAACCAACATAGTAGAGACCACCATAGAGTTGGCATCAAACTCAGGGAACCAAGGCATAATGAAAAGTCTGGGTCTACCCCAAAACCAGGGCCCTACATTTAGAGCATAGTCTAGATCCTTTTGTGTCTCAAATTGTACTATGAAAAAATCTTTTGAGCATAAAAAAATTCGAAATCTGGAGTCCAGGTAGAGACAATCCATTGAATGAGTGCTCCAGGTTTGGAAAAAATCCATTAAATCTGCATATCACTGCTTTTGTTTGTAAAACATAGAACGTGAAATTAACCTCAGAAAGGTTTACTTTCATAGAAGGGGATTTTCCTGTTTGTTCAACAATATATGGACCCAAAATATTTTGAGAATGTTCTACAAGGGAAATTACCTTTCTTTGAGCATCATCCTTAAAAGAAACCAAAATCCCATTAGTTGATTTTGCACTAGGAACACCTCCATGGAGTCTTGTGTTTAGAATAATGGTTGAATCATTAGAGATGTTATAGTCTTGTAGCTTGGATGAGTGTGTTATTACCTTCTCATTAAAATGAAGGCATTTATAACATAATGATATACCCCAAATTATTTCAATGGATTTTTTATAGAGAATACATAAGAGGAACTATCGACCCATAATAGTTTAGATTTCCCGCAAAAACTTTTAATGAAATCTAAAAGGGCTACGCCCTATTGTTCTTTGATAGAGGAGAAATAATCTCAAATCAAACCGTTTTTTGAGGGACCCTATTACTGGAAGCCACCATTGAAGGCTCGAGAGATAGAGTCGCTCCCAAATTAGCATAAATAATGGCCTGACATATAGGCGAGGAGAAATAGAAGGGTGCAAAGGCTGGTGAGTTCACCAAAAGCAAAAATGCCCATTTGAAAAAACAAAAACACCATGCACCAATAATGCAGTCCATAGAAAAATTCAGAGTGTGAGAAACAAAGAAATGCTACTGAGGCAAAGAGATGGCACCAGTGGAGAAAAATCGTCCTAGAGATTTTTAGAACGTAAATTCCCTGTGAAAATTTCCTTGAAATGCATCAACTAGAATTTATTCTTCTAACTAATTAAATTGTTCAATTTATTTTGTTATGACAAAATAATGAATAAATCACACTGCAATTTCTACACAATAAAAATGACACCGTATTTTTGGACAAATGTCCTTGGGAAAACCCAATGTGAGAAAACCAATGCAGTAGATGAGGGCCTTATTATTATTATGCAACAAAGAAATCTCAGTACAAAAATTTGGATGCCAAACTGGAAATCCTTTCCTAAGAAAATATTGGAAAAATATCTGAGAGAATTTTCTCTCTCTCCACAAGCAATCCTACCCACAATCAACTTTCAAACTTCTTCTACATCAGCCTCTACATAGGCATTGTGTAGGCTGAAACTCGCACTGCCTAGAATAGATGCAATCTTCTGGTGTTGACTATATCTTCCACTAAGAAGTATTCATTGGCCCTCTAGAAGAAGTTTCCTAGCACTCATCATGTCTTGAATAGATCTCTCCTCTAGTTTGATCGAACTACCTCATTAAGGCTCTATGCAAGCCCTTGCACAACATCCTAGTGGAATACTTAGGCTCTCTCAACTAATTCTTCTGACACCGAAAAATCCACCGAATATCATTGTCCTTGCTCCCTCTAACTTTTGCGTCTCTTCTGGCTCCAACTCTTTTTCCCTTCTCTGTTGTTGCAGCTAGATAGCTCGATCTACCAAGGAAATCGCTCCATTAGTGTGTCTAGTGTATCTTCCACTCTACCCATCGAGTTGCTCGTATAATCTCTCGTTGGTAAACCAACAACCATGAATAGATCTCTATCAATGACTAAGATCATCTCAAACTCAATCCATGTGAGTTTCTAGAGAATTCTCACTTTTCTCAATTAATTGTTGTTAATTAATCAATTTTTCTAAGTTAAACTTAGGAAATATTTAAATATTGATTAATTAACTTAATTGATATGTCTTTGGTGTTTTCTCCCTAAAATTTTTCTGGGTTCTGAGATCTTGTATTCCTTAGCCTCTCTAACCAAAGTCGAAACTATAACACTTATTTGATGCTACAAAAACTAATACTCCCTCTTAGTGAGGAAGGTGTTCTACTATGTCATAAATCTTCCCATACGCTGATGATGTGAGACAACTATGACAATGTTATGAAACCAGCTCACAAAAAGATAGAAAAGAGAGATTCACGCCTTAGAATTCAGCCTCTTCGAGGGGGCAACCTCCTTTACATTACATAAATGAACAATTCTTCGATGATACAAATGAAAATACCTCCTTTCTATATATAGGAGTCTAAGTGGTCCCAATATAATCAAAGCCTACATAACAATAATATTGTAGGGCACAACAATAACAATGGTGGGCTTCTATGTGGCATAATAGTAACAATATGGGCACTACATGGGTACATCAATATAATAAGTGGGTTATACTAATAACAATAAGGGGTTACACTAGTAGTATAGGGGCCTAACATGCCCCTCTCCTTCAAAAAGCGTTGTCCTCAACGCTTGAGTAGTTCTTGATGCTTCTATATAAAATTCTTGTCCTCCCATGTGGAATATTCAGCGGGTAAGTTCTTCCACTTGATGAGATACTCTGAAATTGATCGATTTCGTAGCTGTCGGGTTCTTGTTTCTGTGACTGCTCCAGGTTCCAATATGATTTTTCCTTCCTCTTCAATTTCTGGCAATATTGCTTGAATTGGGATCTTTTGCAACTTTTGAATAAGTGGCCATACTTCTTCGTTCTTCTTCCATTCATCCGTTGCTTCGTTTATCCAATTTGGTTGGATAATATAAATAGCACAAAACAATGCTTCCACATCCTCATCCTTGAAGCATCTTCCCATTTGGTAAGGTCGCCATTTTTTAAGTGCATGTAGTATTGCCAATATTTCCTTCTCATAAATAGCTTGCTTGAGATGTAGCAGTAAAAATACCCAATCACTCACATCAAAACATTTTTCACTACGATGTTGATCTACCTGTTGTTTCATTTGATTTTGCACCGAAGTGGCGTTATCCTTTAAAAGTTGGAGAACTTGCTGTTGATGCTCGATATGATCTTTCTCTACTTGAACCTTTTTCTTCTTGATATGTCCTTCTATCTTTTGAGGAGTGGTAATTTCTTCCAGTCCTTTACAAGATATGGTCGGATTCATTTCTTGATGCTCGATGTGATCTTTCACTTCTTGAACATTTTTCTTCTTGATGTGTCCTTTTATCTTGATAGTTTGAGGAGTGGTAATTTCATCCATTGAATTACAAGATATGGTTGGATTCATTTCTTCTTTCTCGATGTGATCTTTCACTTCTTGCACCTTTTTCTTCTTGATATGTCCTTCTATCTTGAGAGTTTGAGGAGTGGTAATTCTTGCCAATGCTTTACAAGATATGGTCTGATTCATTTCTTCTTTCTCTGGGGTGGTGTCCTGACGTATATCCTCTTCTTTTGATGTTTCTTGATCCCTTTCTTCCTCCTCTTCATATTCTATGTAAAATAATTTCTTCTCAGCACACCTATGACCTTTAGTGCATTTTCTATCACAATTGTAACAAAGCCCTTTTTCTCTTTTTTCTTCCAATTGTTGTGGTGTAACCCTTGTAGGTTGTGGAAGGCTGGGAGAAACAACACTTCCATATTTATAGTTGTGAGGGGTATGCTTCCTGGTTTCCATAATTTTGCTTTCCATTATGTCACAAAGCCCTTTTACTCTTTCCAATTGTTGTGGCGTTGCTCTAAAGGAGGTGTTGCTCTTTATATCCTCATAATGTGCTATCATTTCCTCCGTGAAAATTGACCACGTAACAAGTTTTTTACGAGAACAAAGCCCTTTGTACCATAAAAATTGATCTGGTTCTAAATATGAAGATGCAATACATACCTTTTGTAACAGTTGTACACCATGTATATCAAAATATTTCTCCATCTGAAGTATCCAATTTACCGGATCCTTGCCATCAAACTTCCTCATCTTGCTTTTTCTTGATTTTATGAGCTCTACCTTGAAACGACTGTAACTCTGTACTTTTGGATCTTTAAGTTCTGAACTTGTGACCTGTAGTAGCCCTCTGTGTCCTCTTTCCAATGCCACAAGTCTGATCCAAATTGGATTCTCCAAGAAAAAGTTATGCACAATCTCCCGCAGTGACCGGATTATAGACTAGTTCAATAGAGCTAACTTGTATGAAGTTCCACGTGTCACTGTTTCAACCTTTGACTCTGAAAAATATATAAACAGAAACTAAATTCTGTCCTCTTTCTGTACCTTCTTACGAAATTTCAATCCGATTCTCAGAAAGAAAGTTATGACGATTTTCCCCAGGTCACCTGTTTTTAGTGTAATTCAAGATTCTGCAAAAAGACCAACTTCCGCACATCATATCTCCGAAAATATCGCGCTAAAAGATCTGAAATTTGGACCCAAGGTTCAGCTCCAATTATTCTCAAATGGGTTTCTTTTGCGACTTCTGAAACGTCACGGAAAAAAAGTTATAGCGAAAATGCCACGATGACCTGTTTGGAGCAGCGAAACCCTAGAATCCAAAGCTCTGATACCAAATGTTATGAAACCAGCTCACAAAAAGATAGAAAAGAGAGATTCACGCCTTAGAATTCAGCCTTGGGAAACCTCCTTTACATTACATAAATGAACAATTCTTCGATGATACAAATGAAAATACCTCCTTTCTATATATAGGAGTCTAAGTGGTCCCAATACAATCAAAGCCTACATAACAATAATATTGTAGGGCACAACAATAACAATGGTGGGCTTCTATGTGGCATAATAGTAACAATATGGACACTACATGGGTACATCAATATAATAAGTGGGTTATAATAATAACAATAAGGGGTTACACTAGTAGTATAGGGGCCTAACAGACAACCTGCCACTGCTGACCAACTACTGTGCATACTCTGATTCATTTTCCAATCTGTAGTTGAACCATCCTGCACCTATGTTGCTACTAACATTGCACTGTACTACCTTGTATTGTTGCCAACACTGCTCTGCGTTGCCACTGATCTCATGCTACTATTGTTACAACTACTACAACTGAGTCCAAATCCTCCTGCTACTGACAAGGGTTCTCTACTATACCCCTTTTTTCTTCGAAATAGACAAACTTAGCTCTCCCTAGAGCTTTCTTGAGTATATCTACATACTCTTCTATGGGAACATGTTGTAGTTGGTCTGCTCCATGTTGCACACAATCTCTGATGAAATGTTATAGGATATTTATGTGTTTCGACCTGTCATGAAACATTGGATTTTCAGAGGACCTGATGCAACTTTGAATATTACAGTAGATATTGGTCACCTCAATTCTCTGACCGAATAGGCCCACCAATAGCTTTCGAAGCCATATAGCTTCACACATGGTTGTGCTAGTTGCCATATACTTTAGTTCTGTAGAGCTAAGTGCTACTGAATTTTTCTTCCTGCTGCACCAAGAAACCACACCTAATCCAACACTAAAGAAACACCCTAATGTGCTACTTTTATCCCTTAAATTGCTTGTATAATTTGCATGTGTGAATCCACATAGTCTGATACCATCACCTCGAGTATACCTCAATCCATACTCAACTATGACGTGCAAATATCTCAGAATGTGCCTCAGTGTTGTCCAATGCACTCTCTTTGATCCCACCATAAACTAACTGAGAGTGTTAACCACGAACCAAATATATGGCCTAGTGTTTACTAAATACATGAGGGAACTGATAAACTATCTATACAAGGTGGGGTTAACGTACTCGTCATTTGATGCATCTATCTTTCTCCATCTTGTGATCATAGGCATAGACATGGTTCTATAATCCTGCATCTTAAATCTCTTCAGAACCTCTGTAGCATATATTCCTTGACTTGGGAATATCTCCCCATCCTTTTGCCATACTTCTAAGCCTAGAAAGTAATGCGTCAACCCCAAATCCTTCATGTCAAATTCTGCTGCCAGGTTCCTCTTGCAGTCCTCTATGAGCCCTGATGACCCTGTCAAGAAGAGGTAATCCACATAAAACACTAGGATGAGTGGTTCATCCTCTACCATTAGATAGTAAAGGTTGTGATCAACGTCACTCTTAACGAATCACATTTGTTGCAATTATTTGTTAATCTGACTATACCATGCCCTAGGGCTTGTGTGAGTCTCTATAGAGATTTATTTAGTCTACACACATGCATGCCCCTCTCATATGTCTCAGACCCCTCTGGTTGTTATATATATACTTCCTCCTCTATCACTTTAACAAAATATTATCTAGAAAAGTGTGATTTACTTCTTAGTTTAGGGTCATCTATTCACACAAGGTTGCATTTCATAATCTATCATATTATAGAAGATGAGATTAATGAGAAGTTTACTTCAAATGAGGATCGTACCTACCTAAGAGTAGGACATAATGTGTACCATTCATGCAAAGTCTTATATGAACCATAATTTACTGAATGTACGCCAACCACACAAATTTGTATTCCTCATCAGTAATCCTCTCTAAGTCTCTCTTCTTCGTCGACATTTTCCAACAAATTAGAGAGATATAAATACCATTCAATATTGCAAAGTGCAAACAATTTTTTAATTACATGTAAATTCGGTCATTCTAATTGAAGATAAATGATAGATAACCTCATGCTCTTACTAAATAACTGACGCCTTTGGTCTCATCTTCTTCCCAATGGTAATCCCTCTTTACTTGTTGCAGATCAGAGCACATTGCAGATCATGGAACATGCTAAAACCAATAGGCAACCAACTATAAACAAAATTTAAAGGCAAATGAGATTGATAGTCTTAAGATTTCCTTACATGCAATTTCATTCTGAAATAAATAAATAAATCTATAAATAAAGAGGGTTGAACCTCTCCTTACAATAGTACCATGAAATAATTCATAAGGTCATATGCAGGCTATTATCTAGCAGGTTAAACCATACCTACTCCTCCCCTGGAGTTCTTAGCTTCACAGAAATCCAATTCTATCTTCTGTTGAATATCCTACAACAAATTAAAATCGCCCAGGCAAAGACAAACACAAAGGAAAAAAAAAAAAAAATGGGAACAAATTAAGTGTAATGTTAATATAGCTCACAGGTACATAATCATCAAGATCTTAAAGTTAAATTTAATATAAAACTCACAATGAGTAAAATAATAGCATGGTTATCCATTTACCTAGACTCGAGTGACATAATCAGAATGTGTACCTATAGATTGATAGAATGTGATTGCAGGGCCAACCAAAGAATGCATGTACTTATTTTTCATCTTCCCGACTTGTCATCTCATCTCCTCAATTCCCTAGGAAAGTTTGAGAAAATAAACACCACCTTAGACATATTGAAATAGATAGGTTGCGATATTAGTGACAAAATAAGAATCATTGATAAATAATAAGATAAATAATAAAATCAAATGAATCATAAAACAATTACTGAGGTTCTATGCATAGCCATTATCTAACATGCCACTTCCAATTTTGTACATAGTTATTAGTGAAATAATTAGAATATACTGATTCAAAAGTAAAACAAAAGAACAAAAGTATGCGTGCCTAGCATAATAGAAATCCAACATCATTGGTTTCGTCTTTACCTATCTATTTTTTCTCTACATCCTGCATTAAAATAAAATCCGACATAAATTGCAAGCACACTAAAATTATGAAAAAAAAACAAAGGAAACCATTACAATCTAAACAAAATGAAAAAATCAATAAAGAAAATGGACTGTAAAAAGTAATGTGCATGGCCATGCAATGGAACAAACACATATCAACCCCCCCCCCCCCGCCCCCCAACACAAAAAAAGGAAGTCTTGGTGCAGAGCTCAAAAAATGCATGCCATGCAATGGAGAAAACATATATCAAACCCCCCAAAAAAACACACAGAAGTCGCGGCACAGATCTCAGAAAAATGTTGGCTATGAAATTCAGAGTATGTTGGATCTGAGAATGTCTTATAACCTCTTCCTTTCAAATTGTTAAAAGAGATTTTTTCTTTATCAGCGTTGCAGAGGGGGTGGGCATTCCAATCGAACAACCACGTCTCCACAAAATTTGAAATCACTTGAATTTAACTATCATATGATATTGTGAGGCCTCCATTTTGTTTGGTTTTACATCACTTTTTGCTCTAAAATCCCTTATGCTTTCACTTAGTTACTAGGGTTATTGTTGTCATTTTGTGCATTATAAAGTAAGTATTCACCATTTAACACATTTCCCTTGTTTCAACAAGATTTAACATTAAAATCATTATTGATAATTATTTGTGTGCATATAAGTCTAAAAATGTATGTGCCAACAATGATTTCTAAGTGCATGGTAGCTGGCCTTGACCCTGCACTCTTGAAAATTATTGCACCAAGAAGAATTTATGCATTATATTCTTATGAAAAGTCACCACGTGGTTTGTCGATTACACTTGTTAAAGATAATTTTGAAGATTTGGTCAAGGTTAAATGCACTTTCCCTCATTGATGGTGATTCACTAAATATTTGGTTTTGCTTGCACCTGTCATGGGTTCTTGCCTACACCAATTTGGGGCTTTGATAGATTGGAACACACCAAAATGGTGTTTTAACACCTCCAAAATAGTTAGAATGCACCCAGGTCGCACGTGTGAGTTTCTAGAAGCAAATTGACTAATCAACCCCAAAATTCGCACAATTTTTAAACAACCAAAATTTTAATTGATTTTCATGCATATGAAGATAAATCTTGGAAGTAAACAACATGGGTTTTATTGAAAATATGGTAAATTAAGCTCCCTCAAAACGTTTTCCTCAAATTTTCCATCTTTTGGGAGATCCAAAGGGTTATGTTGACGGTACTGGATCCACCAACATTCAGGGGATCTCCCTGGTATGAAGTCCCAAGTAGACCTCACATCGTTTGGTGTAGGAGTCCCATACGGTATGATGGTCTGGTTTGCATTTAAATGGAGATTTGCCTTAGCTCTTGTTGTTCAGCATATGAGAGTGTTACATTGGTGTCTTCAAAAAACAAGGTGAGTGTGCTTGGTGAGTGCGTAATGTAACCGTGTCTAGGTTCTCTTACTGCAAAATGGGGAGAGTAAAGTAAGCCTCTAAGTGAGAGGTAATAGTACCACCCAACAAGAGACACACGTGAACCAGAAAGGTCTATTCATCATCCAACGAAATAGTCCATAACGAATGCGGTAGTCGTTAAAATCGAATTATAAGGGAAGACTCATCTAACATCTAACAAAGTAGTCCACAATGGATGTGATGATCGTTATAACCGGTAAACAAGGAAGGTCTATCTAGTATCCCATAGAGTAGTCCACAAGGATGAGACAATAGTGATAACCAATACAACACATTCCCAATAAGGTAAGTACTAAAACAAGCTAAATAGTTAAACTATCTTAGAACATGGGAAACAAACATGAATTACAAATGTCAAAAGAATAGTCTTACAAACATATACAAAACATGCATGAAAATGTGTTGGCCTTAACAGGCTTTTTTATTAAGAAAAAGTTCCAAGACACATATGTACACCATACATCACTAGCCCTAGTAGTGGGACATTGCAACACCTCCTCGCTCCTCAAAGAACTGTCTGAAACTCTCAATGCTTTGTGGGAGGAGCCAAGTTGAAAATTCCTTGCTCATACAATGGGAAGGGTGTATATAACCAAGGGAGATGCTTGACCCTTATGACTCTTGGAATGCCCTCATGACCGTTCAACTTCCTATGACTTTTCAACTGACATGAATCTTCATATTCATGTGTGTCCATTGAACTTTCACTTTACATTACATTCGATTTACAACAGATATGGCCCATAGTAGTGATGTGGCCTTGACAGCTCATGACACAACTTGACATGAAACTACTGACATTGACTAGATGGTAGTGGTGGCAATGTCAAGTTGTTGTTGTTACTGAGTGATGGATGTGTCCTTGGATGTGTTGTCTTTTCTCCTCCACATGGATAGATTCTGCGGGGTCTTCAATGACCCGGGTCTTAAAAAGTGGTTGCATGCATGTGTTCCCTTCACTTGTTCTTGATAAGCTTCTTTTGTCCATCCAACTGCAAGAAAGTCTTCTAATATGTTTTCTCCTTCTTCAGCTCCTTCATCGTCTCACCATGATCTAACAATGCACATGTTCCTGCAATTAACTCATGACGGGATGATATCAAATCCAAAACCTCCTAGTCTAAGATGCGTGCATTGCCATGGACTGGGACTAGGATGGATGATAGGTTGGGAAGAGGTCCCAACAACTGTGCATTATGTAGTTCCAAGTGACAAGGAGGGAGACTGGTCACTGAGACTACGCAGTGTGCATCTTAGGCTTGACTAAGGAACTCCGGAGCACAATCTTCACTGTCGGGAAAAATTGCACAAAGGCCACTAGGAGGCAAGATTTGTAGTTGAGATCCTCAATTGTAGCTGCAAGGTGAGACCATGGGAAGCAGGTCTGCATAATTTTTGAAGGAAGACATGATAGGGTAGGAGAGGGACCAGATAGGACAATTCTGCACAATTTTTGGGAGTAGTGAGTCCCGCCTGAGGGAGGACACTGGGATGGAACCTCTGCGCAGTTTTGGGAGGAAAAGAAGGCTTAGGTCTTTATGCATTGTAGGATTCTAGAAGGCAGGAAGGAGGCTTGATGGATGATCTTGAGAAATGTGTAGTTCAGGTCAGGCTTGAGGCAACTTCTTTGTAATTCTGGGAAGGAAGACAGATTTCTCATCTCTGGGATTGCACAGTGCAATTGTCTTAGAGAACAGTCTCTGCGCATAGCACAGTTCCAAGCAGCAGAGGAACATCACTGAGGGCTGAGACAACAAAGTGCAGCTCGGTCGGGGTCCGGGGAAGCGAGGTTGTCCAGTTGGAAGGATTTGCACGAAAATGGCTAAGTGTGGGAGGAAAGTGAATTGGTCAGGAACTTGACATTATGATCACACACTTAGTATACTTCTACGACATGACAACATAGACCACCAAAACAACAAGACAAAACATTACCCTCTGTGAGACTGCCTTGATCCAAAAGCGACAAGTGCGACACTTGAGATAGAACTTAGGACGACCGTGACGACACTTGTGTGACATTGCTTACAACTTTGTGTATGAGTGTGACCAATGTTTACATAGCTAGGAAAACTCAAACTCAGAAATAAAAACCTTCGAAATCACTAGAATAGGACTGCAGGCATTATAAAGCAATCAACATGCCAAAAGACGACAGTTGGTCAAGCAAGAAAAAGGGGTGAAAAGCCTCTAAGGGAGCTCATGGAACGAGCTCGAGCATTTGAAACCATAAAGGGAAAACCAAGGAAGGCTCCAAAATTTTGGAGGGTGTTGCAGCCGCTACAACAAATTCTTTGAGGAAGATTTGTAAAAATATATGTAAAATCCAGATTTGTAAAAGTATCCAAACAAACAACTTCAAGCTCAATTTTTAAGGAAATAGAGTTGAATTAGAAAATTTTAAGACATAGTTCTTGTTGAAAATATGGCAAATTAGGCTCCGTATTAACAATTTTCCAAAATTTTCCATGGTTAGGAAGATACGCAAGGATCTTTGGGGCCAATTTGTTAAAAATGCAGAATTTTCCAGAATTGAAAAATTGGGCTGTTATAGCCAAAATTTGTCTTGTAACCTTCATAAAATGCTCAACCATGGCCTGTAGAGGTGGAGGATGTTAGTATAATCTCATATTGTTGATTTAAACCTTGAGTAAATGGCCTCAGATGTAAAAGACTGATTTAATTTCAACAAAATCTTCTGATGCCAAGTTCTTTTTATTTCTTGTGAATTTTTTGTGATTGATCTTGTCTCTGTAATCTAGATTTCTTATACAAGGGATGATTTGGTTGGTTTGGGACCATCAACTCAACTAGTCTCCCTTCTTCCTTTTTTATTTGTTGAATAGGTTGCAGATATGGTGTTTGGCATTGTTATTTACATTACATGTGTGCTAATTGGAGTGTTTGGTTTCAGATTTAAAATGTTTCTTTGTTTTTAATACATTTTTCCTCATTCCATACCAATTTTATGTTCTCAAATTTGGAAGTGTTATGTCATGCTCATTTTTTTGTTAATATCATTGTTGTGGACATCATCCATAAGTTGTAATACAATTTCCATATGCATATTTTGACAATGGAACAAATCCATACTCTATTTTTTTTTTTTACTTTCAGGGATCCAATTTATGACCATAAAAACCCCGTGTTAGTTTAAATCTCGGTGATGCTTAGATTTATGTTAATGAATAACAAAGGATAGACTGAAATTTCATTGTAATTTGGAGTATGGTTTGAATTTAAACTTGTTGACAATATCAATATCTTCACTTCGTGATTTGTTAACATTTGCATGCCAAAACATAATGCATATGTATTATTGATTGGCTTATGAACTTCAAGGGCTTCCAACTGTGATATTTCAACTTAACACATTGCTTTTCATCCCTTTCATTCCCTCCATGAAAACAACCTTAAGGGAATTGGTCTATAAAAGAGTTTTGATAATTAAAGTCATAATCATGTAAACTTTTTTATCATTGTTAATATATTATTGATTTATAATCATGATGGTTATAATGCTCTTCTTCTTGGTACATATATTTCTTACATGTTCTATTCATAACATTTCTAGAATTTATAATGGGAGTTCATTCGCTTCACATGGTGTTTGGATTTCATGAGTTGACATTTCTTTTAATACCATAGAGATAGTCCTTAATGGCATTGAGTGTAGACATACTCTGAGAAGGAACAAAGTATAAATATTTGATTCTAAGATTTATGCTCTGAATTTAGTCCTCTATTTTTTTCACTTTTAATACCAGTCACTATTCTAAACTTAGTATAATATTGGGAGAATGGATTTCAGTTATTTATGAGAGGTGAAATCATTTTACAATAATGTGTTTATTTGATTTCTTTCTTGCACACAACAATGTACTTCTCAACACTCTATTTAACTTGCTTTGATTTGGACATGTGTGAGGAGCTTGTTTCCATTTTCTTTCAGAACTTTGATTGATTTTCATGATAGAGTGAACTTTGATTGATTTACATGACAAAGAAGAAAATAGAGCATAGTGCAGGAATCAAATTTGGAGTTTATGAATTGGTTTTCAAATTGATTTAATAGAAGGGTTTTCTCTTTAAATTGTCAAAAGGTTGGGTTTGTTTTCAATTGATCAATAATTAGGGTTGTTTTCAAAAATTGCAGGATTAGTGTTTATGTTTTCTAGAGTTTCCCTTGAGTGTAGGATTCAAATTAATTGTTGCTTGCAGGATCCTATAAAGAGATTGATGTGAAAGTTAGACTAGAATTTGATTTGCAAGTTTCTAGGGGCTATCTTTAGCCTTTCTAATGTCATGCCTCCAAGTTTACGAACTCCTAGATTGACAATTAAATGTTAGGTCGTTTATTATGCCCAACAAATATCCCACAACTTTCGAGTGCCTCTCTGCTTTTATATATGTGTAATTCATATTTTTTCTCATGGTGAAAAACCCGAAGGCATTTTAGGAAAAGGATGAAAAACCTTATTCACGAGAGAAACTAATGAATCATTTATTTATTTAATCATATTTGGTGTTTTCAAGTTTTTATTCGATTTAGGATTTTTTATTCACCCATATTCATTAATTCAATTTATAATGTTTGATTTTGAAAAATAAATATTTATTTTTCAAGATTATTAGAAAAACTTTTTTCATATATTTGAATAGATCATAATTGGAAGGTCTTGTTATCACTCAGGTTGTCCCTTGGCTCCTTGAGGGATACGACCGAGGTAATCATAAACCAATCTCTGGACTGCAGGTGCTAGCCGACCAGCAGTCAGAGAGGGCTTCTCTTTAGGATTTAGCTTTGTTGATGATGATTTTAGGCTAGTTATTGAGTTCAAGGGGTTTTGTTTGAGTTTTGGTGGGAAGGATGATGCTTTCAAGTAAAGAGGTAGGGATAGCATGAAAGTTTTAGAACCATTGGGTGTGGAGTCAAGGAGTAGGACTGCTGGTGCGTTTTCTTGGTCACAAGAGGGAATATGGAGCAAGCTAGTTGCACATGAAACAATGATTCAAGCTAAAAGGATGGAATGAGGGCTAGGAATGAGAGGCAGTTAAGAATATCTCGTTCAGCTTAGTAGAGGGAAGGTGAATGAGCTCTATCTAGGAGCAGTGGAGAATCCCTAGATAACTGTCAAACATGAGTGAATTAGGGGAAATATGAGCCACAGGGAATTCATATTCATTACTAATTCAGATGAAAACATAAAGAAACAACAGAAATTGAGCATAGAGTGCAGTTAAACAAGTTCTAAGCTAACCTTTCTTTCTGTTATTTAGATGGTGATACAGGTATGATAAAGACATATATGAAATTGAAACAGAGATAAGAAGCACTTATTGAGTCATGTTGCAGCACAAGAATCCCACACTCAGTTCTTCATAAACATTAATACACAACACACAGTCATTCCTCCAAGATTTTCAGCAGTCTTTGATTAAGTAAAACATCAGGTATCCAGAGCGAGTCTCTCTTGGAGCTGTACAACCAACCAAACCCTTAAATAGTGAATTAGGGTGGTTTAATAGATAAAATATCTACAAAATCAGATCCCAATCAGATATGATGTAATAAGTGTCTTTAACCTAACACATGTCTGAAATAAATGCGGGAAAATATCCTTGAGTTGTGCTGGGTGCAGCTGTATCAAAAAAGAATTTAATGTGTTGTCTTTATGGATCTGTGCTGACCACTTAGCCATAACTGTGCTTTGGGTTTTGATCCATGCTCCTGAGTGGTTCTGAGGTGCATTAACTGTGATTGGAGAGCCTTGATTAAAGCTCCACCGTTTTCTTTGACTTTGTTGGAGGTCATTCAATGTTCACTTGCATTGGGAATAAAAGTTTTTCAATAAAAACATTCGACTGATACTCTTTGCCGCTTCCTTGATATGCTTTGGCACTGAATGTGCGCCTTTCTCACTTCTGATACTCTTTAAACTGTTGCATCGACCTTTCATGGCTGCTGTTCGGCCCTCTGCTACTTTACAAACTGTCTTTGCCCCTTTCTGAATGCTGCGCGAAGAAATTCTTGTCATTTTGCGACTTTCGGGCCTGCTGGAGGCCGAGCCATGAAAGGGCTTTCCATTTTGGCCTATTTCCCTTAGCGATGCGCGATTAGCGCTAGGCGCTAATCGCGCATCAAAAACTGCCTCAGATTTTCATTCTGGGCTCTCTAGGCTGCGATTTGCGCCCTTCGCGCTTTTTGACGATGACATCAGTGGTGGGTCCCAGTATGGCGGTGACGTGGCAGGGTGACGTCAGCAGTACGACCGGGTGACGTGGTGGTACGGTGGAGGAGATGACGTGGTAGTACGGTGGCAGCTACGTGGCAAGGACACGGTGGTAGGAGGCCGACGCAGGATGATGACGTCAGCATGACGTAGCGGTGATGCAGGAGGGGGAAGGCGGTTTCAGACGCACCACTTTTGTGCACAGGCGGTTTCGGAGGAGGGGGCTCCGCCATAGCCGAGAGGGTGATGCGTGGCGGGAGTACGATGGGAAAACCGACCATCTCCCGGGCGTTAACCCTCGGCATGTCGGGGCACGAAAAGGCCCGCCCACCATAGATCTCGGGCGCGCCAGATCTGACGGTCGGCGATGCTGATACCGTGGCGGATGGTTAGATACGGGGCCCGCGGTGTTTTCTTATTTAATTGTTTTAATCTGGCGGGGGGGAAACTTTAGGAAAGTGGGTTTATGGGTATGCGCAGGCAGCGTTTAAATAAACGCTAAACAGGGGTTGGCTATTAATTTAACAGGGGTTAAATTAATCCCAGGCTTGGACGCGGAAGGGCTAATGCCAAGCCCCAGATGAACTCAACATTCCCCGGACTTAGGAAATATGGCTATAGTGCCAAAGGGAGGGGTTATTTAATATTTTTGAGGAATTTTATAGCTTTTTTGTATAATAGGGGATAAGGAAATGATACAGGGAGCTAGATAATAGAGTTAGGAGTTAATATGAAACTGCGGTGAAGTGTAGGGGGGAGGCTAAGTTTGTGAACTAAAACTTAGACATAGGAAGTGAATGGACTGTGGAGACATGATTTTACACAAGAAATGTGGCTTCTTTTCACAGAAGAAAGTCAAAGCTTGACTTGGTGCTGTTACAAAAATAAAGTGATAACAGGACTGGTTGGGCAGATCCCAAGGTCCTCAAGGGGATGTTAGTGAGTGATTTGGGGAATGAGAAGAAGGGGGAGTTAGACATGCCTCACTTGAGCTCCTCCAAAGGGGAATTTCCTTACCTTGTGATCTGAATAGATATAACACTTTGAAAAGATGAAATGGATCACACAGCTTGATTCTGCAACCACAAAACTACTTACCCAGCCTACTTACCTAGCATTTTTTCTTCTTTTTTGCATGGGTGCACTTGGACTTGCAGACCCTGATTATCCTTTTTCTTTTTTCTGTCCTCCTATCTAAATCTACACTTATTTCTTCCAAGGGCCCAGATTAAGCAGTTGGGCTCCTTTGTTTCTCTACCTATCTACAAATCTGCCAAGATTAAACTGTTTGGATAGATAATGATTCTCTATATTCTAAAACAAGAAATTGAAACCTAGGGAAGCCAAGATTAGGCTGTTTGGACTTCCCTTAACAAAAATTCTTCAAAAATGGTTAATTTATCAAAATTGGAATACAATAGTGGCATTTAGACTAGCACACTTTCATGACCTCTTCTTTGGCCTCTTTTAGGAAATATGGAGCATTGCAGCATGCAAAGTATGACATATTTGGCATGTAAAAATGTCAATCATGAAAGATGAACACCTGTTGCAACAGGAGGCTAACAGTGGCTCCACTTGGGGATGGATTTTCCTTGTGAAAAGCCAAGAACAGCAGGTCAGACTGCCTTGATCTTCTATTGTTGCTGTGGACTGAAAAATTTCCTTGTGCTGGCTGCTAAAAATGTGAAACTCTGAAATAGGAGCAGCCATCTCCTTCATTGAAATATTGTGAAATACATAGCACTGACTGCTTTCTTCTGCATGCTTGATATTATATACCATGTTTCTTGAGCATTGCCTTTGAAATAGATCCAAAATATGGATCAAAACTGATGTATTTCCCTTAGCTTCTGGTCTAGAAACAGTTGTTGATGTGAAACTAAACAATGCTCCTCTCTTATTGATACTGTTTGACTGAAGACTGCAAGCTGCAAACAGTTTCTTTTTACCATGAATTGTTGTGATATGACAGCGTTACTCTTGCTGTTTTGCTGAGATTAATGCAGAGACAGAGCTTTTTAGAAATGGAATACTTGCATTGGTTGTGTCTTAGCAAACTTTGCTGCTGCTCCTCTAACACTCAGACTGCTTATAAAAATAAAATAAAACAAAGTGCTGATATATACAAATATCAATGTACAAAGAGATATGTACAGAGCTGCATTGTACCCCTTAAAAGGGATCATGGTAATGTTTTAGCATTCGGCCATTAACAAGGCCTTCTTCAACAGTGCTGCCCTCTACAGTTTTGAGGAAATATGTGTTATTTCCCTGAACAACAGAAATAACAAATGGCCCTTTCCATAAAAAATCAAATTTTGCATGTTTGCCCTTGTCTTCTCTTCGTGAGTCCCACCTTAGAAATTTGTCGCCAATGTAGAAATCCTCAGCCTTAGTTCTCTTATCAAACATCTTTTTGAGTTTCTCTTGCAAAATTTGAGCTCTGTTATAAACTTGCTCTCTGGTTTGCTGAAGATGAATGGTCTGATTGATTCTTCTTTGAATATCATTTGGTTCTGCTTGGATCTCTTGTAACATTTTGATGATAGGAGTGCCCAAGGAAGATGGAAATCTGGCCTCCATGCCATACACCAGCTCATAAGGGCTCATCCCAATGGATTTCTTTGTTGAAAGTCTGTCTGCCCATAGGGCATTTGTGAGCTTTTTATGCTAGTTCTTCTTGTTTTCTTCTAAGACCTTCTTGATAATATTAATCAGGTTCTTGTTAGATGACTCGGCCAAGCCATTACCTTGGGGGTAATAGGTTGTGGAGTGGCCCAAGGTAATGTGAAATTTATGGCAAAAACTGATCATCTTTTTGGATTTGAAAGCAGCGGCGTTGTCAGTGATGATCTTCTCAGGGCAGCCAAATCTAGAAAGGATATTGCACTCAAGGAATTGGATAATAATGGAGTCATTGGCCTGTCTACATGGGATGGCTTCAATCCATTTAGTGAAATAGTCGGTGGCTGTTAAAATCCACTTGTGGTGGCCTGAGGAAGAGGGGTGGATTTCTCCAATGAAGTCAAGACTCCATTGTTGATAAGGTTTCTCGGTTGAGATGGGCTTAAGGGGCAAGGGTAACAACTTTCTTTTGCCCTCAAAGATTTGGAATTTATGACATGAGATAGCAAACTTCTTTATATCTGCAAATAAAGAGGGCCAATAGAAACCAGCCCTTAAAATTTTATTAGCAGTGGACTTCCAATATAGATGTCCTCCACAGTCCCCTGCATGGAATTCTTTCAGGACATTGTTAGTTTCATGCATGGTTAAACAATTAAGCAATATACCTTCATGATTTTTCCAAAATAATGCACCATCTATGACACAAAACTTTGAGGCCTTCATTTTTAAAAGTCTTTTCTTGGTTCTGGACAATCCTGGGGGAGCAAACAGGTTTAACAATACAAAGCATATATCAGCATACCATGGGGATTGCAAAAAGGTTTCACTGATCTGTGGAGTCTCCAACTCCTGTTCATTGTGCAATTGGTTGATGTCTAAGGCTTGAAAGTTTGTTTCGGACATCAGTTTGGCTAAACCTTGTCCCTTTATGAGCTTGGTTGGTTTAATTTCTATGTCATACTCAAGGATGTTAGCAATCCACTTGCCTCTTTTTCCCTCTAACCCCTCTTGGGTTAATATGTCTTTTACAACAGCATTAGGGACATAGGCAATCACATGTGAATATAAAATGTAAACTCGGAAATCTTTGATTGCTTTAACATAGGCCTGCTTCTCCATGATTTGGTATTTCAAAGGGGCATCTCTTAAGGCTCGACTGAAAAATGCAATTGGCTTTACAGCTCCCTGATCATCCTTTTGCAAAAGGACAACAGCTATGGTGTGCTCATATACAAATGAAAATATGATGAAATCTTTGTCAAATTGTGGACTGGTGAGGATAGGGGCTTGGGTTAAGGCAATTTTAATACTCTCAAAGGCTTGCTTGGTCTCAAGAGACCATTTTACTTTAGCATCCTTTTTTAACATGCTGCTTAACAGTCTTATTAGCTCGGCTAGATTTGGATTAAATCTCCTTAGGAAGTTGATTTTTCCAAGGAATGCTTGCAACTCTTTTATGTTTCTTGGATATGGGATTTGGAGGATGGCTTGGATCCTTTCTGGATCTATTCTAATACCGTCTTTTGAGATGATATGGCCAAGGAGTTTGCCTTCTTCAAGGCCAAAGAGCGACTTCTTGGGGTTCAAGGAAATGCCATATTTCCTACATGTCATGAATATTTGCCTTAGGTGTTTGAGGTGCTCTTGATCAGATTTGGAGAAAGGGGTTAAGTCATGAAGGTAGACAACTAAGAAATCATGTATTTCCTTGGAAAATGCAATATCCATTGCCCTTTGAAAGGTAGCACCAGCGTTTTTAAGTCCGAAAGGCATCTTCACATACTTAAATGTTCCCCACGGTGTGGTAAAGGCTGTCTTGTCTTGGTCATCCGGGTGAACCAGTATTTGATTGAAACCTGAAAGGCCATCTAGAAAAGATATTCTAGATGACCCCACTACTCTTTGTAGAATGTGGTCCATTTTTGGCAAGGGGTAGTGGTCTTTTAGGGAGACTTGGTTTAAATTTCTTAGGTCTACACATAGCCTAATCTCACCTGTCTTCTTTCTTGTGGGAACAAGATTGGATACCCATTCAGAAAATCTGATGGGTGCTATGATACCTTCTTCAAACATTCTTTTCACTTCCTTTTCAATCAAAGGGAGAAGCATAGGATTGATTCTCCTCAGTTTTTGTTTGAAGGGCTTTTGGTTTGGTTTTAAGGGAATGGTGTGTTGGATCATTGAGGTGTCATAGGACTTCAAGTCCTCATAAATCCAAGCAAATACATCTTGGAATTCTTTGAACAAATCAACATATTTGGGTTTTTGATCGGGTGGTAAAGATTGAGATAGTTTGATCATTTTGGGCTTGTCTACTGTCCCAATCTTGTGTTCTTCTATAACAGTGTTTAGGGGCTGTATTTTTGGCTTTTTGGGAACATCATTGGCATCAAACATATCTTCTAATGGAGTGAGGCTAGCAGGGAGAAAGTTATCTTTTAGATCAACGATCACGGCCTCTGTTTCTGCTATTTCCTCCAAATGCATCTGTTTCAGCTCTTCTATGTTTGCATTGTCAAAAACAATTGGGTTCAGCATTTGTTTGGCTGTTACAGTGGTTACAACCTGCTGATTTTCATTTGTTTGTTGTTGTTCATCCGTCATAGCATCCATGTCAATGTTAGTATTTGAAAACTCATGCTCAAGAGTGAGGAAGTTGTTAATCTGGGCATCACTTTCAAACACTTGCCGATCTTTAACATTATTTGGGATAGTAGGCCTATGTTTTATCTCAACAGTAAAATGGTGATTTGGCTCAAAGGGAAGCTTGCATGTACTAGAAAAATTGGTTAGGCTGTGTGCATGAATGTTATGATCTCTTGAAATCTTGGCAAGTTTGAATTCAGTGAATTCATTGAGTATATTAGTAGCAGCAGTCCTATAGGCCCTCATTCTATTGTCATTGGTAAAAAAGTTGCCTTTCATTTGTTGTATGATTAAATCAGAGTCACCTAGAATAGACACTTTTGCAGCTCCTAGAGCTTTGAGCAATTTAAGGCCTAAAAGGAGAGCCTCGTACTCTGCCATGTTATTGGTGCATTTGAAATTTAGTCTGTAGGCATGACCTTCTGCATGATTGTTATGTGTATTGTGAATCCAGACACCTGCCCCTGCTCCTAAATTGTTAACAGAGCCATCAAACTCTAAGTACCATGTGATTTCTTATTGGTGGTTAGTATCAAGAGTTTCAGTCATTAGGATTGGGCAGATTTGAAATTTCCGTTTGGGGAGGTTTTTCTTGTATGCTGGTTGCCTTGATTGTTTTGACAGTTTCGTCAGTATGGGCAACCAATTATTCATCGATGTGTGTGTTTAGTTCTAAAACCAAGGGATTTTCATCAGTGAGAGTATTTGTTTCATCATTAAATAGAATAAAAGAATCCATATCTGAATGGATTGAGTGAATAGGAAAATTTTGGGGCTTGCCCTCACTAGTTACCACATACTTCATCAGTGTTTCTCTATATAGTCTCTTTGGTTGCCCAAAGATAGATATAGTGGCATAAGAGAGGTCTAATTGGAGGGATCCTTGGAGTTTTTCTCCCCAAGATCTTGATAATAGCATGCCATACTTTGGTGGAATATCAGCAACCACCACATCCATGAGGATTGTCTTGTTGGGATATTGGACTAAGGAGACACACAAGTCTTTGATGAGGCCTAAACACTTGACTTGACTTGAGCCAAAGGAGAATAGATCTTTGTAGGTTCTTGTAACATCAAGGTTCAGTTTTTCCATTACAGCTTTGGTCATAAGGTTGTGTGAGGCACCTGAGTCAAACATAGCATTGTGCAAGACTTTGTCATGTATGTGCAAACTGACATAAAAAGGTAGAATAGAACCATATGTTGACTTTCCATTAACTTCTGGACCGAACAACAGTTCAGGCTGATCATCAAGAACATTCACATCATCCTTAACCTCTGGCATTTGAAGTGATCTTTGAATTTATTGCCTATACACATCATGTTTGGCAAGCTCAAATAAGGGGATGGATATCTTCAGTTTACCTATTTCTGCCTCTAAGTCAAATGATTTTTCAGATTGAGTTTTTGTATTTTGAGAGGCAGGCTTCCCTTTTTCTACTAGAGTATCAGCAATTTGGTCTTGTTTATCAGCGTTAAGGGAAGTAATTGCTTGCAGTTTTTCAGTTTTAGGAGGTCTTTTTGGAACACTGTTCAAATTTTCTTTCGAGGAAGAAGGTGGCAGAGGCTGATCATTAGAGGACTGCATGTCCGTGACATCCTCTATGGTGACATCCTTTGGATTAGGGACTGTTTTACCAGCAGTTTCTATGAGGGAAACCTTTTCTTTAATCTTCTTCGGCTGCTTGGTATCATTTGGTTTAACCTTTTCAGGCACATCTATGGTTCTTGTCCTTAGCTTATATTGTTTGTGGACCTCATACACAGCAGTATCATAGCCTTGTTTAAAATCAAAAGACTCACCAGATTTAGTTTGAAATCGATTAAAGTCATGCTCATCTTGGTCTTGTTGAGTTAGGAAAATTTGTTGCTCAGCCTTCAAATCCACCAAGTTCATGTGAGTATCTTCCGTCTGTTCACTAGATGTAGATGCTTCAACGTAATTTTCATGAAAAGGAGGCCTTACATCATGGTCTGGGCTAGACCTACCAACATTTGTATTCTGAGTTTTCTGGAAATTTGGGTTCCTTATGGTATTAGGTTGTTGTCCTTCCCATGATGATTTCCTCTCAACACTCTCTACTCTGTCTCCCAGCCTGTGCATGCTAATAGGATCCAGCTTTTGATCTAAGGCTGAGGGTTCCTCTTTAAAGGTGGTTCTTCTCTCAGTTCTAGCTCTGTTTCTTTTGGCAATTAGATTTGCCTCTACGCTAACAGCAACATTTTGCATGTCTGCAAGGGTTTGAGGGGCTCTTTCCCTTAACTGATAAGCCATGTCAGTGTCAAAACCATCAGGGAATTTATACAAAGCAAGATCAGGAGGAGGTCTTAAGTTCTGTGGTATTGCATTATAAACATTATTAAATCTTGCACAATAGTCCAAAACAGATTCTTGAGGGCCTCTTTTGATGGTGTCATATTCAGATAATATGTGCAAGGGGTCTTTCTTTTTCTCCCATTTGTTGACAAATGACTGGTATAAGGCTTCTGGGTCTGCTATGGAATTGGCTGTGAGTGCTATAAACCAAGTTCTAGCATCACCTGTCAAACTTTGGACGAAAATCTTCATTCTCATGCTATCGTCATCTATCTCGTAGTTCTCAAAATAGTCTTGCATCTTCTTTGTATGCTGAAGGGCTGTGCAAGAACCAGTTCCATCAAAATGTGTGATTTTAGTTTGATAATCCTGAGGCATAGCCCCTGGATTAGCAGGTAATTACAGGGGTGCATATCTATTAGCCATGTTTACGGGGATAAGTGGAACAACAGGAACAGCTGGAATAGCTGTAACAACAACGGTAATGGGAGTATGTGCAGTAAATGGAGGTGTGGAAGCAGTGCTTTGAGAGGTGGATGATGAACAAGGGGAAGTGGAGGTTAAACGAAATAAAACCTTGACAGGGGTTGGAACATAGCTTGGCTGAATTGTTTCAGGGCTAAAGTCAACAAAATCTTCTCTTTGCTCTAGCTTCCTGAGGTTCCTTGGGATTAAATTGGGATTTTCAAAAATAGCTAGGGGGTTTGGGTCTGGATTTGACCTTGTATACCGTGAATTCCTTTTGGGAGCCAGATTCTGAACTTGTTTTGGTATTTTCTGTGAATGCTTTTTAGAATTAGCAAGGAACTGATCAAATTTTGAAATAGCTATCTATAACTTAAAACTAGCATGAGGATTGACTGAAGCAGCATTTGTTTACTCCTGTAAATGCAAAGCAAGAATAGTTTCAAAGGCTTCCTGGTTGACATTCAGGCTTCATCTGTAGTTTTAAGAAATATGCAGCAATTGGAAAATTCATTGTTTTCCCCAATGGAGCTTTTCAACTTGATTTGTGAGATTTAACTGGGGACATCCCCAACGGAGTCGCCATTATGTTATCACTCAGGTTGTCCTTAAAGCTCCTTAAAGGATACGGCCGAGGTAACCACAAACCAATCTTTGGACTGCAGGTGCTAGCCCACCAGCAGTCAGAGAGGGCTCTCTCTTTAGGATTTAGCTTTGTTGATGATGATTTTAGGCTAGTTATTGAGTTCAAGGGGTTTTGTTTGAGTTTTGGTGGGAAGGATGATGCTTTCAAGTAAAGAGGCAGGGATAGCATGAAAGTTTTAGAACCATTGGGCGTGGAGTCAAGGAGTAGGACTGCTGGTGCGTTTTCTTGGTCACAAGAGGGAATATGGAGCAAGCTAGCTGCACATGAAACAATGATTCAAGCTAAAAGGATGGAATGAGGGCTAGGAATGAGAGGCAGTTAAGAATCTCTCGTTCAGCTTAGCAGAGGGAAGATGAATGAGCTCTATCTAGGAGCAGTGAAGAATCCCTAGATAACTGTCAAACATGAGTGAATTAGGGGAAATATGAGCCACAGGGAATTCATATTCATTACTAATTCAGATGAAAACATAAAGAAACAACAGAAATTGAGCATAGAGTGCAGTTAAACAAGTTCTAAGCTAACCTTTCTTTCTGCTATTTAGATGGTGATACAGGTATGATAAAGACATATATGAAATTGAAACAGAGATAAGAAGCACTTATTGATTCATGTTGCAGCAGAAGAATTCCACACTCAATTCTTCAAAAACATTAATACACAACACACAGTCATTCCTCCAAGCTTTTCAGCAGTCTTTGATTAAGTAAAACATCAGGTATGCAGAGCGAGTCTCTCTTGGAGCTATACAACCAACCAACCCCTTAAACAGTGAATTAGGGTGGTTTTATAGATAAAATATCTACAAAATCAAATCCCAGTCAGATCTGCTGTAATAAGTGTCTTTAACCTAACACATGTCTAAAATAAATGCGGGAAAATATCCTCGAGCTGAGCTGTGTGTAGCTGTATCAAAAAAGAATTTAATGTGTTGTATTTATGGCTTTGTGCTGACCACTTAGCCATAACTGTGCTTTGGGTTTTGATCCATGCTCCTGAGTGGTTCTGAGGTGCATTAACTGTGATGGAAGAGCCTTGATTAAAGCTCCACCGTTTTCTTTGACTTTGTTGGAGGTCATTCAATGTTCACCTGTATTGGGAATAAAAGTTTTTCAATAAAAACATTCGACTGATACTCTTTGTCGCTTCCTTGATATGCTTTGGCACTGAATGTGTGCCTTTCTCACTTCTGATACTCTTTAAACTGTTGCATCGACCTTTCATGGCTGCTGTTCGGTCCTCTGCTACTTTACAAACTGTCTTTGCCCCTTTTTGAATGCTGCGCGAAGAAATTCTTGTCATTTTGCGACTTTTGGGCCTGCTGGAGGCCGAGCCATGAAAGGGCTTTCCATTTTGGCCTATTTCCCTTAGCGATGCGCGATTAGCACCTAGCGCTAATCGCGCATCAAAAACTGCCTCAGATTTTCATTCTGGGCTCTCTAGGCTGCGATTTGCGCCCTTCGCGCTTTTTGACGATGACGTCAGCGGTGGGTCCCAGTACGACGGTGACGTGGCAGGGTGACATCAGCAGGGTGACGTCAACAGTATGGTCGGGTGATGTGGCGGTATGGTGGAGGAGATGACGTGGTAGTACGGTGGCAGCTACATGGCAAGGACACGGTGGCAGGAGGCCTACGCAGGATGATGACATCAGCATGACGTGGCAGTGACGCAGGAGGGGGAAGGTGGTTTCAAGCGCACCGCTTTTTGCACAGGCGGTTTCGGAGGAGGGGGATCTGCCACAGCCGAGAGGGTGACGCGTGGCGGGAGTACGACGAGAAAACCACCCATCTCCTGGGCGTTAACCCTCGGGATGTCGGGGCACAAGCCACGCATCACCAATAGGCAACCAACTATAAACAAAATTTAAAGGCAAATGATATTGATAGTCTTAAGATTTCCTTACATGCAATTTCATTTTGAAATAAATAAATAAATCTATAAATAAAGAGGGTTGAACCTCTCCTTACAATAGTACCATGAAATAATTCATAAGGTCATATGCAGGCTATTATCTAGCAGGTTAAACCATACCTACTCCTCCCCTGGAGTTCTTAGCTTCACAAAAATCCAATTCTATCTTCTGTTGAATATCCTACAACAAATTAAAATCGCCCAGGCAAAGACAAACACAAAGGAAAAAAATAAAAAAAAATGGGAACAAATAAAGTGTAATGTTAATATAGCTCACAGGTACATAATCATCAAGATCTTAAAGTTAAATTTAATATACAACTCACAATGAGTAAAATAATAGCATGGTTATCCATTTACCTAGACTCGAGTGACATAATCAGAATGTGTACCTATAGATTGACAGAATGTGATTGCAGGGCCAACCAAAGAATGCATGTACTTATTTTTCATCTTCCCGACTTGTCATCTCATCTCCTCAATTCCCTAGGAAAGTTTGAGAAAATAAACACCACCTTAGACATATTGAAATAGATAGGTTGCGATATTAGTGACAAAATAAGAATCATTGATAAATAATAAGATAAATAATAAAATCAAATGAATCATAAAACAATTACTGAGGTTCTATGCATAGCCATTATCTAACATGCCACTTCCAATTTTGTACATAGTTATTAGTGAAATAATTAGAATATACTGATTCAAAAGTAAAACAAAAGAACAAAAGTATGCGTGCCTAGCATAATAGAAATCCAACATCATTGGTTTCGTCTTTACCTATCTATTTTTTCTCTACATCCTGCATTAAAATAAAATCTGACATAAATTGCAAGCACACTAAAATTATGAAAAAAAAAACAAAGGAAACCATTACAATCTAAACAAAATGAAAAAATCAATAAAGAAAATGGACTGTAAAAAGTAATGTGCATGGCCATGCAATGGAACAAACACATATCAACCCCCCCGCCCCCAACACAAAAAAAGGAAGTCTTGGTGCAGAGCTCATAAAATGCATGCCATGCAATGGAGAAAACACATATCAAACCCCCCCCAAAAAACACGCAGAATTCGTGGCACAAATCTCAAAAAAATGTTGGCTATGAAATTCAGAGTATGTGTGGATCTGAGAATGTCTTATAACCTCTTCCTTTCAAATTGTTAAAAGAGATTTTTTCTTTTTTCAGCGTCGCAGAGGGGGTTGGCATTCCAATCGAACAACCACGTCTCCACAAAATTTGAAATCACTTGAATTTAAATATCATACGATATTGTGAGGCCTCCATTTTGTTTGGTTTTACATCACTTTTTTCTCTAAATCCCTTATGCTTTCACTTAGTTACTAGGGTTATTGTTGTCATTTTGTGCATTATAAAGTAAGTATTCACCATTTAACACATTTCCCTTGTTTCAACAAGATTTAACATTAAAATCATTATTGATAATTATTTGTGTGCATATAAGTCTAAAATGTATGTGCCAACAATGATTTCTAAGGGCATGGTAGCTGGCCTTGACCCTGCACTCTTGAAAATTATTGCACCAAGAAGAATTTATGTGTTATGTTCTTATGAAAAGTCACCACGTGGTTTGTCGATTACACTTGTTAAAGATAATTTTGAAGATTTGGTCAAGGTTAAATGCACTTTCCCTCATTGATGGTGATTCACTAAATATTTGGTTTTGCTTGCACCTGTCATGGGTTCTTTCCTACACCAATTTGGGGCTTCTATAGATTGGAACACACCAAAATGGTGTTTTAACACCTCCAAAATAGTTAGAATGCACCGAGGTCGCACGTGTGAGTTTCTAGAAGCAAATTGACTAATCAACCCCAAAATTCGCACAATTTTTAAACAACCAAAATTTTAATTGATTTTCATGCATATGAAGATAAATCTTGGAAGTAAACAACATGGGTTTTATTGAAAATATGGTAAATTAAGCTCCCTCAAAACGTTTTCCTCAAATTTTCCATCTTTTGTGAGATCCAAAGGGTTATGTTGATGGTACTGGATCCGCCAACATTCAGGGGATCTCCCTGGTATGAAGTCCCAAGTAGACCTCACATCGTTTGGTGTAGGAGTCCCATACGGTATGATGGTCTGGTTTGCATTTAAATAGATATTTGCCTTAGCTCTTGTTGTTCAGCATATGACAGTGTTACATTGGTGTCTTCAAAAAACAAGGTGAGTGTGCTTGGTGAGTGCGTAATGTAACCGTGTCTAGGTTCTCTTACTGCAAAATGGGGAGAGTAAAGTAAGCCTCTAAGTGAGAGGTAATAGTACCACCCAACAAGAGACACACGTGAACCAGAAAGGTCTATTCATCATCCAACGAAATAGTCCATAACGAATGCGGTAGTCATTAAAATCGAATTATAAGGGAAGACTCATCTAACATCTAACAAAGTAGTCCACAATGGATGTGATGATCGTTATAACCGGTAAACAAGGAAGGTCTATCTAGTATCCCACAGAGTAGTCCACAAGGATGAGACAATAGTGATAACCAATACAACACATTCCCAATAAGGTAAGTACTAAAACAAGCTAAATAGTTAAACTATCTTAGAACATGTGAAACAAACATGAATTACAAATGTCAAAAGAATAGTCTTACAAACATATGCAAAACATGCATGAAAATGTGTTGGCCTTAACAAGCTCTTTTATTAAGAAAAAGTTCCAAGACACATATGTACACCATACATCACTAGCCCTAGTAGTGGGACATTGCAACACCTCTTCGCTCCTCAAAGAACTGTCTGAAACTCTCAATGCTTTGTGGGAGGAGCCAAGTTGAAAAGTCCTTGCTCATACAATGGGAAGGGTTTATATAACCAAGGGAGATGCTTGACCCTTATGACTCTTGGAATGCCCTCATGACCGTTCAACTTCCTATGACTTTTCAACTGACATGAATCTTCATATTCATGTGTGTCCATTGAACTTTCACTTTACATTACATTCGATTTACAACAGATATGGCCCATAGTAGTGATGTGGCCTTGACAGCTCATGACACAACTTGACATGAAACTACTGACATTGACTAGATGGTAGTGGTGGCAATGTCATGTTGTTGTTGTTGCTGAGTGATGGATGTGTCCTTGGATGTGTTGTCTTTTCTCCTCCACATGGATAGATTCTGCGGGGTCTTCAATGACCCGGGTCTTAAAAAGTGGTTGCATGCATGTGTTCCCTTCGCTTGTTCTTGATAAGCTTCTTTTGTCCATCCAACTGCAAGAAAGTCTTCTAATATGTTTTCTCCTTCTTCAGCTCCTTCATCGTCTCACCATGATCTAACAGTGTACATGTTCCTGTAATTAACTCATGACGGGATGATATCAAATCCAAAACCTCCTAGTCTAAGATGCGTGCATTGCCATGGACTGGGACTAGGATGGATGATAGGTTGGGAAGAGGTCCCAACAACTGTGCATTATGCAGTTCCAAGTGACAAGGAGGGAGACTGGTCACTGAGACTACGCAGTGCGCATCTTAGGCTTGACTAAGGAACTCCGGAGCACAATCTTCACTGTCGGGAAAAATTGCACAAAGGCCACTAGGAGGCAAGATTTGTAGTTGAGATCCTCAATTGTAGCTGCAAGGTGAGACCATGGGAAGCAGGTCTGCATAATTTTTGAAGGAAGACATGATAGGGTAGGAGAGGGACCAGATAGGACAATTCTGCACAATTTTTGGGAGTAGTGAGTCCCGCCTGAGGGAGGACACTGGGATGGAACCTCTGCGCAGTTTTGGGAGGAAAAGTAGGCTTAGGTCTTTATGCATTGCAGGATTCTAGAAGGCAGGGAGGAGGCTTGATGAATGATCTTGAGAAATGTGTAGTTCAGGTCAGGCTTGAGGCAACTTCTTTGCAATTCTGGGAAGGAAGACAGGTTTCTCATCTCTGGGATTGCACAGTGCAATTGTCTTAGAGAACAGTCTCTGCGCATAGCACAGTTCCAAGCAGTAGAGGAACATCACTGAGGGCTGAGACAACAAAGTGCAGCTCGGTCGGGGTCCGGGGAAGCGAGGTTGTCCAGTCGGAAGGATTTGCACGAAAATGGCGAAGTGTGGGAGGAAAGTGAACTGGTGAGGAACTTGACATTATGATCACACACTTAGTATACTTCTACGACATGACAACATAGACCACCAAAACAACAAGACAAAACATTACCCTCTGTGAGATTGCCTTGATCTAAAAGCGACAAGTGCGACACTTGAGATAGAACTTAGGACGACCGTGACGACACTTGTGTGACATTGCTTACAAATTTGTGTATGAGTGTGACCAATGTAACATAGCTAGGAAAACTCAAACTCAGAAATAAAAACCTTCGAAATCACTAGAATAGGACTGCAGGCATTATAAAGCAATCAACATGCCAAAAGACGACAGTTGGTCAAGCAAGAAAAAGGGGTGAAAAGCCTCTAAGGGAGCTCATGGAATGAGCTCGAGCATTTGAAACCATAAAGGGAAAACCAAGGAAGGCTCCAAAATTTTGGAGGGTGTTGCAGCCGCTACAACAAATTCTTTGAGGAAGATTTGTAAAAATATATGTAAAATCCAGATTTCTAAAAGTATCCAAATAAACAACTTCAAGCTCAATTTTTAAGGAAATAGAGTTGAATTAGAAAATTTTAAGACATAGTTCTTGTTGAAAATATGGCAAATTAGGCTCCGTATTAACAATTTTCCAAAATTTTCCATGGTTAGGAAGATACGCAAGGATCTTTGCGGCCAATTTGTTAAAAATGCATAATTTTCCAGAATTGAAAAATTGGGCTGTTATAGCCAAAATTTGTCTTGTAACCTTCATAAAATGCTCAACCATGGCCTGTAGAGGTGGAGGATGTTAGTATAATCTCATATTGTTGATTTAAACCTTAAGTAAATGGCCTCAGATGTAAAAGACTGATTTAATTTCAACAAAATCTTCTGATGCCAAGTTCTTTTTATTTCTTGTCAATTTTTTGTGATTGATCTTGTCTCTGTAATCTAGATTTCTTATACAAGGGATGATTTGGTTGGTTTGGGACCATCAACTCAACTAGTTTCCTTTCTTCCTTTTTTATTTGTTGAATAGGTTGCAGATATGGTGTTTGGCATTGTTATTTACATTACATGTGTGCTAATTGGAGTGTTTGATTTCAGATTTAAACTGTTTCTTTGTTTTTAATACATTTTTCCTCATTCCATACCAATTTTATGTTCTCAAATTTGGAAGTGTTATGCCATGCTCATTTTTTTGTTAATATCATTGTTGTGGACATCATCCATAAGTTGTAATACAATTTCCATATGCATAATTTGACAATGGAACAAATCCATACTCTATTTTTTTTTTACTTTCAGGGATCCAATTTATGACTATAAAAACCCCGTGTTAGTTTAAATCTCGGTGATGCTTAGATTTATTTAAATCCAAAAGCATGTTAATGAATAACAAAGGATAGACTGAAATTTCATTGTAATTTGGAGTATGGTTTGAATTTAAACTTGTTGACAATATCAATATCTTCACTTCGTGATTTGTTAACAAATGCATGCCAAAACATAATGCATATGTATTATTGATTGGCTTATGAACTTCAAGGGCTTCCAACTGTGATATTTCAACTTAACACATTTCTTTTCATCCCTTTCATTCCCTCCATGAAAACAACCTTAGGGGAATTGGTCTATAAAAAAGTTTTGATAATTAAAGTCATAATCATGTAAACTTTTTTATCATTGTTAATATATTATTGATTTATAATCATGATGGTTATAATGCTCTTCTTCTTGGTACATATATTTCTTACATGTTCTATTCATAACATTTCTATAATTTATAATGGGAGTTCATTCGCTTCACATTGTGTTTGGATTTCATGAGTTGACATTTCTCTTAATACCATAGAGATAGCCCTTAATGGCATTGAGTGTAGACATACTATGAGAAGGAACAAAGTATAAATATTTGATTCTAAGATTTATGCTCTGAATTTAGTCCTCTATTTTTTTCACTTTTAATACCAGTCACTATTCTAAACTTAGTATAATATTGGGAGAAGGGATTTCAGTTATTTATGAGAGGTGAAATCATTTTACAATAACGTGTTTATCTGATTTATTTCTTGCACACAACAATGTACTTCTCAACACTCTATTTAACTTGCTTTGATTTGGACATGTGTGAGGAGCTTGTTTCCA
The DNA here is from genome assembly GCA_031772625.1 of Pinus tabuliformis. Taxonomy (NCBI): domain Eukaryota; kingdom Viridiplantae; phylum Streptophyta; class Pinopsida; order Pinales; family Pinaceae; genus Pinus; species Pinus tabuliformis. Next base: position 558,271,696 of record CM062808.1, on the reverse strand, counting down.
TTTGCTTTCAGAACTTTGATTGATTTTCATGATAGAGTGAACTTTGATTGATTTACACAACAAAGAAGAAAATAGAGCATAGTGCAGGAATTAAATTTGGAGTTTATGAATTGGTTTTCAAATTGATTTAATAGAATGGTTTTCTCTTTAAATTGTCAAAAGTTTGGGTTTGTTTTCAATTGATCAATAATTAGGGTTGTTTTCAAAAATTGCAGGATTAGTGTTTATGTTTTCTAGAGTTTCTCTTGAGTGTAGGATTCAAATTAATTGTTGCTTGCTGGGTGCTATAAAGAGATTGATGTGAAAGTTAGACTAGAATTTGATTTGCAAGTTTCTAGGGGCTATCTTTTGCCTTTCCAATGTCATGCCTCCAAGTTAACGAACTCCTAGATTGACAATTAAATGTTAGGTCGTTTATTATGCCCAACAAATATCCCACAACTTTCGAGTGCCTCTCTGCTTATATATATGTGTAATTCATATTTTTTCTCATGGTGAAAAACCCGAAGGCATTTTAGGAAAAGGATGAAAAACCTTATTCACGAGAGAAACTAATGAATCATTTATTTATTTAATCATATTTGGTGTTTTCAAGTTTTTATTCGATTTAGGATTTTTTATTCACCCATATTCATTAATTCAATTAATAATGTTTGATTTTGAAAAATAAATATTTATTTTTTAAGATTATTAGAAAAACTTTTTTCATATATTTGAATAGATCATAATTGGAAGGTCTTGTTATCACTCAGGTTGTCCCTTGGCTCCTTGAGGGATACGACCGAGGTAATCATAAACCAATCTTTGTACTGCAGGTGCTAGCCCACCAGCAGTCAGAGAGGGCTTCTCTTTAGGATTTAGCTTTGTTGATGATGATTTTAGGCTAGTTATTGAGTTCAAGGGGTTTTGTTTGAGTTTTGGTGGGAAGGATGATGCTTTCAAGTAAAGAGGCAGGGATAGCATGAAAGTTTTAGAACCATTGGGCGTGGAGTCAAGGAGTAGGACTGCTGGTGCATTTTCTTGGTCACAAGAGGGAATATGGAGCAAGCTAGTTGCACATGAAACAATGATTCAAGCTAAAAGGATGGAATGAGGGCTAGGAATGAGAGGCAGTTAAGAATCTCTCGTTCAGCTTAGTAGAGGGAAGGTGAATGAGCTCTATCTAGGAGCAGTGAAGAATCCCTAGATAACTGTCAAACATGAGTGAATTAGGGGAAATATGAGCCACAGGGAATTCATATTCATTACTAATTCAGATGAAAACATAAAGAAACAACAGAAATTGAGCATAGAGTGCAGTTAAACAAGTTCTAAGCTAACCTTTCTTTCTGCTATTTAGATGGTGATACAGGTATGATAAAGACATATATGAAATTGAAACAGAGATAAGAAGCACTTATTGAGTCATGTTGCAGCACAAGAATTCCAAACTCAGTTCTTCATAAACATTAATACACAACACACACTCATTCCTCCAAGATTTTCAGCAGTCTTTGATTAAGTAAAACATCGGGTATCCAGAGCGAGTCTCTCTTGGAGCTATACAACCAACCAAACCCTTAAATAGTGAATTAGGGTGGTTTAATAGATAAAATATCTTCAAAATCAGATCCCAATCAGATCTGATGTAATAAGTGTCTTTAACCTAACACATGTCTGAAATAAATGCGGGAAAATATCCTTGAGTTGTGCTGGGTGCAGCTGTATCAAAAAAGAATTTAATGTGTTGTCTTTATGGATCTGTGCTGACCACTTAGCCATAACTGTGCTTTGGGTTTTGATCCATGCTCCTGAGTGGTTCTGAGGTGCATTAACTGTGATTGGAGAGCGTTGATTAAAGCTCCACCATTTTCTTTGACTTTGTTGGAGGTCATTCAATGTTCACTTGTATTGGGAATAAAAGTTTTTCAATAAAAACATTCGACTGATACTCTTTGCCGCTTCCTTGATATGCTTTGGCACTGAATGTGCGCCTTTCTCACTTCTGATACTCTTTAAACTGTTGCATCGAACTTTCATGGCTGCCATTTGGCCCTCTGCTACTTTACAAACTGTCTTTGCCCCTTTCTGAATGCTGCGCGAAGAAATTCTTATCATTTTGCGACTTTCGGGCCTGCTGGAGGCCGAGCCATGAAAGGGCTTTCCATTTTGGCCTATTTCCCTTAGCGATGTGTGATTAGCGCTAGGCGCTAATCGTGCATCAAAAACTTCCTCAGATTTTTATTCCGGGCTCTCTAGGTTGTGACTTGCGCCCTTCGCGCTTTTTATTCTCAATAAGAACAATAACCCAAGGTTAAGGAAAATTTATCCTTGTATTTCCATCAAATGAATCTTATTTATTCTATACTCATATTACTATGTTTAGGAATTATTAGCACTTGGAAATAATAATGCTTCCATGGCTTCCATGTTGAGTTTGGAATTTGTTTGAGATTTGTAGGAGGTAGTTGAGTGATTTTCTCAACTCCTATCTCTAAGGTTAGAAGTAGTTGGATCTAAGTTCAACTGTATAATCATATTATAAATGAATGCGTGTAGTAGAGAATAATTTTGTGTGTAATCTTTGTGCAATGTCTGCTCCTCAACTTTTTGTCTTGGTATCAGAGCCAACTCTGGCTTAACTCCCTTCAGGGAGGGCCAAGAAGATGGGAAAGTCATAAATGTATGAGAATCCTCCTCTGTACATAAGTAGATTAGTATGAATTTTGTGAGATTTCTTGTGTGTTGTTGTGTTTGTATGATCATTGTCAATGACGACTAGAGTGCATTTGTTGTTGTTGTAGAGTTAGATAATTTTGTTGCTGCAAATATCACATTCCAAAATGATGTGTATTTTCAAATTCAGGGCTTCATCTTTGGAAATGGAAAATATTTATATAAGGATTGTGCCATATGTTTCGATGACATTATGTTGATCTATCTGAGCCAACAGGATTTGCGATGTCCTATAAATGGACCTGACAATCTATTGGGAATTAGAGCAATATTGCTATTTTTAGTGTTCTCTACAGTGCTTCCTCGATTGCATGCCCAAAGGTGAATCCGGTGATGATGATCATATCAATTAATGTGGATCAAAATCAAATCATATCTCTGCAATTGTCCCCTAATTTGGAAAAGAAGTTGTTTCCTGTAAAAAAGGAATCATTGGCTTATTGTGAACTTGTTGTGTTATCTGGTGATTGGAGATAATGGATTAGGAAGAGGCGAACACTAGACATGTTCCTGTACTACCCGACCTTGACTTCCACAGATTGGTGGGGGCTTGGGATTCTGTTACACAAGATACCATGGATATCATGTTTGGTATTTCATGTGACCTCTCATCAATGGCTAGCCCCCAAAATACTAAATTTAGAATAGAAATTTTAGCAATAGAGAAATCATATTATTTTATTTGTTTAGTAGAAAACAAGCTTGATCGTTGGGAATTTTCTTGGTGCTCTTATGCATATGAGAGATTTCATTGAAGATGTCCATGGAGCCATTCAAGAACGCAGGCGTGACACGTTTATTACAGGGAAAATGAAGCATAATTCTATAATTGAACACAAAGCATCCTTGCTTTGTTGTGTTAAACATGTACTAATTATTGAAGTGTTGACAATAGTTGTCAGATGGAGATACCCATTCAGAAAGAAACCATAGGTTTACAAATCTCTTCATTCTCCTCAAGTCTACCTAACAGAATTGGAGTTTGGGAAGATAAACACATTGAGCCTGATTAACTCAATGTAGAAGTGAAATTTGTTAGAATTGTACGTTGGAAATATCCAATGAATATCTGATGCATCTGATGTTGTTGGTTTTGGAATATCTATTTTTTGTACTCTAAAACTCCATTGTCATCCAACACAACTTCCATTTTGTCTTTCCAAGCACAGAAATTTGAAGTTCCCTCCAATCCATACTCAAGCCTCAATCCATTGAAAGACATTGTTCATGCATTGAAGAAATACTTGAATCAAAAATCTATTATTGGAAATTTCTTTGAGAGATGATTAGGAAATTGGTTTCTGTGTAGTTTTCAATAACTCTAATACCATGTAGAAATAACTCGAAATTTGCAGTTGCTAATGAAATCAGACTAAAATCAATAGTCACAAATTTCTTCTACTAAATTTTTCGAAAGGAAAACTGACAATAGAAACAATGCAATCATTCAATCACAATGAACACAGTTTTTACTGGGGAACCCAACTAGGAAAGACCCCTCCTCTATTTATATTATATAAGATGAGAAAAATGATCTATTATAATGACTACTTCAAAGCTTGAAGCTCAATTTGCATTGCAATATTGATCTCCTCCTGAGTATGCTCTGGCCAATACTTATCCAAAATAGGCCTCCTTCTTCCTCCTATTTCCTTGCGCAATTCTTGCTCCTAAAGAATAGGGAAATATCCTATTTCCTTGTGAAAATCCAAGAGAAATGGCTCACTTGCAACATTCAAACACTATACACTCACTAGTATACAATAATGATTACATTATGCCTTTTCTCTCCAACTTCACAAGGCAATTCAAATTGCATGCATGACTAGGGCTATTTTTAGTAAATTGACTAGTTAAATCAGAGTTAGTTGAGTTTAAAATTGACTTTCACTAAATATAACAGGGTAAAAGCATGGATCTAGGTTACACTTTTTGACGAAAGAGGGTGTATTTGGGTGGAAAAAATAATGGCTCGATCAAGCCATTTAGGTGCTCAATTGAGTCTTTCTTAAGTGCTCAATCGAGTTCCTTGGGCACTAAACAGGTAGCTTGATTGAGGGTTAAAAACTAACCCTTGATCGAGCTATAAGGTTCAATCGTACTATATCACTCAATCAAGCTTTTTTTTAAAATATAAACCGCTCCCGCTGTTTGCGTGCATCATTTTCACAAATCACGGGAGCTTGACCGAGAGTTTGTGAGTAACTCGACCGATATTATTGGAGCTTATTCTCTCCTTTGTCTTTCTTTTTTAATTTTTTTTTGCAAAATGAAAAATGCAAAAAAAAAAAGAAAAAAAAAAAAAAAAAAAAAAAAAAAATAAAAAAAAAAAGAAAAAAAGAAGAAGAAAAAAACATGTCCAAAAGCGATGAAACCAAATTAATTAAAAAAAAACACACACAAAAACTACGAAAACAAAAAAAAAAACCTTCAAAACAACTTAGAAAACCACAAAATTTGTCCAAGTGTGGGAGATAGAACAAGGGGTGGACTTAATGAGTTTAGACATATAATCATGCGCAAAGCATACCAAATCATCAACAAAACTTAGACAAACTTAAACAATGATAAATAGACATCAAAATTCCAGTTTACAAGCACTCCCCAAGTACAATGGAAAAAGCGTGTGCATCTGCGACCAAAAGTGTCGTTTTGCAACAAACAAAGGTGTCATGACCATAAAATGTACTAGGGATGTTATAATCAATGCAAAGACATTTAATAATGATCAAGAACACTTGAAACACATAGAATGAATTTACATGACATTTGATAACCAAGGCGACACTTGATGTGACAGTTGAGTAGGCTCCAAAATTTAAATGTAGTGAAATTTTGGAGGGTGTTGTAGAACCAACAACACAACTATTAAGCTGCTATTAAAGGAACCTTCTATGATTCCAATTATTGGAAATACTTGGGGAGGGGGTAAATTATTATTTCTTATTCAATTAGTATTTTAAACTTTTCAGAGCATTAAACATTATTAGAATTAGTTAAACATAGAATCATTAACACCCTTCAATAATGCACATAATCAAAGATAGTCGACACAATATATTTTTAGGTGGAAATCCTTCAAGAGAAAAGCCATTGAATTCTTCTTAATATTCATCTTCAAAAGTACAACAATAGGAAGCTCCAACTTCCAACATTTTTAGCTACAACTAAGGAAGGCTCCAACCCCCTAATTTACAAGCTACAACCTTACGGATGCTCCAACACCCTACTTATCAGCTGCTACTAGAAAGATGCTCCAGTGCCTAGGTTTATAGGCTCTCGCTTGTAGGATGATCCAACTCCTTGTTTACCAACTGCTATTGGATGGATGCTTCAACACCCTACACAGAATCCAACCTACCCTAACACCACCTTGTCGCCCTGAAGTGTTCACAGGCTCCAACCTACCCTAACACCACCCTGTCGCCCTGAAGTGTTCATATGCTCCAACTTGAAGGAGACTCCACTCTGCTGCCTTGCACCACCCTACCATGTCGTAGATAGAAGATAAGAGAATATGATAGATACCACAGGTCACACTAATCAACCATTATGTTCACTTCTCAGTCACTACTGTCAAGGCACATTATCACTACCTGTTCTTTTGCTTGACATTTCACAACCAAATTTATCTAACTATAAAATCCTAGCATCAGATTGCTCATTAAGAAACTGCACAATGCAATATTTTCTCAACATGTAAAACCTAGCATCATGTTATCAATGCTCAAACCCCGGTGACACAATAAATCCGATAGATATATTTCATCTACAATATGCAAACTCTGACAGTATGTCGTCAATGCTCAAATACTGTTATCCACAATTGTTTTAGTCTGCCTCATGATCTCAGCATGTAGACCAAACCCTTCTCAAACCCTATTTGTAGTATAATATACCTTCATTGTCACATCCTTCAATGCATAATTCCAAGACAATCTAAGTATCCAACCATTGTTAATGTATCCCCAGATGTGCAATCTCTTACCAAGTTGCTATAGTCAGAAAACTTAATTAGATACACCAAGGTGATTATCAGATAATAAGGTGACCATCTTATATGGGGTTATTGTTATCACTATCAATTCAAAGTGATAATCCAATCATTGTTGTCATATCATTTCAATATTACATAGAAATGACTACCATATACTAGGTCACTACAATATGTCTAGGGCACTGTCATATATCAAGGTGACTTCCATTACATATCATTATCAAGTCTAATCACACAATACTATTATATTTGTCATTACATATCATACAAATTACTACTAATATTATTGTCATTTCACAAGATTGTTGCTATATCACAAGATTTATGTTACATACATGATTACTTCCCGATGTATCTTTTTCAAGTCAAGCCATGAATTATTGACATACTGCTAAGTTTCAAGGACACTCAGTCAAGTGTCAAGGTCATTGCTATGTCAACAAGGTCAATGTCGTATCAATTTGTATCATACCTCATAAGAGAAACATGATTGTCATACCTCAACCTTAGCATTACAGTCACTGCCCAAGCATCACTGCCATGGATTACTGACCATACATCATAACCATGCATCACTTTTATACTATTGTCAAGCCATATTGTCGTAAAAATAAATTTTAGGTCAAGCCATCCATCACTATCTAGCTCATTGCCATAAAAGTATTTGTCATACAAGGTCACTATCATCATATCACAGTCATATATATAACATTGTCATGCTCATCCATGCCTCACTCAAGTTCACTTCTAGGTCTAGGTTTCTCAGCGAAGAACTTACTATATTGTCATATCTTAAATCACATTACTATAATAGAGTAGATCTCAGATCTCAGTAGAATTAAGAAAGGGAATTTCAGGCTGCTTCAAAATCAAAGGAGGATAGCTCGGACTCCACAACAACTCACATCAATTGAAAAGAGGTAACTCGCATTCACTGTGTCACTATTACATAATTTGAATGGACCACAAAAGATGTCATGGTTCATGAGGAACTCATATCACTAGGAAGATGTACTACTAGCATCATTGTCACATTAGTTAGTGTTATAGAACGAAGAATAACATACATTAAATAGAGAAGAATAACCTCAGAAATAGACTTGTATTAGCCTGTAGAGAATCTTGCATTAAACCTTAGAACCTCACAATATCTTAGAAGTATACTCCATAGGGACTCGCATTATCACAGAGACTAGTTTGAATTTCTTCCATAGAAGTATAACCACAAGAAACTCGAATTGGATGGAAAAAATTATCGGAGTCCTCAGAGAGAATATCCACAATAAAAAATCACTTTGGATGGAAATACAAACTCCTCCAAAAACTAGTATTTTTCCTCAGGAAGAATTTCAGAAAGTCATCAGAATTTCTTGTCACAACGAATGAGCTTAGATGCCTATATATAGTTGTTTCATCAAGCGAAGGGTCACCTTTGTTAGGTGAGACAACTTGAATTTTTATTTTTTATTTTTTAGAGGGAGTCGACATGAAATTTGAAATTCAAATTTTAAAATTTTGGAGTCAATTGAAGCTAACTTATGGCGGGAAAACAATTCAAATTTTGCCTTTAAATTTTTGCCCCAAAACCTTAGCTGAATTAGGATTTCCATAATGATTTATTTATACTTCCTTAGTGAATGTATTTATGCTACCACATCATTTTGTTTCATTTTCCCATGCCATTTTAATGTTGCCATATCAGTAGCCCTTTGGGGTTTTTGCCCACACCAAGGGGATTAGACCTTTGACCAAGCAAATATCTCTAACCATGAGGCCTATCAAGACAATCCACATACAGTTGGAATCAAAATGATGAGAGGAATCCAATAGACATGGTTATGTGAGCAAATAAGTTGACCTTCATCCTCAAAACGTTTAATAAGTGCAAGGCTACTAGGGCTTTCCAGGGGCTTTGACCATTGGAGCTTCCAACTGATGATGAATATTAAGAGAGTTCAATAACTATTGTTGGAATCAATGGAAACACCATTCAACACCTTGTCCCTTTCTTTTTCCATAAGCTCGAGCCTCATGTTGACCAGTTCATAGATACCCATCAAACTTTTGAGCAACCTCTCCACAAACTTCTTCCAGTGAGGCATTTCACCTGTGGCATCTTAGCTCTCCATACCTATAATTAACCATTATCTCAACATACCAATTGAATGTGGAGGGAAAAAGGTAGTTGTACTATTTTTCAACGAATATGCTTGTTGACGATAACTCTCCCTAAGAATAGGCATTAATTCGACCCGCGAACGAAATCTCCAAATATTTTCTTTGGTCATACAAAATGTCCTTGTGCAAAGGCACCACTTGGGAGCATTAATGTTCCAAACCTCCAATAGTTTTAGGAATATCATTGGTGTCAAGTGGAGAGATTGCTTCATTTTAATACAACACCGTCCTCCATACCATTCAAACCAGATGGTATCATCTCTATGCATGAATTGCAATGTGTGTATGATATTCCAATCACATGATTGTCCTCCTATGTTGTCCATCCGAAGGGAATGGAATTCCACTTGGAGACTGACATTAATTCTCCTTAATTTGTTAACATTGGGTTTCAGACGAAGTGACCTCCCGAATATTCACATTAATTTCTATTTACTTCATGGGATTGGAGCCCTTGACCTTGCTCCATCATGGAATTCTAGCATTCCTTGATCAAGATGAGAGACACGCTTGGAAATCCTATATGCTTCATCATTTAGATTTCTAAGTATATGTTGAAATGTAATTTCTTCAAATTTTGAGCACAGGAGGGCAATCCGATGAACGATTGATGGGAGACTTGGGAGGCTTCTAGATATCGCCTTGGAAATTTTCCTTATGACAAACATAAAATATCTGAGGAATATTAATTTATTTACTCTTTTACTCATGGTTATGTCCAAAGTTTTCCAAAGTGCCCATAATTCATCTTGGTTGTTTGTTATTGTTCCTAGGCCCAAGCAAAGTTGTACACCTCTTGTTCTTTGGGGCTAAAATTAACCCCTCTCGCTCCTGCCACCCCTGAATTTCCTTTTGAGGCTCCATCAAAACACATGATATATGATGATCGGTAGTTTTTTCAGACTTGAAACTTTCAACCCCCATTTTAAGATGCATGAAGGAGTCTTCTCTGGGCCTAGAAATGAAGTTGATAGCATGGTCAGATAGGATTGGGATTTCGATCCATTTATTTTCCTTTGGAGATAAATCTTCTCATTCTAAAGATTTAATGCCTTTAGCAGCAAAAGATTCATTGATAAGACACTAAGCCTTGATGGTTTCTATGATAAAAGAAGGTGTTCCATCTTTGAATACGACTTGATTTCTTTCAAGCCAAGTCGACCAACATAGAAATTTTGGCAATGAAACCCATACACTCCACACCAAGGATGATTTAATTTTAGCATTTGAAATGTTATACTTCTAAGATTCAAACTTTTCTGACCAATTACCCGGGATGGAATTAACATGATAAACCTTATCAAAGGCTGATTGCTAGACAACAAGAGAAAAAGGGCAAGAATTAAATAATTGAGGAATCATTTCTTCTAAAGATAAATAATTTTAGATATAAAAAAATAAAAAAATTCAATCCATAATAATAAACTATGGAGACACTGCAATTTTTTTTGGTCAAAAACAAAGTAATACTCGATCAAAGAAAAATTGAATGCGTATACCATGCATGTGGTTTCACTTGTTATCATGCATGGAGCTCCTTGAGAAAAACTAATTTCACTAGTACATGCATTGGATTAACATGCCATTGAGAGAAACCATCATGGAGAAAAATATGACACACAAAAGTAATTATTTACATCAAATAATTACAATGTGGGCTACAAGATTTTGGTATTGTCCCTACAAGCAAGACGATGTTTGAAAACATTACATCTATCCAAGTACGAGTGATCCAAAAAAATTCAAGGCAAATTACACTCATGTTAATATGTTTAGAGGTACTTGCTTCATGACCATGATCCTAATGGAAACAAGTATATGTATTTATTAACTTCAAAATTTAGAGTGCATAATATGATAGGTTTTATTCCATAAATAAAACTAAGATAGATGAGGCTATGCATAAAGATTCAATTCTCATGATCAATAATTGTCCAATGATATGCATGTCAAGCCTGAGTCATGAAGCATTCAAATAACACTTATATACATGACCAAGGAAAATTTCATTACTATGATGAGTGTCCATGCAAACCTTGAATGCCATGTATTAGAATACCAACCATGAGATCCTTATACACATTAAGCATGTCACTAATATAAACCATTTAAAACTCCTTCATAAATAAGCGATGGAACATTTCCTATCAACTTTTCATAATTTAACAAAGGGATACATTGTAAGCCCTTCTCGAGTTGAAAATACTTTGAAGTCTCCACTTTATCATATGCATGGGATCAATTGATAAATCAATTAAAAAATTTCACGTGTTATCATGCATCTAGTTCTTTCAGTGAAACTACTTTCACTATTGTATGCATATGATTTAGATGCCACTAAGAAAAACCATTCATGGAAAAAATGTGATATGCAAAAGGAAAATATTTCCATCAAACCATTACAATTGGGCTAAGAGATTGTGGTAATGTCACTACAAGCAAGACAATATTTAAAGCATTATGTCTATTCAATTGCAAGTGATCCAAAAAATTTCATATATCATCAAAACCAAACTAGTTATCTAATTGAAATTATAGAAAAAACTAAATAATCATCTTGTCATAAGCATTCATGTGAAACATATAACATTAATGGTCCATACACTAACATTCAAATGATTTCATAAAATTGTTAATAATCCCTTTAAGGTGAGATGCACCACCATTATATTTTAGTGCACCTTGAAAGTGAGAATAGATAGCCACATCATTGTACATAAATCAACACTAATCTAGGACACTTAAGCACCATTTAGCCTATTGATGCCATTCTGATGAAAGGCACCATTTAGCCTATTGAGGCCATTCTCATGAAACAATCTTGAATAAGAGGCAAGTGCTAGTTCATATATTCTTCTGATGAAGAACGTTACTTCAAAGAAGAGGGAAAATATATAATAGAAAGAAAATATCATCCTTTCAAGAGACATACATTAAAAATTCCCATGACTTTCTCACAACCCAAGCATGCCTATGTTAATTACTAAGGGAATAAAACAAAAACTCAATGCAATATATTATTGCACATCCAAATAAGAGCAACACTACATAATTGAAATTCAAACACTTATCACATTGCTCAACTATCGTTACTTTCATAAGAATAGAATAATGGAGAAATAAGAAAGGATAATCCTATGAAACAAATGAAGAGATTAGTGAAGTATTCACAAATATAAGTAACTATGATAGACTAACTCTACAAATATGGATATTCTGAGATCCCATTCATTATTATCATAAGAGGATAACAAGATTGAGTTGTTGAGGAAAATACATTAAAGGAAAAGTACCATCACTTAATTTACAATAAAGCATCCTCAACATTCATTTGCATTCCAAGTAATAAGGATGGCTAGGAAAATGAATTAAATAACTTTAAATCATCTAGGAATATTGATTGCATCCAAAGTTTGAGCACAAGGATAATAAGTCATTTCCAATGAAACTTTAAATTATCTAAGGTCTCAATAGGCCCTTAACACCTATGACCCATGATGTTCACTCCCTAACACCTTATAACAATGAACAAAATAACCCCTAATATACAATAACCCCCAATCAATATTATCCCAAACATCGTATAACCCCTAATACCTAGGAGCGTTAACATTGTTGCATATTGACATAAGTACCCCCTCATTGTGACCTAAAAGACACTGACCCCCTAATACATTATGACCCCAAATAAACTAACTCCATAATACATTATGACACCAAACACACTAACCCCCTCCTAAATTCATCCCTCATTATGCCATTCCAATGAACACACTAACCCCCTCCTAAATTGATCCCTCATTATGTCATGCCAATGAACACACTAACCCCTTGATACTTTATTGCTCTAAACATAAATAACCCCTAATACAATCATCCCCAACATACATTATAAATTTGAACACACTTACCCCCTTTTATTCTACAACCCTTAATCATTATGACATTGGACACAATATACCCCTAAGTCCCATGACTCTTGAAACAATCATTCCCTCACATAGTATGACCCTAAACACACTAACAAATAAATACACTAAGACCCAAAAGACATTAACCCCCAAATATATTGATCTCACTAATACATTATGACATTGAACAATCTAATGCCCTAATATAATATGAATTTAACCCATATGCTCCCTCATATAATCTCCTTGATATCATAATTTATGTTTTACATACAAAAAATGATCATAATGCAGCGAGTGAAAGAGTAGGCTAGTTAATTTATTGTGTATGTCACAATTTGAGACATTGTTTCATCATTAATAATGCCATTGTATGTTTTTAATAATTAAAATGAAATATGGGTGAAAACATTGCATAAATGCTTTCCTTTTCATTTTATCATTCAAGAATGTTACATCACAAGAAGGAGAAGAGAAGTAGTGGGGAGAGAAGACTGAACACCCTTTGTCTTAATCTCCTTTCTTGGTTAGAATCTTGCCCTTCCTTTTCTTCCTTCTCTCCCATCTTGGAGAAAGATCATTGCTCATTTATAAGTGTTTCTACCCAAATCCTATTTTTTTATTTTCTTTTCAAAATGTATATTTTTTTTCATTTATATCCTTAAGGAATTTTTCTTTCTCATCCATCATTCCTTTTTTTGAGCACATTATATAAAATAATAGAGCATTTACAAACTCAACTAAGGATGAGCCTCTCCTCCTTTATAATAGAATTTTCCCAATTAAAGACCCATTTTTTCACATGGGATTTTCCTTGCTCAAATTTCTTATTATTCCCAATGGGATTATCCCAAATAGATCCACACTAAGAAGTTTTATTATTTTTATTCTATATCCCATGCACTAAATTACCTACCATGCCTAATCACCTTTTTTCTACTACTAGTTGATATCCCCTTAAATATTTTCTTAAAACATGGAGGTCCCTTCTACCATAAGAAATGGTGTCTTTAGGTAGTTTAGGTTCTTTTATCTTCACTTAAGATTGAAAATATTAGTTTTTTCTAGCGAGGGATTCTAATAGGTGAACCCCATTTATTTGTCAAAGAGAATCAATATCTTATATTTCCAAATAATGGTTTTTGGTAGTTAGACACTTTTGTTATATGTATAGTCAGTAATGCTCTCATGCTTGTGTCTTCTTTCCATCATTTTAGGATCACTTTACATTATCCTAATCATTTAGTCCATTGATTGGTAGAGAACCTTTTTTTTTAAAGAAGCTTTTATATTTCCTATAATGGCTAGTCTTTTATCTTCTTCTACTTATAACATGCCAAGTAAACATTATGTTCCTTAAGAGACTATCTAAGATCAAACCTATATTTCAACAGACAGGTTTCTTTACCTCTAAATTTGATATAATACATAATCACAAACCCCATAAAATTTGAAAATTTTAAAGAAACCTATAAGATATCAAATTTGCAAAGTTTACTTTATTGTCATATCCTATCCTATTCTCATTGTTTACTTGATATATATACATTGGTAGATACATTTCATACATGTGATAGAAAATCATCGAAGTGGTAGGTTTCAATAAATTTTCATTTAAAAAAAAGTACTAGTCTCACTATATTCATGAATGAATTATTTAGGATTTATTTTTTCTAATAGATTTATTAAAGTGGAGAGCCCTATCATATAAATGATCTCTACTTGAGGGGGTAAAGTCTTAGAGGCTAGAAACCTAGCCTTCTTGGCCCTCATCTTCATGTTGTTGGTTCCTCTTTGTCCCGGTTCATGATGCCGCTTCCAGCCAGAGTTCTGGTGGCTCTAGTTTGTGTGGTTTCCATCGTTTTCCACTGTGAAGGTTTTGGTATTGAGGGGGGGAGGGATCGAAGGCTTCCCTAGCCTCTGCAGCCCTCATTTCTTGTTATCAATTCCTTTTTCATGTGGTACCACTGTCGACTGATTTCTCTGGTGTGACTCTTGCCCAACATCATCACATTTGGAGTGGGTTGGCCTGTCTAGATTTTGTCGTTGCATCACTCTGCTACCTCTAGTCATGGTCGATGTTATCATGTTGCTCGACCACATGACTCAGTTTGTCTATCGGTTCTGGAGTCATGGGATCTTTGTCCACTTGGGTTTGGCCCTAAAAATTTAAGGAACCCTTGCACATGGGCCTTTGTGACCATTATTTTTGGTTTTTATTGGGGTTTTGACATGTTGTATGTGATTTTTATTCCTCCAGGGTTTCTCTATTGGGGGCTGTGTATATTGCATTTTAGTTTATTGAAAGAAATTGATTCTATATGGACATCTATATGACAAAGCATCAATTTCTCTTTATAAAGGCACAACCTACTCTATGTAAGATCTAGCACTATTGGATCTATTTTCCAAAATACATGCGAGTCATGTATCAACAACATGCATGTAATTTTATATCTATCTGATAATAATATATATTTCTTTTCTTTTTAGGGAAAATAAATAAATAAATGATCTCTACTTATAATATAGTTATAGTTTCTTTATGGCTTTCTACTTTTTCAATTGGAATAAATTAATATTATTACAAAATGTTTTAAAAACACTATTGTAAATATTTGGAACTATGATGAGTTTACTATTTATAGCTTCGCAAAGTAGGTGTAATGAGTGTTTTTTTCTCATAAAATTTTATTTAGATATGATGCTCTATTGAAATGGTTAGTCATGGTACTAGAATAATTTTTATAGGATCACTTTTTTTTACTGTTTATAGTAATTTTACACCATCATGTTGCGTCATACGTATTAACCATGACAAGGTAGAAAAAAATCACTGACATTCATCATATTTAGATTTAATAAATTGTGTATTGGTAATGTTTGTGTTAATTTTGAAACTCATCCAATAACAACTTGATGTGTTTGTTTTGCCTTGCCCTAGGAAGTGATTATGATATATTGTTATGATAGAAAACAATTTGAAATAAATCCATGATAAAATTTCCAAAACATTCATAGGAAACCACCAGATTTCCATTTTTATACATATCATCACAACTCCATATGGTAATTAATCTACAAAGGAGACTCATGCACCCACATATCAATACTGACATATATTTAAGTCCAAACTCTCTTAGGATATTTACTTTGTCAAAATTCTCTTAGGATATTCACTTTGTCAAAACTCTCTTAGGATATTATTGTGAAATGCTATAAGAACACCATTATAAATATCTGAAACTTTAATGAGTTAACTACCTACCAATATAATTTTTTTCATCATGTTATATGTATGTGTTAGAAAACAATAATGGATATTATAAAATATTTTTGGGATATTGACATGCTCTAGGAAGTCTCTTAAGCTATAAAGATTTTACCTGAGAATCTATTCCTCATGGAGGGCTTGAATTGCCAATCAAAACACAATGATCCACACTAGAATGCATTAGTTTACTTTGTGAAAATGAAAAGTTTATTATTAAGTAAAACACATTCAACAAAATGTATCCACAATTATAAGAATTCTAGGATGAATTATATGAAAAGCTAATTCAATCCAACTAATTTTATATTTCATGTACAAATTCTAGACCATTCATGCGGTTTATCAATATATAAGGAAAAATATAGTGATGATGATGATAACATTAATAACAATGGCTTCTAATTTTATATTTCAAGCTTCCACGTAACATCATCAACATGTAATTAAGTATAGGGATGATATGCTTTTTTCTATATATTGACATTTCAAAAAACAAATATGCAAGAACTTGGAAGTCAAACTAATAGGAGCAATTCACATTATTGTTGTAGGTCATTTATAAACATGTATTTTCTTTCTAAATTGAAGTCGGTGTATGATTTGGACCTTAATTCTACCAAACATAATTCCCAATGTTAATAAGGGGACACATTATCAAAGGTCTAATCGCCTATAAGAAAAACATATTTTTCATGAAATAAAACATAGTAGGGGCATAAATGACAAATATGTAGGTTTTAACCCCGTACAGAAATTACCTGCATATGAATTCTAAAACACAGAAAATAAACAATGTGAGAGCGTAACACATAAAACACATACACAAATATTTTCCCATGGATCCAAAAACCGCGACTACCAGCTTGATTTTTCATTATGTTCATTTTAATGTTATAATACATATTCATACATGCAGAAGCATCCAATACCATGGACTAAAAACCATCGTGTCCAAAACCATGTGCGAAAACCATGCACAAAACCATAGGTAGGTCTGCCCAACCTACTATAGGGTCCAAAAAAAATTTCCTCGAGCTGCTGCCCCAGACCTTGTAGAGGGGGCTATCCTCCCCCTCAAACCCCCTATGACGCCGCCACTAAGCAATTGATGCAACGAAGGGGGGGCTCCGACCCCCCTCCAACCCCCTGGTTAACTACGCCAGCTAGTCATGGAAAGAATATAACACACCCCAACATTCTCCCACTTGTTGTTTTCTTTCCATAGGGGGCATAGGAGAGCTTAGTCATTTATCCAGGCCTACAATGCCCATTGTTTCTAAACACTAAGAGAAATTCTCAAAGCTCACATATTTGTCAATGCATCTACAATATTCTTCAAAGTGTCCACCTTTACCAACAACACCTTTTTGTCTTCTATCATATCCCTCACAAAGTGATATTGAACATCAATGTGATTTGTCTTTGATTGATAAGCAGGGTTCTTTGCCAAGAAAATTGCACTTTGGCTGTCACAGTCTATCCTTATAACTCCTTGTACTAACCCCATACTTGAACACAATCTCTACAACCAATCTGCTTCCTTGCTTGCATGAATGGCTGCCATGCATTCTGCATCTGTAGTTGATAGTGCCACTACAAATTGTTTCTTACTCATCTAGTTGACTGCACCACCAAATAGGTTAAACACATACCCACTTGTAGATCTTCTCTGATCCAGATCTCCAACCCATTCTGTATCAACAAAGCCATGAACATCCAACACTCTATCCAATCCTAGTCTTCCTTGGTAGCAAAAACCATAATCACTAGTGCCATGCAAATACCTGAAAACTCGCTTCACTGTTGTCCAGTGCTCCTTCCCTGGTTTTGACATAAATTTGCTCAATACTCCCACTGCATGTGCAATGTCTGGTATAGTACAGACCATTGAATACATTAGGCTACCCATTGCACTTGCATATGGAACACAAGACATGTCCTCTTCCTCTTCTTGTGTCTTGGGACACTGTTCAGTAGATAACTTCATGCCTACAGGAATAGGAACCTTCACCGGTTTACTATCCTGCATATTAAACCTCTGCAGTATTTTCTCGACATACTTCCTCTAGTTTAACCAGAGCTTCCTCTTTTCCCGATCTCTTTTAATTTCCCTGCCCTAAATATAGTTTGCAGCACCAAGATCTTTCATGTTGAATTTGGATGACAATTGGGTCTTCAAATCCTGGATAATTTCTTTGACATTTCCAACCAGCAACATATCATCCACATACAAGTCCAAATAAATAACACAATCACCAATTAATTTAAAATACACACAGTGATCTACTTTTCTTCTAGTGAAGCCAAGTCCCCGTATAAATGTATCAAATTCTGATACCACATCCTTGGTGACTGTTTTAACCCATACAGAGACTTCTTTAACTTGCATACCAATTCTTTTTTACCTTTCACTGCAAATCCTTCAGGTTGCTTCATGTAGATCTCCTCTTCCGAATCCCCGTGAAGAAATGTTGTCTTCACACCCATCTATTCTACCTCAAAATCAAAAGCAGCAACAACAGATAAAAGTAATCTAATAGAAGTTACCTTGGCAACATGAGAAAAAATATCACCAAAATCAATTCCTGGCACCTGGGAATAACCTTTTTCTACCAATTGAGCTTTGTATTTCTCCACCTTTCCTTCTGCATTTGTCTTCTTCTTGAACACCTATTTGCTTCCAATGGGTTTCCTTCCAGTCGGTAACTCCACCAGATCCAAAGCCCCTTTTTTGTGCAAAGATGCCATTTCATCAACCATGGCCTCTTTCCAGAGTTTGCCATTCTCTAAATCTACTACTTACTTCACAATTTTGGGATCATCATCAGTAACAGATAAAGAAAAATTTGAACAGAAAGCAGATAGACTATACCTTTCTAGCTGCCTTCTTTCTCAAACTAATCTTCTCACACCCGAAGTTTGTGGCTCTTCATATTCTGATTCCTCCTCTATTGTAGAGAATGATTCTTCCTCCTTAATCTCAAACTTTATCTTCTTAGGTTCCTTTGGTTGGACTTCATGTTTAATAACATCTTTCACCTCTCTGAACACCACATCTTGGCTATACACAACCTTCCTTGTTACTGGGTTCCAAAGCTTATAACCGTTTAAACCTCCTTATACCCAATAAAGATGCACTTTTCAGATTTACTATCCAACTTAGTTCTTTTCTCCTTTGGAACATGTACATATGCATCACATCCAATTACCCTTAGATGTGAAAGAGAGGGTTTCTTACCAGTCCATACCTCTTGTGGAGTCTTATCCTCCAATGCTGATGAAGGTGATCCGTTGATTTGGTAACATGCTGTCTCCACCACCTCTGCCCAGAATTCTTGTCCTAACCTGGCACCACTGAGCATGCTTCTTGCCCTTTCCATCAACGTCTTGTTCATTATTTTTGCAACTCCATTTTGCTCAGGTGTGTATGGAGTAGTCTTCTGCCATGCTATACCAAACTTTTTACAAAATTCTTGAAATTCCTTACTGCAAAATGCTCCCCCATTATCTGTCCTCAACACCTTTATCTTCTTCTCTATTTGGTTTTCCACTAGAGCCTTAAATTTTTTGAACCTGTCAAAGACTTTAGATTTCATCTTAAGGAAATATATCCATGTATTCCTTGAGAAGTCATCTATAAATGATACATAGTACACAAACTTACCCAGTGATGGAACCTTCATAGATCAAAACACATCACTGTGCACAAGTTCTAATATTTGTTTTGCCCTCTTACCACGAGAGGGGAAACTCACCCGATTCTGCTTCCCATATACAAAATTTTCACAGAAATCAGAATCCAAAGAGATATTACTCATACCTTCTACCATACCTTTACCATGAAGTATTCGAAGGCCCTTCTCTCCAATATGTCGAAGCTTTTGATGCCACAACATGGTCTTCTCTCTAGAGACCACTAGATTTTCTGCTCCACTTTCAGGAACCACAAAACTATTTCAACCATTAACAACAGTGCTACCTTGCAGATTGTACAGAGTTCCAATACAAACTCCTCGAATCAATACCAGTGCTCCCCAAACCATCTTGCAGGTATCCTTATCGAACACTGTTTTTACACCTGCATCATCCAGGTTGCTTACAGAAATCAGATTTCTGGCCAATGCAGGGATATACAAAACACCCGGAAGCATTCTAACCCTTCCACCTTTCAACTTCAACTTTATTTTTTCACGACCAACGATTCTACCCTTCCTATCATCCCCTAAGAAGAAATCACCACCATCGTATTTCTCATACTCGCAGAACCACTCTCTATTGGGATTGAAGTGAAAGGATGCATCTGAGTCAATCAACCATGCCTCATGATCTACATGTGTACTTGAAGAAGTGAAGTACATATCCCCACCTTCATCTGAGGTGGTTTTCACCTCTGCAAAAGGAACATCATCAGATCCCTTTCCTTTGTCAAGAGCTTTAGATTTACAGTCCCTTTTGTAGTGCCCTTCCTTTCCGCATTTCCAGCAAAACACCTTTACAGGTTTTCCTGGAGATTTAGATCTCCCTATAGATTTATATCTCCCACTCGATGACTTATTTTTGTTTCTATTCTAGGACTGTCCTCGTACAGACAAGGCATCACCATTCTGGCTCTCCATATTTTACCGTCTCGGCTCCTCCGTCAGTAAGGATTAGAGTATTTCATCAAACTGTAAGGCAGTTGCATTGCTACCTATTGCAATAACTAGATTATCCCATGAATCTGGTAGAGAACACAACAAACTGATGCACTTATTTTCATCTGAAATTTTAATATCAACAGATAATAACTGACTTACCACAGTATTAAATGCGTTCAGATGCTTTGTCATCGAGTCTCCATCTTTCATCCTGAAGTTATACAACTTTTTCCGTAGGAACAATTTATTCACCAGAGACTTAGATTGGTACAAAGTCCCTAACTTGCCCCACAAAGCCTTAGCCGTAACTTCCCTTGATACATTCAACAATACTGAATCTGAGACACACAATCGTATTGTGCTCTTGCCTTCCGATCCAACTTCCTCCATTCTTCGTCGGACACCCCCATTGGTTTAGTACCCAGACCTACCACGATCCAATGATCTTTATCCACCAACAGATCCTCCATCTTGAGTTTCCACAACTCAAAACTCCAATCGTTAAATTTCTCGATCTGTATCTTTCCATTGCTCTCCATCTTCTTTCACCACCACAATCAATCCCATAGATCTCCCATTGAACAGGGTCTACCACATGCCCGAGCGAAACCCCTTAGCAACAAAGGCGTACCCCTGAACCCAAAACAACTCTGATACCAAATGTAGGTTTTTTAACCCCGTACAGAAATTACCTGCATACGAATTCTAAAACACAGAAAATAAACAATGCGAGAGCATAACACGTAGAACACATATACATAGAGATTTTCCCCTTGATCCCAAAATCGTGACTGCTAACTTGATTTTTCATTATGTTCCTTTCAATGTTACAACACATATTTATACATGCCAAAGCATCCAATACCATGGACCGAAAACCAGCGCGTGCAAAACCATGGACCGAAAACCATCGCGTCCAAAACCATGTGCAAAAACCATGCACAAAACCATAGGTAGGTCCGCCCAACCTAGTAACGCAACCCAACAAAATAATCATGAAAATGGTAAAATAGGAAAGAAACATTTCAATATTTATATGAAAATATACAATGGGCCTCCATTAGGGAAGGGCATCCTAGTAGGAATACAATACAATACAAATTTGTGTTAATGAAAAAATCTCACAATAAGAATGACAATGTGTTGTCAGGGAAATGCATCTTGTGCAAGGATGTCAAATGATCTGTATCAAGGAAAGATATACTAAATAAGAAATAATGAACTAAAGTAAATAGGTTGTTGTGAGGGATTAACATCTTGAGGAATGAAATTGTACTAAAAAGTTACCCAACAACAAATTAGTCAACTCACTATACTTTCCCAACTTCCTAGTGTTGAGAATGAAACTATAATGTTTTGTAAAAAAAACTCAAACCTCGTAAGGCTAAGTGAGGTAGGCGAGAATGTTACCCTACTTTTTAATCCTTAAAGAGATGACAAGGATTTAAAGTTCATAAAAACCTAGCTTGAAGGTTTTTTTATTAAAAGTATTTTCATTTTTTTAATTTTCTTCACTTATGAAATTGTATAGAACATATATAATATAAAATAAAAGAATGAACTAAAACCAACGTTCTCTAAAAACTGAAACAAATTATATATATATATATATATATATATATATAGGAAAACTTGCAACAGAAATTAACTATAAACATAACATCAATACATTAATGATAAAAATTGATTCACTTGAAGAGTGATATAAAAGAAAAAAATAAGAAAAATGCAATGATCCTTTATTAATTAATCATATATTAGTTTTGGATTGAATAGCCTCTACAAGATCTTGTGAGAACTTGAACCAAAGACATCTTTGGAAGCCTTTGATGTAAATAGAATCATATGAAGGCAACCAATTGCCTAACAAAAAAAGAGATCTTATAATCTACATTGGACCATCTCAAAAATTGTGATACACACAATTATAATATACATGAACTATCACTGATTAGCATTGAACAATGTCAGAAATTCTAAAGAGTGTAGAAAAATACAGAAAATGAACAATCTTAAAGGGAAAGGCTAGATTAGTGTCACTTTGCCTTTTTTTGCCACTTAAATAAATCCTTGCTATCAACAAAGTTGTTTAGTCCACAAAAAACTAAGAATGGATGAAAATAATTACTTGCACAAAACTTTCAAAGCTTCAACATACCTCCCTTTAAATGAATGAATCCCTATTCATTGATTTCTTCATATCCATTTGTATCATTCTCCAACAGTTATTTGGTTTCAACTTATTTTGATATTCTTATCATATTTACTTGAAATGGAAGGGAAAATTGGATAAATAAAGTATTTTAAGTTAATAAGTGGTTATAACATTATATTCGTGACTTTACTTAAGATAGGTAGGGATGCCACTGGACTCTATTGTGAAATATAACTTATATCTCCAAGTCATATTGAACACATCTTGTAACTCTCGATAATCATTTCAACACATCATATAATAAAACCATATACATATCACAAAGGAAATATACCATGAAAATCCATCAAATCATGCAATCATCACACTTCTTGTCTCTCCAAATATATAAAATAAGATAAAATAATTAAAAATAAATAAATAATAATCATAGGCTTCAAAACTTAGTCAAAATTTCAATGTCTCATCCAATCTAAGTCAAGTGAATACTATTGAGAAATGAAAATAAAAATAAAATTTGGTACTTGAATAACTCAGGATGCACATCCATGTAAGAAATATCTCTCTTAACCTCTCCCTCTATTTTCTAAGTATCTTCCATTGAATGGGAAGAGATGGATTCAGAGGACATAGTGTTGGGAGTCTTAACCAAAGGTTGTTTTCCCTTTTTGTCATCAACTGGTAATTTCAGAGAGGAAGATTTAATTTGAATGGTAGGTTGATTATTAGTAGAGGGATTATTACAGGTAACAATGGGAGCAATAACTAGCATATATGGTTTTTTGGGATTGTTAGTGATTCTAGAAGTGGGCCTAGCTTGGTTTTCTCCCCATCCATCATTCACATGATTTGGATGGGGTTGCAAACGAATATATGCTATACCTTTTTTTTTTTAACAAAATCAAGTATTGGAATTACTTTTCAAAAAAGGGGAGGGAGAAAGCTCCCATTACAAGATTTTTGGAGCCAGCCACAATGAGAGAGAGGGCGAGAAGAAGGCACCTCCCCAATCAAATGCTATCCTGATTTCATAAATTCCAAGTTTCCCTACTACATATTGCTTATAAATTCTAACATACTGTTGTAGTAATACCTTACATTTACATTTCATAACGTGAAATACTACTTAGTTACAGTGCTTGAAGTACTAGAGCTGATGCAAAATGAAAAACTACAAGAGAGATCCATGATAAGCTGAACATAGGTTCTTCCTACTGCTGGTTCACAGTGGGTTCTTCTCTTGCTTTGTTTGTGCTGCTTTTATCCCCTGTGACTGAGTTTTCCCTAGTCCTGTTTGTGAGGATACCTTTTAGAAATGTTATAGAATTTTCCAGGTGAGCACACCTATTATTCAAAGCCTCGATTTCTACATTCTGATTGGCAAACCGACCCATTAGGAAATAATTTTCTGACTTTGACTGTTGTCAGATTTCTTTAACAGTTTCCCTCAGCTGATTAATCATGAATTTATTAGCTCGACAATAGAAACAAGTATCGTTCTTGGATGCATGCTCGAGGGGATCCATTTTCCCTGAGATGCAACAAAGAACCTTTGCAGATTTCCAATTGAGGTTAGAGTGAGAATGATACTTGGACAGAGAGAGGCGCAACTCAGAAAGCCATGACAGAGAGAGGCACAACTCAGAAAATATTAACTGAGACAGGCATGATTATTTTAGTCTTTGGCATGACAGAAAGAGGCTTAACTTATGCTGGAGGGCAATGAAACAACGAGGCATAGGGAGGCCCAACACAGAGGAGGCAACCCAACCACGTAAGGCAGAAGAAGGGAGAGCACTTTGCAAACGCGAACCAGGGACACAATGCGAAGGGAGGGAAGGTAAGGTAGAGGAGGGAGTGGAGAAAAATGTGAGGGGAAGAGGAAATAAATAAAAAGGAGAGAGGGAAGGGAGCAAGAGGCGAGAGGAGGTCAAGAGTGGGTCACAGGAAAAATGAGAGGGAGGGGGATCTCTCATAGAGATGCGATCAATCAGATAGATCATTATGGGGTAGAGAGCTGCTACAAGGAGGATTTGGGAAAGATAATGCACCTGGCATGAAATGAAAGGTGCAAATTTTAATGTGTACCAATCCCCATTACGAGAAGACTAATTTGGATTGAGTGGGTAGACCAATGATTATGGTATTGGAAGAAAGAAAATTTCATTATCAATCCACAATTTTCCTGGGGATCATGCCACTACTTTATTTGCTTGATCATCTGCTATTTTATTGTTCTCCCTTAAGATATGCAGGAAGGTGGTTTGTCCAAATTATTTTAACTCATGAATGATCTTGGTTATGATTTGGCCTACCACTACGTTTTTCAATTTGATCTTATTGACCATTGATTGGATGAGGATGGAGGAATCACACAATATGAATGGATTCATTAAATTTATTTTTTTAGGATTTTGGCTCCCAGAAGGAACCCATATGCCTCTACCTTATTGTTTGAGACCGTGCCCAATCCCCACTCAAAAGAGATGGTGTTTTGCTTGTCTTGTTCAAAGATAATGGCTCTTGCACTTGATTTTCCTGGGTTATATTTTGATTCTCAGTTGAATAAAATACATGGTCTATTGAGTGCATTCAACCATAATATGAATTCTTCCTCCAAGCGAATTTTCCAATTTTTGTTGGCCTCTTTTCTTTTAGGCAAATTTGAAAATTTTGGGCTATTGTCTACATAGTTGATCCACGCTCTTTCTTCTTTTTGTAGCTGGTTAGAGTCTATAGTTCTTGTTCCTTTGGCTGGTAGGAATTATGTTGCTAGCTCCCATGTTTTTGAAAGCACCTTGCTAACTGTTGGCTTAGAGTTCTGGAAGATTTGATTGTTTCTTGCAAGCCAAATTTGCTAGCAAAGGAAGGAGGGTAAGCTTATCCAAAATATTTTTATGGTACTCTTATTTTTAAGAGATTAAGGGTACTTATCTTTCCATGCAACGTAGAAATCAGTGATGGGAAGAGATATATTCACAACTATGTCCAATGGGCACACAAGAAGTTTCCAACAATCTCTTGCAAAATTACATTCAAGAAAGAGGTGTTGGATGTTCTCTTCTGCATTGAGACACATAGGGCATCGAGAAGGCCTGATGAGACCTTTTTTCCTGAGATTTTTGATTGTAAGAATTTTCCCCTTTAAAAGTGTCCATATAATTTTTATTTTTTATTTTTGGGAGGCTTTTTGTTTCCCATACCGATTTCCATGGAGACCAGTCAAGGTGCCCTTGATGTTCTTGCAATTTTAGATATCCATATTTCACTGAGTAGTTCCCTCTAGATGGGTTCCAAATGAAAGAGTCTTGGATTCCTTGTTTGATTTTGGCTGCTCCTTTTAGGAGGGAGATTAGATAGTCCCACTGATGTTTAATATCTTGAGGGAAGTCTCGTGTCTTCCATTCTTTCCATGAGTTGTCATCTTGAACCCATTGTGATATTGACTGCAGTTTGCATATCCCTTTTGAATTCATCCACCTCCTTATCCTTTAAACTTTTTGGTGACTAGATAATGGGGGTTTTTCCATTATAATATCGTTCCATATATTTACATCTCGACCATCACCTGGAAGTCTTAATGTGTTATCCTTGATGAGGGGTAGAGTCTTTTTTATGAGTTTCCATATTTGGGAGAAGGGCCTTATTGGAGTTTTTCTGAGAGAAAGGAGAATTGAGAGGCATTAAGATATTTGGATTCCAGCACTTGCTTCCACCAGCAGTTGTCTCGAGTGATGAATCTCCATACTATTTTTTCTCCAAAGGCCAAGTTCACCAGTCCCGAAAGCCTGATTGAGAGTCCTCCTTTCTCATAGGGAGTTGTAACTTGTTCCCATTTTATGAGACTTAAATTTTTTTATCTCTATTTTGCCTCCCTGCCAAAGGAAGCTTCTTATAATTAATTCAAGTTGCTTGTGAACACTTGTCGGAGCTAGAATTGTAGAAAATTGGTATAGAGGAATAGCTGCAAGGATTGGTTTAATTAGTATGAATCTCTGGATTTAAGACATCTGTGGTTTATATCTTTCAATTTAGTAACTGGAGAACCCATAGTAATAACTATTTTTCATCAACATTTCAAATCCCAACAGGGATCCATCATCAGAACATTCTTGAATGATGATAGTATGAATCTCCCTACTAGATTAAGCCAAAGCATTCCCTAATTTTGTATTTTTTTTTTCATTTTTTCTATATAGTTGTTCCATAGTTTTGCTTTCATATTTTGTTTTGATACTAGCAAGCCCAAATAGAGGAAATGGTTCCAGTGTGCTTGGAGGGGAATATCAAGGATTTGTGATATTCTTTGAAGGGTACGGGAGGGTGCATTCCATCCATATATTCTTCTCTTACTGTTATTGAGAAAACAACCTAAAACTTCCATAAAACTATCAAGCACTTTTTTGAATCTTCGAGCCACTATACAAGATGCTCCTCCCATTAGAAGAGCACCATCTATGAATAGGGAGTGGTTTATACTCTTGGTTTTGAGCTTATTGAGAGACCTGTTAGAGTGTGATTTCTTCTGCAATACTCAAGGTTTCTACTCAATGAATCAGCCATTAATATATAAAGGAAGGGAGACAACAAGCATCCTTGTCTCAAACCCCGAGAGCTTTGAAAATATTCACATGGCCTTCCATTGATGAGAGGGGCTATCCAAGGGCGAAAATACATGCATTTATAATTTCTATAAACTCAGTAGAGAAGAAAAATTTGTTTAGGACATATGATAAGAAAGACAGATTGACTCTGTCGAAGGCATTGTCCATGTCAAGTTTTTGAATGAAGCCCTACTCTTTTCTTTCTAAATTGGAGTGCAATGCCTCTTGAATGATCATGATGTTGTCCACGATCTCCCTGCTAGGAACAAAACCACCTTGATTTTTTAAGATTAAGTTAGGTAGTAGAGGTTTGATGCGATTGGCAAGGATCTTGGAAATGATTTTATATGATGAATTGCATATAGAGATAGGCCAAAAGCAGTTGAATGTTAAGTGTCTTGCTTCTTTTGGGATGAGGGATAGGAAGGTTGAATTTTTGTATCCTCCCATCTTCTTTTTCCGGAAGACATTTCTGATCATTCTTATCAGATATTTTTTAATAATGGGCCAAAATGAGCGGAATAAAGCTATAGAAAATCCATCTGGTCTTGGAGCTTTATCACGCTGGAGGCCCCATACTACTGCCTGAACCTCATTTTCTTCAACTTCTTTCAAGAGATCTAAGTTTGTTTCTTCATTTATCCTCTTAGGAATGTGCTTTGTGAAGCTCTCATAATCTGGGTTTACTGGCTCAGCTGTTAATAAATTTTTGAAGTGGTTATACGCTTCATTTTTTAGTGCCTCTTGTACTTTGATCTTAGAGTCTCCTTCACCTTTTATTGTGTCAATCTGATTTGTTATTCTTCTCATCTTTGTTTTGTTATGGAAGAAGGCGATGTTTTTATCCCCCGCCTGAATCGATAAGTTTCTAGATTTGAGCCTCCAGACTTCTTCCTCTTTCCGGTTGTTCCTATAGATTTCCTAGTGTAGCTCTTTCTCTTTCAATTAGTTATGTTTTGTGTCTTCCCTACGTTCTATATTTTCCTGAACTTTTTCCATTTCTCTCTGCAATTCAACCTTTCTTTTATGTGGTTCCTTGTAATTGTTTTTTGCCCAATTTTTTAGACTATTCTAGACACTTTTTAATTTTGTTTCCCAAACATAGCTAGGTGAGCCCGTGATCTTTTGATTCCAAGTTGCTGCTATACTTTGATTAACTTCTTCTTTATTGTTCCATAATGGGTTGTATTGAAAAGGGAAAGGGTCCAATTTTTCAATTTATCCTAGACTAATAGCCACTGGTTTATGATCAGAGGCCATTGAGGGAATCATTTTTGAAGAAACAAAGTTGAATTATGCTATGATGCTATCTTGTATTAAAATTCCGTCCATATGCTCTTTTATATTGCCTTTCCCAATCCTCTTATTTTTCCAAGTGTATTTCCCATTCTTTGGGAGAATGTCAAATAGGTTGTGACACTCGATTATGTTTTCGAGGGAGTCTTGAGAGGGAGTAACATGAAAGATACCTCCTGATTTCTCATCAGCCTTTAGAACCAATTTTAAATCTCCTCTTACGATAAGGCTTTTGTTTTGAAGCAGCAATAGGTTTTATTTGAGGGATCTCTAACATATTTCTTTATCTCTGTAGTGAGTTGGGGCATATACATTATAAAGGCAGATTTTTAGATCAAAGATTTTGTTTCCTCCACATTGTACAAATTCCTCCCGATGCCCCAGTTGCCTAAAGAATTGAGCCATCATAATTCCTTAGTTTTTGGATCATTTTTTCCATTTCTTGTTCATTGGTTTTGGTCTCCTGGATCATGAATATATTAGGTTTTCCATTGTTAGGAGGTCTTTTGCTGCATTGAATTTCGTAGGGTGTCTCAGACCTCTACAATTCCAGGAGACCAAATTCATTACTTTCTTTGGTTTGATACAGAGGGACCTTTCCCTAGGATAGGTTGCTGACTTTTCTCCTTGATTCCTGAGATTTTTCAAGGAACAAATCCATTGGTTGTTTTGTTCCCATTTCCATTTCCTTTGTCGCTGCTTTGTCCCTTAATTGCTTATTGGACTTTCTTCCTTGTCTTTTGTGGAGGTCTGAAGAGAGGATGGATTCTTGAGATTGATTTTTTGTAAGGATTTGATCAAAGGTAAGAGGAGGGGGCTAAGAGGGATGGTGGGGGTAAAGGAGAGAGTAATGATAGGAGGAAGGGAGGAAGGGCCAAGAGGGGAGGGGGGTGGATTAAGAAGGATTAACAACGAGGGGCACATGAGAAGCAAGAGGAGGGTCAGGAGAAAAATTGAGAGGTCCAAAGGGATTGGAGTCAAGGAGGGGATTAGATGAATGAGTTTGGGGATTAGATGAATGGGATAGGGGAGCACTCAAGGGGAGAGGAGCAGACGAGGAGGGAGCTGAGGGGGCAGTTGTTTTATTCACACTCTTCTTTTTTTTACTAGTTCCCATTTTGTTTCTTGAGCTTCTACTACTTCCAGTTCTTCTTTTTTTGGACATATATTAGTTAAATGACCATACTTGTGGCATACCTTGCATTTGAAAGGGATTTTATCGTGGTCCATTTGTTGAATATGCGTTCAACTATACACCTTGATCTTTACTGCTTCAGGGAGTCCTTTGCCTAGGTTGACTTCAACGCAGATTCTTGCGCATGCATGCATGTTCTCCTTTGGCTTGCTTTTATCTATGTATTTTCCCACTAC
This sequence comes from Pinus tabuliformis, assembly GCA_031772625.1. NCBI lineage: Eukaryota > Viridiplantae > Streptophyta > Pinopsida > Pinales > Pinaceae > Pinus > Pinus tabuliformis. The sequence goes on along the minus strand of CM062808.1, from coordinate 558,241,558 downwards.
ATTTCCTATTGCTTTTACCGACCCATCTCCCCAACAATGAAGAGGGAGGTGAGGAAGGCGAGCCCAGACTGGAACAACACGTGGGATGTCCAACTCAGGATCAAAGTCTGGCATCCACTTATATAAATATAAACCCCTTGTATTCATGAAATAAAGCCCATTCCTGAATATTAGATCTCTCTCCGCTTTGGTTTCAAAATGGAATGTGAAAAAACCTCTTCCAGAGAATCGAATGGAGATTTTACCATGGGTTGAGTGAGACCAGTTCCTCTCAACCCATTTTTGCACAGTTTTTGGAGAGGGCCAAATGCCAGTAAACTAGCCCACCAAACCTCTTTCTGATAATGAGAGAGCTTCTCGATGGGTCAAGGAGGGAGGTAGAACAATTTCAGGAACATCTTCTAGTTTTTTTACGAATTTGGAGATAGTAGGGCGAGTTCGAGGAGGACCTAGTGTAGATATAAGACCGGCGAAGGCTGAAGCAGCCTCGTCTGGAGGGTGCTGAGTTTAGAGATGAGGTTCAAGTGGAGGAACCCCTCCCAAAGCAGACTCCGAAGGGGCCATGGCCGTGGCAGGAGGCCGAGGATGTGAGAAGTTAAGTAGGGGGGTGGCTCAGGCAATAAAGCACACGATTTTTCTCGTTGCATAAATTCATTGTTTGAATATATGATATACTTAGATCATGTTCCAAAGAAGAATTTGCAGGCACAAAAGGTTGGGGCAAAGCTTGTTATCCTCCCAGGAAGAAATTCCCAATTTGCGCTAATTGATTAAATCCATCAGAATTAGCATCAAAATGCATGGAAAATATAATTCTCGTGTTGCTCCCTTCCAACCAAATAACATTTTTTGTTCTTCTGTGTTCTCTTCGAGATTCCTTATAACCTCTACTAAAAAATCTCATTTAAAACCATATATAAAAATGTCATTCTTTACTCGACAAACATCCCAACATGTAACAACTATTAATTGCATGCAAATAAAATAAAATTAGTACTTTCACTACATGCTCATTAATATGGTTTAAGAATTCTTCTATTTGAGAAAGGTAAGCTTGGACTAATGGTATAATTATGGATTGTATATAGGCTTTAACAAATTATGAGCTCGACTAGTTTCAGGCATTTCTTCGTTTCAACAATAGTACTTATAACATGCCTTTACACTTGCTCTGTTTTGTAAGTTATCTGATGCAAATAGGAGAATGAACCATAAATCTAAGAAGGAATAATGATGGAGTACTTAGGTATTGATGAAAATAGAATCATGCCATAACCCAAATACATATAATTTAACCATTTAAGTCTTAAAAACATGAGTAAGATAAATTATTATGTCATACAATTACTTTCTTAAAAACGATAGAGTAATGATAGGAGGATTAGGAATAAGGAGAATGGGTATTATATGGAGGAAAACCCGATGCATTTATTACATGCAAATATAGCCAAATACATAGCACTTTATCACATATGCATGCTTTAAATGCCTTATCATTCATGTTGAAACAAAGTTATAAGGTAGGAAAATAATGTAGGTGAAATAGTTTGATAGAACACCCAACAATTGAACATTTTCTTTTTAAAACCAAGTCATTATTTTTATTCTCTTCATAGATAGAGTATATGCATGGCTTGGAACAAAATTGTATTTACAAAAAAATGGTTTGAGACAGAGGAATATCATTACAATCTTAAGTGATGAAACAAGTGAATGGGCCAGAGGGCATGGAAAGAGTAAACAAAGATTTTTCTATGCATGCAACCTTTTTTTCTTTTACTATGTTCAAGTCCCCAAAATTATTGTATTCCATTTTTGTTGAGAAAGATTAAAAATGATATACTATAACTACAAGTATGTTCCAAGACAAGGGTATATAATACATCGTAACATGCACAAGGAATAGGGGACTAAAATACGCCTCAACTTTGCTTACATGTGAAGAAAAATAACATAGTGTATTATTGGTAGGTTGCACAAATGGTAGAAACCTATTTCCCATTTTTTTGAAGAATATATTAAATCCCAAGAAATGGTTTTAATTTATGTATATTATCACTGCACAGAAAATAATTTGGAAAATAAATGTATTATATAGGGCATCAAAACCAACACTAGAACCATAACCATGTTCTTCGCTTCCCCTTCTATGTATTTACTGACACAAGCTACTATAGTATGTGGAAATAAAAAACATTGCAGCTGAATTTATTACAACAATATAGGTAAAATGTACATGAAACATAGAATATGTGTATCTTTCAACCTCTGAGGTGGGCAAAATTTAATCTCAATAATTTCCCTTTAGTGACAGGGTATTAACTTGTGACTTTAACTCACTATGTCTTTTAGTCATAAAGTCAAGAATTGGATTTAGAAGCATAATGTACAAGAATTTTGAGGCCAAAAGGAAATTAAAAACTCTCTATACTTCCAAACTTCACCGAAATTTCAACTACATTTAACATGCAAATTGTATTCAACTATTAAACTAGGAGGTGCATGATATGGGAATCTTGAAGTGAATGGAACTCAAAAAAATCCATTGAAAAGTGTGTAGTAATGAAAAGAAACTACATAGACCACATCCTCTATATATAACAACAATAAGGCTACATATCATTACTTTGATGCTCAAGGATCTTCTTTACCACATGTTATGTTTACATACTAGCTCAACTCTTTATGTCGCTTATTGATTCAATTACTAGCCCCTAGGTATCCATCATAATTCATTATGAATTAACTATTTACGAGAAAAGGGTTTTTTGCATCTTTGTTATCAGTTATAGCTCTGGTGAGAATGATAAGTTACTCATATAAATCCTAACATCTTTCAAAATCACCATATGTGTGACCTACTACACTAACTGTACAATTTTATTTCCATAAATGAAAGATACTCATCATTATGCGAAACATATATCAACCTTCATGCATATTACATTGTGTTCTCATCCTTTGCAACATATTGTTTGTGAGATTATCGTATTCTCATGCATGAAATTTAATCAAACTAAGTAATGCACAAAACAATAACTTCAACTAAAATGTTTGAAGTCAAAATGATCCGGATTTAAACAGGAACACGGTAAAACACAGAGATAACCATAAACATAGATATGCAGCGGGAATAACACTTTACTTCATTAATGTAGAATACTGAAATATGCTTACAAACAGTAACAGAAATAACCCAGCTAGGGCGATGGTAGCTTATCTCTGAGAAGAGATGTGGTGGCTACATGCCTCTGAACTGTCTTACAATGAGGCTCGAAGGCCTATTTATTGTTGAGAAACAGTGGAAAAACCCTTAACATTCCAAAACCTAACCCTAGAAGATGAAACGCCAAACTATGGGCCCCGTTTGGGGTAAATTGGTACATCAACTTCCCGGGGTCGTAACTTTGGCATACGATCTCCGTTTGACGCATACAATAGCTCGTTAGAAAGACCTATCCGAGCACTACCATTGTTGGAACAGGCAACGTCCGTCCATTCCATGGACCTATGTTGCCCCCGGATTCCCCAAAAAACGTCGTTTAGGGCCTCAAAACGGCTCCGGAAGTTCAGGACCCGAAAAACTGCTAAAAATAGTAAGTTGTGCTACAATTAAGGAAACTGAAAATGCTGAGAAGAAAAATGGTGGGGGTCCAGGTGGGATTGGCAGGTGGCCACCAAGATCCACCTGGATCATTCCTCCAACCTTAGGAAGCAATGGTCCCCATTGCTTTGAGTTCCTCCATGAGATGAGGAAACTTTTGCTGAACTTGGTCCCTGGTGAGCCACTTGCCCTGGTGAAGGAATTGGCCAGCTTTGACAACTCGATATAGTTGGATATTCTGTTGGCGAGTGTTCTTGATCTGTGTGTCCATGATCCGATCAGTTGCAGCCTGTTCCAGGCAATCTGGGTTTAATTCTGTGGGTGTGAGCTGCTTTGCAATGTCGGATGTGTCTAGCAATGGTGGAAAGTATGGCCGAAGGCGATCCACATTGAACACTGGGTGTAGGCCAAGGAATGGGGGAATGCTGAGCTCAAATGAATTGTCCCCCACAGCCTTAGTAATGGTGTAAGTACCATATCGGAGTGGTCTCAGTTTCCGATAGGCTCCAGTAAGGCGTTCCTTTTGCAGATGCAACCAGACTTTGTCTCCCACCTGAAACTTGTGTGGCGCCCGGTGTTGATCATGTCGCTGCTTGTACTTGGCATTTGATTTCTCTAGAATGTCATGGACCTGCTGGTGAATATGTTGGATGTGCTCAATGAAGCTGGTTGTCTTATCTGTTTCGGACTGGACATGAGCTGAAGCTGTGTGAGTAGCTGCAAGTGGCAGGGCCACATCAATGGGGCATAGTGGTTGGAATCGCAAGCCCACCTCAAAAGGGCTGTGGCCAGTCGAGCTGTGAAGAGCTTGGTTGTAGCTGTGCTGAACATAGGGGAGGCCCTCATCCCATGTGCGTGGATGCTTTGAGTTGTACATGCGTAGAATGTGTACAATCATTCGATTGACAACCTCGGTCTGGCCATCAGTTTGAGGATGGAAGGCTGCGGACTTAGTGAGTTTGGTGTCCAACATTGACCAGAGACTGGACCAAAATGTACTGAGGAACCGACTGTCCCGATCTGAGATGATAGACTGTGGGATCCCAAAGTGCACCCACACTCGTTCAAAGAAGAGTTTAGCAGTGGCTTCTGCGGTGATATTATTCTTGCAGGCCGCCATAATGGCCATCTTCGAGAACCTATCGACGACCACAAAAACACAATCATTTCCATGCTTGGTGGAAGGAAGCCCTGACATGTAATCCATGGAGATGGATTCCCAAGGTCGACTAGTGGTAGGCAACGGGGTATAAAGGCCTTGCTTCTTGATGGTTGGTTTGGCAATGGCACAGGCAATAGATGATCTGATGTACTTCCCGACATCCTGTCGAAGATTTGGCCAATAGAAATACTTTTGTAGTACTGCCACTGTTTTCTCAACCACGAAATGTCCAGCAGCTCGACTGTAGTGTGCTTCCCAAATCATCTTGGCACGCTCGCTTGAAGGAACACAAAGATGACCCAGGTGGAATAACAGTGCACCTTGGAGGTGAAAATCTGGAACATGCTGACCCGCCAAGAGTGTCTGGTATGTGTGGCCAAATTCTCGGTAACTTTTGTAGAGAAGTGGCCAATCAGAAGTCTTGTGCCCACAAGAGTTGAGCACAGTGGTTAACGCCATGATTGGTGGTCAACTGAGGCAATCCGCAACATGATTGGTGCTGCCCTTCTTATACTTGATGTTCAAATGGAACTGTTGCAGATATGTAGACCACTTCTGATGGCGATCATTCTGCAATTTCCCTTGGGTTTGTATGAACTGCAGGGGTCGGTGGTCTATGTGGATGACTGTTTCCTTCCCCAAAATGTAATGCTTCCATTGTCGGCAGGCCTGCACAATGGAGTACATCTCTTTATCATAGGTTGGATACTTCCGGACTGTGTCTGAAAGTGTTTCACTATGATATGCCACTGGATGCCCATGTTGAGTAAGGACTGCCCCAATAGCATAGTCAGAGGCATCTGTCTCGACCTCAAATGGTTGTTGTAAATCTGGTAACGTGAGCACTGGTGTCGTGCAAAGGCGATCTTTCAATTCTATGAATGCCTTCTGTTGAGATTCAGACCAAAAGAATTTCTCTTTCGCTCCTCCCTTGGTGACTTGACTCAAGGGCCAAGCGATATGAGAAAACCCCAACACGAACCTGCGATAGAAGTTGGCAAGGCCTAGAAAGCTGCGGAGCTCTGTCAGAGTGGTCGGGACTGGCCAATCCCGAATGACTTGGATCTTGGCCTGATCCACATGCACCCCCTGTTCATCAATAATGTATCCCAGATACTGAACCTGGGTCATGCCAAAAGTGCATTTCTGCAAATTGGCACACAGCTTGTGTTGTCGCAGTGTTTGAAGAACCTGTCGGATGTGGTGGAGGTGCTCTTCCCAACTCTGGCTGAAGATCAGAATGTCATCCAAGTATACCACTACAAATGAGTTGGTGAATGGCCACAAGATGTCATCCATTAGCCTAATGAAGGTTGCAGGAGCATTCGTCAATCCGAAAGGCATGACCAACCATTCGAAGAGGCCCTCCTTGTCTTTGAAGGCAGTCTTCCACACATCAGAGGGTTCGATTGGTACCTGGTGATATCCTGACTTCAGATCGATCTTTCTGAAGTACTTTGCCCCCTTTAGTTGGTCCAAGAGGTCATCAATCCGTGGGATCGGGTACCTTTTACGAACAGTGATCTTGTTCAATGCCCGATAGTCAATACAGAGTCTCCAAGTCCCATCCTTCTTCTGTACCAACACGATTGGGCTCCCACAAGGCAAAGAACTCAGACGGATGTGACCTTTCTGCAGCAACTCCTGAATCTGCCTCTTGATTTCATCGTTCTATAGAACCGAACGCCGATAAATTGGTCCATTGGGTAGCGGCGCACCTGGGGTTAGATCGATGGAGTGCTCGACCTGACAGTGCAGAGGAACCCCTGCGGGGAGGTGAAGATGTCCTCGTACTCCTTCACGACCTTATCCATATGTAGTTGTCGTGCAGAGGGGTCCTGTCTGGAGGTCGTGGCCACCAGCTTCTTCTTTCCTTGAGGACGTATCATCAAGAAAACAAACTTTCCAGTCTTGGAAATGAGCTTACTACATTGTTTTGCAGTAATCAAGGAGATGGCGGTAGGCGGTGCTACCTCTGGTATTCTGTACAACTTATTCCCCAATGTAACAATAACAGCCCGGGGCCTTGATTCATACACAGCATGTCACTTCCACAAGTATGGTTGTCCTAATAATACATCACAAACTTCAAGGGGAGCGATGTCACACAATACCTCATCCGTGAAGGGCTTGATGTTGTACGGAAGGCGACATTGTTGGCTCACGCGAAGATCCCGTCCTTGGTGAAGCCACCCGATGGTGTATGGTTGTGGGTGTGCTGTGGTCGGTAAGCCCAACCGCTTCACGACCTCCTTCGAAATGAGGTTGTTTTGGCTCCTGTTATCGACAATGAATTGTAGCGGGGAGCCCTTTACCCACATTTGGGAGTGGAAGAGACGCTCCTCCTCCTTTGGATCTTCGGGTTCACTTTTCTGGATCTTGGAAATAGCAACAGTGGCATTGGGATCCGCGTCAATGATCTGCTTCCCTTTTTCATTCCCCTTGTCAAGTTCTGACTCAGAGTCGGAATAGGTATCTGATTCTGGACACTTTAGCTCGGCCACCAGTGACTGCTTGGCCCAACACTCACTGGTGTTGTGAGTGGAGCTCTTATGGAACTCACACCATTTTCCCGTGTCCTTTTTCGTCTTCGCGGTGCTGTTCTTTGTCTGCAGCTTTGGCGGGTTGTCTTGGGCTGCCCCGCCTTGGCTTTGCCCTTTGTTCTGCGTTTTAGGGGCACCTTTCCCTTGCTTTGGAGTCGCAGATCCAAAGTCTCGCTTCTTTTGTTTAAACTTCTGCTCGACCTTGACGGCATATCTGTATGGTGTGCCGAGCGAGGGGATGTTCAGGAATTGTATTTCTTCCTGAATGTACTTGTGCAGGTAGCCGCGGTATTTGAGTATCAAATGCTGCTCCGTATCCTTGATACCCAACTTTGTGCGAAGGTTATGGAAGAGATTGGTGAACTCCGGCACGTCTTGGTCCCTTCCCTGCCGCAGCGTGGTCCATTTTATGTATTCATCCTCATAGCTTCCGACAGGGTAGTACTGCTCCTTGATGGCATCGCGGAATGAATTCCAAGTGGGTGCGGCTGAAAATAGCGAGCCGGTAGTTTCGTCCTTCTGCTCGCAGTAGGTTTCCCACCAGTCCTTGATGTGGGGGGTTGCTTTGAGAAGAGCAAAAACAATCTTTTCTCGACTTGAAAATTCATGAACAGAAAAATACCCTTCTATCAGATTTAACCATTTATCTACCGCATCTGCGTCTATTTTACCCTCGAAGATGGGGATTTCAAAATTAACTTGTACCTTAAAGGGCGTGGCATTTCCAGAGTAGCTACTAGAAGCTGAAGCGTCGCTTCAGGGTAGCCGCTGAAGGATCTGGGCGAAACTGTCCATCATCGCGTTCTGTTGTCGCTCGAGGGCTTCTTCGAGCAAGATTTTGATAGGATCTCCTGCCCCCTCGTCTTTCTTCTCGTCTGCCATGGGAGGCCGTCGGGATTTGCGAGGCTGGTCTTGTAAAGGTTCGACCAGTTCAAGCCCTAACTCCTTATATCCCGACCTCGTTGGGGACATGCAAAGAAAAACAGAGAAAAAGCAGACCGCTCTGATACCACTGATCCGGATTTAAACAGGAACGCAGTAAAACACAGAGATAACCATAAACATAGATATGCGGCGGGAATAACACTTTACTTCATTAATGTAGAATACTGAAATATGCTTACAAACAGTAATGGAAATAACCCAGCTAGGGCGATGGTAGCTTATCTCTGAGAAGAGATGTGGTGGCTACATGCCTCTGAACTGTCTTACAATGAGGCTCAAAGGCCTATTTATTGTTGAGAAACAGTGGAAAAACCATTAACATTCCAAAACCTAACCCTAGAAGATGAAACGCCAAACTATGGGCCCCGTTTGGGGTAAATTGGTACATCAACTTCCCGGTGTCGTAACTTTGGCATACAATCTCCATTTGACGCATACAATAGCTCGTTAGAAAGATCTATCCGAGCACTACCGTTGTTGGAACGAACGACATTGGTCCATCTCATGGACCCATGTTGCCCTCGGATTCCCCCAAAAATATCGTTTAGGGCCTCAAAACGGCTCCGGAAGTTCAGGACCCGAAAAACAACTAAAAATAGTAAGTTGTGCTACAATTAAGGAAACTGAAAATGCTGAGAAGAACAATGGTGGGGGTCCAGGTGGGCTTGGCAGGTGGCCACCAAGATCCACCTGGATCATTCCTCCCCCCTTAGGAAGAAATGGTCCCCATTGCGTTGAGTTCCTCCATGAGATGAGGAAACTTTTGCTGAACTTGGTCCTTGGTGAGCCACTTGTCTTGGTGAAGGAATTGGCCCGCTTTGACAACTGGATATAGTTGGATATTCTGTTGGCGAGTGTTCTTGATCTGTGTGTCCATGATCCGATCAGTTTCAGCCTGTTCCAGGCAATCTGGGTTTAATTCTGTGGGTGTGAGCTACTCTGCAATGTCGGATGTGTCTAGCAATGGTGGAAAGTATGGCCGAAGGTGATCCACATTGAACACTGGGTGTAGGCCAAGGAATGGGGGAATGCTGAGCTCAAATGAATTGTCCCCCACAACCTTAGTAATGGTGTAAGGACCATATCGGAGTGGTCTCAGTTTCCGATAGGCTCCAGTAAGGCGTTCCTTTTATAGATGCAACCAGACTTTGTCGCCCACCTGAAACTTGTGTGGCACCCGGTGTTGATCATGTCGCTGCTTGTAGTTGGAATTTGATTTCTCCAGAATGTCATGGACCTGCTGGCGAATATGTTGGATGTGCTCAATGAAGCTGGTTGCCTTATCTGTTTCGGACTGGACATGAGCTGAAGCTGTGTGAGTAGCTGCAAGTGGCAGAGCCACATCAATGGGGCATAGTGGTTGGAATCCCAAGCCCACCTGAAAAGGGCTGTGGCCAGTCGAGCTGTGAAGAGCTCAGTTGTAGCTGTGCTGAACATAGGGGACTCTCTCATCCCATGTGCGTGGATGCTTTGAGTTGTACGTGCGCAAAATGTGTATAATCATTCGATTGACAACCTCGGTCTGGCCATCAGTTTGAGGATGGAAGGCTGTGGACTTAGTGAGTTTGGTGTCCAGCATTGACCAGAGACTGGACCAAAATGTACTGAGGAACCCACTGTCCCGATCTGAGATGATAGACTGTGGGATCGCAAAGTGCACCCACACTCGTTTAAAGAAGAGTTTAGCAGTGGCTTCTGCGGTGATATTCTTCTTGCAGGCCGCTATAATGGCCATCTTCGAGAACCTATCGACGACCACAAAAACACAATCATTTCCATGCTTGGTGGAAGGAAGCCCTGACATGTAATCCATGGAGATGGATTCCCGAGGTCGACTAGGGGTAGGAAACGGGGTATAGAGGCCTTGCTTCTTGATGGTTGGTTTGGCAATGGCACAGGCAATAGATAATCTGATGTACTTCCCGACATCCTGTCGAAGATTTGGCCAATAGAAATACTTTTGTAGTACTGCCACTGTTTTCTCAACCCCGAAATGTCGAGCAGCCCGACTGTAGTGTGCTTCCCAAATCATCTTGGCACACTCGCTTGAAGGAACACAAAGATGACCCAGGTGGCATAACAGTGCACCTTGGAGGTGAAAATCTGGAACATGCTGACCCCCCAAGAGTGTCTGGTATGTGTGGCCAAATTCTCGGTCACTTTTGTAGAGAAGTGGCCAATCAGAAGTCTCGTGCCCACAAGAGTTGAGCACAGTGGTTAACGCCATGATTGGTGGTCGACTGAGGCAATCTGCAACATGATTGGTGCTGCCCTTCTTATACTTGATGTTCAGATGGAAATGTTGCAGATATGTAGACCACTTCTGATGGCGATCATTCTGCAATTTCCCTTGGGTCTATATGAACTGCAGGGGTCGGTGGTCTGTGTGGATGACTGTTTCCTTCCCCAAAATGTAATGCTTCCATTGTCGGCAGGCCTACACAATGGAGTACATCTCTTTATCATAGGTTGGATACTTCCGGACTGTGTCTAAAAGTGTTTCACTGTGATATGCCACTAGATGCCCGTGTTGAGTAAGGACTGCCCCAATAGCATAGTCAGAGGCATCTGTCTCGACCTCAAATGGTTGTTGTAAACCTGGTAACGTGAGCACTGGTGCCGTGCAAAGGCGATCTTTCAATTCTATGAATGCCGTCTGTTGAGCTTCAGACCAAAAAAATTTCTCTTTCGCTCCTCCCTTGGTGACTTGACTCAAGGGCCAAGCGATATGAGAAAACCCCAACACGAACCTGCGATAGAAGTTGGCAAGGCCTAGAAAGCTGTGGAGCTCTGTCAGAGTGGTCGGGGCTGGCTAATCCCGAATGACTTGGATCTTGGCCGGATCCACATGCACCCCTTGTTCATCAATAATGTATCCCAGATACTGAACCTGGGTCATGCCAAAAGTGTATTTCTCCAAATTGGCACACAGCTTGTGTTGTCGCAGTGTTTGAAGAACCTGTCGGATGTGGTGGAGGTGCTCTTCCCAACTCTGGTTGAAGATCAGAATGTCATCCAAGTATTCCACTACAAATGAGTTGGTGAATGGCCGCAAGATGTCATCCATTAGCCTCATGAAGGTTGCAGGAGCATTCGTCAATCCGAAAGGCATGACCAACCATTCGAAGAGGCCCTCCTTGGCTTTGAAGGCAGTCTTCCACACATCAGAGGGTTCGATTGGTACCTGGTGATATCCTGACTTCATATCGATCTTGCTGAAGTACTTAGCCCCCTTTAGTTGGTCCAAGAGGTCATCAATCCGTGGGATTGCGTACCTATTACGAACAATGATCTTGTTCAACGCCCGATAATCAATACAGTGTCTCCAAGTCCCATCCTTCTTCTGTACCAACACGATCGGGCTCCCACAAGGCGATGAACTCGGATGGATGTGACCTTTCTGCAGCAACTCCTGAATCTGCCTCTTGATTTCATCGTTCTCTAGAACCGAACGCCGATAAATTGGTCCATTGGGTAGCGGCGCACCTGGGGTTAGATCGATGGAGTGCTTGACCTGACAGTGCAGAGGAACCCCTGTGGGGGAGGTGAAGATGTCCTCGTACTCCTTCACGACCTTATCCATCTGTAGTTGTCGTGCGGAGGGGTCCTGTCTGGAGGTCGTGGCCACCAGCTTCTTCTTTCCTTGAGGGCGTATCATCAGGAAAACAAACTTCCCAGTCTTGGAAATGAGCTTACTACATTGTATTGCAGTAATCAAGGAGACGACGGTAGGCGGTGCTACCTCTGGTATTCTGTACAACTTATTCCCCAATGTAACAATAACAACCCGGGGCCTTGATTCATACACAACATGTCGCTTCCACAAGTATGGTTGTCCTAATAATACATCACAAACTTCAAGGGGAGCGATGTCACACAATACCTCATCCGTGAAGGGCTTGATGTTGTACGGAAGGCGACATTGTTGGCTCACACGAAGATCCCGTCCTTGGTGAAGCCACCCGATGGTGTATGGTTGTGGGTGTGCTGTGGTCGGTAAGCCCAACCGCTTCACGACCTCCGCTGAAATGAGTTTCTTTTGGCTCCCGCTATCGACAATGAACTGTAGCGGGGAGCCCTTTACCCACATTTGGGAGTGGAAGAGACGCTCCTCCTCCTCTGGATCTTCGGGTTCACTTTTCTGGATCTTGGCGGTAGCAACAGTGGCATTGGGATCCGCGTCAATGATCTGCTTCCCTTTTTCATTGTCCTTGTCAAGTTCTGACTCAGAGTCGGAATAGGTATCTGATTCTGGACCCTTTAGCTCGGTCACTAGTGACTGCTTGGCCCAACACTCACTGGTGTTGTGAGTGGAGCTCTTATGGAACTCACACCATTTTCCCGTGTCCTTTTTCGTCTTCACAGTGCTGTTCTTTGTCTGCAACTTTGGCATGTTGTCTTGGGTTACCCCGCCTTGGCTTTGCCCTTTGTTCTGCGTTTTAGGGGCACCTTTCCCTTGCTTCGGAGTCGCAGATCCAAAGTCTCGCTTCTTTTGTTTAAACTTCTGCTCGACCTTGACGGCATATCTGTATGTTGTGCCGAGCGAGGGGATGTTCAGGAATTGTATTTCTTCCTGAAAGTACTTGTGCAGGCAGCCGCGGTATTTGAGTATCAAATGCTGCTCCGTATCCTTGATACCCAACTTTGTGCAAAGGTTATGGAAGAGATTGGTGAACTCTGGCACGTCTTGGTCCCTTCCCTGCCACAGCGTGGTCCATTTTATGTATTCATCCTCATAGCTTCCGACAGGGTAGTACTGCTCCTTGATGGCATCGCGGAATGAATTCCAAGTGGGTGCGGCTGAAAATAGTGAGCCGATAGTTTCATCCTTTTGCTCGCAGTAGGTTTCCCACCAGTCCTTGACGTGGGGGGCTGCTTTGAGAAGAGCGAAAACAATCTTTTCTCGACTTGAAAATTCATGAATAGAAAAATACCCTTCTAGAAGATTTAACCATTTATCTACCACATCTGCGTCTATTTTACCCTCGAATATGGGGATTTCAAAATTAACTTGTACCTTAAAGGGTGTGGCATTTCCAGAGTAGCTGCTAGAAGCTGAAGCGTCGCTTCCGGGTAGCCACTGAAGGATCTGGGCGAAACTGTCCATCATCGCGTTCCGTTGTCGCTCGAGGGCTTCTTCGAGCAAGATTTTGATAGGATCTCCTGCCCCCTCGTCTTTCTTCTCGTCTGCCATGGGAGGCCGTCGGGATTTGCGAGGCTGGTCTTGTAAAGGTTCGACCAGTTCAAGCCCTAACTCCTTATATCCCGACCTCGTTGGGGACATGCAAAGAAAAACAGAGAAAAAGCAGACCGCTCTGATACCACTGATCCAGATTTAAACAGGAACGCAGTAAAACACAGAGATAACCATAAACATAGATATGCAACGGGAATAACACTTTACTTCATTAATGTAGAATACTGAAATATGCTTACAAACAGTAATGGAAATAACCCAGCTAGGGCGATGGTAGCTTATCTCTGAGAAGAAATGTGGTGGCTACATGCCTCTGAACTGTCTTACAATGAGGCTTGAAGGCCTATTTATTGTTGAGAAACAGTGGAAAAACCCTTAACATTCCAAAACCTAACCCTAGAAGATGAAACACCAAACTATGGGCCCCGTTTGGGGTAAATTGGTACATCAACTTCCCGGGGTCGTAACTTTGGCATACGATCTCCGTTTGACGCATACAATAGCTCGTTAGAAAGATCTATCCGAGCACTACCATTGTTGGAACGGGCAACATCGGTCCATCCCATGGACCCATGTTGCCCCCAGGTTCCCCAAAAAACGTCGTTTAGGGCCTCAAAACGGCTCCGGAAGTTCAGGACCCGAAAAACTGCTAAAAATAGTAAGTTGTGCTACAATTAAGGAAACTGAAAATGCTGAGAAGAACAATGGTGGGGGTCCAGGTGGGCTTGGCAGGTGGCCACCAAGATCCACCTGGATCATTCCTCCCCCCTTAGGAAGAAATGGTCCCCATTGCGTTGAGTTCCTCCATGAGATGAGGAAACTTTTGCTGAACTTGGTCCCTGGTGAGCCACTTGCCCTGGTGAAGGAATTGGCCCGCTTTGACAACTCGAAATAGTTGGATATTCTGTTTGCGAGTGTTCTTGATCTGTGTGTCCATGATCCGATCAGTTGCATCCTGTTCCAGGCAATCTGGGTTTAATTCTGTGGGTGTGAGCTGCTCTGCAATGTCGGATGTGTCTAGCAATGGTGGAAAGTATGGCCGAAGGCGATCCACATTGAACACTCGGTGTAGGCCAAGGAATGGGGGAATGCTGAGCTCAAATGAATTGTCCCCCACAACCTTAGTAATGGTGTAAGGACCATATCGGAGTGATCTCAGTTTCCGATAGGCTCCATTAAGTCGTTCCTTTTGCAGATGCAACCAGACTTTGTCGCCCACCTGAAGCTTGTGTGGCACCCGGTGTTGATCATGTCGCTGCTTGTACTTGGAATTTGATTTCTCCAGAATGTCATGGACTTGCTGGCGAATATGTTGGATGTGCTCAATGAAGCTGGTTGCCTTATCTGTTTCGGACTGGACATGAGCTGAAGCTGTGTGAGTAGCTGCAAGTGGCAGAGCCACATCAATGGGGCATAGTGGTTGGAATCCTAAGCCCACCTGAAAAGGGCTGTGGCCAGTCGAGCTGTGAAGGGCTCGGTTGTAGCTGTGATGAACATAGGGGAGGCTCTCATCCCATGTGCGTGGATGCTTTGAGTTGTACATGCGCAGAATGTGTACAATCATTCGATTGACAACCTCGGTCTGGCCATCAGTTTGAGGATGGAAGGTTGTGGACTTAGTGAATTTGGTGTCCAGCATTGACCAGAGACTGGACCAAAATGTATTGAGGAACCGACTTTCCCGATATGAGATGATAGACTGTGGGATCCCAAAGTGCACCCACACTCATTCAAAGAAGAGTTTAGCAGTGGCTTCTGCGATGATATTCTTTTTGCAGGCCGCCATAATGGCCATCTTCGAGAACCTATCGACGACCACAAAAACACAATCATTTCCATGCTTGGTGGAAGGAAGCCCTGACATGTAATCCATGGAGATGGATTCCCAAGGTCGACTAGGGGTAGGCAACGGGGTATAGAGGCCTTGCTTCTTGATGGTTGGTTTGGCAATGGCACAGGCAGTACATGATCTGATGTACTTCCCGACATCCTGTCGAAGATTTGGTCAATAGAAATACTTTTGTAGTACTGCCACTGTTTTCTCAACCCCGAAATGTCCAGCAGTCCGACTGTAGTGTGCTTCCCAAATCATCTTGGCACGCTCGCTTGAAGGAACACAAAGATGATCCAGGTGGCATAACAGTGCACCTTGGAGGTGAAAATCTGGAACATGATGACCCCCCATGAGTGTCTGGTATGTGTGGCCAAATTCTCGGTCACTTTTGTAGAGAAGTGGCCAATTAGAAGTCTCGTGCCCACAAGAGTTGAGCACAGTGGTTAACACCATGATTGGTGGTCGACTGAGGCAATCTGCAACATGATTGGTGCTGCCCTTCTTATACTTGATGTTCAGATGGAACTGTTGCAGATATGTAGACCACTTCTGATGGCGATCATTCTGCAATTTCCCTTGGGTCTGTATGAACTGTAGGGGTCGGTGGTCTGTGTGGATGATTGTTTCTTTCCCCAAAATGTAATGCTTCCATTGTCGGCAGGCCTGCACAATGGAGTACATATCTTTATCATAGGTTGGATACTTCTGGACTGTGTCTGAAAGTGTTTCACTGTGATATGCCACTGGATGCCCGTGTTGAGTAAGGACTGCCCCAATAGCATAGTCAGAGGCATCTGTCTCGACCTCAAATGGTTGTTGTAAATCTGGTAACGTGAGCACTGGTGCCGTGCAAAGGCGATCTTTCAATTCTATGAATGCCTTCTGTTGAGATTCAGACCAAAAGAATTTCACTTTCGCTCCTCCCTTGGTGACTTGACTCAAGGGCCAAGCGATATGAGAAAACCCCAACACGAACCTGCGATAGAAGTTGGCAAGGCCTAGAAAGCTGCAGAGCTCTATCAGAGTGGTTGGGGCTGGCCAATCCTGAATGACTTGGATCTTGGCCGGATCCACACGCACCCCATGTTCATCAATAATGTATCCCAGATACTGAACCTGGGTCATGCCAAAAGTGCATTTCTCCAAATTGGCACACAACTTGTGTTGTCGCAGTGTTTGAAGAACCTGTCGGATGTGGTGGAGGTGCTCTTCCCAACTCTGGCTGAAGATCAGAATGTCATCCAAGTATACCACTACAAATGAGTTGGTGAATGGCCGCAAGATGTCATCCATTAGCCTCATGAAGGTTGCAGGAGCATTCGTCAATCTGAAAGGCATGACCAACCATTCGAAGAGGCCCTCCTTGGCTTTGAAGGCAGTCTTCCACACATCAGAGGGTTCGATTGGTACCTGGTGATATCCTGACTTCAGATCGATCTTGCTGAAGTACTTTGCCCCCTTTAGTTGGTCCAAGAGGTCATCAATCCGTGGGATCGGGTACCTATTACGAACAATGATCTTGTTCAACGCCCGATAGTCAATACAGAGTCTCCAAGTCCCATCCTTCTTCTGTACCAACACGATCGGGCTCCCACAAGGCGATGAACTCGGACGGATGTGACCTTTCTGCAGCAACTCCTGAATCTGCCTCTTGATTTCATCGTTCTCTAGAACCGAACGCCGATAAATTGGTCCATTGGGTAGCGGCGCACCTGGGGTTAGATCGATGGAGTGCTTGACCTGACAGTGCAGAGGAACCCCTGCGGGGGAGGTGAAGATGTCCTCGTACTCCTTCACGACCTTATCCATCTGTAGTTGTCGTGCGGAGGGGTCCTATCTGGAGGTCGTTGCCACCAGCTTCTTCTTTCCTTGAGGGCGTATCATCAGGAAAACAAACTTCCCAGTCTTGGAAATGAGCTTACTACATTGTTTTGTAGTAATCAAGGAGATGGCGGTAGGGGGTGCTACCTTTGGTATTCTGTTCAACTTATTCCCCAATGTAACAATAACAACCCGGGGCCTTGATTCATACACAACATGTCGCTTCCACAAGTATGGTTGTCCTAATAATACATCACAAACTTCAAGGGGAGCGATGTTACACAATACCTCATCCGTGAAGGGCTTGATGTTGTACGAAAGGCGACATTGTTGGCTCACGCGAAGATCCCGTCCTTGGTGAAGCCACCTGATGGTGTATGGTTGTGGGTGTGCTGTGGTCGGTAAGCCCAACCGCTTCACGACCTCCGCCGAAATGAGGTTCTTTTGGCTCCTGCTATCGACAATGAACTGTAGCGGGGAGCCCTTTACCCACATTTGGGAGTGGAAGAGACGCTCCTCGTCCTCTGGATCTTCGGTTTCACTTTTCTGGATCTTTGCGGTAGCAATAGTGGCATTGGGATCCGCATCAATGATCTGCTTCCCTTTTTCATTCCCCTTGTCAAGTTCTGACTCAGAGTCGGAATAGGTATCTGATTCTGGACCCTTTAGCTCGGCCACTAGTGACTGCTTGGCCCGACACTCACTGGTGTTGTGAGTGGAGCTCTTATGGAACTCACACCATTTTCCCATGTCCTTTTTCGTCTTCGCGGTGCTGTTCTTTGTCTACAGCTTTGGCGGGTTGTCTTGGGCTGTCCCGCCTTGGCTTTGCCCTTTGTTCTATGTTTTAGGGGCACCTTTCCCTTGCTTCGGAGTCGCAGATCCAAAGTCTCGCTTCTTTTGTTTAAACTTCTGCTCGACCTTGACGGCATATCGGTATGCTGTGCCGAGCGAGGGGATGTTCAGGAATTGTATTTCTTCCTGAATGTACTTGTGCAGGCAACAACGGTATTTGAGTATCAAACGCTGCTCCGTATCCTTGATACCCAACTTTGTGCGAAGATTATGGAAGAGGTTGGTGAACTCCGGCATGTCTTGGTCCCTTCCCTGCCGCAGCGTGGTCCATTTTATGTATTCATCCTCATAGCTTCCGACAGGGTAGTACTGCTCCTTGATGGCATCGCGGAATGAATTCCAAGTGGGTGCGGCTGAAAATAGCGAGCCGGTAGTTTCATCCTTCTGCTCGCAGTAGGTTTCCCACCAGTCCTTGACGTGGGGGGCTGCTTTGAGAAGAGCGAAAACAATCTTTTCTCAACTTGAAAATTCATGAAAAGAAAAATACCCTTCTAGCAGATTTAACCATTTATCTACCGCATCTACGTCTATTTTACCCTCGAAGATGGGGATTTCAAAATTAACTTGTACCTTAAAGGGCGTGGCATTTCCAGAGTAGCTGCTAGAAGCTGAAGCGTCGCTTCTGGGTAGCCGCTGAAGGATCTGGGCGTAACTGTCCATCATCGCGTTCCGTTGTTGCTCGAGGGCTTCTTCGAGCAAGATTTTGATAGGATCTCCTGCCCCCTCGTCTTTCTTCTCGTCTGCCATGGGAGGCCGTCGGGATTTGCGAGGCTTGCCTTGTAAAGGTTCAACCAGTTCAAGCCCTAACTCCTTATATCCCGACCTCGTTGGGGACATGCAAAGAAAAACAGAGAAAAAGCAGACCGCTCTGATACCACTGATCCGGATTTAAACAGGAACGCAGTAAAACACAGAGATAACCATAAACATAGATATGCAGCGGGAATAACACTTTACTTCATTAATGTAGAATACTGAAATATGCTTACAAACAGTAATGGAAATAACCTAGCTAGGGCGATGGTAGCTTATCTCTGAGATGAGATGTGGTGGCTACATGCCTCTGAACTGTCTTACAATGAGGCTCGAAGGCCTATGTATTGTTGAGAAACAGTGGAATAACCCTTAACATTCCAAAACCTAACCCTAGAAGATGAAACGCCAAACTATGGGCCCCGTTTGGGGTAAATTGGTACATCTTCCCGGGGTCGTAACTTTGGCATACGATCTCCGTTTGACGCATAGAATAGCTCGTTAGAAAGATCTATCCGAGTGCTACCATTGTTGGCTCGGACAACATGGGTCCATTACATGGACCCATGTTGCCCCGATTCCCCAAAAAAACGTCGTTTAGGGCCTCAAAACGGCTCCGGAAGTTCAGGACCTGAAAAACTGCTAAAAATAGTAATTTGTGCTACAATTAAGGAAACTGAAAATGCTGAGAAGAACAATGGTGGGGGTCCAGGTGGGCTTGGCAGGTGGCCACCAAGATCCACCTGGATCACAAAAGTCAATGCAAAATTACATCATATGGTTATGAATATATTAATCCAATCTCATGTTTTACTCTCGTTATAGGATACCTATATTATATAGTTAAACCTTAAACCTTAAACCATGATTGAAATGTCAATACCTTGTATGCTATATTTATTTACTCCATGTCATACCATAAATACAATACAAGCATTAAATCCATCACTTCATCAAGTTCATATTGATGATACTTAGAGTAAAGCTCATAAAACATGTACTATGACTTGCCAAGATTCATGCAAGTATAAAAGATCATGTAGTATATTATGTCATGCAAGGTAATAATGAGTCTTCATCAAAGCATTTGAAGTCTACCTTAAATATATAACTTATATAAAATATATTGCTTTAAATCAAAATTGATGACTTTCCTAATGGGGCCCTATGTATCTTTTATTCTCATAACTTAGGGAAAGTGAAGAAATGATGTTTTAAACTAAGACTTGCAATTCTTTACAATATTTTGAAATCAGTTGGGCCATATATTGGATAGAAACCTAGTATAGGCTAGGCTATGCCCCCAAATTTATAACTAGATAGAGCAGTTTCATTTGGAAACTAAAAATTGATTTGGTTTTGTGGAAAGAGAAATGACTCTTGGGAATTGAAACAATTTTTCAATGCATTAGAATAATTTTGGGAAAGTAGGCATGCACACAGAAAGTGTTTCTAGTGTGAAAAATTATAAATACCCAAAAGGAGTAAGTGACGGGCCTCCAAAATATCTAAATTATAAGGCTCATGAATTCACTCCTAAGCACATAAAATGATGTTTTAACCTACATTTTGCACTTAGTGGTATATTTTCCTAGCTTAATGGGTTCCTAGAAGAATTCAATGTGTTTTTCATATTTTATGTGCCTTATTATGTTTAGTGTGTAGGATTTACAGAGATACTAAGCAAATCCAGAGGAATCTAGCATTGGAGATATTTTAGGGATTTTCTCCTTACAACAAGAATAACTAATCTTGGTTAGCTCAGGGCATTCAATGCTTCCTTTCATTGTTGCGATTTGGATATGGAACATGATCCCATTTTTTATAATTTTTGGAGGGGAGTGTATCCATCCTCCCAAGGAGGTTTCCCACTTGATGTATAAATAAGAGGGTCGAATTGGACTAGAGAGTATCATAATAGAAAGTAAAAGCAAGATTAGGATTTTCATATTCTCAAGCAAGTTTTGTAGTCTTGTAATGTAAGAACATATTTGCAATTAATGGAAGTAGTGCTTTATTCCAACTCTTAGCTTGGTTATTGTTTAAGGACTCTAAGCATTAATGCGTTGGGCCCACCCTAGGAGCTTCAAAACCCTCTTGTACTTCTATTGATATTGTGCTTTTCATTTTTCTTGTTTAGCTTCTAACATTAACAATTATGGAAGTTATATTATGGTGGTTTGTGCACGATTAAGTAGGTGGTTCCTTGAGTAATTATTTATTGTAGGTCATTTATGCAAGTTGACATCATTTTTTATCAATCATAACACTTACTAATGTAGTTTTAAGTCTTTCTATATTCCATTCCTTTTGTTGTTATACATTTTGCAGTTTACTATTTTGTTGCACAATTATTTTGTAGCTACAGGGGACAAGCCAAATTTGGTTTTGTAATGATAAATATTAGATTAGGCTTCTTTAAGTCGTTTCAATTTGAATGACAACATTCTCTAGCATTTCCAACTCTTTCCATAACCTTGGGGTCGTGTTCTAATTATTTTACAGGCTCGCTAGACTCTTCTTGTAGAAAACGTAGAATCTTGTAGTAGCCTATAAATAGTCCCCTTCTCTTGCCCAATTTAGCAATAAGCATTTGGTTTAACCTCCTTGTCGTATTACAACATGTATGGGATTTTGATGGTGGAAGTTATAAGTATAGTGACCTCACCAAGTTTCCTATAGATTATTTTATCCATTACTTTATGAAGTGTTGGTTTTTGCAACTTAGATTTTAGATTTTCAATCCTTTGTTTCCAACAAGTATTTTTTTCATTTATTGCAAGTAGCATAGGTGTATGTGACATTTAATTTTCTACAAATTCATTCTTGCAATTCTACTTTCATGTAGCATAGTTTAGTCGGGCAACTTAACTTGGTTTCTATTCATTTAACCTTCACTCCAGTACCTCCCACTTGTATGAGAATAGAAAGAGGAATAAGATAGTGCTTACCTCTATTAAGTTTGTACGAACCCTATGTTGATAATTAAAGTTGAGACCCTTGGATATGAAACATCATTGTTGTAATACTAAGGGCCATCACTTTTTGGTGTCATTGTCAAGGAGGTGTTAAGTATGTACTTCCTTTTTCTTTGATTAATTCACTTCTTATATTTTATATTTTTCAAAAAGGAAAAAAAAACATTAGCATCCTTTCAGAAAATATAAAAACACAAATTCTTTCAAAATTACTTTCTTTTATGCCTCACATAATTAAGGACAAAAAAAAATCTTAGCAAAAACCCCCACTTTTATTAGCATCCAACCTATTTTGTTTAACTGTGAGTCTCTTACCTTGTCCACAGGGACCTTTGAGGCTCTTTTGAGTGAGAAAGAAAGGATATTTGGGGAGGTTCTAGGAGGAGAAAATCCTTAAAACCCCATCACTACTATGGCTGAAGAAAGACAACCTAAAGTGTTTATATTTCCCATTAGAGAAATAGATGGAGAAGAAAAAATGAAAAATATTAACCCATTTGTGCTTCTGGTACACTTTTATGGTTTAATCAAAAAATATGCTAACACCTTTATAAATTTTATTGTTGTGTGCATAACTTATGACTACACCACATATGAGTAGATGCTTGAGTTGTTTCCTTCCACCTTGAACGATGTAGCCCTTTGGTGGTTCATGAGCATTGAAGGTAATAGTATCACTATTTGGGATCAAATGCAACAAGATTTTAACAATTAGTATCAAGATTAATGTAGTGCAAGCGACTCTAGAGATGATATTTTCAGAATGATTCAAGGGGAAATTGAGTATATAGAGGACTACGACGAAAGATTCCAGCTAAGTTACTGAAGGGCACACAATTGCATTCTGGGACCAAAATCCTTAAAACTTGCACTATTGAGGGGTTTCAGAGAAGATCTCATGGAAACTCTCAACTTATTGGCAAGTGAAAATATCTACCACTTCACCTATGATGAGATTAAGAAGGTTTTTAAAAATCATTCGAGAAGCACTATAAAAAAGAGGTAGAGTGAGCAACAGTTCGTTAACTCCTTCTTATTCCTCTATGCTTACTAAAAATGAAATAGGATGAATGTTAAAAGACATGAAAATCAAGATTTTGCACACATTTTCTATGCAGATGGGTACTTTGTAGTTCAAAAGAAAACAAGAAGAAGAGAAAAAACCATTAGTTGTGCTTCACCCCCAGTGCACTAAAATACACTCTAGGAATGAATGTCCTTCGAATATCATAGAAGTTTGTTCTATATGTGGAGAAAATAATTATAATGATAGGTTTCCATGTTTTCCAAGTTTGAAGGTTATTTACCAAGGGTTGGAAGGGAACATGGAGCAATTGTGCTTTGTCAACCAGAAGAGACCACAAGCTCCAAGACAATTTCAACAATGAATGTACTTCCCTTCTCATTTCAATCCTAATTACAATGTTCAATATCAACCTTGTTTCCCTCCTCACCTTTCACCTTATCCTATGCCCACTCCTTAGCCATATTCTCCCCAACCTATTGTTCTTCCCTTCCATCCATATTTCAACCAACCTCCTCAATGGAGTAATCCACCACATGGATGGAGGCCTCAGGTGGCCCAACCACCTGCTTCAATGTGTTAGTGCCTGCAAGCCTTGTTAGTTACTAGTGATCAAATATGCTCTTACAAGGTTTGTTAGGGTCTCAAGGTCAAATTTTATCATTTCATTAGGTTTCAAAATAAAATTTGGTCACTGGATGTTGTGTCTAGGTCATTGTTGCTCCTTTCACTTACTCATGGTCTTCATCACTCATCATGGTCATTGTATTCTTCGAGGTATAGAATCTTCATTTAAGTGTCTTGGGTCATGAAATGGTTAATATTCTCATTTTAGGTCATGGTCTAGCGTTTCACTCCATGTGTCATCATGATACCATATGTCAAAACAAAAACATGTCCATCATGTGAGTCAGTGGATAAATGGAGTTAGCAGCTTAGGGAAATAAAAATAAAGGTAAAGGTAATGTTTTATTTCAAATAAGACAATGTTGCAGTACACTACCTCGTCTCATCATTTCTCAAAAGGACATATGATGTCATGCCACTACCAAAGCAAAAATCAGCTTTCAAGCTACAAAGGACCATTCAAAGAATCAAAAGGGTTTCATTTCAGCATTCACAGGTTTAATCATCTCCTTTGCAAGTAAGTAAACATCTGACACCTCTTATGCATCCTTCATTTTGAAGAATTCAGTGAAAATCCCTCTCCTAGGGTTCTGCCGTGCTTTTGGTCTCCAAATGATTTTTCTTCATCGCAGTGAGAAAAATCCTAGTTTTTATGTTCCATAACCCCCACACATACCTTATATACCCCTCCAAATCATTTCCCATACTCATTCCCTTCATTCCCCCACCATTCCTCCCCATTTTCCCTAAACCCTAGCTTAATGTTGCGTTTTTGCAAATTTCTAGGCTAGGACTGTGTTTTGGAATTTTTCACACCTTTACCTCACTATTTTCAATAAATTCCACCTCCCTACACTCCCTAACATCTATCCTTACCACTCAAAATTTCCCCAATAATTTAGACAACCCTTAACCCCTTCATTCCCCTCCATCTACAAGACTGTCCCAAATCCCCTGTTTTCCCTACAACTAAAACCCTAATTTCTCTCCCATAGAGATAGGTTTTGCCATGGAGTCTGAATCATATGAAAAAAAGAGGCACAAAGGAGGTCATATCAGTAGATATGAGCCAACTTCAACACAAGAGATAATGTCTTCACCATTTCTCAAGAAATCATTCCAAGAGACAAATCATTTGCTGCACATAGGGATAATTTTGCTTCAAAGTATGTTTCTGACCAAATGAAGATGAATTTTACAAAAGTGAAAGATTTTTTGTCAATAATATACCAAGGAACACAAACCTCCTTCAGTTTATACACAGGTGTTATGATCTGGGAGAAATTCCCAAAATATAATTGCTACAGGAGAGTTGCTCCACTTCTGGGAGTAGTCTTGGGAAAATGCATTTTTCTCTATCATGGAGTGTCCAAATGACTTCATTGATGAGTCATGTTAGCTACCTATATCAATAGGTTTCATATTTCATGATTGGTTATGAAAGGGCCAAATATGCTCTGCTTTGATGGTACAAAAGCTCCCATATTTCCAAGAAGACAAGGTGTGTAAATAGTTTCATGTTATCTTAGAGTTTGATGGATGGTCCAACAGCCTAATCTGGATCATGCCATGTTTGAATTTTCTGTTGTAGAATAGAGAAACAAGTCTGTCCAAACTGTTTAATCTTGGCAGACAAGTAGTGCAGGTAGAGAAGTAAGGTTCCCAACTGCTTAATCTGGGGCCTTGGAAGGAATAAGGGCAGTCTTAGATAGATGAGCAAAAGAAAAGCCAATGAAAAGAAAAGGCACACAAGGGTCTGCAAGCCTAAATGCACCCTCCAAGAAGAAACAGAAAATGCTAGGCAAAGTAGCTGGGTAAGTAGATGGGGTTGCAGAAGTGGTATTCATTTCAGATTGAATCTTGCTGGTCTAGATAAGAAAAGCAAGGCAAAGGAGCATGTCTAACTCCCAAAATTCCCCTTCCACTTTATTACTAACATCCTTTCATCCATGGAGATTGATGAGAAATTTCTAAGGTTTTATGATGGTTCTTGTTCATTTAAAAGCCACATTTCCTGTGTAAAATTCTTTTCATTTTGATATACTCCTAAAAGCTAAGTGTTTCTCAAATAAACTTAGCATCATCTCCCCCCATCCACTCCTTTCATCCATATTAACCCTAACTCTATTATATAATTCCCCTATGTTACCCTTTCCCTAGTATTATAACACCATGGTGTATAAACCCCAAACAATGTATAAATATCCCTCCCCTTGGCATTATAGCCAATAAGTTCTCTATCAGGGATCAAATGGCATCTGGTCACTTTGATGAACCTAAATCTAACCCCCTCCCCTCTTCTGATTTCATTTGGCCCCTAAAAAGATTCATTTGCTAAAGAAAATATCATAAATGACATTGTTTTACCTATACCCGCTTCATTTGCAAAAATAACCCAAAACACCTACTTCGTTCGCTTATCCAAAGTTCTGCCCGTATTGTATATTTCCAAAATACATTGAAAAACATTGGAAAATACCCTATCCTAATGTTTTCCGCCGAGCGCTGATCCCGAAAATAAATATTAAATAATACCGCCCCCTTGTCATATCCACCGATCATCTCATCAACCCGATCGCCGTCCGATCAAGCGATTGAAATCCAACGGTCCTTATCCATATCGGACGGGCCCCGACGTCCGACAGATACCTTCCGATATCTGTCAGAAGGTGACGTCAGGCGCCCGCCACGCGCCTCCCCCACAATGCATCGGAGGTACGCCTGACACATTCCGCCTCCGTAGCTATAGCGGTGCGATATAAAACCGCTAACCGTTTCCGGTTTCGCTCGATCCGCTCATCCAACGTCATCCCCACGTCACTGCCACTCCGCCTTCGCGTCAGCTCCTGCGTCCGCCCCCATGCTGATCTGTCTGCCACCGCATCATCCCCGTGGACCAGTAGCAGCTCGCCACCTCACCCGATGACGTCATGCTGACGTCATCCCACCTTGACCCCACCTGATGACGTCATGCTGACGTCATCCAAAAAACGCGCCAAAATGCCAAAAGTCCATATTTAGGCCAATTTTCGCGTTTTTTCATACTTTTGCTGCAAGAGCTGTTGCTTTCTCTGCATGATTTTTACGTCCAAGTTACACCACCTTTGCTGAAACCAACTCGGAGACGTCCAGCGCGCCATTTCCACAGTCATCCGTGACCATTGCTCGCTCTTTACCAGGTATTCTCCATTAAAATCCTTCATATGCCTACTCTGTCTGTGAATTCCCTCGAAAGAGCTTAAGCGACATAAAACTCTCAAAATTCACCGGTGAAATCTTGATGCCTAGCCCCCATTTACAACTGTGAGCTCGAAAAACAATAGCCGAGCCTTGTTTACCCATATTTTCACTGAAAACGGTACTCTGTTCACGCAAACGTGAAAGTACTCACTCAAACTGTATTCACCTGCTGAAAAAGACAGATTTAGACCTCTCATTGGTCTCATTTACACTTCAAGCAGTATTTCAATTGCTGCAACTCTCTCACTCACTCTGTGCCATACAATTCACATTCCTTCCTCAAAGAAAACTTTTTGGGTTGCTCTGCATAGCAACTCCATCCATAAATCCTACAAGAAATCATGGACCCACCAGTGGCTCCCATAGCCCTTAATGTTGCCCCTTTGAATGCTCCCCACAGAGAATTAGAGTGGAAGGCATTAGCAGACTTAGATTATAAAATCTCAGAAGAAATGCTAAGCCAGAGCAAGTTCCATATTCATCTGTTAAATGAATTAAAAATCAAACATGAGACTGGAACAGACATCTTGGGCATTTGGGATTCCTTCCTCCCAATTTTCAAGCTCCCTCAGGTGAATCAATTTCCTGACCTGATTCACTTATGTGCTGATAAGTATGATGCCACCCAGAGGGCTGTGCTTGACCCTTCAGGCACAGTTCTGTTCTACATTACCCCTGAGGCCATCAAAGAGATGTTGCAATTCAAAACAAACAAGAAACTGGTTCCTCTATCCCTGGTTGATTTGATAAGGCAGGGAGCCAGAATGACAGATGCCCAAATTACCAAACTCAACCAGCTGTTTATTAATTCTGACACTGTGATAAACCCTCCCATTAGTCATGTTTATCTCAACCAATTGGGCAGGGACCTTGTAGATATGATCAGTCCCATTCTGGGGTATGACTCAATTGAGTATATAGATGAAACTGTGCTGCTGATGATGCTCATGTTCTCTCCTGGCAAAAATCCAGTCTGCTATGACTATGCCACTTACATTTCAGAGAAAATGCATGAGCAGTTGATGAACCTGTCAAGGGAAAGGGTGTTCAAATACACCTCCTACATTTACCACTTAATCTTATACCATCAACATGAGAAATTCTCTTTTGCTATGAAAAGAGAGGATGCACAGGGCAACCTCAGATCAATAGTGTATTGGACCTCTGCTTTCCACTGCAGTTTCTATTCTCCATACACCTACTGTGAGTTCATAGATCTCTTCATCCATCTAGCCATGACTCTGCTGTTGGGCTCACCTCCTCCAAGATTGACCGATGAGATGCAAAGACTCCTTCACTTGTCAAAAGCATACAGCATCGGGGATTGGTATTTTTACCAACATCACACAGTCATTAGAATTTATGGCTGTGAGTTACCCCCATACAGACTGCCCAGATATGTGCCCATGAGGCTCTTTGCCCTAGAATACTTCAGGCAGTTTGGCAATGTTGATGTGCTTCACTTTTCAGGAAAGGGCAAGAAGGCACAGTTGAAAGTCAGGAACCAACTTGGCCACCTGGTCTATAATATAAGGGAGGAAGGCTGGATAGAGGCAGGTAGAATGTTACAAGACCTTGGTTTGAAGACCAGTTTCCTCTGGAAACCTTATGACCCCAACCACTTCATCAGTTTGAGGAGGCTTAAATATAAGCTATCTCGCTATGATCATGTCAAGATTCCTCACATTGAACAACATGCAAACCAAATTAAATGGAGGAGAGGAACCCTAGAAGAAGCTATTACACAAGAAGAGCTGAATGAAAGATCACGTAGAAATCTTCTAAAGATGGCTGACTTGGAGCTTTCTGCACAGGTGCTCACTCTTCCAAACATCCAAGTGGGAACAACTGCATCTTCCTCCACAGCAAATCAGCAAGTGGCCAGAGCTACTGAGCAAGCCTCTGCCAAAGGAAAGGAGAAAGAAATGGAATCAGAACAGCCACCTCAGGAGGAGGTACAGCAATAGCAGCAGGCAGAACAACAACAGCAACAGGGTACACAGCAAAGAGAAGGGCAACAGGAAAAGGAGCAGCCCACACAACAAGAAGGGGCAGTTGAGGCCCAAATTTTCACTGACCAGCAGGCTCAAAACAGAGTGCCTCCTAGGCAAGAAGCTGCCAATGAAACCTCAGTCCTCCAAACTCCACAAAGGGAGGATGTGAGCAGAAAAAGGGATAGAGAGACTCCCTTGACCACATCAGCAAGTCATGGGGAGAAGAGACAGAGAATAAATCCATTCTCTGAGGAAGAGATGCCTAGAGGGCAATCTTTGGGTATGGGCATGCCCAGTATGGAGGCATCTGCAAGTTCCTTCCAGCAGGAACAAGAGAGAACAATGGGAGGGGAAGTCAGCTCCTCCGGCCAGCAGAGAGAGGGTGAACTGAGCATTAAGCAGCAGTTCATAGACATAAAGAGGAGAAGTGACCCCATTAAGATACAACTGTACAACCATTTATTGAAAATGGCTCCCTCCAACCAACAGCGTCTAATGTCTGCCTTTGATGTAAATGAAGGCAAGATGATCATGAGCCACTTCACGCCAACCACTCTGCAGCCACAGTCCTCTTCAGATTACTTGAGGACTAATCTTGAAATCATGGCCAAGAACATCCACCCAATGGATAAGATTGAACTACACAAACAAACAGGTGAGATGGTCTATGCTTCATTGGCAGACAAGACCTTGGACAACTATAGGCTAGAGAATAGCCTAAATAATATAGCTTCTCAGCTTGAGTTGGAGAGGGCCTCCTCTCAAGCAAAGGACAACAGGATCAGGGCCCTAGAAGATATAATCATAGAGATTGGGCATGATCCCAAAGATATCAAGGGCATACAAGAGATATTGAAGCTGAGGGATGCAGATATGGCAGCTCTAAGGAGAAAGATCAAGCTCCCAGCCACAATTCACCCTCAGACAGATGAAGTGGCCCAACAAAGGCATGATAAAGATGCCACAGATCTGCTCATATCTCTCTACAAGCAGCTCATCCAAACACAAGAACAACTGGGAGAATCAGAGGCTGCACAGGCAGCATTACAAGCATCTCTGAAACAGAGAGAAGAAGGGCAGACCTCTCAGCCTCCTCCTCAAATCATAAACCTTGAGGAAGCTGCCCCAACTACTGTTCCTCCCCCTCAACAGACTGATCAAGCTGCACCATCTACTTCAGCACCTCCACCAACAGAGCAGGCCCCTAGCTTGGACATGCAAAAGCTAAAAAATGAGATTCAAGCCCTGGAAGCTCAAATGGCAGAGCTGAATGAGACCAGGGATAAATTGGCCAAGGTGAATGACAGATATGATAAATCCAAGCAAGCTGTGGCAGAGAAGGGCAGGGAGGTGAAAGCCCTCAAAGACAGGATAAAAGAGCTAGAAAATGAGCTCAAATTAGATAAAGTTATAGCTGGGCTTAAGGCAATGCTATGGGCCA
Source organism: Pinus tabuliformis (assembly GCA_031772625.1). NCBI lineage: Eukaryota > Viridiplantae > Streptophyta > Pinopsida > Pinales > Pinaceae > Pinus > Pinus tabuliformis. The sequence continues at coordinate 558,211,543 of CM062808.1, read as the reverse complement.
ACATTGGCCAGTCTATTACTGACCAATGGCAGTATATAGAGATAATCCATGAGCAGCTAGAGCTCATCCCAAAAGCACAAGCTGAAATTCACAAGTCAAGGGCTGCTTTAGGCAACATGCCTGAAGTTGCCACCAGGATGATCAATGTGCTGAATAATAGAACAAGTACTCAGCTGGCAAACGTGGGAATTTCCAATAGAACTGAGACCATTCAGTTGATCAAAAGGGTTCTCACATTGAGAAATTTGGTGTAGACATTGGAGAGAAGAACCCAGGACATGCAGACCGAGGTAAAAAGGTTCATGGATAAATTCCTGGTGCTGCAAAACAGAGGACTCCCTAGCTTACTGAACAGCGCAGGGAGACTGCTCATTCATGAGCAGTATGCCAAAAGAGTGAATGCATTTGCCACAAGCGAAATCAATGAGAAGCCCAGCAGCTCAGAAGAAACAGGGCCAGCTACAGGACAGACTATCTACAACAAGGTAGAAAGTCTATTTTTTATAATGAATGAGATCAATCACCTGTTTGAGGTGGCTCCCAATTTTTACAAGTATACAGAGGCAGAGGAGACTATGGATGCAATTCTCAGGCATCAACTCCCTACACAAGACTGGTGGACAAATGCAATACAGAAAATTTTATAGACAGTGAGCCATTCACCAAATTTTGTTTTTGAAAATATGAATTGTTATGCAAAGCACAATTTAACAAAATCAGCATGCATTAAAGATTAAAGCTGAGCCAACTCAGCAGAAATTTCGGCCAACGAAGCAAAAGTAGGAAACCACAGGTGGCAGAGCCGAGAAGATACAGCGCAACAAACGTAAAGGCACATTTTCCAGCATTTAAGCAAAGCGTTCCAACCGACTCAGTGACCTCCAAAGGTCAAAATATCCTCTGACAGAATTAAAGAGCAGTTATGTTGTATTCAAAGCTGTAATAACTTCTTTTTTACTTTTCTGTACGAAGTAATGAAGATATTTCTCTCTCAGATGACTCAATGCCTGAGATATTTTGTATAAACATTTCTATATATTTTCCCCTCGCAGAAGCTTGCAGGGGTTGTTGTTTTTCCTCTCTGAAGAATTCCTTGTGCTGTAATATTTCTCAAGAAGTTTAATACAGAAGATGATGGAATTTCTCAACGTTCTGAAGTGTTGAATGCGTTCTGGTGTTTGTTAAGCTGCATGATTCTTGTGTATCTCACAATACAATAAGTTTCCCGTAACTCTCTCTGTTATGTATTTCAAATCTTTTACAATCCATTTACGTCCCAAATTTCTAAGTATTTAACAACAAAGAAAAAGAATAGCCTTCAGGATTTATTCATGCCATACCCTGAGCTCAATCTATGTCGTTAAGGAATGTTTTCTTAAGGTATAATCTTAATATGTGTAATTATTAATTGCTGCACTATTAGAATATATCTTTCACAGTGAACTAAGTTTCAGGAATTCAAGTTTGCTCCTGAGGAATATGTTTCACTTTCACATCACCAGTTTAATGGAGAATTCTTAATAGCTTTCCATTGGCTAACCATACATCACAACCTAAGTTTAAATCTTGTTTGTTGAGATACCCAATAGGCCCTGCAGTCTGAACATCATCACTCCAGCATTTCAAGCATTTCATAGCTCTAGACTCCATTGCCCAATGAAATACAACTGTCTGAACATTACATATTAGGCATTTAAAGAGATTCTTCAACCAAAAACATAATCAAAAAACCTGAGCCTAATAGCTAGCCTAAAATACCTTCATAACAGAGACAAATCAAAAAGAGAGAGCCCTCTCTGATTACAGTTTGGCTAGGGACTGTAATCCAAAGATTGGTTAGTGGTTACCCCGGCCGTATTCCCTTGGGAGTCATAGGGAACAACCTGGGTGTTAACAAGTCAAATGATAATTAGACATCCACAGATTTCCAATGAGATATCAATATCTAAATTTGGAGTAGGGGAAGGCCCTCAAAATTGCTCTCAAAGCTAGGCATTGCGCATATCCCTAATGGCACTGCGCTTTTCTAATTTTAAGTGACCAATTTTCAAACTTTTATTAAGAACAAATGAGAAACTATTTTTGAAAACTAGAGGAGGTTTTTATTTCTAACATACCAAATAACAAAAACCTCTCTCATTTTTCCAAAAATCCTTATGGTTAGAGAGATATATCTTCATCTTTGAGCCTTATTTTTGCATAAAACTCAGATTTTTTTGGTGACTTTTAGTCTGTTTTGAAACTTAAAAACAACTATATGCGCAACGCCTAGGTGCTAAACTGTTTCCTCAGGGATCTTTTTGCAAAAACCTCACCACCATTAGATAGATAATGGCCTATGCATCTCAACTATGCACTTTTGCAAACTTGTCAACAGACAGATTGAGAGAAAATGTCAAAAAAGGGGTCAAACAATCACTTCCTGCCACTGTTTTGAAGTAAGCGCTGCGCATATCATAGTAGTCTTCGGAAAATCAAATTTTATCCCTGCTGGAATGTCCAAATCACCTTCTTCAAGAGTCAAATGACAACTAGAGATCCATAGCTTTTCAATAAGCTATCAAGTTCTGAATTTGGAGCATGGGTAGGCCTCCAAAATGCTCCTGCAAGCTAGTGCTATGCATATGTTTGAAGGCATTGTGCATATCCCTGATGGCGCTATGCATATCACTATGACAATTTTTTTCTCAACATTTCTTCAGTAGATCTTTACTTAATGATGTAATTTCACTTTTTCAATGTCTTGATGATGTAATTATGGGTAAATTAGCATAATAGGTTGTTTTATGTTAACTTAGGCCTCATTAATGAAGAAAAACTCAAATCAAAGTCTAAAAGAAGAGTTTGTTTTCAACCTTCTCACTCTCACTTGTTGGTTGAGATATTCTTGGAAATTGTTCCACCACTCATGGATTCAACCCCTGAAGGTGGGGAAATTATTTATCTTGGTATCTATGTATCATTTTCTCAGTTAGAGAGAAGGGTTGGACATCTGAGGAGAGAAATCTTGTAACTTGTGCTTCAACATTTTTAGGAAATCAAAGGAACATTTGTAGCTATTATCTAGGAATTCATGTGCAATGAGTTTGTGATGTTGTATTTTCTCTGTTATAGTTTCATATGAAAGATATTCATTTTCTCTTTCCATTCATCAGTTCTTCATTGGTTTTTCCTTAAGTTTATAAGCAAAATTCTTTTCATAAAGCTCTATTTTGATGGGAATATCATTATGTGTTATTTTATTTCTTTCTTAATGAATTCATGATATATATGCTCATTAAGACCTCTTATTTCTTTTGAACACTACACTACACTAACAACCCTAAGCCATCACAAAACTATTGTTACCTTGCTCCTTTATATCCTTTATATCCTTGCTCCTTTATATTCAATTTTATGGATTCTCGTGGGAAAATGATGGTAGATAAATTTTTGATATAACACATGTACATCTGTTTTCCAATTTGACAATTACATAGGTTATTAATAAGAATTTCAAATTTAAACTTAATATATTTTAAAATTTTCATCAAATAAGTGTATTAGTTTCATTAATTTCCTTTTAAAATTTTAGTTTTTCTCATGTAATGTATTTCAATTTTCTTTCAAATTTGAAATTCTCCTTTCTTATCTTTTCATGTAGTTTAAGTATTATGTTATTATTTAACAACCCATTATTATAAGTTCATTTTATTTTTGGTTGACTTGACCTACAAGGGATTTAAACATAAATATCATAGTTTAACATCATACTTCATATCAAGTCAATTGCCAATTGAGCTTCCCTCATGGGTTAACTCATTATTATAGTTTAGAGGCTATTATATTTCATAAATTTTACTGAATAATAATCACGTGCCTTATATCAAATGATCATAAATAATCTTGCCCTATGGAATTAAGTAATATGGTAACTGAAAAAAGTTTCTCGTTGTTGTCCATGTTATATGGCAATTGAAAAAAAGTTTCTTGTTGTTGTCCATGTTATTAATAAATTTTGTCATTACTTAATCAACTATCCTATATTTATGTGTAGTATTGACTATTTTGCAATTAGGTATTTAATGAATAAACATATTACTAATAGTAAATTAATAGGATGGTTACTACTACATGAGTTGACAACTTTATATTTAACAAATACAAGAAAGGAAATGTCATTGCTGACTTTATTTCCAAGATTACCAATAATGGGGATGGCAATACCATCAAGGATGTTTTCACAAATGAACATGTATTGCACTATATATTAATATTCCATGGTTTGTTGAGATTGTTAACTATTTGGCTATAATTTAATAAACCCAAGAAAAAATATCATTGTTGACGTCCCTTTCCAGATTACCAATAATGGGGATGATAATCCTATTGGGGATGGTTTTCGTAATGAACATTTATTTGCAATATCTATACTACATGGTTTGTATAAATTTCTAACTATTTGGCTAATTTTCTTTTATCCCAACATAGATCACCAAGGGAGCAACAAAGGATTATAAGACAAAGTGCAATATACTTCTCAATTTAGGGTCATCTCTTTCACATAAGGTTGTATTTCACAAAATGTCATCATGTTAGAGAAGAGAGATTAATGATATCCTTAAAGAATGTTATGATGATCCTTATGGGGGACACCATTAACAAATGGACTATTAAGAAGGTTTTGCATCCAAGGTAACTATCATTGCTTACTTTTTTTCCAAGATTACAAATAATGGGGATGAAAATCCTGTTATGGATGTTTTTCCTAGCAAACATTTATTTGCAATATATATTAATACTCCATGGCTTATAAATATTGCTAATTATTCGGTTGCGAGAAATTTTCTCCAATATCTATCACCTAGGGAGCAACAAAGGATTATCTATAATAGTGCAACATACTTTTTGTTTAGGGTCATCTCTTCACACAAGGATGCATTCCATAATCTATCATCATATTATAGAAGATGAGATTAATTGCATTTTCAAGGAATATCATGATGATCCTTATGGGGGACACTTTGCTAAGAAATGGACTATTAAAAAGGTCTTACATCTAGGGTATTATTAGCATAACATTATGCAACATGCAAGGGGATATGTGAGAATCTAAAATAGTTGTAACTTTATGGGACAACCCATACAATCTAATGGAATACCACTTCAAACTCAACTTATAACAAAACCTTTTGAGAAATGAATTTTATATTTTGTGGGCCCTATTAATGCTCCATATAAAATAAACGGTACTTGTTTTGGTTTGTATCGATTATGTGACCAAATGGGTTGATGCCAAAACACTTTCAAGGGCTATAAAATTACTAGTTGCTAATTTTATTTATATGGAAATATTAATTTAATATGGGGTACCTAGGAGTTTGTCACAAATCAAGGAACATGAGTTACTTCAAAACTCATATAATCCATCATTAAGTAGTATTAGATCCAATATAGGACATATACACCTTACCATCCATAAGATAATGAGTAAATAGAGGTTCTAGAATCCATGGTGATTAAGGCTATGTAGAATCACCATTGGGACAAGTCTAGCAAACTTCTAGAGGATCTATGGGATTATTACACTGCATGGAGGAACACCATTGGATTTTATCCTTATGGGATCGTGTATAATAAGCATGCACTTACCCTCATTGATTTTAAAGTAAAAAAAACTAAGAGCTATTTTACAGTTGGAGTTCAATATTTTAGACGCTCAAATGCACCACTTGGAACAAATCAACGAGCTTGATTATATTCATCAAGTTTGTTAAACCTTCATTGTTTAACAATAAATAGCTAAATGACAATAATTTCATCAAGAAGAATAAATTCAAAGTAGGAGATTGGGCTCTCTTATTTGATTCCAGTTTTAAAACCTTTAAGGGTAAGCTCCATACTCACTAGACGAGACCATATGAAATTGGTTCCATTTGTTATAATGGCTTTATGAAGTTGTGTACCATTAATGAGGATAAAATGCCTATAATGGCCAATGTTTATCTATTGAGGTTATATCAAAAGCCATTGTCTAAAGATCCTTTCATTTATTCAGATTTGGAGGTTGTTCGTTCAATGGCCATGCCATTTATACCTTTAATAGTTTAATATTTTCAACGTAGACATGCACACACACAAAAAGAAAAGGGAAAACAAAAAAAACTATATTAAAGAAAACTTACTTTAGGCACTAATAGACCTTGGGGTGTTATAAAAACACTCTTTGGCTAGAATATTCGGGCGTAAATAAAATATAACTATGAAAACACTTTTGGGTGTAGTTAAATGGGTTTTGGTTGAAAAAAAGTTTGGTGGTAAATACAACTTGGGGGCAAAAAAGGAGAAATTAGAAATTAGATCTTTTAAATTAGTTCATTTTAATTATGTTGTTTGTGTTGATTTTCTACATTATGAAAGCTATACTACAAACACTTTAGCAATCATGCTACTCCTTCATCAATAATGCTATAAAATTTTATTCAATGTCAAAACCTTCTCTTAGTTTTTTTTGTGAGATTCCATTCTAGTTTGTCAACCTTCATAATTTAACACCATGTTCAAATTTGAATTTTTTTTCTTACTATGGATACAATATGTTTGTCATAGATCCATTTCATGGAAAACTTTAATTATGTGATATTTATCATAGAGTTTATAAATAGGTGAATTTTGTACTCAATGTCCATTTTAAGATAGACAATTCATCAATTTTTCATGGAAAAATATACCAACTCTGCAAATAATTCCTTATTGAAAAAATCTATAGGCAATTTTTTCTAATTAAATTATTTACATTAGATGAATATTTATAACTAATGTTTTTTGTATTAGGTAAATATGGTCACTATTAATTTTCTTGGTGTTATATCTAATATGCACATTTTATTGCAATTTATTTGTTATATGAGTGTTTATCATTGTAGTCTTATATGTGGACATTTCAATGGAAAATATTAGTATAAGTTTGGGTACTGATGAATATTGCTATGAATAATATTATTGCATTGACATGCACTCCACATGCTAACATGTGGGAGATGTACTGGTTGCCAAATGAGTGCAAAATGTAAATGTTGGTTATATTCAAATTATATGTTTTAATTAATTAAGTCAACTCAATAAAAAATAAAACATATAACATATATATTGTGTGTCTATGAATACAAGGACAATTTCCAATTGAATAGATAATGGAAAAAAAACTGTAATGATGAATTTCCCCGTAAATAGTGATGTGCAATATAACTTTATAAAACACCACTTTGCACCAATTATCATTCTAATTATGCGAAAATAGGATAATGTTATGGGCATATCATTCAATCTATTTTTTGCAAGGGAAAATATCTTCTTATTCATTCATAAGATCTTAGCAAACCATATAAGAAATTACATAAAAATAAAACAAGTATATTATTGGGTTGAGTCATCATAAAAATAATCGAATTACGTTCTCTCACTAGAACATACATTTCCTCTAATATTTTCTGTCGTATCACATAAAGAAAAGTTGTCACTTTCAATGTCAAACACTAGATAGGATTAACATTGACTAATTTGTAATAAACTTAAAATAGAAAGTCAAACTAGTTGTATATAATTTATTCATATCAATCCCAATAATATTTATTCATTCATATTTTAAAATATTAATGGATTATGATTTCATTTTTCTCATTTCATAGCTTTCTAACTTGTTTTTGAGTTTGTCTCTTTCCATCAATTATACTTTACATTTGAAAGTGATTTGTGCTTTAGATCTTTGATATTCATTCAAGCATGGTCTAACACCATTCCATTTCTCATAATATAATTGGTATGGATGAAAAGGGGAAATGAAAATATTACCAAAGCTCCAAAAAAATCTCAAATTTAAGCAATCATGGTTTAATAACCTTACACCACTCATATATGTCTATACATTTTGGGACAATTCTGAATCCCCAATTTAGGAAATGCACTCAATGAGTTATTGATAATTTGAGAATTACACTTCCATAACATAGATATGTTATCAACTAGGTTTTAAAGGTTGGTCGTAGTAATTTAAAGAAGCTTTTTAATGAACCTTTTACAACAAATAGATTTGACATGGCTCAAATGGAAACTTAATTTTCTAGCTTTGTGAAACATGATCATAATATGAATCTTATGAAGGACATCAAAATGGAGAAATTAAAAGGAGTTATAGCATGGAAAATTTTAGTGGTTAATATTCATGGGTGGTTCAATTTTCCATGATTTTTCCAAAATAAAGATTCTCAAATTTCCATTCTTTCTAAAAATTATTCACCCAAATTTTATAGTATAAAATGATTTTACCTTAAATATCGCCAAAATGATATGGAGACTATACATAAAATCATTAGAAATTTGAATATTTTGACAAAGGTATCAACGAACATTTTATAGTTTACATATTAGGGACTAGTGATATTAGCCAAGGTTTCTAAACTTTAAGATAAATTTTCATCATTAAAATTTTCCCTAGGTTATGTCCATGGGGTCTTGGATAGACAATGATCAGGTGCTCTTTTAATGAACTCCTTGATGTGAAGTCACCATTCAATTCCCTGCCTTGATCAGGGCGACATATTGGACATGATGAAGAGGTAGTCCCACCAAGCTTACAAAAAAAAAATATCCCCTGGGCTATAGATTTCATTCAAAATGATAATAGAGTGAGACCAAATGGCGCAGCCCAAAGCCATGGAAGTGGAGGGGTTTCATCCTATATATTTCTGAACGACACTTTTTCAAAGTTCAAATTGGACTGGGGGAGGGGACAAACAATTATACCAATCTAATTACCTTCAAACATCTGCTGCACTTTAATTTAGCTCATGATTTTACTACCATTTAGATTCTCAAGGATTCAAAAATCATTATCAACTGGTTCAAAAATAATTTTCATGCTATTTCACTTCGAAATATATTGGATGAATTCATCACCTACAAAGCAACTTTTAACTCAATTTCTTGTCACCATATATACAGGAAATATAACAAAGGTGCTGATAGCCTTTCCAAGGAGGCCATGCTACTACCCCGAGGCTTGTGGATGATCACAGAATAGATGGGAGCCAAACATTACCAATACCATCACCGCCCCTATATAGATAATGAATATCGTAGGGTGGAAAGGCCCGAAATTTTTGTTGTTTTGTTGTTTTGGTTTTTCTCATACAAAACTATGTATATTTTTTGATGACATATGGCACAACAGAATGAATACCTCTGCGAGGATATTATGTACAGGTTAACTTTACTGAACAATTCACAATGAATAGATTTCACCAACAAATTTACTGATGTATTACGAAATGGCCATGGGCCAACAGACATGCATATTCCTTGGGCATCTACTACATGTAATTTTTCCACATAATGAAAGATTACGATTTTTCCTTTGGAAAAAATAGACTCGGACCAAATATTAATATTTTGAAATCTATGAATATTATCTTCAATTGGAGGAAATGGAATTACCTAATTAATAATAACAAGATTTATAAGTAGAAATCTAATTAAAAATAAATTTTCTTATTCAAGTAAAATCAATACATTAAATGTGGCATTTTGATTACAGTGGGTTCTATGCCGACATGGGGTTCTGCAGCGAGCACTAACATGGAGTTTTGCAGTGAGCGTGAACATGGGGTTATTTAAGTGAGTTTTGACATGAAATTACTCACATGGATGACCAAGGAAACCAAAACATCGATGCCCAGATGCCGAAAACAATGGAGAAGCCATGGCATATTGTTGTTATCTGTGTGACAAATAGGTTTACCTGAAAACCCATGAAGAATAATATGAGATGGTTTGCAGCGAGTGCTAACATGAATTTGTGGAGGCCATGGTTGTTTCTCAACTCAGCAAAAATTACTTGGTTAACAATGCCAAGTTGAGGCATCAAAGACATGCTTGGGTTGAAAGGGCGGTGAACACACAACTTCAATAATATTCTCGTAAAGTGTTTGAGGAAATTATTGACTAGACTCTTCAAGACTGGTGTGTGGATCCAGATCCTCATGTCATTCAACCATTGGATGGTACGGGTTATTTCAAGGTTCAAAAATTTCCAATATTTGTCAAAACCCTATTTGGAAAATTTTGTGCCTTAGGGTCTGTGAATGGGAGATTATTATCTTCACTTGCAGACAAAATTTATAAGCTAACAAGTGTTCGAGTGGGGAGTATAATAATCCTTTGTAAGGGGAGACACTTAAATTTGGAATATTCTATGAGGGATTATGGCACCAAGAAGGATTCCTCTATCTCCCTCATTGTCAAACTACAGGGAGGTGCCAAAGGAAATGGGGCATCCTCTCCCTCAAAACCCCTCTCATTTAAAGAAGCTCTCAATTTAGGCTCTAGCTCCCAACCTTCAAAGGCTCTTGTTGGCTAGGTCTTTGTGGTAAAACATTCATTGGAATCTCCAATGCTCCAGATGAATCTACTCTTCACCATGACAAAGATTCATTTTATGTTAAGCATGCAATCGTTTGTCGTTTTAATGGATTGTGGTCCTCGAATTCTGCCCTCAGGGACTGGGTTTTTCATAATTGGAGGCAGAACTTAGATCTTCTATTATGTTCCAAAGGTTATTTTATAGTCATCTTCAAGGATCTTAAAGATCTAAATAGAGTTTTTGACCAGGGTCCCTGGTTTTGGGGTTGTGTAGGACTCTCAATTCAACTATGGTTTACAAAGTTCAACCCACTCTCCATGAAGACTTTGGCCACTCCAGTTTTGGTAAGACTCCCAAACTTACCCCTCTAGTGGATTCAACTATATTTCCTGGAAGCTGTTGGAAATGCTATTGGATTCTTTGTCAAAATATACAATAAGAGACTAGCCAATGGGTTCATCTCATTTGTCTGCATTTGTGTTTACTTGGACTTAAATCATATGTCTCCCAGATAAAATGATCCTAAAATGGGATGGAAAGGAACATCATCAGCCTCTAGATTATGAAAACACAGATTTTAGATACAGATCTTGTCAGCAACCTAGGCATATTCAGAGTGCATGCCCTACAGGGGTGTTAGGATCCATGACGCCACGAAAACCCAACCGTGGATGGCATGATTAGAAGGCAACTTTAAACATCAAGAATGCAACAAGTAATAAGAAGGACATCCCTAAACAGGAAAATACATCTCGTGATTCTTTAGACTCACAAGATCCTAGGAAACCTATGGTTGTTAGGCCTTCACCTTTAGTGGAAAAGAATCTTCCAGCTAAGGAGAATGAAAGCTCATCAACATTAATCATGTCTACAACTAGTGGGACAAGTAGATGTATGTAGGAAAAAAAGGGGAAAAAGGAAAAACCCTTAAACACATCTAGTGTTTGATATCAGAAGGTTTCTTTTCTCATATGCTTACAGGTAGAAGAGATGTTTAGTATGTCAAACCTGGTTGGAGGCATGACCTCCTAGGTAAGTTTTTTAAGTCCATCGTTAACTATATGTTCTCAATGTAATCCTTTTTGCTATTAATGAAAAATGTTGTATCAGCGTACAAAAAAAATCAATACATTGAAAGACTATAACACAAGTACCAAACTTGGATTATAGTCCATAAAATTAAAAAGTCATAAGTTGAAAAAAATGCATGGCCATAAGTTTACAAAGACTCATAATTTAAAAAAATGTGTTTAACCACAAATCATATAATATGTTATTATACAAAATAAAGAAAAATTAATTAGAAAATACATATTGACATTTTCTTAAAACAAATATACATGTCGGCAACACATTGTTTCTAGGCTCCAATGGATACTCTTCAATACTCAACAATATAAAGTGTGATATTATAAGAAAAATATTAAAGCAAAAGTTAAAATGTATTTCCAACTATATAAATTGAAAAGTCATATGTAACCACAATGTAATGCCCCAAATAATAATAATAATAAATGAATAAAATAATATAATATTAAAATATAAGTAAATAAACAATAAATGCCCCAAGGGTTAGCTCAGTTGGTCAAAATCAGTGCCTCGCCATTGGGAGGTCACAGGGTCCACTCTCCTCGAAGCCCTTGGGGTCAGGCCTAGCTAGTGGGTCGTGGGGCTAGATCCCCTTCGGGGTCGATCAACCCAGATTTTTCTGTGGACGTAGTGCCACCCGTTGACCAGGGTGTCCGTGAACCACAACAAAAAAAAGAAGTAAATAAACAATAAACAATAAACAATAAAGAAAAGATAATAATACTAAATAAATAGTAAATAATATCGAAAATATAATAATAGTAAATAAATACTAAATAACGAAGATAATAATAATAATAATAAATAAATAAAATAGTAAATAATAAAGAGGAGTTCTAAATAAATATATATAAAAGAAAATTATAAAAATAGTAAGAATAAGTAAAGTTAACAAAAAGTAAAAAAGAATAAAATAAGGAGTTAAATTAAGAGAAATATTAAATTAAGTAAAACTTAAAATAAAGAAACAAAAGTTGGCATGTTGACACATGGAATGTGTGCATGTGGATCCTTTTGTATTTTTTGGTCTATTTAACGGATGATGAGGATGAGATTCATCCATTCTCTTGGGAGAAAAGTATTGTGAGACAAAAGATTCCCTGACAGTAGTACATTGATTAAGGGTTCGGAAGTGGCCAACTATAGAAAGATTATGTGCATCTGAGTCTATAGTTGGGTGGAGAGTCGTCCCCAAAACATTGTTGCGGTTGGCAGGATTCAAATAACGTTCAACTCCAAATCAGAAGTAAGGAATATCATCACTACATGTAAGTTGCCTATGCTCATATTTTTCAAATTTCTATGATAATTAGTTCAATAGATGTGAGTTGATTATTAATCACATAAATGAGCTTAGGCTGAAATGCTTAGGGCCTATGGCCATTTTAAGGTTACAAAAAAATCAAACATTGATTATTTCTTGAATTTCCATACACTACTTCCATGAGAGAATACTTGTATTATTATCAATATCTAGCTTTAAGTTTTTTTGTTTACTAATAATTACAAATAATATTGACAAAAAAATTAAAGAAATTATTTTAGGTTGAATATGCTATACAAATTCTTATTTGGAGAAGATTTTTTTATAATAAAACGAAATCATTTATTATTATGTATCATAATTTACTGTAAGTTTTACAAAGAAACTTACAAGTCAAGAACGATAATGGAGGAACAAGTTGGGGATTTTCTTTATATGTAATGATATGGTTTGGGATTTTTAATATATGTTATTTAATTAGTTATATGAAAGTGTAAATATTCTAAATATAAGTTGAATGGTTAATTATAGGAGAAGAAAGTGTTTGAAACTGTTAGAGTTTTGATGGTTTTTATTTTTTTATTTTTTTTTAGAAAGTGCTATATTTAAACAAGAAGTGTTGCATCGCAGCAAGTCCTTGCCGTGAGGGGGAGCTTCAAGAAAACACATCACATCCGTGGGGGAGCTTCAAGAAAACGCATATGTACAAGGCAGGAGTACCCAAATATAATCTAAGACCAACATATAGTTAGTCTTTAAATCCATGTATTATGTGTAACATTCCTAGTGTCATGTGAATAAAATCAGTGACTTGCACAAAAATTAGTCATAGTGGTGGCTTGCAGAAAAATAAGTCATAGCAGTGACTTAGAACAATATGTAGCTAGCAAAAGTTTGTTTTGTGTAAAGTAAAACATTCAACTTCTTCGTTTTTTTAGTATATTTTTTCAAATTTGTAAAAAAAGTTGCTACAAAGATCTTTTATAATTTCATAAATTCCACCATGCAAGCTTTCTTGCCATCAAAGCACAAACCATTATGCTAAAAAAATTCTTCACATGAGACAAACCCCATAGGCATTTTTGATAATGGAGAATGGCCTACAGATTGAGATGATTAAAGTTACAGAGTAACACTTGACAGAGATGGAGAAAATGATCATAATGCACTGAACAAGGCATGGAGAGTACGTCTAGAGTCTTGAGAGGAGGAAACATGGATATAATCGCAGAGTGTCAGAGTAACAAGGCATGGAGAGTAGGTCTAGAGTCTTGAGAGGAGGAAACAGGGATATAATCACAGAGTGTCAGAGTAATTCCTGAAAACACTTATCGGATGGATAGTTGAACTATTGTATAGACTATGCTTGCTGTGGAAGTTATTTTTCTCTTTTTCTACCAGTGTTAGTGATAAGGTGACATATCTGGATGATGATAGAGTGCTCGCTTGGTCTTCAATAAGAAGTGGTAATTGAAGTAACAAAAGATTGGCCATGTGAAAATAAAATGACAGAACACAACTAGAATCTGAAAAATTTGAACTAATGTTTATTGGGAGTGCAAAATCATGTGATTAATTGCATTATGAATAGAAAGTATGACAAGGAATCAGTACCAAATCATATCAAGTGAAAAATCCTGTGCTTAGTTGCACTGTGAACATAAAGTATGATAAGAACTCAATACTAAATCATATCAATTAGACCAAACTGAAAGTAGAATGATGGTACAGGATTTGAAATTGAAGAATTTGAGATATTGTTTATTTGGAGTGCAGAGTTCTATGCTTAGTTGCACTATGAAGAGAAAGCAAGCAAGGAGTTCCCTTTTATACAAGAGATGTTGCTATGTCTTTGGTTGTAGACTTTGTACCGAGATTTAGGTAACAAATTTCAGAAAATCCTTTACCAAGAAATCCACGATGAAGCAAACATTTAAATTCATATTAGATTGAATTGTTACATTTTCATCATGTGTTAAAATAAAATAGTACGTCAACTTTTCAAAGAAGTTTTTACTCACAGAGTCAAATAATTGAATAAAATAGCAAATCATTCTGGATTTGAGACCTCTGTGGTTTACTATGGATTCTCCGGAAACTAAATCGATAGCAAATCATCTTTTTCAAAGAAGTCATTACCTTTCATCGAGTTGCTTATGGAGAAATTCATAAAGAATGAAGTTCAAGGAAGCAATCTTCAACTTATGTTGTGTTGTGAAAAAGTTCAAGTGAGCAAAATATTAAATTCAAGTTAGATTGAATTGTTACCTTTCCATCGCGTGTATTCAAAGAATTAAATAAAATAGCAAATCAATTTTCCAAAGAAGCAAGTTCAAGAAGAAATCTTCAGCCACTTCCACTTGTGAAAAAGTTCAAGCAAAATATTTAATTCAGATTAAGATTGAATTGTTACCTTTTCACTACGTGTTCAAATAATTACATAAAATAATAGATCATCTTTTCAAAGTAGCCTTTATCTTCCAGGGAGTGCAAAAAATTGAATAAAATAGGAGATCAACTCTTCTAGGAAGCCGTTACCTTTTCTTGTAGTTGCTTATGAAGAAATTCTCAAGGAAGCAAGTTCAAGGAAGAAAATTTCAGCTACTGTTACTTGTGAATAAGTTAAGAAAGCTAAATATTAAATTCATATTAGATTGAGTTTTTACCTTTTCATCTTGTGTGTTCAAAGAATTAATAGCATATCAACTTTCTAAAGAAGCCCTTCCCTTTAATGGAGTTGCCTTTGGGGAGGTTTACAAGGAAGTAATCTTCAACCCATTAATATTTATGCGAAAGTTCAAGGAAAGAAAAGATTAGTTTCAGATGAGATTGAATTTGTTGCATTTCAACATGTGTTCAAAGGATTGAATAAAATAGTAGATCTGATTTTCAAAGAAGTTGTTACCTTTCAGGAAGCAAGTTATGGAAGCAATCTTCAACAATTGTTACTTGTGAAAAAGTTCAGTTGAACAAAGCATTAAATTAATATTAGATTGAATTGTTACACTTTCACCATTTGCTAAAAAAATTGAATAAACTAACAAAAAAACTTTTAAAAGAAGCCTTTTATCATCCACAGAGTTCAAGGAATTGATAAAATAACAAGTCAACTTTTCAAAGAAGTTGTTACCTTTCATTGAGTTGATTATAAAGATATTCCCAGAGAAGCAATATTCAACTATTGTTACTTGTGAAAAAGTTAACTCAGATTCGATCGAATTATTACCTTTTCACCATGTGTGTTCAAAGAATTAAATGAAATAGCACATTAGCTTTTTAAAGAAGCCCTTACCTTTCATGGAGTTATTTCTGGAGAATTTTACAAGGAAGCAAGTATATGGAAGCAATATTTAACTACTTAAATTTGGATCGAAGATGTTAATTTTAGCAATTCTGAGATCTGGTATTGACATACTATTAATTTGCTAGAGAAATTGACAACTTAACCCTCGTTTTCGTGCAAGAATACATTAATTCATTCACTCATTCAAAATATACAATTACATAAAAGATTAGTTCTACAGGCATTCATAGCCTCTTAAGAAAAAGATACAAGTCACTCAGCTTGACCCAGGGAAAATTTTAAGAACCCCCCCTAAATTTATAAATATAATAAATGGGCGAATCTCCATGGTATATAGGAAAAATGGAAGGCGATTTTATCAATAATATAATATGTATATATAATTTTTTGGCGAATCTCTCACCAGGCATGGCGAATATTTTACTCAATTATAAAATCTTGTAAGATCTTGGCGAGTCTTTCACTAAATAATAAAACTTTGTATGGTTCTAAGATGATAGAATTTCCCCTTTAAATAGTCTATGCTCACATGAATACCATGGTATTACCATGGGTCAATACCATGGGTTATCATAAACCTGGAGCTTAAAAATTACTATTAGTAACTTATAAAAATTAATAAAATTAATAGTTTAATTTTATTTTATTTTTTATTTTAACAAAGCTAAAATGTTTAACCTACATTAAATTACAACATCCATTTTTACTCTTGACCAAGCCCCAAGAGGATCAAATATTTTTTCACTGTATGCTAGTTTGCATATCACGATATTTGATACCTCTCGGGGGTTAGTAGATCCAGAGAAAAGATGGATCTATGCTGGTTTAATTCCCTCATTTAAATGGGCTACATTCCAGGTGAATACCATGGGTCAATACCATGTGCCATTTTGGTGAATATCATGGGTCAATACCATGTGCCATTTTGGTGAATACCATGGGTCAATACCATGTGCCATTTTTATTTTTATTAATTCTAATATTAGGGTTAATAATGGTTTTTTGCATGGTATTAATAACAATCTAGTCCATGGTATTTGTCCCATAGTATTTTGCCCATAGGTTTCAACTAAATATAACCCATTTTTTGAGTGTTCCTAAATATAAGGTGACTTATGGAGTAAATATAAAAAAATGTTTTATTTGTTTACCATACCTCTCGTTTATTTATATTTTTATTAATTTACCATACCTCTGTTACAAATATGATATTTGGCATAGGATTCACTTAAATAAAACCTCTTTCTTGAGCCTTCATAAATAGAACGAGGGTTATGGACTAAATATAAAAAGAGGTTTTATTTATTTACCATATCTCTAGTTTATTTATATTTTTATTTATTTACCATACCTTTTGAGTAAGTATAAAAAGATGTTTTATTTATTTACCATACCTCCACTTTACTTATATTTTTATTTGTTTACACCAGGTGACTTATGGAGTAAATATAAAAAATGTTTTATTTATTTACCATACCTCTCATTTATTTATATTTTTATTAATTTACCATACCTCTTTTATAAATATGGTATTTGGCCCATAGGATTCACTTAAATAAAACCTATTCTTGAAAATGGGCGAATGGATTCACTTAAGTAAAACCTATTCTTGAAAATGGGCGAATGGAAGGTTGTAACTCCTAATTTCAAGGCTAAATTTACCTTTTTTACCCTCTCCCTTAAAATAAGGTGGGCTATTTGAGGTGATTTGTAAAAATGTACTATGATACAAAATATTCGCCCACTAAAAATTTAAAACCCCTTAATTTCGCCAAAGGGCGAACATTCGCCCCTAAAATTATCCTTGGCTTGACCCCACTCCATTTTAAGAAATCACTGCAAATGCAGGTATCATAGATCGAGAGAATCAGGAGAAATCTAGTTAAAGGTCCCATACGCTAAAAATAAGGTCTTTGGCTCTATATGTTAATTAATAGGATGCATTCAAGCATTTCAATGACAATGACAAGTATTGTAGATCGAGAGAATCAAGAGAAATCTAGTTAAAGGCCCCATACGCTAAAAATAAGGTCTCCAGCTCTGTATGTTAATTAATAGGATGCATTCAAGCATTTCAACGACAATGACAATAAACACACACTTAAATAGCTGGGATCAATTTTTTTTTTATGAAAACTGAATCCGATGCATAATTTAGAAAGAGTGAATGGCCACTTGTTCCTATCTGAATATGCCATCTGAATATGACATTTAGAAAGAGTGAATGCATACCTGTGTGGACTACAGAGGAGTACCTAAATTCAAGTTCTGTGCCATTGAAAAGAAACTATTACATCTGCTGCAATATCCTTTTCCCCACACTACAATCTCATAATATTCTACCATTGTTTCTCTGGTAGCTCTAACACTAAGAACTTCAAACCAACTAAGAAATTCAAACGAACTCTGCAGCAATAAGAATTAGAATTAGTTGAAAGTTAAGGTTCACAAAGTCATTAAAGTGCTTTAAAAAAATAAAATAAAAAGACCTCCATGGACCATGTGGGCCCTCTGATGAGCGCCACATGAACATAGCATGCAGGGCATAAACCATGCCACTTAACATTGTATCATGGTAATATGTCTGCTAATATGTCAATACAGGAGGTAGAAGGATAATCCAACTGCCCACTGTAGGTGCACCAGTTTCAACTTCATGGCCTTCTGCGTTTTGTCTCATTGAGCCTTAAAGATCTGCCTGGTGGAGTAGGTGACCCATGGCTGGAGCAACAACTTACGAGTATGAAAGACATGTACATCTGTGTATGAATAGCCCAAACCAACACATGTGGAAAGTAGGACACTTGCCTTTGCCTTGGCTTTGCGCCTTGACCTGGATTACATTCAATATTATGTACCCATGTTCCTATACGTATATCGGGCGGATGTGCCTTATGCAGACTGCTCTGGGCGGAAAGGGCTTTGCGTAAACAGGTCAGTTCTAGGCTCAAGCAGGTGGCATCATATAGAGAAGGTTCTTCCAACAACCCAACAAGAGGACCTTGCGAAGCAGAGCGATTATCATGACTTCTTCCATGCTTTTATGGCTGGTTTTTACGTGCAATCTAGTGCAAGAAAACGAACCTGCCTACCCGAACTGCTTCAACTAAACCAATCCCCCAATATCAAACGTGATAGGCCAACCTACTTGCCTAAACTTAGGGTTACCTACTATCCTTGCTAGATCACTGTGCACCATGCCTCACCTCTAGCCACCTACACATATCCCCCATCTAGCCAGTGGATTAAATCATCCTTCTGCCAACCCTCTAGCCATCTAGCCATGCAATACGTATTAGAAGCAAGACCAACCAAAATCAAATGATCCACGATGGTTCAAAAGCAATAGATGGAAATGGGCTAGCTCGTAGCAGTTGAGATGGGAGCTCTTATCTCTCGAATGAAGGGCATGTTGCAAGGATCTTCGCTATGGATTGAATCGGTCAATTCAGTAGGTAGCCCGCGAAGCTTTCGAAGAAGGGTAGCCTAGTGTGTAAGCACAATAATGAAGGTGAACCCTTGAACGACCAATCGAACCGAGCCTTTGGGTGCATCTTTGCATTTGCAAGTCTGCGGGGTCATCATTTCAGTCAAGCATATACCACCTATGCTGCTGGTGTGACTGTAGTATACTACAGAAGCTACAGAGAAAGGTAATGTTGCAGAGAAACAATATGCATAGTTGTTGCAGAGAAAGGTAATGGTAGTTGTTGCAGAGAAACTGTCGCAGAGAAAGGTAATCGTCATTCTGATAGAGACCTCCTCTCGCCACGCGCATCTTCATGCAAGCCCTCCTCTTGCCACGCCCATGCCCATCTTCATGCAGGCAACCTGTCTGTCTGAAAGTACAATGTTTGTTTCCACAAAATTTGATATCAGAAAACATTATCCCAAGCATTAAATGCCTAACATTAATGCTAGCATTAAGCGGATGTTTTAAGCTGATCTAATATTGATAGGAAAAAAATAAATATATATAACCTATGTTTTTGTCTCCCCATCTCCGGAGGAGGCCAAATAACACAGTAAATTACTATGTACCTATGAACCGGCACTAACAAACAACTCACAAACAACTCAACTAATATTAACATCGTGGTTTTAGATTACTATAGTCCCATGCCGGGACGGTAGGGACTAAAAAGAACAGAAAAAGGAAAAAATAAATATATTGTTGATCTTGATTTGCGAAAAAAGATTCGACTTATCTTCTCTTTACTAAGACCAACCATATTTTCCAATCAATAATTTAAGGAGTATGAGTAGAGAGTGGACTCGATGAGATTTGATACCACAAACTCCAAGCAATTAATTTCGACACTAACCATTACTCCATTACTGCAAGAAAGTTAATATGCTGAAACATTTACTGCATCCTCAGTGTTGGAGATTCGCAGACTCGGGCATTAATGAATTTGCGACAGATAATTTGCAACCATAACTTTTTTCATATATCATTGAAGGGCTTAACGAGGAACAATCTCTATTTCCTCACAAAATAATGGTTGATCTCGAGTGGGAGGAAGGAACAATAAAAAGTAGAAGAGGCATGGTATAAAGACAATGCTTAGAAGGAAGTATGCCATGTATATATATATATATATATATATATATATATATATATATATATATATATATATTTGCAATAATGTACGTACATGAAGCACATCAATACTTCTCGAAACAAATTGAGGCACAAGTTAATTTTTAATTAGTTTTTTCATAAGTTGACGCAAGTAAAACTTAGAACAATTTTAGTTCGAGTTAGTCTTCACACAAAATCTTATTTAAGCTTTTCAGTATGATTTTGATTTCCTTGTTTTATGTCAATTTATAATAGAATGACACTAGTATTTATTTTGTGCATATTGTAGCAACATGTAAAAACAAGTTTTTTTTTTAACATTTCCAGTAAGGTATTAAAGATGGAATAAACTTCAATTTATAATAGAATGACACTAGTATTTATTTTGTGCATATTGTAGCAACATGTAAAAACAAGTTTTTTTTTTTTTAACATTTCCAATGAGTATTAAAGATGGAATAAACTTCGAAATTGTGTTTGAAGTCATAAACTTTATGTATGCATTTTTTTTTATAGTTAGAATAACTTAGGCAATGTAAAAGAAAATCTAAACAAGTCTAACCTCTCATGTAAAAATAAAATAAAATTTAAAATTCCATGCCTTCATCTTATGTTGAAATGCAAAAGGATAAAATTCCAAATCTTCGGCATGGAACAAGATAAAAATAAAGATGAGAGATAATTAAACGACCAAAATAGATCATTCAATGAGAAAAATAAACCGTCATTTAGAGTGATTATTTATTAAAATAAAAAAATAAAAACATATTGATCATTATTAAAATTATATATATTGGGTTATATTATTAAAATTATATATACTGGGTTATATGTAAAACTCCACGAAGAGTTCATATGTTGAATAATTAGAGTTACATATAAAGACTATTCGTATTGGACTTTTATACCTAAGACTTCACGTGGAGATTCTAAAAAGTGCACGATAACATAACTTTTAAAGGCAACATATATAATTCCAAATTTGAATAAGATATTGTAAATTTCTTTTTAACATTACATTAATTATTACTTATCATAGATTATAAAGGAGTCAAGAAATACACATGCTACATAGATTATACAATTTTAGTATTTATATGTATATAGATTTTCTGGATAACAAAATTTTTAGCTTTTAATACTTAATGTCTTTGTTGGTATGAGGTTTTGAAAGGACTTGTAAATAACCCAACCATTATTTTTGGTATTCACCCGCTTGAGTAATTAGAGATTTGCAAATTATGACTTAAGTAGATATATTCATTAAATATATGGTGTTGGTAATTATATGAATTTAAGAATATTATTTTAAATACATTCATTTAGAGATAGATAGATATAACTAATTGTGTATTATTAATATAGATATTAGTCAATTATTATAAATATTTGTTTTAAATTTCATATTTTTGTTGGTTTTGAAAAGATTTAGAGTAATACATAGTTAGTGGTTATTCATAATTTATAGTTTAAATATGTAATAAATGGATTTTGATGAATGACAATTAAATTGTGGTTTTGATATTTATTGTGTAATTTATTATTGTTATGATGGATGAGGAAAATAATGATGGGATGTTATTCTTTCAACCATGCTTTTTCATTATATATATATATATATATATATTTCAATTTTTAGTTTTAATTAAAAATATTGATTTCTTACGTAAGTTATATTTGTCTATTAAGTTAGGATGTCGATTTTATTTACTATCTAGGTTTTCTTTATCTAGTCATTAATTTCGTTGACACTAATAGATTAGATTAACAATTGACCTAGTGAGAATTCACTCTACCTTGTTGATATTAGAATAACTAATAATATGTTGCCCCTTATAGAATGAGGTGAATTTTATCATTAGTCAATTAAGACTTGATTTCGTCAATTGATTATAGATGTACCAACTTTTCTCATGGCGTTGATCTATTGCATGTCATCACTCATAGTTGGTGTAGTTGATAAGTTATAGGAATATAAATGTTTAAAGGTTTGGATGATCAAACATAACAATTGTCTGCCTTTTGGAAAAGGAATAAATTATGAAGTTAATGAGAAAATTCTTAGCATGAAGTGTAAGAAGGAAATTCAATACAAACTCTATACCAAGGCCATGAAAAGAATTATGCACAATTGGGCAAGAAGAATCCAACCGAAATTAGGGTAAATCTATAAGAAAAGAGATCAAGTGGGAACTTGATGAGATAAGCAAAGCTTTTTAGGATGAATAATGACAATTATGCAAGTGATGGATAAATCTGCAAGGTTCAACAAGCCCTCATGCAGGTGGATTAATCATGACAAAAGACTTAAACAAGGATGACCGAGTGTATGTGTACCATTGGATAAGAAAAATACGTATAGAGACCATGGAATTTTAATTTGATATTGATGATTTAGAGAATGATTGTACAATCGCAAATATCTTAATAATGAATTTCACAAAAAATTCCTTGAGGAAAGAAGAATACAAGATGAGAGATTATGGCTCAAGACGATGAGGCTCATTTAAAATTTGATAATGTACTTCAAATGAGTATACCTATGGTGTAAGTGGTCAACTTAGTCGTTGAAAAAAGTGGGAATAATTATCGAAAAGTAATCAGTATCTTCATGAAAAAATGGAACTAGTAAAATTGGTGAGATAGCCCAAATCCTAGAGAGATGTTGAATAATCTTATTTCATAGTTGGTATTCATTATTTATATAAGGAAATGAAATTGATTCATGATAAGAATGATTATAGTTTATTATTTCTCTATATTTTATGTTTATTGAGATGATTCTCATATTTATGATGTTTGGATGAGGTTTCATGATATGATGGTACGAGGATAACGATGCACATGTGGTTCTTATTTGTTTAGTTGTTACCATAATGGTGTTGCATGCTCATGATTAATATGATATGCATAGGGCTTATGTTGTTATGATATGAGGTATATTGACACGTGGTTAATTTGTTATGTGATGATAGGTCTTTGATGTTGATATGTTGATGAGGATATTATGATGTGAAGCATGTGGAAATTGCATGTAGATTTTATGACATGCATGAGCACGCATTTCTTTACTATTCAAAATGTGGTGATTAACAATGATGTTATGTTATCATGATGATATGAAAGAGTTTGCATGTGGATTATTTTCTGTGATACGTGAAAATGTGAAGTTGGGTTACAAATTGCCCTTTTTTGAGAAAAAAATATCATTTTTAGAAGTTCTTCAACTTCTCACAAGCCAAAACAATTTTTTTTGTTTAGATTTTCATTTTACAATAAAATTAAAAATTTTCAGAAAATTTATCACTTTCTATTACTTATTTTTTGGAATTTTTGTATTCACATTTGATATGTCAGCTTAAAAATTGTTTGGATATGTGTTCTTTAAAAATCAAGGGATTCATAAAACGTCATGTTTTTTTAGCACAAGTGTATTCTTTGTTAACTTGGCATTTTTGAAAAAAAAATATGTGTTGCAACAATCTAAACAGACTCTACTTCAATATCATTATATTTACAAAATAAACTGGCGCACATCATAATTACTAGAATTTTTTGAATTGAACCAATATGAAAAAACTGCAGATTTTGAAAATGTTTAGCATAGCGTCAAGTTTCTCAACATATTAGTTATAATTTTTTAATATAAAAACTACCCATTACAGAAGATGGACCAATGGAATGAATCATAATTTTTTCACATTTTTTTGCAATGTATGTTAGAAGATACACAATTTTGATTTCACTTAATCATAATGACCTTTAGAATTTATTTGCACACATTTTGTTAGAAAATTAATTAAAATTAGCAAATTTCTATGAAATTCGATAAAATTTATATCTACTGAAAGTAGATTCAATTTTGCAAATGATGGCATTGGCTCTGAAAGTAAATTCACCAAATTTGATGGAGTTTAACCATTCCGAAGTTGGATAAAGGTGATAAGAACCAAACTGTTGGAGAGTTGCAGGATAAAATAGTTTGGTAAAAACTAAAATCACGTTTGGTCGAACTTGTGTTCATTGTCGATGCCTGTTAAAATAAACAGAAAAATAATTCAGCCAAATTAATTTAAAAGTTCGACTGAATTTTTTTTTAGAAATCCACACCGAATTAAAATATTCGCTCAAATGCAAAATGCACCATGTAATTTGCAATTTTAATATACTCATTTTAAATAACAAGTGAAAAAACAACTTTAAACAAAACCGAAAATCATATAATAACATTATAACAGTGATTATGCAAAATGTACCAACTAAATGCAAATTCACTTTCATTGCTACATATTCATGAACTTAAATATGTAAAACCAAGTTTTAAGCATCAAACCATGATGAAAATTGTATATAAACTCCAAAATTAGCATGTATTAAATCATAATAAAGAGTTCTAAATTTAAAATATGTCCAAAATTTATATCATTATAAAAATAAATATATAATAAAAAGTTGTCAAATAAAAATATGCATCAATTCAAAATAAAGAGTTTTACTTTAAATATGTCTAAAATTTATATCAGGATAAAAGTAAATATAACATTAAAAGACTGTCAAGGTCGTGGAGGCGGCGTAGTGGTAAAGTCGGCCTTGTAATGACGGACCGGTTTTGTGTTCGATCCCGAGCAAGGTCGTAGCTCGTCGTGCGAGTAGTTAGTCTAAACCGGGCCAAGCCCACTAACTTTTACCCGGATGCGGGTGACATTCAATGTTATTTATGAGGAATGCAATAGACGACAGCGAGAGGACGGGCCACTTGGCCGATGGCGTCTCTCCCCACACCACTCTGAGCAGATCTCTTGACAGACCACAGGCAGCATTTAATGAAGGCTTGGATCGAGAAAGAGCTGTTAACCGCCCAGACATGGACTCCCCTCACCTCACTGTGTCTCCTTCTCCTCTGCTCCACTGCAAATGTCTGCCCCAAGCTACTGAACCCAGCTCCCGCACAGTTACTGGACATCACTGTTGGTTAGCTTATTGTGTTGATTTTGGTAATGGGCATCACCATTCCCATTCCAGGTTCTGCCAGTTAACCACAGCCCAACCGGTCCTTGTTCCCCTGCTCAATCCTTCTGACATTGCTCCCACTGAAAATTTAGCCCGACATTCTGATATGGTTCGCCATCGCATGAGAAGCCAAAGAGGAGGGACTTGGGGAGGTAGTGCCCACCCCTAGACGAAGCCGAATCTTGAGCCTGCTGCCTCCTCTCCCTCCCTTGATCTTTATCCCCCCCATAGCTATGGTTTGGGAAGATATCCCAATACTTGTAGTGGCCGGGGTCATGCTCTATCTCCGAGTGAAGATCACAGAGATTTCACAGTTCACATTGCCAATTTCCCTTTGCCCCCTCACCCCGCTCCCCACTCGACCCAGTTCAGATTTCATAGCACCCTGAACAAACCAGTGATTTCTGCTACAATCACCATCCTTTTCACCGAAGACAATGAGCAGCCATCCACCCAGGCGGAAAACTCTGAATTGCGGCAAGAGGCAGTTCACAAATGTAGAAATGGCCGGGACACAGGAAAGAATCTGCTGGATGAAGGAAAATTTGCTCTGCATGGCCAGACCATGGGTGGCAGTCAGCATGCAGATGGTGGTGGTTCGGGTGCCATGCGTGTCCCAAGTGGAACAAGGAGTGATGGACCTGCTCTAAAGGTGGCTGCTGGCAGCCATGGTGTCGCCCAAATTATGGGTGGGCCACATGGCGGAGTGTCGACGGAGGAGGCGGATGACTAGGCGTGTCCGATTGTTGAGGAGCCTATCTGGATGAGGATGACTGGACGAAGCATCTGCTGGACGAAGGCAAACTTGCTCTGCATGGACAGACCATGGGTGGTGGTCAGCATGCTGAGGGTGGTAGTTCCGGTGCCACGCGCTTCCCAAGTGGCACAGGGATTGAAGGGCTAGCACCGAAGGCAACTGCTAGCAGCCATGGTGTCATCCAACTTGTGGGTGGGCCATGCGACAGAGCGTTGACAAAGAAGGTGGATGACTAGGCGTGTCTGATTGTGGAGGATCCTGTCCCAGACGAGCTCAAATGATTTCGCGTGGCTGCTAGGTGTCATTTGGTTGGTCTTTTTGATTTGGTAGTTCTACTATTTTCTGTCTGCATCTTTTTTCTATCATGGCGAAACTTCTCTGGTTTTTGTTTTTTCTGGTTTTAAAGACTGATATCCCATCTGGTTTTTGTCTTCACGGATTGGTTTCCCTAATGTTGGGGCAGTCCAGATATTCTCTGATACACTATGTTAAGCTCGGCTGAGGCCTGTGCCTCTTTGTACATTTTTGTTACATATTAATAGATTAACTCAGAGAAAAAAACATTAAAATACTGTCAAATAAAAAGTTGCATCAATTTAGAGAATCTCGCTGAAATATATGATCTATCAACCTCCTCGTACTCTCATCTGAATCATGGGTGTGTAATTGCATATATACATAAGATTATGTACTTTAAATTAAATTTTAATGTTTTAAAATTAATGAGAATGTAATCATCAAAACAAAATTATAGAAACTTTCAAATTCCATGCAATACCTCATGGTTTTCCCCTCCATTGTGCCCTTGTGGTGCTCACCATGCACTTCGCCCTCATGGATAGAATGTACAATACATGTGCATGTATATATATTAAAATTTTAAAATTGCACATGAAAATGCATAAACTAGATCAATATTAAAAAAAACAAGTATCAACTTTTTCAAATTGTCTAGATGATTCAATCCCTGTAACCGACTAAAGTTTCAAATTCCATGCAATACCTTGTGGTGTTCCCCTTGCATTTCTCCCTCATGGATGCCCTATACAATATATGTACATGTATATATTAAAAATTTAAAATTGCACATGAAAATGCATAAACTCGCAATATTAAAAGAATTGTTACACGAATTTTTCAAATTGTTTAGATGATCCTATCCCCATTGTCGAATCCATCACTAAAGTCCCTGTACAATGGAAATCATCTTCACAAACTTAAAATTTTAAAATATTTTAAAACTGTAAGATAAATCTATTTGATTTTTTAATGAAACTTGCACTTCAATTTATAACAAAACGTAAGTGAAATATTCAATACTTGTGACAACCAAATATTTGACACATCTCCTAGAAGGGAGGAAGATGGCGGCATTATTTCCAAAACATTGGACAGAATTGGAAACTGAACTAACATTTAATTACATATACATAATTATTTCTTTTAAAAGTATGCCATCACAATATCGATATAATAAAAGTAGAATAATAATTGTATCGACATAAACTCTTAAAAAAAACTAATATCTCCCAAAATATATTGATTGAAACCTGAACCCGGGATCATGAAATAATCAATTTTTTTTCGTTCAAAAAATGAGTTAACTTCAAATGGTGAACATATGACACATTTGTGTTAGATTATATCTAAAAAAATTAACAAGATGTATGTGAATCGACATTAATTCATACATTAGAAATTACATTAAAATATACACCCTAACTATTAACACATCTCGATCCCACACCTTCTTCCTCATGAATAATTAGGTCTTGCTAACCATTACGACAACCCTTTTCATATGCTTTAATCTTCTTAATATTCATATTATCTATCTCCTCATCTATTTTATATACAAAATTAACACGTGCATTAGCTCGTGCTCTTTGTTGATTTAGACCGATATCAATTACAGTCAACGCACTCTTGATGTTGTCTATAATTGCATCCCTTCCTTCTCGACCAATTTGAGAAGTAGCATCCATCTCCAACTGCAAATTTAACAGACGAGGAGGTTGGCGTACCAAAGGTGGTAGAGGGCAAGGCAATTCATTATCATGTAATGCACCCTTACAATCATATAACTTACTCTCCCACTACCATAATATTCAAATGGAAGGTCATTATAATTAGGTTTCATACCCAAAAATAATTTTTCAAAATAAATTGAAACCTCATCATTCCATGACAATTTTCCATACACTGCAAGGAACCTATCATACAAATGGCTGGCTATTTCAAGGTGCTTGAAATATTGCACCTTGAGCATATTTCTTTTCAGCCCTTATTTGAAATTAAACATAGATTTTGCATTTTCTTTTGTAACCCTTTTACTAATCTCGACCCATTTATCGGGACCCATTACTGCTTCCTTTCTATGCCTCATATCTATAAAGAAATCCGTGGTTGGCCCAAGCTTCTCCTAAATATCAAGAAATGAGCTTAGAGAGTGCACAACTATTTCTAATCTTTCTTGACTCTCTGTAGGGAGCTCCAAACTCCCGAGATCTTTTCTCAATTTTGAATAATGACTTTTGCACCTTTTTAATGTATGTTGTTTAAGGTTTGTCTCCCAAGGAAGCTCATTAGGAATATCACATGGATAAGTGGTAGTTGTTGTATAAAATTCTTCTTGAATTGCCCGGCTTGACTTACCTCTACTTGGAGCAACATTTTCACCCTCTGCATCAAGATATACAATTACATAAATATAAAAACATGTGAACAAATGTATTAATACACATGCAAGATAGACATGTATACATATATGTACATACAATTTATTTACATGTACAAATTTGTTTTAACATAATTTTATGTACATATAGTTTATCGAAATTATGATGATCATGATGATCTGATTGAGACTGATGACCACTCATAGAATGTTGACCACCTTGAGATTGATGACCACGTAGAGAATGTTGACCACCCTCACGCGACAACATAGTGAGAGAAGCTTCTAAAAAAATAGAAAATCAATTCAATATATATGTGTACATACATATGATTCTACCTATTTGTCATTTAAGTAAATGCACACACACACACACACATATATACCACGATGTGAAAGATGAACCTCCATTGATTGAATTAGAAGTGCTAAAAGGATTGAATTACAAGAAGAAAAAATTCTTGTGATAGAGTTTTTGAAGAAATTTGAGACAAAAATTTGTAAGTAAACCAAGAATTCACATAGAGCTCGATGACAGGACCTGCAATTCAAAAAATCTCGTGAAATGTTTCTACCGGGGACCATTTTGTTAATAGATGATTTTGCAGAGAATTACACATTTGTTGCACAAAATGATATACATAGTGAATATTATTATTTTGACCAAGTCGTTATGCTTGTCCATATTCTAGTTAGACACGCTGAACAAAATTTTGATGATATAGAAAGCACTAGTGAGAATCAACATGTTCTTAAAGGATATCACTTTTATATCAACGATGATCGTACACATGATACACATTTTATACAACGTTGTTTTGATAAGATTTATGACTCATTGAAAAGTCGTGGAATAAAATTCAATGAAAATTGGATATGGTTAGATGGATGCACAAGTCAATTCAAATCTTCAAATCATTCTTTTGGTTGTGTCGTCTTCATAAGAAAACCCACATTAAACATCGTTGGAATTTCTTTGAGATTGGTCATAGAAAAGGAGAACATGATGTTGTAGGGGTATGTATAAAACAAGCACTTCGAATATCAAATTGACCAATCTGCAAACAAGCTTGTCTTAGCTGAACAAGTTGTTCAATTGTGCAACGCTGCACTAGCCATCAGACAAACCCATCAAGGGAGGAACAAAGGTATGTACATATATACAAATTAACTTGTATATAGTTTTAATATATGAGAATCTGTATTAATTTTCTAATTTTAAACATTTATAATTATATAGTTTAAACAATATGAGGATGATTATCTTCAACATATATAAATTGTATTTTAAATAACATCTTTAAATTCTTGTTTGAATTTACTATAGGTGTTTTCAGCATATTGGAGTCGAAGATGTGGATAGATCGATTACATATGAAGCTAAAACAGTAAAAGGGACTTGAAAATTGTATTCAATTAAAACAAAGGATTACTGAAATGTGTTTTCATTTGATAAAAGAAAATATTATTGTTTATGTCTTGTTTATGAGAAATTCTTCGGCGTAAATCACAAGATAAATCATTTGTCGACGCATTTCGAACCAACAATTGTGGTTCATCGTCAGGAAAAGTTGAAGAAATAGATCCAGCTTAGCATGTTAAATAGTCTGAGCAGAGACTCCAACGACTATCTTGACTAACGGCTAATTTTGACTTTAGGACCAGAGTCAAGATTTAATTGAAATTAGTTAAATTATGTGAATAAATAAAAATATAAAATAATTTAAAATTGTTAAAGGTTAGTTAAAAAGTTATTAAAAATTATAATTTGTTTTTAAATGGGACTTAAATACTAAGTATATATATATATATATATATATATATATATATATATATATATATATATATATATATATAAAAGAAATATATACAAAGGTTAGTTAGAAAAAAAATTGAAATATATATAAAAATAATGAATAAAATTTCAATTACGAAAGTAATAAAAGGTAAAAAGATTTTATTTCATTTTAAATAAATAATAAATTCAAAAAAAATAAAAAATAAAAATAAAAATTAAAAAATAAATAAATAAATAAAACTAAAAATAAAAATAAAAAATAAAAATAAAAATAAATCAATAAATAATAATAATAATAATAATGGAAATTAAGTAAATTAATAAATTAATTAAAGTAAATAAATCAAGCGAGAGAAAAATAAAATAAAATAAAATAAATGAATAAATTATTTAAAATAAATAAAACAAGCGAGCGAAATAATAATAATAATAATAATTGAATAAAACAAGCGAGCGAGGAGGAAGGAAAAAACAAGGCACCCAGGAAAAACGGTGAAATAAAGGGGAACCAACGAAAGCAAGAAAGGGCAAGACTAGGAAGAAAGGGTCGGGATCTAGCAGCTACTGATCTTCCAGCCGTCATCTCTATTGAGATTGCTCGGCCTTCTTTCAATTTCAATAGCTTCTCTGAATTTACGGTGATGGAACTGAGCAACCTTAGCAATAACCTTGGCCTCCTCAATACACACTTGATGCTTGGTCTTTTCCGCATGCTCTACTAACGCTGAAGACTTGGTTCTTCCATGTCTTAGGTCCGTTGCATGTTCGCTAATCCTTTGATGGATGGAGCGCCCTGTTTCCCCAATATAGGGGGTCCCACAAGAACAGGGGATCAAGTAGACACCCTTCATATCTTTAGGATCAATGGGATCTTTCACTGATTTGAGGGATTTGCGAATAGTGTTGAGGGGCCTGAAGGTTGAGGGAATATCATACTTCTTAAGAATCCAAGCAATCTTGTCAGTGGTTCCTTGGACATAGGGAAGATGGACCCCTAGCCGGTGCTCTTTATGTTCTTTTTTTATTAACGAGCTTTTAGAGGCTTGTAAGAACGCCTTCTGACCCAGGCGCCTACTAGAGCCATTCTCCATAAAGACATGAAGGAGATGGG
This sequence comes from Pinus tabuliformis, assembly GCA_031772625.1. Classification (NCBI taxonomy): domain Eukaryota; kingdom Viridiplantae; phylum Streptophyta; class Pinopsida; order Pinales; family Pinaceae; genus Pinus; species Pinus tabuliformis. Next base: position 558,179,552 of record CM062808.1, on the reverse strand, counting down.
ATTTCTCTTTATCGAAGCTCTCCTTATCAGAAATCCTCAGGGCTTGTGTAGCGAGTGTGTTAAGAACACCCAACTTTTGAGTAGGGAAATGATGGGAATCGGCATGAAGATACTGCTCAGTATGCGTTCTTTCTGAAATACTGAGTGGGAGAGAACCATCATTATTCTTTGATATAAGGATATCTAAGAAAGGGAGGCAACCATTGACCTCTTTTTCCATATTGAACTTAATGGCAGAGGACTGACAGTTGAGGTGGTTGAAGAAGAGATCTAACTCCTTCGAGCCATGGGACCAGATGCCATTAGTGTCATCTACATACCTTTTCCACAGCTTGGGAACGAGACGAGCTGAGGCTAAAGCACTCTGGCTTCGAAATCTTCCATAAAAAGATTCGCAACAATAGGGGATAGGGGTGAGACCATGGCAACACCATAGGTTTGTTCATAGAACTCACCCTCAAAACAGAAGAAACTGGAAGTGAGACAGATCTCAACAAGATGCGCAGTATCAGGATCTGTTAGGCGATAGATCACTGCCATGGCTTCCTTTATAGGGATACACGTATAAAGGGAGACCACATCAAAGCTCACGAGAATGTCTTCTGGGTCAAGCTTTATGTCCTTTAGCTCTTTAGCGAAGGAAGCAGAGTCTTTTATGAAGGACTCTTACGGCCAACCAGGGGTTTCAGTTTAAGGGCAAAGAACTTGGCTAGAAGGTAGGTCGGCCCACCAATGGTGTTGACAATAGGCCTCAGGGGGGTCCCTTCTTTATGAATCTTAGGCAGCCCATAAATCCTAGGGGTAATTGGACTGCTTTCAATGAGCTTATGGTAAAGAGAACTCGTAGAGCTACAATATTTGATGGCAAGAGCCACCGATTTGGAAATCTTCTTAAGAGGGTTCTTGGACAGTTTTCTATAACTGCCACTATTGTGAAAATGATCCAACATCTTCTGGTGGTAATCATCTTTGTTAAGGATGACCGTAGCCCCTCCTTTGTCAGCCCTCAGAACTACAATATCATTGTTCTGGTTTAAGGACTTAAGGGTGATGAATTCCTCATTGCTGAGGTTCTTCCGAGGGGGCTTATCCTTTCTTAAGACCACCGCACAATCTTGCCTGATAGTGTCCTTAATCTTATTAGGTAAACCTCTAATCTCAAACTCAACATCACAGATGATATCGTCAACAGGAATCTTCTTAGGGGCTAAGGCAAAATTTAAACCTTTCCCCAAGACTTTAAAAACCGCAGAGGGGAAAACGAAACTAGAGAGGTTAATAACTTTATTATTACCGTGAGCAGGAGGGGGAATTATACTAGAACAAGGATTATTTGCCTTACTATTATTATCATTATTATTATTATTATTGTTTTTGTCCTGTTTGCATAGAGGGCACACAATCCAATGATGTTTGTGAAAACAATATGTTGGCATTATGGCACAGGTTTGGAGCTATGACACAGGTGTTGTCATTGATGGCAACTCGCTCTGGTCATAGTTTAGGCACTCAAAAAGAAGAAAAAGATGTATACGCAGGTTAACCTTGATGAAGTCGCATATACACGCGGGTTAGACTTTCTGAAGTCGCGTATGCGTATACACGCACTTTCACTCAAGGAAAAGCGCGTACATGTGGGAGAACTTATTTTTGGAGCATGGTATTCAGTCCTTCGTATTTGAACCTATGGTTTTGGGCCATGGTATCTCGTCAGAAGTATTGATCCCAAGTATTGGGTCCATGGTATTGTTTTGTTATGGTTTTGGACCGTGGTATTGTGAAAGGCCTAAGACTATAAAAGAGGAAGGAGATCATTTGGCAATTGATCATATGAATTATTGAATATCTGATAAAGTGCTAGATCTCAAATATTGGTGATTGGGGTTATGGTGCATATCTAGATCTGAATGAAGGAGGAACCTTAGCGCAAAGAGAAGGATAAGTTCTATTGATGGGTCATAATCTTAAGGCTTGAATAATTGTATCTTTGTATGATTTTGATCCGTTATATGTGGCACATGCTTGATCTATAAATATGGTAATCTGGGTTAATTAAGGTCTGAATATTTGAAAGAGTGAATTATCCTTTATATATCTATACGCAGGTTCAATGAAGCGAAGGTGCGTATACACGCTGGTTCTGTGAGTAAAAACAGCGTATACGCAGGTTGGTCCAAACACAGAAGCGTATGCACATAGGTTTCTGGTTATTGAAGTAGCGTATATCTCTTGAGTTGTGTTTCTGTTTATTGTTGCAGTGCTCTGGGTTCAGAATTTGGTGTGTGGTTACTGTTACTGTGTTCTGGGTACAGCTGTCAGAAAAGTGTCTACTTGATTCAGTTCTAATTGGTGAAAAGGAAATTGTTTGATGCGGAAATTCTTGATGATTGATTGATGTTCATGGATCCAGTCTGAAAATTTATGAAATGTGGTCCCTGGAAGAAACATAAGGTTGTAGCCTTCTGTGGGCCAGCACCTACGTACTAGTATCTTGGCTAGTGCAAGAGCTAAGGGGGTTGTAGCTCCCTTCCAGGAGGAGCTGGAGAACGAGAGAGGGTTGTAGCTCTCTGCAGGTTGCAGCTTGTGTACTGGTAAAGGACTGCACCAGTACAGAATCATTGTAAAAAGAAGTTTCTAATTAAAGAAGATAGAGATGAATTGCAGCAGGTGGTTTTCACCCACATTGGGTTTCCACCTTATATCTTTTTTTCTTGTGTGTGATTTTCTTCTGCTCAGTTTCACTGTTTCTGGTTACTGTTTATTTGATTCTGATACACAGATTAATGATCAACATCTGTAAGATAAATTAATTATAAGTTTGCATGGTATACGTGGGTTTCCTTATCTGTAGTTGCGTATATACGCGGTTTTCACTAACTAAAGTAGCGTATATAATTTGGGTTTGAAAAATAAAATAATTGACTTGATAATACTGATTCACCCCCCCTCTCAGTATTATTTCCAACAATTGGTATCAGAGCAGGTCCTTCAGAAGAAGCTTGATCGCTTGAAGGAAGATCTATCATCATGAGAAACTACGAGAGAGAAGCATCAATCAGGCCACCAATTTTTGATGGGACCAATTTCGTCTAATGGAAGGTAAGAGTTACAACCTATCTTCAATCTCTTGGTACAGAAGTCTAGGATATCATAGATACAGGGTAGAATTTTCCTTCAGCAACTCCTACAGATCCGACTGGTAAGAAGCAATATGAAACAAATGCAAAGGCTGTCAATACTCTATTAGGATGTCTATCTCAATCAGAATTCGTCAAGGTTATGCAGTATAAATCCGCAAAAGAAATATGGGACAAGATCGTTATGAGCTATGAAGGAGATGAACAGGCAAAACAAGCAACACTTCAAACCCTTAGAATTCAGTATGAAAATCTCAGAATGTACAATGATGAAAGTGTGGCTAACTATTTCCTATGTATAGATGAGATTGTTAATTGTATGAAAAATTTGGGTGAAGAATTAAAAGAGGCTGTTGTGGTCGAAAAGGTTCTAAGATCTTTGTCCTCTAAGTTTGAATCAAAAGTTTCTGCAACAGAAGAAAAACAAAATCTACAGAATCTTACCATGTCACAGCTGCACGAAATTCTTACTGCTTACGAAATGAGGAAAGGAGGACCATCAGACAGGAGAGAAGCTGCTTTCAAGGCTTCAGGCAAAGGAGATTACTATGAGTCAGGACATATGTCAGAAGAAGAGGAAGAATCAAATTTCGTCAAGAACCTTCAACAGGGTGCTGGAAGATTCAGAGGTAAGTTACCTTTCAAATGCTTTGCTTGTGGAAGAGTCGGTCACTATGCTGCCAAGTGTCCTCATAAAGATAATCTTGAGAAAGGTAAGGAACCTGTTAGATGGAACAAGAAATATAATGTAAATAAGAAAAGCTATTACACTCATGAAGATAGTGATGGACTTTCAAATAGTGATGAAGATGAACAAGGTTATAATTATAAAATTTTAATGGCTTTTGAAGATGATGATTTTGTGGATGCTATAGATGAAGAAGGTCTTTATGAAGATATTTCTAGACTCAAAATTTGTTTAGAAGAGAAGAATTTGATCATAGATACTCTTCAATTCCAACTTGCTGAAAAGGAAAAACATCATGAAAAGTTAGAAAGTAAAATTGTGGGACTTAGAAAAGAGATTGAGAAAACAAAAGCTCTTAATCTTAGATTTGTTAAAGGATCTGACACTTTAGATGAGATTATCAAAGTGCAACGTTCTCCACTAAAAGACAGGTCTGGGATATAATGAAGAAACAACTCAAGCGTAGAAACCATCTACCTCCAAAAGTTATCTTGATGCAACAAGGAGAAGTGAACAAAGACCCAATGGAAATCACTAGGTAAATCAGGGACAATTTACCTCAAGAATGAACAAAGGCTACCAGGTAAATCGGGGGCAATCTACTTTAAGGACAAACAGAAGCTACAACCAGCCACAGGTAAAACCTCCTCAATTTTCCTCAAGAATGGATGTCAATAGAGACTACAATCATTTGGCTAGTATATTTGATAATCACAGGAGTTTCTTCAATGGCCAATGTTTCTCTTGTCATAACTTTGGTCACAAAGCAACTCAATGTGTTGCCTATAAGACAATCATGACTAGAGAAGCTCAAAAACAGAGGAGTATGACTGGGACCATGAAAAGAACCTACAATAACTTTTTTGCTCTTGAAAATGAGATAGAATATTCTATTTGTAACAATTTCCGTCATGAAGATTCCGAATGCAGGAGCAGGTTTTGGCAGACAACTCAGAAGGAGCAAACCTCAAGTGCCAAAACATGGAGAATGAAGGAACCAAAACCAGAGAGATGTGGTATAGCTTTATATGCAGAAGGGCAGGAAAATCAATGGTACATTGACAGTGGATGTTCAAAACATATGACGGGTGATAAAGAAAAACTTCAGTCATATTGTGCCTTAGAGAAGGAGAAGAAGGTATCATTTGGAAATGACACCCCTGCATTCATAAAAGGTAAAGGTTCTGTTCAGTTGAAAGAAAGGGTCAAAGCTGGAAATGTTATGTATGTTGATGGCTTAAAGCATAATCTACTGAGTGTCAGTCAAATGTGCGATCAAGGAACTGAGGTAATATTTATATCAAATGGATGTAGTGTTCGTGATCTTGATACATGAAAAACAATGATCAAAGGCATAAGAACTCCAAATAATTTATACATATTCAAAGAATGACAACATCAATGCTATCTACGAAAGAATGATGAACACTGGCTATGGCACAGAAGGTTGGGGCATCTTAGCTTCTCACAGATAAGGAAAGCATGAAAATACCAAGAAGTTCGTTGTCTTCCAGACATCAGAATTCCAGACAATACAATATGCAAATCATGTCAGTTTGGTAAGCAAACCAGAACTAACTTCCCTGAGAAGGAAGGATCAGCCAGCAGGCTGCTTGAACTTGTCCATACTGATGTATGTGGTCCATCTAGGAAAATGTCACCTCGAGGAGAAGAATACTTTATATTATTCATTGATGACTATTCCAGGATGTGTTGGATAGGACTTATGAAGCACAAAGACGAAGCCTTTGAAAATTTCAAATCATTCAAAGCCTTGGTGGAGAACGAATCAGATCACAGAATCGAATGCCTCAGGTCTGATCGAGGAGGAGAATTTGCCTCAAATGAATTTTTCGATTTTTGTGAAGAACATGGAATAAGAAGGGAATTCTCTACAGCTAGGACTCCTCAGCAAAATGGAGTAGTGGAAAGGATGAACATAACGGTTCAACAAATGGCTCGTGCTATGCTTGATGAGTCTGGAACTCCCGTAACCTTCTGGGGTGAAGCCGCATTTGCTGCAGTTGTTATTCTGAACAAGACAAATGTCCGGGTGAACAACACTCAAACTCCTCATGAGCTCTAGTATGGTGAGACTCCTTTGGTAAAATATTTCAAAATTTTGGAAGCAAATGCTATATGTAGAGTAATGGCTAGGTCATCCTTGATATCCTTATGAACCCTTCTCAGTTTCAGTCACAACACACCTTGGGTGAGACTCCTTATCCTTAGGAAAGGGTTAGTGTTACTTGGGAGCGGGAGTGAAAACGAGTGCGGGAGGGACATTTTCAAAATCTCCCGGTTTGGGAGCGAATCTCGGAGTGTTATATATATATATATATATATATCTATATATATATATATATATATATATATATATATATATATCTATATATATATATATATATATATATATATATATATATATATATATATATATATATAACACTCTGAGATTCGTTATATATATATATATATTTCTTATTTTGATACATATATGTCAACAAAAACATGTAGAATTATGAATTGGATATAAAAAACATAAAAAAACATAGATTGAACCATATAACAACAATCATTTAGAAGTTATAATCTTCATCAACCACGTGCACAAGTTTGTAACATAGTAACATACAACATATTGAGTCTCATGATTCATCAACCTTAAAGTTTCAAGCTTTCAAAATTCAATATATAACATTTATCATCATTGATCACCAAAGTTGTACTTGTAAGCTAAGTATAACCATTACAACAGATAATATCTAACATGAAATGAAATGTTATAAAATGAAATGAAACAACTTTCAACATTCATGAAGCATCATATTCATAATTCATTACTAATGAGTTATAATTGCCAACTTCAAACTTAAATTGTCATATATTGTTTAAAAAAAATATCATAATAAATATGAAAGAGTCAATAGTTATAAAAACTACTAGAAACTAGAAAATACAGGTAAATCTATTATCTATTGTTTATGCTTGGGCCTCTTTCCACCATGAGAAATGTCTAATTTTTTAGTCTTGTTCGAAAATTAGGATATTTATCATTAATATCACCCTCTAAGCATTAATATCCAGAGGTATCTTTGTCATTACCTCTGTATCTGTATAGGGATCTTTGTCATTAATATCACCCTCTAAGCATTAACATAAGATAGAAAAAACATAGCATGTCAAGTCAAGATTTTGTTTGAGTGATGCATACATTTTTAGGAGGGTCATGATAGAGTAGTTCGACAACCAATGTCACTAACATCAAGCTACATAGAGGTATTGGTGCTCTTGATTAAATACGAGTTCCATACCCTAATACATGACAAAATTCAATGGAAACATTGCAATCCTGAAATCTTGAAAAACTGATAAGTCTGCTGGATTTTGAATGAAATCTAAAATTCCACTTTCTCCATATGAAATATTCATTTTCATCCATGTAATTTAAGAATTTAACGTTACCATGAATCACATATCAATACTAGGGCCATAGGCTTGATCATTAAGTTGCCCCACTCAAAACTTATTTGTTTCTTTGAAAAATAATTGCATTTGGAACATTACTGCATAAAAAAATTTGCAAAAAAGGCTAAACGCTCCTTAAAAGGTAGGGAGCATTTTTTTTCTAGGGAGCGTGCTCCTGACCCGCTCTCGAGTCGCGCTCGCTCGGAGCGCGGATTGGGGATGGGATCGGGGGGGGGGAGGCGCTCCCCCACAACACTGGGTAGGGTGAAAATGTCAGTGTTGTCCTAGACTAGAACAGACCATTGTTGGCCCCTTGTGCCTAAACCCAAGGTCTTTCCCAGATGACATTTTTGTGCCAACAAACGGTTTCGTTGTCGAGACCTGAAATCACAAGAACCGATTTGGAATATGGTGACAATGATATTTAAGAAGGAGATTCGGGATTGGTGGGATACTAGAGTAGATCGATTCACATTAGAGCAAGCTACTTGTCAAAGCCAATCTATGGCTAAGGTGAGTGGAGAGATTTTGTACTCTTAGGCTGTGAGTGATCAATATGAGATCTTCTGGTATAAGTTTCTAGATGACTTGTATAACTCGTTGAGGAGGCTAAAATTAAAGAGTATGCTAGAAGGAGCTACATCAGCTTGTCACGAATGGGTTCCCGCAGACCTCACAACACTTCTGTTATCACTCTATAATTTCGAGGCTAAAAACAAAATCACAGAGGTAACATCAAAACTGCTTTTGGAGCTGGGATCTACCCCTACCAGCTTCATAGAGGGCTCTCTCTTTGAGATTTAGCATTGTTGGTTGAATTTATATTAGGCTAGTTAATGAGCACAGGCTTGGTTTTTTTTTTAAAGTGGGTTTGGTAGGGAAATCAAGGGGAAAAGACCATTGGACAATGGAGTCAAAGGCTTATGGTGATCATCTTGCAAAAACAACAAATAGGAGTGAAACATAGAAAGCTATATGCACTTCATGGATCTTTGAGAATAAAATGGATTGAGGAGATAGAAGGAGAGAGACAGTGAACAGAAACCTAGGAGCAATTAAGAATTCACTTTTTGTTTTACAATTGAGGATTCAGAAATATAGAGAAAGAAATACAATGGATAAAAACATAACAACAAGAGAAAATTTCACCATTTAGTACACCACTTGAATCCTAAACAACTGATCTTTTATTCCTTTGCAAACCATCACTTGAAACACAGTGAGGACCGTTACAGAATGAGACTCTTCCCTTCTTATGAATTTTTCCCCTCTTCTTTTACAGTTAGAATTCTTAAAATATATAGAAGAGATCCTCTCCTAGGATCAGGAGGTCGAGTTCAACTACCTCAGCCAAAGATAAACATAAATCCCTGAAAATCTTGGACTAATTTCCATAAAAAATGAGTCGAATTGCTGAAAACAGGGTTAAACTCAGAGATTCAATTCTCCCAACTGAAGACACCTGTGTAAATTCTGGGAGAGGTTGTTGTTACTCAACCCATGATGAACAAAAGCCTCTTTCATTTTTCCTTAATTCATCTCTAGTTTTCCAAAATATCTGCCGTAAGATCATGACCAAAATAGGCATGCCATAAAAAATGGAGCTGAACTACTGAAAATAGGGGTAAACTCGGAGATTCGATTCTCCGAAATGAAGATACTTGTGTAACTTTTGGGAGAATTTTTTGTCCGTTAGCCGTTCTTCAAAAAATCCTATTTCATTTTTCTTTATTTCATCTCCAGCTTGCCAAAATCTTTGCCGCAAAATCATTACCAAACTAGGAAGAAAAGGAAACATGAAACATCGGGCTCAAAGATGGCTTCGATTCTCCCAACTTCTGATACCTGTATAAATTTTGGAAGAGGTTTTTTTTCCTAATCCCGTGATAAACGAAAACCTCTTTCATTTTTTGAAAATTCCTTCCCATTTTCCCGGAATCCCTCTCGAAAATAGACGGGTAAAACTGCATGAAAAAATGTGTTTTTTTTTGGGGGAGTGGTTTTTTAGCTAGTAAGTGGTAATTTTGGCCCCTGGAGTGGTAAGTGGTATTGGAGGGAGGGGTCCAAAATGCTGAGGTTGTGCCACGTGAGGGGGGCCTCCTCCTCAAAACCATTTACTTCACACCGACATAGAGTGGGAGGGTCTGAAATGCATAAAGGGAGAATAGGTAAGCTTAAGGTAAGTTTTTTTATTTTATTTTATTTCTTTTTTGTGTTTTTTATGTTATAATGTTTTTTATTTTTTTATATTTTTAATTGTATTATGTTGTCTTTAATGTTTTAATTTTTAGTTTTAACCTAAACACTAACCTAATTACTAACTTAATTAATTAATACTTAATTTATTATTAACAAATCTAACCTAGTTCTACACTAATTTGTTCTAATTAATGTTAAAAAATGCCTCTAAACATTTTTAACCTAATATTTTTTTATTTTATTTTATTTTTATCCTAAGATTGTTTATGTGTGTAATGGATAAAAATGATGGAGGGCTGAAAAAAATGGAGGGCAGGGCATGAAGGGTATAGCAGGGTGTTGAAGGATTAGGCAAAATGAAATCATTGAGCCCAATCAAGCCAGATGTCTTTGTCATAGGAGCAATGCCAAATAAACAGTTGAAGAATCAAGTTACCTATAATTATAGGATACTAACAATGGCTCCAATCGGGGATGACACTATCTTTTAGGAGGTGTCAAGAACACCATAGACTAGTAGCCTAATCAATTGGGCTGGTACCAAATATGCAAACTAATCTATTGCTGAAAATCTTGAAGTTGAAATCAGAATTATCTACAAATTGAAGGCTGAAACATACTTGAACTGAAAATTGAAAAGAAATTTGAAACTGAAACTGAAAAGATGCTCAGATTATTGAGCTTATTTGCACTCACCTACCTACTCTAGTTTGATAAAAAGACTGTCGTATCAAGTAATAACAAACTTCCAATGCAACCAATCAAGTAAATGGATACTTAACAAAAATTTTCATTCTACTTCTCTAGGTAGAAAAGTAAATTCAGAAAATGGCATCTTAACTTTTCCACTAGATTCAATAGCTCTATTGATGAACTTGGAAAATTCTTCTTCTACTGATGACTACAATAGATTGACCCAATGATCATGGTAATCCTGCCACATAAGATCTTCTGGATGATTTCTAATAGGAAAACAAACCTTGTTCCAAACTGCTGCTTGATTTAAGTGATTCTCTTGAAACATAAAGGAAGCAAATTGTCTCTCCTCCTTGTTATCCACTGTAGCAAAGTGCCCTGAATGCTCTTGATCTTCATCAAATATAACAACCATATCATATACAACACTGAAGTCCCTATGATTCTCTTTGTTACATAAAAGCTTGCAAGGAGCTGCAAGCTCTCATTAATTTCACATGAAGGAGCATGATCTATAAAAGTATGTTGTCTTATTTTATTTACATCCAAAGAGAGAAAATTTGGGAGATCTTTTTCATCAAATAAATTTGACTGGTCTTTAATTTTTGAAGAAACTACTACATTTTGAAGATTCTCTTGTGGATCAATACTTTTAAGCTCTATTACCTCTATCTCTAGATCACCAGAGTGCTATTGATTTTCACTGTTGTCCTCTACTTGAGCAATTTCAGGAAGCTAAATTTCTTCTTCACCCTTTGGCTGATTAGTTTGTTGTGTTGCACGAATTATTTCCTGTGGGGAACTTCATGGACCTTTAAACAACATACCTCATATTTTTCTTCCTGAGGAGAAGATAATTCAAGCAAGGCTTCTACTTTTTGAAAAGACTTTTCTTCTAAAGCCTCTAATATTTCATCATCCATGAACTAATCATCATCATAATAATGTTCAAGATATTGAATAAAACTTTCACAATTGTCACAACAATTTTGAATAAGCAACAGAGATGACTAAGTTTCCTTGTATTTGTCAAGAAATACAATATGAAAATGCTTTAAAGAACATTAATTTTGCCAGAGGCTGGTAAATTTTCATACCAAGATCTAGCCTTTCCCTCCAAAGTTTCCATAAATATTTTCATAAGACAATATTCATGGAATTTGAATTTAAACTTTCGGATATGCATATGAAAACTCAATAAATGTAAAGAAACATCATCTCCTTTTTCATCTTTAAACAATGGAAGATATTTTAACCAATCAATGTTAAGCATGGGATTTGGAAAACCTGGAATCTTTGACCTGTCCATAGGAGCATACCTACATTGTACTCTTGAATTCATCTTGAAAACACTCAACGCTAGAATGTAGTCACCACAGGTTCTCAACAATTCTGGATTCTTTTACCAGTGGAGTCTTTAGATCACATAAATTGTGTGGAGTCGTCAGGTGTTGGCTTTCAACCTTTTTGCGTCTGGTTGTTTGTCCACCATCACCAACCAAATCTGAATCTTGAAAATTGTTACTGAAGAACTTCTTCACCAGTATGTTAACCACTATGTTATCACTCTATAATTTCGAGGTTGAAAACAAAATCATAGAGGTAACATCAAAACCGCTTTTGGAGTTGGGATCTAGCCCTGCCAGCTTCAAATAGGGTTCTCTCTTTGAGATTTAGTTTTGTTGGATGAATGGATATTAGGCTGGTTAATGAGCACAAGTTTGGTTTTTTTTTTAAATGGGTTTGGTAGGGAAAGCAAGGGGAAACAACCATTGGGAAATAGAGTCAAAGGCTTGGGGTGATCATCTTGCAAAAACAACAAATAGGAGTGAAACATGGAAAGGTAGGTGCACTGCATGGATCTCTAAGAATAAAATGGATTGAGGAGATAGAAGGAGAGAGAAAGTCACCAGAAACCCAGGAGCAACTAAGAATTCCTCGATTTTGCATCAATATAAAACATGCAAATTATAACACAACCAGAAATAAGCTGCTCAAATAGAAAATCTTAATCTTCACTTTCTTTTTTACAATTGAGGACTTAGAAATATAGAGAAATAAATACAATGGATAAACACATAGCAACAGGAGAAAAATTCACCATTTACTACACCACTTGAGTCCTGAACAACTAATCTTTTATTCCTTTGCAAACCATCACTTGAAACACAATGAGGACCATTACAGAATGGGACTCTTCCCTTCTCATGAATTTTTCACCTCTTATTTTACAATTAGAATTCCTACAATATATAGAAGAGATCCTCTCCTAGGATTAGGAGGTTGAATTCAACTACTCAGCCAAAGATAGACATAAATCCCTGAAAATCTTGGACTGATTTCCACAAAAAACGGGTCGAAGTGCTGAAAATAGGGGTAAAATCGGAGATTTGATTCTCCCAACTAAAGAAACCTGTGTAAATTATGGGAGAGGTTTTTTTTCCTTAGGCCGTGATGAAAATAAGTCTCTTTCAGTTTTCCTTAATTCATCTCCAGTTCACCAAAATATCTGCCGCAAAATCATGGCCAAAATAGGCATGCCATAAAAAATGGAGTTGAACTGCTCAAAATAGGGGTAAACTCAGAGGTTTGATTCTCTCAAATGAAGATACATGTGTAACTTCTGGGAGAGGTTTTTGTTATACAAACCATTTTGAACAAAATCCTCTTTCATTTTTCCTTAATTCATCTCCAGCTCACCAAAATATCTACCATGAAATCATGACCAAACTAGGAAGAACAGGAAACCTGAAAAAACGGGCTCAAAGATGAATTTGATTCTCCCAACTTCTGACACCTGTGTAAAATCTGGGAGACATTTTGTTCCTCAGCTCGTGCTAAACAAAAAACTCTTTTAGTTTTCCAAAATTCCTTCCCGTTTTCCAGTAATCCCTCTCGAAAACAGACTGGTAAAACTGCAGAAAAATGTTTTTTTTTTGGAAGTGGTTTTTTAGGTGGTAAGTGGTAATTTTGGCCCTCCCTAGAGTGGTAAGTGGTATTTTCAGGGGGGTGGGTTGGATGGGTACGAAATGTTGAGGTTGTGCCATGTGAGGGGGGCCCTCCTCCTCAAAACCATTTATTTCGCACCCCCCCATGGCTTGAGTGATGTAGAGAGGGGGGGGGGGTTTGAAATGCATAAAGGGAGATAAGGTAAGTTTTTTTATTTTTATATATTTTTAATTGTATTATTTTTTTTGTAATGTTTTAATTTTTAGTTTGTTTTTTATATATTTTTAATTGTAGTATTATTTTGTTTTTTAATATTTTAATATTTAGTTTTGACCTAAACACTAACCTAATTACTAACCTAACTAATAACTTAATTAATTATTAATTATTAATTATTAATTAATTTATTATTAACAAATCTAACTTAGTTCTACACTAATTTATTCTAATTAATGTTAAAAAAAATGTCTCTAAACATTTTAACCTAATATTTTTTATTTTATTTTATTTTTATCCTAAGCTTGTTTATGTGTGTAATGGAGGGAAATGATGGAGGGGTGAAAAAAATGGACCGCAGGGCATGAAGGGTGTAGCAGGGTGATGAAGGATTAGGCAAAATGAAATCAACCAAGCTCAATCAAGCCAGATGTCTTAATCATAGGAGCAATGCAAAATAAACAACTGAAGAATCAAGTTACCTATAATTATAGGATACCAACAACTTCGACACTTGAATAGTGAGATGATGAGGCCAATATATTTTTGGGTACAAACTACCATAGAAGGGTACAAAGTCGAATTTGCAGTAGAAAACTATCGGTCCTTTTCAAAGGTGGACGCAGTGTTCAAATCGGGGTTAAGAGGGAAAATTGTGAAGGAAGTGCCTTTCTGGATTAAGATGTTGATGGTGGAAGAAGGATTGTTACCTTTACCTAGAGCAACTATGGTAGAGTAAAACCCCAGTACTAGGGGAAGGGCCTAAGGGGTGAATGCTACCATTTGGGGAAATGTAGATGTTGTTGTTGTTGTTTTTTTTTTTTTTTTAGTTAAGACTAACCTAAATACCCATGGGGATTTGAACTAGTGACCTATCGCAAGGAGTGCCTTAAAGGCACACCCATTCATCGTCAATCCAAAGCCCCGTGAGCAAATGTAGATGTTGTTGAAGGAATGGAAATAGAAGTATTGCGAAGAGCTAGAGATATTAGGGCAGCAAGGAGAGCACTACTAGCAGAGAAGTGGTAGGAAAGAGAAGTACAAGTGTTGAAGAAAAGATGTATGGGGTCCCACCAAGTAGGAGTGGTGTCAGGGATCCCGAAAGTAGGAAAGCATATGGAGAATGACGCATAATAAGAAATGGATGTCGCCTGGATAGATAGGAGCTAGGATAATGACAAGGACCCTTCCTTACAGGTTGCGAGTAAGATGTCAGAAGGAAGCACTTGCGGAAACTACGAAGAGGAGACGGAAGGTGAGATGTGTGATGTGATGATAAGATGGTTTGTCAAAGATGATACGTCATCTATAGTTTAGTAGCAGAATCCCCAAAGATAAGGTAATGTTCACCCCGACCTTCCCATGGTGCTTTACAAAATTGTTGCTAAGTTTATTAAAGTAATACAAGTACACAATGTGCATGCAAAATACAAAGCTAGTTTTAATACATCTAATAGTAGTGTTAGTAATCTAGGGTTAAAAGGATCTCAGCAACTTGAAAACCAAGGATTTGTGCTCTTAGCACACACCTGAATCAACATGGCATGGGTCTTTTACCAGATATCCTGAATTTGCTAGTAGAGGGAATGAAGATGTAGAACAACATTGGTATCTGTGTGAAGCTATGTGGAGAGCATGCCAAACACCAGATAATGTAAAGTCGATTGAGTTCTAGAACACATTAAGAGAAATAGATTTAAGATGGTTTATCAAATAGGTAGAACATAATCAAAACCCTTTAGTGGATGATATTAAGAGAGGCTTCATTCAAGAATTCAAGGTGCCACAAACATATCAACAGGGAGTGTCCGAACTATGGGAGATCAAGGAAGAAGAAGGAGAGACTACTTGGGAATTGATGTAGAGGTTTAAGGATGCTATTGGAAAGCTAATCTATATCATAGATCCCAATCACTAGAGGGAATTGTTCATCAAAGTGCTCCTACTCCTCACAAGAACACCATTGACGCAACAAAATATTGAAACTCTCCAAGATGCTTTAGAACAAGCGTTGTGCATAGAAGCCATGGCAGGATACCCACATGATTATCGAGGAGGGATGGGATCACAAGACCCATCAATCATGGGCCTCCAAAATCAAATTTCCAATCTAACAAAGAAATTAAAGGACTTGCAACTAATTCAACCAGTGAGACCCAATGTGTAGTGTACTCACTGCCTAGTGGAAGACCATGTGGTGATTGAATGCCCGAGGCTGAGAGGCACAAATAGTCCAATATTAGAAAAGTATTCCAATGTACCTAACAATAGTTATTGTGAATTTTTCACATCCACAATGCACCACACTGACCAATTCTGAGCATTAGACACTTTAGCAGAGCGGCTAGATAGGTCCACCCTTAAAATCAATTAATCTGGTCATGGGGGACGAGGAGGAGGTATGAGAGGAGGAAGAATAGGGGGAAGAGGACCTGTAAGATGTTATAATTGTGATAAGGAGGGACATGATGCTAGAGATTGTCCACTCCCAAGAAGGCCTTGGTGCTCACAATGTAGGGTCAATGCACATGCCACCGAGGATTGTCCCGAGCTGATTGCAAAATGGGAAGAAAGAACCAGATAGAGGGGGGCTAATTTGATCAATGCAAAACCAATAATTATTGATTCGCTTCCAGTAACTAATATAAATGTAGTTACCAGAGGAGGTAAGAAGACAGAGAATGATCAGGGTATTGTAGATCAACCTTCAATTGTTCGGGTAGCATCACAAAAATGGTCATACAACCCCACCCAACAAAAACAATACTATCAAGAAGTGGCCAAGTTATTTGATGGGTTAACAGAGATAAAGGAGACAAGAAACAGGACTCACACATAGCAGGTAACACTCAACCAATCGAAGAATGGTTTAGGATATTTTTGTAGATTGTTGATAATGAACAAACGCAAAAGGAGTTGTGCAGGAGTCTAAAAGTGGTATTGCCATAGGATGAAGAAAGTGGGAAACAATATCAACAAACCTACTGGAAAGACATTCAAGAAGGGTACAATGGAAAAAGAAGAGAACCAATAGAGAATTTCAAATTTAGCTCAAGTCGCAGGATTTCAAATTAAGGATACATTGTTAGATCTGGGGTCAGATGTAAATATTCTACCTAGAAAGACATGGGAAGCACTAGGGAAGATGCAACTTAAATATTCACCAATACAACTGCAGATGGAAAATCAGTATTGCATCTTTCCCATTGGAAGGTTGGAAGATGTAGAAGTGGATGTAGTAGGTGTAAAAACTTATACTAAATTTGAAGTAATAAACATAATGGGTGATAAAGACCCGTACCCAGCACTTCTTGGTATCAACTTAGCATACGAGAATTATGGTATCATTGAACTGAAGAAAGAGTTGATGATCTTTGAAGTAGAAGGGATGCGGGTAATACAACCACTAGATCCATATCAAGGACTAAGGTTCACCAAACCTGTGGACGATCGAGATAAGTCAGGAATGTTAGATCAACTGTACAAGCTAACGATAGGAAAAAGAGAAGACTACATAAATCCCACAACAAGAGTATCGGTCAGTTGGAGGAGCATACAAAGTTCAGAAGCTGATTCAAAGCTGCTTCAGATGCATGGAAACAAGGAGGATATGAGATTGATACTAGACGCTACGCCAAGATATGCAGAATAAACTAGATTGGGGCAGAGGTAAGCAATTATCCTACCCTCCATGGCATTGAATCGGTAGACACTTTTCTGAATAAAGTGGACAGAAACATAAGAGAATATCACAAAGTCCTACTATTATATATTACGTTACATGCCACCCCGACAAGGTGGTGGAAAGCACATCGCAACACTTTGCGTGAATGGGAGACTATCAAGCGAGCCATGAGAGAAAGGTTTAGACAAGAAGAAGACCAGTCACATGGCAGGGTGAAGTATAGAGGAAACTTAGATCCCAGAAAGCATTTAGAGGACTGCACAGAGAAATTGGAAAAAGAGAAAGTACCGAAGGAACTCTGGGTGCATTTATTCATACATACCTTAGGTACGATTCCATAAGCATGGTAGAGAGAGAGAGAGAGAGAGAGAGAGAGAGAGGGAGAGAGCGCAAGAGCGAGAGAGAGAGAGAGAGAGAGAGAGAGAGAGAGAGAGAGAGAGAGAGAGAGAGAGAGAGAGAGAGAGCGAGAGCGCGAGAGCGCGAGAGCGAGAGAGCGAGAGAGTGTGAGAGGGAGAGAGCGAGGGCGAGAGAGAGAGAGAGAGAGAGAGAGAGAGAGAGAGAGAGAGAGAGAGAGAGAGAGAGAGAGAGAGAGAGAGAGAGAGAGCGAGAGAGCGCGAGAGCGCGAGAGGGAGAGAGCGAGAGAGCGCGAGAGGGAGAGAGCGAGGGCGAGAGAGAGAGAGAGAGAGAGAGAGAGAGAGAGAGAGAGAGAGAGAGAGAGAGAAGGAGAGAGAGGGAGAGAGAGAGAGAGAGAGGGAGAGAGAGAGAGAGAGAGAGAGAGAGAGAGAGAGAGAGAGAGAGAGAGAGAGAGAGAGGGAGAGAGAGGGAGAGAGAGAGAGAGCGCGAGAGGGAGAGAGCGAGAGAGAGGGAGAGAGAGAGAGAGAGAGAGAGAGAGAGCGAGAGAGCGAGAGAGCGAGAGAGCGCGAGAGCGCGAGAGCGCGAGAGGGAGAGAGCGAGAGAGTGCGAGAGGGAGAGAGCGAGGGCGAGAGAGAGAGAGAGAGAGAGAGAGAGAGAGAGAGAGAGAGAGAGAGAGAGAGAGAGAGAGAGAGAGAGAGAGAGAGGGAGGGCGAGAGAGCGAGGGCGAGAGGGCGAGAGAGAGAGAGAGAGAGAGAGAGAGAGAGAGAGGGAGAGAGCGCGAGAGGGAGAGAGAGAGAGAGAGAGAGAGAGAGAGAGAGAGAGAGAGCGAGAGAGCGTGACAGGGAGAGAGTGAGAGAGTGCGAGAGCGAGGGCGAGGGAGAGAGCGAGAGAGAGAGAGAGAGAGAGAGAGAGAGAGAGAGAGAGAGAGAGAGAGAGAGAGAGAGAGAGAGAGAGAGAGAGAGAGAGAGAGAGAGAGAGCGAGCGAGCGAGAGAGAGAGAGCGAGAGCGAGAGAGAGAGAGAGCGAGAGAGAGAGAGCATGTTATAGCTCCAAATCTCACTCTTATGGTTTTTGATGTTGTACTCATGGCCTAGGGCAACCCCTCCTTCCAGACCTGGTCCTAAAATTTAAAAAACAGTGTTTTATTCCTTATACGCGACATTGCCCTGAGTTAAACGCGTGTATATGCGGGTCTGTGTATATCCAACCCGCGTGTATGTATTAAAACACTTAAAAAAATATAAAATTCCTTCTTTTCGGGCAGATATTGCGGGTTTTACCTGCTGATCACCTGTTAGTGCCCGTGGCCCAACTGTTCCCAACCAACTCCTAACTAAAAAACTACTTTGGAGATGGTATAAAAAGACCTCAAAGGGAAGGCCTAAGGAGGAGAGAATAGAGAGAAAGGTTATTATGCTGAGATTTTTCCCTTGACCAGGTCTGAAGTCCCTTGTGCCTTCTGCACTTCCCCCATTTTTTGCAGGAAACCTTTGTTTCCTTGTGTGTTGATGTTCATCCACCATTTATGACATCATGGAGAGAGTCATGGAAGGAGTTTTGTTAGAGGCTTGAGGCTGGAACGGATCCGGAAGGAAGCTTTGATTGGAGCCTGCTGAAGGTGACTCAGGTGAACATATTCCTTTTTATGTACTTTATTTGTCTATAATAAGAGAAACACGTGTCTTGGTTCCCGAAGTGAATCTTCTTTATGTTAATGATATTCATGTTTAGAATTCATGTGTAAATGGTTGTTTGGATTTCATAACTAACTACCTTTCTTTATACATGAAGATGGTTTCTTTATAAGTTTTTGTCCATGTACTGTTGTGTTCTTTGAATTGTTTTTTTTGCAGGACAAAAGTGAAGAAGGGAACTCCAAGAAGGGTTTGGACCCTAAAGGCCTTCTCAAACATAGGACCAAAGGTACGTACCCTTATCATAGAATTTGCTTATAATATCATAATGGTTGTGTGAATGCATGTTTCTTTGAATAGATAACTTTCAGTCTGCTAGGGTTTCAACCCAAAAAACCCTAGGGGAGTAATTCCCTCTACCAGAATTGGCGACTCCACTGGGGACAACACTCTTTTTGTTCCTAGTTTGGGTATTTTTCAAGCCAATCAGGGCTGCCTTGTCTGCTTGTTGTTACTGTCTGGTAAGTTCTTGAACTTTAAGCTTTGCCAGTTTCTTCAGTTTGTTTTTTATTTTTCTTGAAGCTTTTCATACACGCTATTTTTCTGAGATACATAGGCGTATATACGCTTGTTTCTTTGAGTGAACCCGCGTATACGCAGGTTTCCTCAAACACAGCCGCGTATACACGCAATCTGTACTTAAGTACAGTCGCGTATATATTGCAATTTTCGAGATTTATAAATCTTTTTAGTCTCTGAAGGCTTGTCTGGTGGTTTGAGTCAGTCTGAAACAATGATTTTCCAGTATCAGTTATTTGTTTTACAACAAGCATCTCGTTTTGAATTCTCTCTGATTATAAGGAGTATTGGTCTTGGTTTTTGTTGATTGCAAGCGTCATCGTTTTTGACTAAAGCACGCAAGATTTCTTGCTAGGAATCTTGGTTGCTCTGTTTCATCGGAGTAGGGAGATTGATCACAATCTTTATGTTAATCTTGCTTTTGGTGACTTTTGGTTTGCTTGACAAAACCGCTTTTTGTGACCATCCACTTCTTTGTTTCATGAAAGTTGTTGATTGACACTTTCTTGGAGTTTGTCTTTTTTGATCTTTTGGTTTTCATTTCCAAGGCTTTCATTGTTGCTTTTGATTGTTAAGAGCGATTTCAAACACATTTATTTTTGTTGGGTTTTCATCCATTAAGTGGTGTTGATTCGCAAAAGTGTTTAATTGCCTATTCTTCAATCACAAGTTTCAGTGTTGTTGAGAGCAATTTTTGAAAAGGTTTTTTTGTTTGTTGCTTTGAAGAAAATCTTAGTTTTGCTTTCTTGAACTTGATTTTCATTTGATTTCCTTTTAGTGAAGTGAAAGTGCTTTATGTTTGTCTTAGAACTTGTTTTTAGTGTTTAGACGAAATGAATGGAAACATCTCATATTCCATCTAGGCATCTTAAGTGGCAAGATAAAGTTTGATAAGCAAGCAACTTTCATTTTGTTTTTAGAGTAGTTTTGAATCTTGCATCCACATATAGTTGTTGCATTAGGATAGATTTGCATCCCCTTTTTAGGCATATATAGCTTTGTTAGCTTTTGTGAGTGTGAAGTGTGCATTAACGAAAAGGAAAGGAAAAATTGTTTTATTAGAAGTACCTCTGAACCCTATAGAAATTGCTCTTCATCGAAAAACAAAAAAGTGCATGTGCATGTAGTTAAGTTTTTATTAATTTATTTTGCGTCAAAAAACACCACTAGTTTCACTTCCGTTACCTTGTGACTTAAAGAACAGTCTAATAAAATCAAGCGCTAACTAAAATTCACTAGAACTTTTTGTTTTAGTCAGTTACACCAACAAGATTAGGATTTTAGGGCCTTGGATTAGGCGAGTGGAGAGTTAACTCTCCAAGGCCATATAAACGTTAAACGTAGGAGTCTGAATAACGAGAGAAAATCCAATAGCGTTAGGAAGACCAGGAAAGCTCCGGATCTGGGAGTTAAGCACGAGGGTCTGTGAAGACAGGGAAGAGAGATACCCCCTCTCCTACTTGTCCGAACTTACCTCACGATTGTTCCGCTTGGCTTCTGCGATGAGTTGGTATCCATAGTTTCTACTCCTAGGGAACTACACAGGTGGCTGCGGAGGGGTATCCCATGGCACCTGAGGTTGACGTTGCATCACTCTCGACAGTACTACTGGAGGGCACCCTTGCGAAGCTTGAGGGCTTGCACCGGCACAGGCTATTGTTAGGAGGTCAGCGTAACTTCCTCTGTTACCTTCGCTGATAGGACTGGGCTGTCATTATCCCAGACTATCTTCGGAAGGCCCCTTACTCCACTTTCTTGTATTTTGGTGTCCGGTCCTCATCACCCGCAGAAATACTTGGAAGTTGTTTGACTGGCTGTTATCATTAGGGACTTTCTACTGTGTGCTCTTTGTTCCTTGTTGTTACACAGTAATTTGTCACCATCCCTGTTACTCCTCTTGTCGTACCTTAGAGGACTCATTCCGGGAGTTATAAGAAGTGACAAGGGCTAAAAACACTTGCATTATGTTCCCCTGAGTATGTACTCCATGTTCCCTGAAGACACCTTCTGCAGATCATCCCTAAAAAGTGCTCTTTTTCCATTGGCGCAAGTCCACAGTATCCTACCCGCGCCAATGATGGAGATCCTCAAAAGAGGGCGCGACCATTGGTGCTCTATCTTAGAGCAACAATCGCGCCAACCAAATTTAGTCGTGCTTTTTGCCTTAATGCACGTCCGACTATTGTTTCCTTCATTACATGGAGCTTTTCTGAGGATAGAAAATCAGTTTTTGTCGAGCTTTATCCATCTTTATGGCTTTTGCTAATTCCACGAAAGGTGTCCCAGTTCATCGCATCCTCCTCCCTTCTTCATCTATATAAGCTTGTCATTATGCATTGGACAAGCTAGAGAGGGGAGAGAGTGTTGGTGTTAGTGTTATGCTAGTGATTTGGTGATTGAGTGATAGTAGTGATGATTATTGGTCATGGAGTGTTAGATGTTGAGTTCTTGGAGGAATGCTAGTGAGTGCTAGAGAGGTTATGCTGCCGGAGAAGAGATGCATGTCAAGACACATATAGTTACTCGCCCAGCTAGGAGAAGGGTCGACGTCAGAACAATGGTTGTAACTTTTCCTGTTTATTAATTGATGAGCGACTGCTATTATAGTTCCAATCTCATTATCTATCATGGTGATATGTTGATTTATTTCCTTTCTGACTGAAATATAGTTGTGCCTTGGTAGTTTTTATGTTGGTATCTGTCTCTTCCTTCGCACGTGAAGGTATTCGTTCCGATCTGTTGGAGCAAGGGAGCGAGGATATCAACTCTGCTTCAATCATAGCATTGGACTCCAGGTTAGTCTTCTTGATTCACCTTTGATGCATAACTAGGAACTTGCGTAGCAGCGTGGTTTGTTTGTGGCTAGTTCTGTGATAGGCTAGTGGGATCGCCTCTGTCCGCAGAGGGGATTTACCTTACCAACAAATTGGTGACTCCGCTGGGGAGTAACTCTTTGATTTCTGTCTTGCATGTTAATTTTCTTCTACTTGCTTGAGTGCATGAGCTTCCTGAGTCAGTTTTGAGTTGATTCTTTACTGTTTGACCCATCTGAGCACTGTCAACCCGACCTGAGGTCGTATCTTTTATCTTTTTAGTTGGCAAGCTTAATTGGCGTGGTTATTTCTCTGACAGTCGCGCCAGTTGGCGCATGTTGCTCAAAAGCAACTCGCGCCAATTCTGTGGTAGCGCAAGTTGCAGGCTGACAGTCGCGCCAGCTCTGTAAATTTTTCCTGTGTGTGGGTGGAAAGCTCATTCAGTCTCTTTATATATCTCTTTCAGCCTCTGGAACTGTGTTGAACCTCTGCTTGACTGGTTTTAGCCTGTATCCCTCAGCTGTTTGCTTATTTCCAGTGACTTTGCATGTCTAGCCTTCTGTGGGAAGTTTTGGTCTCTTGATCATCCAGTCAGCTTGTTGATTGTTCTACACCTATCCAGTGCTTTGTTAAAGCTTGATCTTCTATACTCTGAATACTTCACTTCTAGCCTCTTTGAAGTTCACTAGTTTTAGTGTTTTTCCTTGCTTGCATGGTTCATTTTGTGTTTTAGAATTGGTTCTATTTCATTGACTGAACTTGGATTGTGCATATCTCTTAGAATTTGTTTACATGCATCATGCCATCTTAAAGGAAAGAAAAACAAAAAATCTCTTGCATCATAACAGTTAGCATTTATTGTTATTTGTTGCTATTGAAAAGAAAAAGATAAAATTTCGTTTCTTGTTATTAGCTGCATTAGGATCTTTGTTCTTTGTTGAAGTGATCATTTCGTTTGTGAAAAAGATCTCAACCCTCCTGTAGATAGAATTCATCGAATCAAATGATTTAATTCCGGCATATAGTTTGCATGTAAGAAGTTTTCGAGATATCACATACGGTAGGACCAAAAAACTGAAACATAATCAAAGATAAACTTTAAAATGAACCAAATGAACATAACAACGCATTGGAACATAACGCAAACACTCTAGAGGTCTAGGTTAGAGACGTGTTCCGGCGTCTTTAAACCTGGTAGTTTATCGTCGAGTGGTTGGGTGATTCCTCCACGGTGAAACGGTAGCTGCCAATATGGACTGTGCTCCCACGTACCGTCGAGTATATATTGGGAGACCCCTATAGGAATAAATCCTTTATCCATAGGAAGCCGTGTCAGCCGCCCTACGATTCGCAATGCAGTGAACACAGCATTCACGAAGATCGACCACCCGTACCCTAAAAAGTATTCTGTGGTTTTGCGAAAAGTTTGGCACACCCTCTACCTAGAATTCCAGAGCAGTCACTTTTGATCCTTTTCGGACTCCCTAAACGAAAAGGTGCCTATGAGCGTCTTGTCACTTCGTGCTCATTAAATATTCGAAGGAGACTAGAGTCATCTTTTACCCTTTTCTCGACTCTTAAAAAATGAAAAGGTTAAGTTTAGTGTCTTAAAAATTATTGGCCACGATAACATCTACACAATTAGATTTTGTTTGCGTTAGCTTGAGTAGGGTTATTCCTTGTTCAATGGCAGCCTTTCCGGTGCCCACCGGCCAAGGTGTTCCTCCTGATGGGTACCCTCGCCCATTTCCTTCTGTTGGAAATGTTGGTGTTCAGTATATCGCAACATTGTCTTTGCCTGGGTTGACCATTGGTTTACCCG
Source organism: Pinus tabuliformis (assembly GCA_031772625.1). Classification (NCBI taxonomy): domain Eukaryota; kingdom Viridiplantae; phylum Streptophyta; class Pinopsida; order Pinales; family Pinaceae; genus Pinus; species Pinus tabuliformis. The sequence goes on along the minus strand of CM062808.1, from coordinate 558,155,313 downwards.
TATGGTTTTTTTCAAACTCGGTGGTCTCAAGTGTGATGACTCCTATCCCACCACCACCTCCTCCACCCGAATAACACCATGTTGATTCTAAGGTGGACCCCTTCCCTTCTTCGCCTATTGCTGCGTCCTCATCTTCTACTTCGCCTGGTGAAACCTTGGATTTCACTAACCACGTGGCTAAGAAGAAGAAGAAGACCAAAAAGAAGAAGTCTCCTAAGGGAAAGGTCGTATCTACCACGAAGCTATCAGAAGTGGAACCACCTTCTGCTCCTCCGCGGAAGCTCCGGTCTCCTTGTCAATTACGCAAAGGGGACCATTTTCTTTCTGATTGTCCTGGCATTCCCAGGATCCTAGATATATGGTCCCGTGACCCGACTCGCCCCTTGCTATCGCAAATTGACGATACCTTACTAGTTGGTAACAGAAAAGGGAAGGTTCGTTTCCCTTGTCGACTTTGTGAAGGTAATCATCTCCTTCGCCTTTGTCCACTGATGGATGAAGCTTCCCGTCTTTTGGAAAGTCTGTCGGATTCCTTACCCCAACTACCCGCTGGATATCAGCGTCTTGTTACACCTGCAGAGCGTCTCTCCACTAACCAAGTGATCAAACATGATTCCTCTTTGGTCCATCTTTCTCTTCTTGAACCTACCTGTGCTCCGCCTGCTCCAGACCAGTCCCTGGTCGGAACAAGTGATTTATATTCATCATCTACGCACTACTTGATCATCAAAGATGAACCACCTGAGTCCAAACCAACCGAAAGTCCACAGTTCCAGCTTACAAGTAACCTGGTCTTTCAAAAGGTCCAGCTTACAAGTGACCCGGTTTTGCCTACAAAAGTTCCATCTTTAGCTGCTCTTACATCTGAATCCAAACCAGACAACAGTCAAACGGTCTGGATTACAAGTGACCCGGTTTTGCTTTCAGAACTTCCACCCCTAGATGATCCTACATCTGAATCCAAACCAGACAATAGTCAAACGGTCCGAATTACAAGTGACCCGGTTTCGCCTTCAGAAGTTACCTCCTCAGATGATGTTATCACTGCCAAGAATGACGAACCCACCGTCCAAATTCTATTCATTGACATAGACGTTAATGATCAAGTGAGCATCCCTCTCATTTCTTCACAATAGGAAGAAAGTCCATTAGAGGCATATCCGGCTGTCTATCCAGTCCCACCTCCGAGCAACCTAGTTATTTCCTTTAATTGGGATCAACTAGTCAATCCTCGGTTACCAGCCTCCATACCATTTCGAATTATAGTTCAAGTCTATCGCATGGTTATGGCTGGTACAATTATTGATGAAGGATCTCCTGTTAGTATCCTTTCTTCAACAGCTTGGGAAGCACTTGGTTCCCCACTGCTTCTGCCTGAGATGAGAAGCCTTGTAGGTTTCCATCGAGAAATCAATCGACCTTTAGGAATTCTTCCCAATGTACCTATCACATTAGAAGGGAAGACTATCCAAATGGGTCTCATGGTAGTCCAAGGTCCGTTAGATTACAATTTACTCCTTGGACGAGACTATATTTATTGCATACGTGCTATTGTGTCCTCACTCTTCAGAGTGATGTGTTTTCCGCATGAAGGAAGAACGATCAAAGTCGTAGACCAACTTTCATTCCCCGGTTCACACTTCACATATAGCCATTTGCCATTCCTAAATGGTCTTATTTCCACAGGAAATGCCCCAGCACCCACCCCGTCATTCTGATGACGGCAGCTCACCCGGGCGCGTGACTGAAGCCCGGGGGCATCCTCCAATCGAGTCTTTCCAAGTAAACCTTCATTCCATCCACTCCGTGAATGCCATGAAGCTTGAGGGGCATGTACCTCGATTGGTATAATCATGTTGGGGGAATGTGAACTTATAACAAGCATAGTTTTTCGTTTCAAGCTTGCGTAAACATGAAATCGAATCCGAGCATAATTATTTTCCTGTTTCAAGCTCGTTAAAAAATGAAACAAGTCCTCCTCTAATTGAGTCGAGAGTTTGACTAGATCTCATAGATGTTAAGTTGTATTTTTAGGTTAGTTATTTCAGTTTTTACATAGTTTTCTTACAGTTTAGGTCGAGTCTTTCAAATGATCTCGTAACTCAACCTTCATTTCATCCAACTGGTTGAATGAAATGGAGCTGGGGGGCATGCGCTCTAGCAGTTATGCTTAGGGGGCATCAAGCACAGTTTTCTCTCTGTTTCAAGCTTGTGTAAAAATGAAACTACTTTGAAGCATAGTTTTTCCCTGTTTCAAGCTTTTGTAAAAATGAAACCTATTTCGAGTCAATTTCAGTTATTTTCAAGACTCATTAAACTCATGAAAATCCCGAGACTATTTTGCTATCTTTCATTCTCGTAAAACAAATGAAAATGCTGAGTTCTTTCCGTCTTTTCCTGCTCGTAAATTAAATTGAAAGTCGGCCATATGAGTACATTTTTATCATTTTTTCGAACTCGTTAAAACTTATGAAAATGTGAAACCTCAGAGTCATCTTTAAGCCCTTTTCTGACTCCTAAAATATGAAAAGATTGCCGAGCGTTTCTTTTACACTCGTTAAAACGGAATTAAAAGATGGTCCCCTTATAGCCCTTTTCTGACCGTAAAAACAGGAAAAGATTGCCGGATTTTTGTCGTTTCAAACTCGTTAGTGGTTACGAAACGACGTGGTTTTGACTGCTTTTTTACTTTTTCAGGTCGAAGTCACTAATCATGAAAAGTACTCCTCGATCGTAATGATCGGGCGGTTCTTTCAGGTATTATTTTATACTTTTTCGGGCCCGAGAGACACAACTTTACGAAAAAGGACATCCCTGGAGTTTCCTTTTCTGCTGTCTTTTCAAACTCTCTAAACAAGAAAAGACACCGAGTTCTTCCTTTGTCAGACTCGTTAAAACTTAATGACATCGGATTTTGTCACAACACAAGCATATGCTATCCCCATCAAGCTTGTTAAAAATAACTGGGGTACTCGCCAGAAATGGTGGGGGAAAATAAAATTTTTTGAACCAGAATTATTACCGTAACGGCAGTATGTCGCTCTTGAACATGGAAATTTTTGCTTTCGTGTCCAGGGTTGGGATATTTCATCTCATATCTTTCACTTGCTTCCATGGATTTGGGTACCCTATTTGACCTCTCATTCACTCATTGCCTCGTCATAATGACCTTTGATACATTGATGTCAAATACTGCCAATTCCGTTAATGTGCCGCCGATATGTTCAAGAGAAGTTGACCTCTGCAAATAAACAACCTCCCTCTGATAGTTTGCACAATCTTGATTCACGACATTATCTCTCTGTCTCGTGTCGATGATGTGGGAAACATTATGGCCCACCTTCGATCAAGGTCACTCCCTGTCGACTTCAGCTCATTATCCAGGAAGTTGACCTAGAGACTCCCTTCCGGTGCCTTGGAGCCTGCATGCCTCAATGGCAGGTTCTTCGTGTTCGACGTGAGGTTTTCATCATTGGCCTCTGATCGAATGATTCTACGGGTGTTCGACTTCAGGTCATTAATTCACACGCCGTAGATTGTACCTATAGTACCTTGAGGGCCATTGTCATTATTGGTGGTACCTCTCGCGTCTGTTAACAGTTTCCATTATTGACTGGTAATCAGGCGATGTTCATGCATGTTCGACTTCAGCTCATATATTCACATGCTTGGACTTGTACTCTTGTTCGGGTCGAGATGGAGCGCAAGACCCTGGATTGTGTCTGTCGTAATCCAGGTGTGATTCTTGGTACTTGACTCATTCACTGGATGGCTGCGACCATACCTGAGTCAGTTCATTGATCCTAACCAGATGGCTGCGTCCATACTATGGATCCAGATTATTTATGTACTCTCTTATGGATGGCTGTGACCATGCCACGTACATCATGTAATTGAACTATCAGTCATGTCTCTTAACACAGCTCCTCGGCGGTAGTAACTATATGTGCTCTTGTGTGCTCTTATGTGCATTCTGGTAAAGCATTTCACCCCTCTCCACCTCTTGGACTTCATGCTTTAGGGGGCATCTGTTACACAGTAATTTGTCACCATCCCTGTTACTCCTCTTGTTGTTCCTTAGAGGACTCATTCCGGGAGTTATAAGAAGTGACAAGGGCTAAAAACACTTGCATTATGTTCCCCTGAGTATGTACTCCATGTTCCCTGAAGACACCTTCTGCAGATCATCCCTAAAAAGTGCTCTTTTTCCATTGGCGCAAGTCCACAGTATCCTACCCGCGCCAATGATGGATATCCTCAAAAGAGGGCGCGACCATTGGCGCTCTATCTTAGAGCAACAGTCGCGCCAACCAAATTTAGTCGTGCTTTTTGCCTTAATGCACGTCCGACTGTTGTTTCCTTCATTACATGGAGCTTTTCTGAGGATAGAAAATCAGGTTTTGTCGAGCTTTATCCATCTTTATGGCTTTTGCTAATTCCACGAAAGGTGTCCCGGTTCATCGCATCCTCCTCCCTTCTTCATCTATATAAGCTTGTCATTATGCATTGGACAAGCTAGAGAGGGGGAGAGAGTGTTGGTGTTAGTGTTATGCTAGTGATTTGGTGATTGAGTGATAGTAGTGATGATTATTGGTCATGGAGTGTTAGATGTTGAGTTCTTGGAGGAATGCTAGTGAGTGCTAGAGAGGTTATGCTGCCGGAGAAGAGATGCATGTCAAGACACATATAGTTACTCACCCAGCCAGGAGAAGGGTCGACCTCAGAACAATGGTTGTAACGTTTCCTGTTTATTAATTGATGAGCGACTGCTATTATAGTTCCAATCTCATTATCTATCATGGTGATATGTTGATTTATTTCCTTTCTGACTGAAATATAGTTGTGCCTTGGTAGTTTTTATGTTGGTATCTGTCTCTTCCTTCGCACGTGCAGGTATTCGTTCCGATCTGTTGGAGCAAGGGAGCGAGGATATCAACTCTGCTTCAATCATAGCGTTGGACTCCAGGTTAGTCTTCTTGATTCACCTTTGATGCATAACTAGGAACTTGCGTAGCAGCGTGGTTTGTTTGTGGCTAGTTCTGTGATAGGCTAGTGGGATCGCCTCTGTCCGCAGAGGGGATTTACCTTACCAACACTTGTATATAGTTGGCTTTAGGTATTTTAGTCCAGTCACTTGGACTTTGTGTTCTGAGTGACCGGCTTACCACTCTACCGATCTTGAAAGGATTTTGGTCGTTCTTTCAAAAGTTGTGGAGTTGCCTCCTCAAGGGCAAAGGTTTTGATTGCTTATTCATATTCCTTGAAAAGTTATTTCTATATTCCTGTAGAGGAAGGGTCTTTGGAACAGTTAGATATGGCCAATATTCCTGTGGAAACCAACCAAGGTGCCCTCCCAAAAGGGGATCCTTGTGATTTTCCTTTCTTTGGAAACGTTGGTACTCCCTTGATGGCCACTTTGAATATTCCTGGGTTGAATGTTGGACTACCCGTTTGGCTGTGGTCCACTCCGAATATTCCAAATGCTCTTGAAGCTTCTCAGTTGAATGCTTTATTTCAAGGGCATCACATGGGTGCTAATTGTTCATCTTCTTTCAAAGAGAAATCTGTGATTCCTTCTCCTCCTCCTTCTTGTAACAAGAAATCTAAAAAGAGGAGAAAGAGGAAGTCAAAGAAGAAGAATAATTCTATCCCTTCATCTTCAACCTCTGCCAGTCATGTTGGAGATGAGCCTTCAGCCACTGCAAGTCATGCTGGGGGCACAAGTCTAGTCACTGCAAGTCACACTAGCCCTTCATCTTCAACCTCTGCAAGTCATGTTGGAGATGAGCCTTCAGTCACTGCTAGTCATGCTGGGGGAACAAGTCTAGTCACTGCGAGTCACACTAGCACTTCATCATCAACCTCTGCGAGTCATGTTGAAGATGAGTCTTCAGCCGCTGCAAGTCATGCTGGGGGCACAGGTCTAGTCACTACGAGTCATACTAGCAAAGAGTCACCGACCTCTGCAAGTCATGTTCAGGACTCTCCGCAAACCACTGCTAGTCATGTTGGTGGAATGGAGGTTGATAAGAAACCTGGACGTAGAAGTTTTAAACCTAACTTCCCTTGTAAGATATGCAAGGGAGAACATCTTACTCATTTATGCCCTGGTATTCCAGAGGTTCAAAGGATATGGTCTGAGTCTGAAAGTACTTCTACTCCTAGATCCGATATGGTTTCTCATCAATCCCATCAACCGTTGGTTGAAAATGTGGTAGAGCTAGTGCAATCGCGGGCCGATTACACTCCTCTTTTGGGGGGTGAAGTGCCTAACAAAAGAGTCTGTTTGATCTCTAGTACCGAGTCTTCTGGTATAGGGGGCATTCCTGTTTCTTCGAATGTTCCCCCTCCAAGTTCTAAGAGTGTTTCCTTTGATTGGGATAGCCTTGTTGAGCCTCGTCTTCCTTCCGCTTCACCTTTTCAAATAAATGTCAGGGTTAATTCCACAAATGTCTATCGATGTATGGTGGATGAAGGATCCTCTGCAAGTATTATATCCTCTTTGAATTGGAAAGCTTTGGGTTCCCCAAAGTTGTTGACAGCTCAGAGTCAGTTTTTAGCCTATGATAGAAGACCTGGTAAATCTATGGGTGTTCTTCCTCAATTGCCTATCACTTTAGGTGGGAAGACTGTCTTAATCGATATGATGGTGGTTGATAGCCCTTTAGACTTTAATATGCTACTTGGGCATGATTATGTCTATGCTATGAATGCTGTGGTGTCTTCACTCTTTCGAGTAATGTGCTTTCCTCATAATGGGAATATTGTCACTGTTGATCAGCTTGCATCGGATAATCACCACCCTAATTTCAATTTACTGCAGAATGCCCCTTGGTTTGTTCCAAGTGTTCAAGTAGACTCTACCCCGCCACGGGTCAATTATGTGGCATTGAGTCCTCAATGTTCAATTGCTTCTAAGAAGGATCCTTTGACTTATTATTCTCCTTCTTGGGACTTGGTCCCGGCAGTTGACCGAGAGATTCTTCCTATAGGGACATGGGACCCTTTAATTCCCTCTTTTAATCCTTGTAGTTCTCATGATTTCTCAGATCTTGCTTTCCCTTCACAAGAGGAACTCTTTGAAGCCATGAGTTATGACTACCAAAGGAGTCCTTAGTCCGATCCATGCAAAGGGTTTGTCCAGAAGAACTATTATGCGTAAGCCGCAAGGCTGCGTGGTCCTCTGTACCATATTGTACATATGAGGTACACATTTTCAAGTTTTGTATTCTATAACACAAAGATTTTATATGAAGTTTATATGTGGGATGCATTAACTTCTCATCTAGTGTTCCTATTTATGTTCACAGAACTTGGAAGATTTCTCCTTTGGAAGTTTATGGTTGGTTCGTTCTGACAGGTATTGGTTCTCGAAACTGGCATATAGGTTAGGGACACCATTTTTCTGTTGCATTATGCATACTAGCCTCCATTTGATCGATACAGCTGCCATAGGGTCAATCCCATCGTGTTATGGTTCGTCAGCCATCTTCACTCGTCGATTCTTTAAATCATGACACGATGGTAGAGCCATCCTTTACATGGGCATCCTAGTTAGCACCTCACTGACATTTGTTGCCCATGCTGCTCCGTTTTGAGTAGGCTCGGGAGTCCTCTGTAGTCCTGCCATGACTTATGCATTGAAGACTCATTCCTCTTAGCTTCTCCACTTTGTTCTGGCCATATACCCTAGAGGCTCCTTTGTGTTGAGTTGTACTACTGCATTGCATGTTGACCACTTGCACCTTTTGGCCTATAGCCGGCTTCACTTGGACTCGTGTTTAAGCCAACTTTTGACCATGACATCTGCAAAATCAACCTTGCATACCCTTGACTTCTGCAGCTTGACACACCTTGACCCGTGGAAGGAACATACCTTTGAGTGTCACTGACCAGTTTTCACCTCGCTTCATTGAGCATAGGAACGTTCCTTTCCCAGGAACTAGATCATCTGTTTCACCGACACTCATTCTTCCCATTGTACCATAGCATTCTTTTATTCTTTTTCCGGCTTAATAGAAAAAGACAAAAAAAAATTAAATATTCCAAAAAGAGCGGGAACGGGACATTATTTCCATTTATTGTTGGCAGTTGGAGTCAGTCGTGTCGCCCTTGAACAAAGCACTCAAAACAAAAATCTCCTCCGCATGGGTGGGATTTAGTTTGACTTAGGTATGCCATAACCTTGTTATTGAGTCAGTTCTCCCCCGATTGGTTATCTCTTCCAATCATATGGAGGGTTCGTTCGTGCCTCCTGCATGGCGAACTTATACAGAGTCATCATATGCTGCCACACAATCACATTGAGTCGTGCTTTTGTTCAAGGGAAGTTAGCCTGAGTCGGCCTCTCTGCGGTGTCTCTTGACTCATTTTTCAGTCGGCCATCCCTGGTTGTCAGTGTCATGTCTATCATCACATTAGTTATATTGGTCCTTTACTCGTGCCGATTTTGTTGGGTGTGGAGCCTGATTATCTTCTATAGTACCGGCATTTTGGACCCCAGTTCAAAATGGGGCGGCAACAGCTGTAAAAATGATCGCTGCCCCCCGAAGCTAAAAACAGCTGTAAAATTGCCTTGTAAAAGTATAGTAATTTCTAGTCAATCTGGGCCGTTCATTAGGCGGATGATCTGACGGTAGAACTTATGTTTAGTTTAGGGTTTTTTTTTGCCCTAGAAGGCAACCCCTCTCTTTATATGAGGGCATTGTATTTGAGGCTGATATAGATGTGTATTCGGTGAGCGAGAAACATAGAGGTGAGACTGTGAGAGAAAATAGAGGATATTACAGCGGTTTTGCTGTAGGATTGTATCTCTTCATTTTGCTGGATAATAGAAAGGAAGGACTGGCTGTTCGGGGTGGACGTAGCCCAAACTGGGTGAACCACGTATATCTGTGTCTCTCTTGTTTTGTGCGTTTTCTGTGTTTATATTTCTGCAATATTTTATGTGTTCCATTGCTCCGTAATATATAATTTTATAACAACTGGTATCAGAGCTGAAGGTCTATTTGGCTGATAAACTCGCAGGAAAGAAGGGTTCCTGGTTCGAGTGGGAGCAATGGCGGAAGATGGTAAGTTTAGGGTCGAGAAATTTAACGGCCAAAACTTCTCGCTGTGGAAGATGCAGATGGAAGATTATCTGTATCAGAAAGATCTATACCTACCATTGGGCGGAAAAACAAAGATGTCGACGGGTATGAAAGACGAAGAATGGAACCTTCTCGATAGAAAGGCACTCGGAACAATACGGTTGTGCCTTGCTGCGTCAGTCGCCTTCAACATTTCAAAGGAAACCACGACAGAGGGTTTGATGCAGACGTTGTCGAAACTATATGAAAAACCCTCGGCCTCAAGCAAGGTATTTCTTATGAAACGGTTATTTAATATGAATATGTCAGAGGGTGGATCTGTTGCAAACCATTTAAATGATTTTAATACAGTTACAAGTCAGTTAAGTTCTGTAGGGGTAAACTTTGATGATGAAGTTAGAGCTCTGTTATTCTTGTGCTCATTACCAGAAAGTTGGAATGGTTTGGTAATGGCCATTAGTAACTCCGTTTCTGGATCTAGTACTTTAAAGTTTGATGATGTTGTCGGTGCTATCCTTAGTGAGGAAATGCGACGGAAAAGCTCCGGTGAGACATCGGGAAATTCTTTGAGTGCAGAGTCTAGAGGAAGAAAAATGGAAAGAGGAAAGAGCTCAGGATATCGCAGTAAATCAAGGAAAGGCAGATCCAAGTCTAGATCGGGGATAGTGTGCTGGAAATGTGGAAAGAAAGGACACCTAAAGAAAGACTGTAGATCTCGGAAGGGAAAAGAAGGAGATGCACAGCAAGAAAACAATCATGAAGCAAATGTGACAGGTGAGGTGTTACAAGATGCTTTGATTCTTTCTTTTGAAAATATTACTGATTCCTGGGTGGTAGATTCAGGGGCTTCATTCCATGCCACACCTGAAAAGAAATACTTTTATGACTATGTTCAAGGAGATTTTGGACAAGTTCGTCTGGGTGATGACAAACCCTGTAAAATTGTTGGAATGGGTAAGGTTCTTGTAAAACAGCAGAATGGAAACCAATGGCTACTAAAGGAGGTAAGGCATGTTCCAGATCTAAAGAAAAATCTGATTTCAACAGGGCAGTTAGGCAATGAAGGTTGTGTGACAACTTTCACAGATAAAGCTTGGAAGGTCACAAAAGGAGCCCTGGTAATAGCAAAAGGTGAAAAGGTTGGTACATTGTATTTATGCAATGGTATTTCTAACTCTGTTGATGCTTTGACTTCCAAAGGAGCAGATGCAGCATTATGGCATCATAGGCTCGGACACATGAGTGAAAAAGGGATGAAGATTCTTCACTCAAGGAATTTGTTGCCAGGTTTGAAGAATGTTGATTTGGACTTCTGTGAGAACTGCATTTATGGAAAACAGAAGAGAGTCAGATTTCTCAGAGTTGGGAAAGAAAAGAAGAACGAAAAATTAGAGCTTGTGCATACAGACGTATGGGGACCTGCTCAGGTATCATCTCTTGGTGGCTCTCGTTATTATGTTACTTTTATTGATGATGCAACTAGAAAAACTTGGATTTATTGTATTAAGAATAAATCTGATGTATTTGATACTTTCAAGAAATGGAAAGCTTTGGTTGAGATTGAGACAGGAAAGAAATTGAAGTGTCTTAGATCAGACAATGGAGGTGAATATTGCAGCAAAGAGTTTGATAGGTACTGTTCAGATCATGGAATTCGCAGAGAGAAGACAGTTCCAAGAACACCACAAGAAAATGGTGTGTCAGAAAGGATGAACAGAACAATCATGGAGCGTGCAAGGTGCATGAGATTGCATGCAGGATTGCCTTTACAGTTTTGGGCAGATGCTGTAGAAACTGTTGTTTATCTAATAAACAGAGGGCCTTCAAGTTCCTTGGATGGTGGTGTTCCAGAGGAAGCATGGATAGGTAAAAAGGTAAACTACTCTATTTTAAAGCCTTTTGGTTGTGAGGCCTTTGTCCATATTGATAAAGAAAACAGAACAAAGCTTGAGGCAAAGTCAAAGAAATGTACCTTTATTGGATATGGTGTTAATGATTTTGGTTATCGCTTATATGATTACGAAAATCACAAAATCATTAGGAGCAGAGATGTAATATTCAATGAAAAGGTCTTGTATAAGAATCAGTTGCAGGAAAAGAAACAGGAAAAGGAAAACAAGGAATACACAGTCCTTGATGAAATCACTGAAAAAGTAAAGGTGCCTGAAAATAATAATAATCAACAACCACAACAACAGCAACCACCACAACAACAACAGGCACCCCAAACACCTGAAAGTGGTGTTAGAAGATCTGCCAGGATAGGTAGACCTCCTGAACGATACTCTCCTTCATTATATTATTTATTGTTGACTGATTCCGGTGAACCTGAATGTTATGAAGAAGCAATGCAGGTTGAAAACAAGAAGAAGTGGGAGGTAGCCATGGAAGAAGAGATGGAATCCTTAATGCATAACCAGACTTGGGATTTAGTCAGGTTGCCTGCAGGAAAAACTACATTGAAGAATAAATGGGTTTACAGGCTGAAGGAAGAAGATGGAGGAAAGCAAAGGTACAAAGCTAGACTTGTGGTGAAGGGGTTTGCACAGAAGAAATGTATTGATTTTGATGAAATATTTTCTCCTGTTGTTAAAATGACTTCAATCAGAACTATTTTAAGTCTTGTAGCAGCTGAAGATTTGCATCTTGAGCAGTTAGATGTAAAGACAGCCTTTCTCCATGGGGATTTGGAGGAAGAGATATATATGCAGTAGCCACAAGGATATGAGGTGAAAGGGAAGGAGAAACTTGTGTGCAAGTTGAAGAAGAGTTTGTATGGTTTAAAACAGGCTCCAAGGCAGTGGTATCTAAAATTTGACAAGTTTATGTCTGAACAAGGTTATACTAGATGTCACTCTGATCATTGTGTTTATCTGAAAAAGCAAAATGATGGCAGCTATATTATATTGTTATTGTATGTAGATGACATGCTTGTTGCAGGATCTAACATGCAGGAAATAAATGTGCTCAAAAGAAAATTGGCAAATTCATTTGCAATGAAGGATTTGGGTGCTGCAAAACAAATCCTTGGTATGAGAATAACTAGAGACAGGAAAAATAGAAAATTAACATTGTCTCAGAATGAATACATACAAAAGGTGTTGAAAAGATTTAACATGCAAAATGAAAAACCAGTTAGTACACCTTTTGCTAGCCATTTCAAACTTAGCAAAGAAATGTGCCCAAAGACCCAAGAAGACATGGATTATATGTCTAAAGTTCCATATGCATCAGCAGTTGGAAGTTTAATGTATGCAATGGTCTGCACAAGGCCTGATATTGCACATGCAGTGGGACTTGTAAGCAGGTACATGAACAATCCAGGAAAGGAACATTGGATGGCAGTGAAATGGATTCTCAGATATTTGAGAGGTACCACAAATCAGGCATTATGCTTTGGTGGTTCAAACATATCCCTACAAGGATATGTTGATGCAGATATGGCAGGTGACAGAGATAATAGGAGGAGCACTACAGGATATGTATTTACTGTCGGAGGAACAACTGCCAGTTGGGTTTCAAAAATCCAAAGTGTTGTTGCACTCTCAACAACAGAAGCAGAGTATGTTGCTGCTACAGAGGCTAGTAAAGAAATGATTTGGTTACAAAGGTTTATGGGTGAATTGGGTAAGGAGCATGATATGGGCACGTTATACAGTGATAGTCAAAGTGCCATTCATCTTGCAAAGAACTCAGCATTTCATTCCAGGACAAAACACATACAGCTCAAGTACCATTTCATATGATCAGTGTTGGAAGATGGAGAGTTGAAGCTGGTAAAGATACACACTAGCCAGAACCCTGCAGATATGCTAACAAAAGTTGTAACCAGGGAGAAACTGAGAATATGCTCAGTTTCAGTTGGTCTTCAAGGATGACGATGAAGATGAGAAACAACCAGGTCCAAAGAGGAGTCATTGTCCAGCAAATGGAGCAGCGGTGGAGTTGCTACAATCAGTCTCCAAGTGGGAGATTGTTGGGTGTGGAGCCTGATTATCTTCTATAGTACCGGCATTTTGGACCCCAGTTCAAAATGGGGCGGCAACAGCTGTAAAAATGATCGCTGCCCCCCCGAAGCTAAAAACAGCTGTAAAATTGCCTTGTAAAAGTATAGTAATTTCTAGTCAATCTGGGCCGTTCATTAGGCGGATGATCTGACGGTAGAACTTATGTTTAGTTTAGGGTTTTTTTTTGCCCTAGAAGGCAACCCCTCTCTTTATATGAGGGCATTGTATTTGAGGCTGATATAGATGTGTATTCGGTGAGCGAGAAACATAGAGGTGAGACTGTGAGAGAAAACAGAGGATATTACAGCGGTTTTGCTGTAGGATTGTATCTCTTCATTTTGCTGGATAATAGAAAGGAAGGACTGGCTGTTCGGGGTGGACGTAGCCCAAACTGGGTGAACCACGTATATCTGTGTCTCTCTTGTTTTGTGCGTTTTCTGTGTTTATATTTCTGCAATATTTTATGTGTTCCATTGCTCCGTAATATATAATTTTCTAACAGGTTTGAGAAGGTCCGCATTGACTTCTTGCTGGCGGGTCTTGTCCTTATCGACGACGACATCCTGCTCTGAGGACAGGCCTAGAGCTGCACCCTGGCCCTATTTTCATTATTTATAGGTTACCTTGTGCTCAACATCGATCAATATCATGGGTCTTTGACTGAGTGGTTTCCCTTGTGTTCGACACCAGCTTACATTATCACACATTGGGATTCGTGCAGTACCTTGGTTTCCATTTGACCCTATTGGTGGATACCTCGCCTCTGCGTCAGCTTTCATTATTGGTTGGTTCAGAGGGTTTCTACCGTGCTCTGGCCACATCTTGTGTACGCAGAAAACGTACTTCGGTTGGGTTACTACATCTTTTTCGTCTGATTCCTTCCACATTATTGGCCTACGGGTTACACTCGCGCTAGATTGATGAAGGATGCCTTAATGCCTTCCTTCTAGTGGATCTTTCCCTATCGACTCCGACTCATTGCTCTGGGGCAAAGATCTAGAGTCCATTTGGCAGTACCTTGGGGTTTGCAGTCATTAGTGGCAGATCCTTCGCTATCGAGAGTGGGAAACCATCATTGCCTCCTGATCGATAGATTCTTATAGGTGTTCGACTCCAGCTCATCTATTCACACTTGTTAGATTGTACTGGGTACCTTGACGCTCATTATCATTATCGGTGAGTAGTCTTGCGTTTATTAACCGTATACATTAATGACCGGTAATCAAATGATTTCTCACATGGTCGACTTCAGATCATTTATTCCCATGGTGTAGAAATGTACTATGGCGGTCAGTGAAGACCTCAGGTTGTATCAGCATTCATTGGTTCACTTGACATTTGCTCCTGTTGCTGCTAGTTGATACCACTCCACTTTATATGTTGCAGTCAGTCATGGCGACATTCTATATGCTGGCACCTGAGTTTGCAGTGTAGTACCATCCTATTACATCATGTTCAGTTGGTACCTTTTGGGATCAGTCTTTGATATCAGTGATCTGTTTTATCTTTCAGCATCATTGGCCGTCTTATATGTGATATTCAGACATGTACTTGTTCATTATGATCAGATGATCCATTATGTATCTTTCAGTTATTTATACTTGTCTACTTAGTGGATCCACTTGTACTTGATATGCGGACATGCTTCACTTTTTCTGAGCATGGGTATGCCCACCTCAGACAGTGTTTCTTTATGATCTCCTTTGGTGGCTTGGCAGGCTGAATTCTGGTGAAGTCCTCCTCGGTTTTTGACAGACTTCCTTTCCATGTACTCGCATAATATATTTCGGCCATCATGTACCCCTTCTGACCTCATATATTAGGGGGCATCTGTTATAGCTCCAAATCTCACTCTTATGGTTTGTGATGCTGTACTCATGGCCTAGGGCAACCCCTCCTTCCAGACCTGGTCCTAAAATTTAAAAAATAGTATTTTATTCCTTATACGCGACATTGCCCTGAGTTAAATGCATGTATACGTGGGTCTGTGTATATCCAACCCGCGTGTATGTATTAAAACACTTAAAATAATATAAAATTCCTTCTTTTCGGGCGGCGATCGCGGGTTTTACCTGCTGATCACCTGTTAGTGCCCGTGTCCCAACTGTTCCCAACCAACTCCTAACTAAAAAACTACTTTGGAGATGGTATAAAAAGACCTCAAAGGGAAGGCCTAAGGAGGAGAGAATAGAGAGAAAGGTTATTATGCTGAGATTTTTCCCTTGACCAGGTCTGAAGTCCCTTATGCCTTCTGCACTTCCCCCATTTTGTGCAGGAAGCCTTTGTTTCCTTATGTGTTGATGTTCATCCACCATTTATGACATCATGGAGAGAGTCATGGAAGGAGTTTTGTTAGAGGCTTGAGGCTGGAACGGATCCGGAAGGAAGCTTTGCTTGGAGCCTGCTGAAGGTGACTCAGGTGAACATATTCCTTTTTATGTACTTTATTTGTCTATAATAAAAGAAACACGTGTCTTGGTTCCCGAAGTGAATCTTCTTTATGTTAATGATATTCATGTTTAGAATTCATGTGTAAATGGTTGTTTGGATTTCATAACTAACTACCTTTCTTTATACATGAAGATGGTTTCTTTATAAGTTTTTGTCCATGTACTGCTGTGTTCTTTGAATTGTTTGTTTTGCAGGACAAAAGTGAAGAAGGGAACTCCAAGAAGGGTTTGGACCCTAAAGGCCTTCTCAAACGTAGGACCAAAGGTACGTACCCTTATCATAGAATTTGCTTATAATAGCATAATGGCTGTGTGAATGCATGTTCTTTGAATAGATAACTTTCAGTCTGCTAGGGTTTCAACCCAAAAAAACCTAGGGGAGTAATTCCCTCTACCAGAGAGAGAGAGAGAGAGAGAGAGAGAGAGAGAGAGAGAGAGAGAGAGAGAGAGAGAGAGAGAGAGAGAGAGAGAGAGAGAGAGAGAGAGAGAGAGAGAGAGAGAGAGAGAGAGAGAGAGAGAGAGAACGAGAGAGAGAGAGAGAGAGAGAGAGAGCGAGAGAGAGAGAGAGTGAGAGAGAGCGAGAGAGAGAGAGAGCGAGAGAGAGTGAGAGAGAGCGAGAGAGAGAGAGAGCGAGAGAGAGAGAGAGAGAAAGAGTGAGAGAGAGGGAGAGAGAGAGAGAGAGAGAGAGAGAGGGAGAGAGAGAGAGAGAGAGAGAAGAGGGAGAGAGAGAGTGAGCGGAGAGAAAGAGCGAGCGGAGAGAGAGAGAGAGGAGAGAAAGAGCGAGCGGAGAGAGAGAGAGAGAGGAGAGAAAGAGCGAGCGGGGAGAGAGAGAGCGGGAGAGGGGGTGACTAGGGGAGAGAGAGAGAGAGAGAGAGAGAGAGAGGAGAGAAAGAGCGAGCGGGGAGAGAGAGAGCGGGAGAGGGGGTGACTAGGGGAGAGAGAGAGAGAGAGAGAGAGAGAGAGAGAGAGAGAGAGAGAGAGAGAGCGGGGAGAGAGAGAGAGGGA
The DNA here is from genome assembly GCA_031772625.1 of Pinus tabuliformis. Lineage (NCBI taxonomy): Eukaryota > Viridiplantae > Streptophyta > Pinopsida > Pinales > Pinaceae > Pinus > Pinus tabuliformis. Next base: position 558,138,762 of record CM062808.1, on the reverse strand, counting down.
GAGGGGGTGACTAGGGGAGAGAGAGAGAGAGAGAGAGAGGGGGGGGGGGGGGGAGGAGAGAAAGAGCGAGCGGGGAGAGAGAGAGAGGGAGAGGGGGTGACTAGGATGGAGGGAGAGAGAGAGAGAGAGAGAGAGAGAGAGAGAGAGAGAGAGAGAGAGAGCGGGGAGAGAGAGATGGGGAGAGATAGTGAGGGACAATGAGGCAGGTAGATAGAGGAGGGAAAAGAGAGATGGAGAGAGAGGGGGGGGAGGTTGAGGGGAGTGATAGGGAGAGAAAGAGAGAGAGAGAGAGAGAGAGATCAGGGGAGGAGAGAGAGGGGGGAGTGAGAGAAAAAGAGAGAGATAGAGGGGGAGCGAGAGAGGGACAGGTAGATAGATAGAGAGCAAGGGGGATAGAGAGAAATATAGGGGTAGAGAGGGGAGAGAGAGGGGGAAGAGGGAATAAGATGAGGAAAGAGAAGGGGAAATCAGGGGAGAGAAAGAGATAGATAGAGAGAGAGAGAGAGGGAGGGAGTTAGAGGAAGAGAGAGAGTGGAGAATGGGGGAAGAGAGATAAGGGGCCAGATGTAGGATGTGAGAGAGAGAGGGAGGTAGCGAGAGAGACACAAAGACAGATAAAGAGAGAGAGGGACACACAGGGGGAGAGAGAGAGGGGGGCAGAGAGATGGGTGGGAGAGAGAGGGAGGGATAGAGAGAGAAGGGGGGAGAGAGAGAGATACGAAGAGAGGCAGAGAGAGAGTGAGAGTGAGGGAGAGAGATAGAGAGGGAGGGTGAGAGAGATATAGAGAGAAGAGGGAGTGAGAGGAAGAGAGAGAAGGGGGCAAGCAAGGGGTGGGGGGAGAGAGAGAGGGGGGGTGAGAGGAAGAGAGAGTGGATAATGGTGGGAGAGAGAGAGAGAAGGGGAGGAAGGGAGGGAGAGAGATAGAAGGGGAGGGAGGGACAAAGTGAGAGAGAGAAGGAGGGGGGAGGAGAGAGAGGGAGAGAGAGAAATAATGGGGTGGGAGATAGGGGAATCATTGTATGCAAAAAACATAGTCATAATGGAAAATAAGTAAAATAAAAGTCCATGGTAGGTATGGAAAAAATGTAGATTTTTATAAAAGGAGAATCCAACTTCTAGAAATGACATTACATATAAAGGGAATCCATGTGAGTGATGAGTATGAATTTGGGAAGATTGAAGATAACTTGCAAACCTTCAAATATGTCACATATGACGTTGAGCCTAGAGAGAAAATGAAAAAAATGATATTCAGTTAAAGTACAAGGTTAGTAATGAGTACTTAAATAGTATCTTTTTTTTTCAAATTATGGTTTGATGCTAGTATTTTAACATGCAATTTTTATTTCTAAGAATGTATTTGTATATGTTTTTATTGCAGAGAAATACACCCTTAAACCACAAAATGGAATTCAAAGCCAATATTATCACTTAGAGTATGTCAGAATTACAGTCCATATTACATATAGGCATGGGTCTGATACTGGAAAATACAGGTTTATGTTGAAGGAGTATCTCTTCTACATAATTGGTGTTAAGTGACATGACCTAACTTATGTACATCACTTCTTTCAATTGTTCTGCAATCACTTGACAAAGAATAATATGCAAATGGATCAAAATTTCATTTTTTCAAATGCTTGTGCCCACTAGTTCAAAAATGCATGCCTTTTTAATGGTTGTGTATGTTTCACGCAAAATATAAGGTGTCGCATATTTGGAACTATTTTGAGATCATGAAAAGAAAACAAGAGCGTGATGGAGTAAGTGTGTGCATTTAAACTACATTATACAAGTAAGAAATGAAGTTCACTACTACTTCCCTCATTTGAGATGGAAAATCCATTATTAAGTGGCCTTTTTCAGTTATGGTGAGGGAGCAAGACCACAAGAAGACCAATCAACCAAGAAATCATGTGTACATAGATTTTATTTGGGAGGTGGTCAATGTCCATACATCACATTTATAAGAATGTAAAACAAGAGTATACCATAGTAGTGAAAGGACTAGAAATTCATATTAATAAAGAAGAAATTAACAAAGTAAATAGTATCCCTCAAGGTCTCCCTTGTGCCTAAATAAGAAAGGAATAAGACAACTCTTTCTGAAAAGAATGTTTTTCCTACCCAACAAAGATTTTATAGAAGACAAAAATGAGATTAAGAGGGAGAGCCTATCACCCCCTTTGAATGAGGTGAAATCTTACCACCTACTAATGTAAATTTCTTATGAGGGAATATTTAATATGGTATATGCCTACCAATTTAGGTTGTTATACCAACATAGACACCAGGGCCATTTGCAATCAAGGCTCAAACCCTAAGAATTCCCAACTTATTATCACAATCCTTGAATGAAATGAATGGAAAAATAAAAGGATATAAGAATGACTTCTAAGGCCATCAAAGGCTAATCAAGATAATTTTTTCTAACGTATTGGATAGTCTGAAGCAACCTATCCCTTGGATAAGATTTAGTGACACAGATAGTAAGACTTTATTTGGAACCCAGGAAGCCTTGAAAGACTCGAGGCCTACCATTGTAGAAAAAGGAAAAGAGAAAACAACCTTTGTATATTGGTATTCTAAACAAAAGGAAAGAATAATCTAGTTTTAAATCATATAAAAATAAATTATAGTAATTCAGTAAAAATGGGGGCAACAACCAAACCTAGAAAAAAGAACCAATAGTTAAATTAGAGCTTCAAAAATTAAGGAGACAAAGGCCTAGAGAAAAGGAAATATCTCAACAAAATAAATCCTCTCAGATTGTGATTAATGTCAAGGAAACACCCAATCCGAAGGAACAACCTGAAAAAAAATCTACGGAACAAACATAACTATAGGAAAAAAGGGAAACACCCCATGTGGAGTGTAACAACCCTCATGAAAATTCCATGTAATAAAAGCTAATAAAGGAAAAATAATAACCATAGTTGATGGGACACTTATTCCAAGCTGAATGTTGGGCAGGGCATCCTAGTGTGGGTGATGAGTTTGTTTATTATGGCTAAGGAAATTGGAAAAGGAAATGGGTAAGGCTTTGGAAAGGAAAAATGTCATTTATGGCACATTTATTTTTGAAAATAGTGGAAATTAGGAGAAAAGGAAGGTTAAAGGTCACAAGTTGCATGTGAGGAGTAGAATGAAGGAAAATAATGGAAAATGAAGAAAAACATAGGCCTAATTGATAAAAAGGATTATGAGGATTAGTTGGTACCTTTTGTCAAGTTAGTTTTGGAGCTTTCTCATTATTCTCTCTCTTTCTCTCTCTCTTGGACACAGACTTTTCTTGGACCACTTTGGCATTGGATCAAGGAAGGAAAAGAAGGCCAGAGGAAGAAAGGAGCAAGTAAGGAAGAGCATGATCAAGCATCTACAACAGGATTCTTCACAAGTATCTATTTGCATGTGTGTTTTCCTTCCTATATTTTCCATGGATGGTATTGCATGTGGTTCTTTTGCTATTATGGCATTGGTTTTTCCAGGTGTGATAGTGTTTTCATCCTAGCCTTTCCATTTCTGGATAGTCATGATGTGATGGGGTTCTCATGTTTTGGTTGAACTGGATTGTCGAATGGATTTGAAGGTCAGTGAGGTGAATATCCAAATAATAGAACACATGTCCTAGTAACCCCTGAACCAGACTATCAGTTCCAATAAATATAGATTTTATGTTGCCTTGGTGGGCCTAGGAATCCTTTTTGGTGAATGGTGGGATATACAGTAAAGCCAAGAGGTGTTTTTCCTTGATTAGTCCTAGGAATCCTTGATGGTGAATGGAGAGATATATGGTAAATCCCAAAGGTTGGTGTCTCGTTTTAGGGCCCAGTGATCCTTGGATTGGACTGTGGATTGCAATAAAGCCTAAGAGACTAGGAGACAAGAAAATTCCTCACGATGTAGGTGGAGAAATCTTGAGGCATCCATGCTTGTTTTGGCCTAGTGATTTGGCGAAGATCATGGTAAAGCCTGTTATTACATGTTTATTGTGTTGGCCTAGTGATTTGGGATGGATTACAGTAAAGCCTGGTTTCTATTGATGAGGGTGAGGTGGTTTAGCATTGGGATGCCTTGGTTGGTTATTTTGGTTTGAGTCCCAAATTCATGCTTGGAATATGGCACGGGGGTGAATAACTGAAGAGATAATTGGCTCAACCATTCTATGGTCAGGTGGAATGTGGTAGTCCCATCCTGGGTTGGATTTTTCATTCATTAATAAGAGGTTCTCTCCTTTATATCTTATGTATAAATGTACTAGTTTATATGTGAATTTTATGGCTGATGTATCCTTGATATTTATGTTGTCATTATGATGGTTATAAGCATGTATTATGACAGTGATGATGTATGGATTTCCTCATGTCTTGATTTGTAAATGAATGAACAATGTAACTATGACCTAATAAATGATAATACAACTAATGATATGAGGGAACAATGCTTCTAAGAGATTCCCAGATAAGTATGAGACCTTATTCTTAAATCTATTATTTACAACTATAGATTACTGTTGGGTGTGGAGCCTGATTATCTTCTATAGTACCGGCATTTTGGACCCCAGTTCAAAATGGGGCGGCAACGCCGCCCGTAAAATGATCGCTGCCGTGGGGGGTCCAGGTATAGTAATTTCTAGTCAATCTGGGCTGTTCATTAGGCGGATGATCTGACGGTATAACTTATGTTTAGTTTAGGGTTTTTTGCCCTAGAAGGCAACCCCTCTCTTTATATGAGGGCATTGTATTTGAGGCTGTGATATAGATGTGTATTCGGTGAGTGAGAAACATAGAGGTGAGACTGTGAGAAAAAACAGAGGATATTACAGCGGTTTTGCTGTAGGTTGTATCTCTTCATTTTGCTGGATAATAGAAAGGAAGGACTGGCTGTTCGGGGTGGACGTAGCCCAAACTGGGTGAACCACGTATATCTGTGTCTCTCTTGTTTTGTGCGTTTTCTGTGTTTATATTTCTGCAATATTTTATGTGTTCCATTGCTCCGTAATATATAATTTTCTAACAATTACATATTTGTGATATGTTTGATGAAATGCATTTCATGGCTAGTAAGGGTCTAGTCAAGCCCTTGTTCAAGTAATTGCATTTGTAACATCATTACCTTGTTATATTTCTGTTATGAAGGTGTCATTTAATTCTAGGCTATGACCTGGGCTTTGAGCCTGAAAAAGTGGCTCAAATCCTAGGGATGTTGGCACAACACTGAGAAATATAGTCTCTAAATGTTGGCATGCCATGTTGTGGGAGCATCTAGAGCCCTTTGGACGTTGGCATTCCCATAGCATGGGAGAGTTCAAGAGTTAATTGGTCTAAAAACTCAGTAGGACCTAGGGGCTGGTTCTTGGAATTGTTGGGAAGGTTCTTGGGAGTCCTTTTGCTGATGTGGAAGGTTTGTATGTCATGTTTCCATCGATTCCACTTCCTTAAGGTCACATAGGAGGTTGAATCCTATCCTCTCGTCACATGTTTACCCCAGTTGGCTGGTTACTGGGGTAGATGTGGGAGGAGGGTGTTACAGAGTGGTATTAGAGCATGGTTCACCCCTTGGGCTGAGTGGGTGGCCTATATTGATCATGCATTCATGTAAATTTCATGTATGTTAATCATCCTTTTGGTTTATATGCTTGATGCACATGCATGGTGTCAGTCATGATTGTAGTGATGTCACCATGTGAAATAGGATGTTGTTGTTGTAAAGTGTGTCATCATGAGTGTATGATTGGTTACATGTTGTTTATGTTTGTGTATTGTCATTCTTCATTGGTATGGTTGTTTTTGTCATGCATGAGTTCATGGTATGTGTAGTTGACATGATCATGCATTGATGACTGGACTCTACCTACACTGATGGTTACATGGTTATATGCTTATGTATTATATGTATATATGTTGTCATGATTATGTTATACATGTATTATGCTAATTGGTTGATCTTCCATATGTGATATCCTCCCTGAATTATGATAAGGTACATTAGTTTAATGTGATTTGGTTTAGCTGACATAGTACGCCTTGCAGGAAAGAGATCAAATGACTAGCAAGATGGTAGAATACAAAGATTTTCCCTATGAATCAGATAAGAAGCATGGTGTTGGGAACTCTTCTGACTTAACAGACACATTGAGAAATGTGAAGGAAGAAATAAGGATTTTTAAGGCAAAAATAACAAAATCATGCAAGCACAAGAGAAACAAGTCAAGGTTAATGCAATACTCCAAAGTTTGTCATAATTGAAGCAACAAGGACCACTTTGGGTTAGCCATGGACGGGAGGAAAGAACTAATGGGGCATATGGCAATAGGTCTCATGGTGGTCACAGGTCAGATAGAGATGGAACAGTGAGAGATGGAAGGTTATTGGATACTCCAGATAGGAGAGGTGATGGATACATGTATTATTCTAGTTATGGTTCTGACAGGAATCGTGATCGTCATGAGTACACAGAAAACATGAAGGTCAGAATTTCTACCTTCAGCCTGAAAGGTAAAGCTGACATATGGTGGGAAGATGTTAAGTGGGATAGAGACATTAGGATGCAGGACTTGAGTTGGCATGAGTTCAAGAGGATTTTCGGGAAGGAGTACTTGTTAGAAAGGTACTACAACAGTAAGGTCAAATAATTCTATGAGCTAAAGATGGGATCAATGACAGATGAAGAGTACACGACCAAGTTCCTAGAGCTATTGTGGTATATACCATATCTTAAAGATGGTAAGGCTAAAGTTCAGTTATTTGTCAGTGGTTTTCCATTAGAATTTACATATCAGATTGAGTATGATGAGCCTCAGTCACTTGAGGAAGTTATTGAGAAATTTAAGCACTGCTATGAACAGTCAAAGTGTAAGAATGAATCTCAACAAGGATGGAAAGGGAAGGATAAGTATAAGGGTAAGGGTAAATGATAGATGAAAAGAACAAGGCCTCAAAATGTAGAAGAGAAAGAAAAGGCAACACCACAAAATCAATTCAATGCAGCTAGACAGGGACATGGGTCACAACAACAACATAAAGGTGAGGGTATTGGATGGTTGGAGTGTTGGACATGTGGTAAGGAACAACTTAAGAGAGATTGTCCACAAAATCAGGGTGGTAGGCCCTAGATATATAGTGCACAGGAAGTGCAGACTGTTGGGGATGTTTGTTAGAGAGTTCCTTGTATCTATGCATCACTAGATAATATATAGGCAGACCATTAGGCATCTATAATTGAGATCGATGGTAAGCTTTGTGATCAAGTTGTTTCTATTTTGATTGACCCTGGATCTAATTATAGTTATGTTAGTCCTTACTTGGTGGATAAGTGTGGTTTTAATAAAGAAGTGCATGCAAAATCTTGGTTAGCGCAGTTGGCTACAGGTAAAAAGAAGTGAGTTCATATTTGGGTAAGATCTTGTGAATTAGAGTTGAATGGCATGTATACCACAACACATTGAATTTAGTACCATTGGGATCATATAGTATGTTTTTGGGCATGGATTGGTTTTACCTTTGTAGGACCAAGGTGGATTGTTATGACAAAGCCATTGATTGTGTGGATGATAATGGGGAACAAAGAGTCTTACTATGGAAGAAGAAATCCACATCACTTAGGATCGTGACATCTATGCAGGTAAAGCACAGTCGCAGAAAATAGTGTGTGATATTTGCAGTGCATATCTTTAGTGACAAAGGTAAGGAGGTTGAGATGCAGGTGTTTTGAGTAGGTACCCAATTCTACAATAGTTTCAGAATGTATTTCCTGGGGAAATTTCAAAGTTTCCACCTCACAGGGAGATAGAATTTTATATTTAGTTAGTGCCAGAGGTAGCTTCAGTGTCAAAAGAAATTTACAGGATGAGTACACAAGAGTTGGTAGAGTTTAATTTGCAGTTGAAGGAAATGTTGGAAAATGGATACATTAGGCCAAGTGTATCACCTTAGGGTGCACCAATATTGTTTGTGAAGAAGAAGGATGGTACTCTCAGATTATGCATTGACTACATGTAGTTGAATAAAGTGACCATCAAGAATAGGTACCCATTACCGAGGATTGATGACTTGTGTTAGCACTCAGAATGAACCTCAAGGATGAGAAGAGGCAATTCGGAGGTAACCACAGACCAAGCTTTTGATCTGGCATCTAGCCTTGCCAAACCAGAGAGGGCTCTCTCTTTGCCAACAAAATGTGGCTGCGATAACTAAATCTTAGGCTAGCTATGAAGTACGGGGATTTGATTGAATGTTGTGGGTCGAAAACAGCAAAAGAAGGAATCATTGGGCTATGGAATCGAGGCTAGTTTCTGTCGGCAAAATTGGGGCAAACTAAGTGCAATGTTCATCCATATAAAAGATGTAAATGAGTGAAGGAAAGAGGAGAAATCTTGCTGCCCTACAGGCATCAATCAAGGGATGGATCTACAGTGGTAGCATTAGAAGAAAAAGAAACACAGGGTTACTCAACAAAGCATCAAATAGAGGATGGATTCTGCAAAGATAACCACTACATTGAACAATGAAATCTTTGTGAAAGGCGAATCATGCATGGATGGATTCCTAACACTTCCCTTAGATAATTTTGTAACAAGAATTAGCAGAAAACACAAAGTATGTGTTAGTGTCGGTATCTTCATCCCTCCATCAGTGATCAAAATTCTCTTGTTGCATTGCATTTTAGGTGTCTCATTTGATCAGCTGCATTCCATTAGGATCATGGATCATCTGATGGCAGTGGCATATTATTATTTTTCCCTCATGGTCTTTACCTGCTGGCCTATTTTCACAAGTTCAAGTCATTTACAGTGATTTTCTGTCTTTACATTTGCAAAAGCTATTTTTAGGGTTTTAGGTCTCATTAGGTCTAGGGTTTGTCATTAAAGTCTTGTAAAAGCTCAATAATGGTCAGCAGGCACATGAGGAGGTCAAATAAGGTTTCAGAATAAAAAATTTCAATAATCACATGCTCAGTGATTGATCTTTCCTCAAAACCCTGTTTTGAGGAAAAACAAAGTTTTATTATTGTATGTATATAAATTTCATGTAATTTCATTTTTCCTATATGTAATAAGTCCAGAATGCAGCCCTGGTCACCTTGCCAAGCTCCTGCACTCCAACTCCTGCAAAAGAATATGAAATTCAAAGCATTAGTCCATCAAAAGGCAAAAAGCAAGTAAAACTGCCAAAACAGAGTTTATAAAGACAAAGTGAAAAACAAACATTAGAAAGTGGGTTATTTTTAAGTGAAAAATTAAAGTCATGGGTATATAAAGTCTTTTCATGTTGAAGAATTAATTTGTGCCTAAAGAAGTGAAAGAAACCAGAGCAAATCGCGATTTGAGGCCGAGGGAGAGAAATCGCATCAAAATTGTGCCAAGCTTCCTGGCGCGGTGCACCTGGGTTGAGGTGCGACGCACCTAGTCAGTGTGGCGCACAGAGCACAGAATTAACATTGGAGAGTGAACTAGTGTGGCGCACCTGAGTGTCGCGGCGCACTTGTGTCTGGGCGTGGCACACTGGTCCTCCAAACCCAAACTTCACTCAAATCAACTTGCTAAGCTTCAAAATCTTGCCATCTCTATTCCACAAGTAAGTGAAACATTCCTAAGTGCCATTGCAAGGGTTTTAGTCCTCATTCATGGTTTTTCAATAGGTGAAAGATAAAACCCTAGTTTGTTACATAGTCTGTTGAAAAAACTACCTAGGGTTTGCAAAATTGTCATTTTTGCTGTTTGTTCCCCTGCATCATTTACACCATCCCTCTTCACTACATTTCACTCATTTCATTTCCCTTACCCCTCTCCCATTCACACTCATTCTACCCCCTTATCCTCAAAACCCTAAAACCTTAACACAAATTCCCACTATTCCCAAACCCTAATTGGCATTCCCAAAACCCTGCCATTCCCAAAAAACCCTACAGTCAGCACAAATCCCTCATTCATAGTCCCACTCATCAATCCCTTTCATTAAACAGCAAACAACCATTCTTCATTGAAAATCTCTTCATACTCATCATTGAAAACACCATACAATGGAAAACATGGAAACAGATTCACCTTATGAAAGGGATGAGGAAATAGTGAGTGATTCCTCCCAAGAAATCCATGCATCAAGAAAACCTCACAAGGGAGGAAAACACATCCAGGAGGAGCCCACTACACTTACAGAGCTATTGGCTTGTCCTCTTGCTATAGCATGTTTCAAACATCAGTCTTGCTACCAGTTTTGTGAGATGGTGGAAAGAGTCAAATACCACCATGAGCTTGCTAGATTGTTTGCCCTCCATCTTCACAATGGCCAGGTCAATTTGATAGGTGTTACATTCACTTTGACACCTGAAACTATAGCTGAGGCAACAGGTATTCCGAATGTGGGAGAACAGTGGAACAAGGGACAACTAGTGGACAAAGAGCATTATGAGCCTTATATCAAGGCTGCCTATCAGAAGCAAATCAGTAGGGTTTTCCCTTTCAGATACCTACAGGACACATATGCTCCACTCATGAAGCTCATAATCAAATATTTCAGCTGTGAAGGCAGATTTTCTCGCTTATACACCTATCATGTCAGATTATTGATGCATTTCACTATGGTGAGGATGATGAATCTCCCCTATTTCATGTGCCGAAATATTGAGAAAATGACCACATTTGTGCAAAGGAAGCCTCCTCATCAACAGTACAACAACATTTATCACTTTGCATTGATCAAGATTGTGGTTTTGCATTAGCTGAGCTTGCTGAATGTTTCATGGGATGATTTCATTTCACATGAGGTTTTCACAAGTCCTCAAGTGACCCCATCAGTTTTTCATGAGGTAGGAGGGCCTTCACATCAACAAGAAGTGCATGAGATTCAAACCACCAGTGTGCCAGTATATGTCACTTACCAAAAGGGCACAAGGAGGCTATTTGCAGCAGCCAAACGAGTACTATCTCCACCCGGGGTGGAAGGGGTCTCATTTCCTTCAACAGAAAAGCAGGTACAAGACAAAGGTAAACAACCAGTGCATGATGAAGGGCCTTCAGAAGGTCAAGAGAGAGATTTCATTCTCATTCAGGATGAGGACACTGATTTGGGCCCCCAAAGCTCAAAACTCAAAGAGATCATCCAGGAACAAGAAGCTGACATTCATGCCTTAGCTCTTAACCTTGAAAGGGCTAAGTGGATTATAAACTACCTTGAGCAAAGGAACAAGCAGCTGGAGGATCAACAGACTATCATGGAGCTGCAAACTATAAGAGAAAACCAGCAAGCAGCCAAGAGGAGGAAAATCAAATTGACACCACTAGAGCAAGAGATTGAAGCTGATCGTGAATCTTGGCTAGAAAGGACAAACATGCACTTTGAGAAGCTACTAGAGAAGGCCAACAAAGAGAAAAAGATGTTGAGGCACATGGCCTATCACTATTTGGCAAGAAACAAGATTTGCAAAGCAAGAATAAGGAGCTTAAAGGCCAAGTTGAGGAAAACTTTGAGGAGGAAGAAAGACCAAGATAGACTCAAAATCTTGGCTGAGGCTTCCTTAGCCCAACATAGTACTTGATGTAGGTCACTCAGCCCAAATTTCAAGAAATTTGGCACACTTTTTGTCAATTTTGAATTTTTGAAGGGAAAAACAGGATTTTCTGCCTGGTGCGTAGCGCCACCCGGCGCTCGCTTTTGCTAGGGACCTCCTCTAGAGGAAAAATATAAATTTTTAGATTCCTCATGTAAAATTAGGAATGCCCAGAAATTACTAGAAAGTTTTGTCAAGTTTTGAGCTTCCAAAAGGGTCAAAAACACCTCAAAAATGCCCTTTCTGCCCCTTTTTGGCCACATAGGAAGTAGTGTTGGGAGAACTCACTTTTGGAGGGGAAAATGGACACCAAATTTCGAAATTTCATTTGTTCTGGAAAGTAGACAGACATATATTTCCAACAAGCACACTTGGAGCAAATTTGGTTCACGGGAAGGTCTCCAAAATCAGCTGCAAAAAGTCGCTATGCACAGGGACAGTGGCGCGACGCACAGGATGAAAAATTGCTATTTTTGCCAAGAAACTATGTTTTTTGCCTAGTTTTTTCTCAGTTTGACTTTTTTCTCTCTCATGGTCAAAATCATGATGTAAATTGATGTAACTTGATGGAATTTTATGTAAAAATGTTGAAAATTCACTCATGGAGATAGATACATCATGAAAAGGTAGTTTTGAACTGAATGAATCAGTTTCCTAGATTTTAGAGGCAAGTTGTTCCACTACCTAATTTTCAGTTCTTAGTTTAGATCTTGTCGAAATAGATCCTAAACTCATGAATTCGACCCCTAAAGCCTAGCGTGAGTTTTTTGTTGCCTATATCTAGTACGTTTTCAGTCATTTGTCAAGGTTGGACTCTTGTGAAGCATTATTGTACATTCATCTCTGCAATTTGGCAAGGAAATAGACTAGGGTTTGCAGCATTTTCTGGGATTCTTGTGGCAAGGTGATTTAGTATTGTTTTTCCTTCTGTGATTCAAGTTATCATGTGTTTATGTGTGCCATTATCTCTCTCTTTTCAGCTTAACTAAATGAATCAAGTATAAAGGTAGAATTCATTGATGTTGCAGTGCTCTACCTTAGGATTTGTTTAGTCTTATATGTTTTCTACTGTTTGAAGAGGATCCCTGAAACTTTCATGCCCTCTTCAGCTCCTCACTGGTCTTAAATCTCTCCATTTCACTTAATTCAAGATACTAAAGCATTTTCCTACCTCGCCCCACAGAAAACTCTGCAATACTGAGTCCATTCCCCAGACCCAAAACTGCGTTTCACTTTTGATCCAGCAAACCAGCATAAAACTCAATCAAACTCATATGAGCATATACCTAGCCTAAAATTAGTCTTTACATCAGTCATCTCAAGCCTCATTTGTTATATTTTCCTGAGATTGACAAGGAGAGAGCCCTCTCCCGAACTGGTAGGGCTAGCTACCAGGTTAAGCATGGTTTGATGTTACCCTAGACCTGCCTTTCTTAGCCTGAGGTAGATTTAGGCCCTAACAGTATGTAAGTGATTTTACAAGCAACACATGTTGCACATTAAACACCGTGATGGATCCCAAATCCAAAGGGTAGAAACTGCTCCATCAAAAATAATATTTAGAAAAAGCTTTACATAGTCCAAAGCAGCTTTCCTCTACTGAAAAATTTGAACCTTTTACACTCTAAAATTCATAAAATATATACCATTAGCTCATCCCTGTACTAAGGGAGTTGAGCTCAACCATCTCCCTCAAGATAGAATCAGTTACATTAAATTTGGACTGAATTTCTAAAAATAGGTGTCAAAGATGAACTCGTATCTCTTGAACCATAACACTTGTTACAAAACCGCAAGAAGTTTCTGTAGATATGGTCATGTTAGAGAAAAACCTCTCTCAAATTTTGGAAATTCGTTTCCAGTTTCTCGGAATCTATGCCACAAAATAATTTCTAAAACAGGAAATCATTAAATATTTAAATCTGTAAAAATAAGTTGTAAAGATCTAGTCAAATATTCCAATTCACGACACCTGTGAATAAACTGAAAGAGGTTTTTGTTATATGGCTCGTGGTTGACGAAAACCTCCTTGGGTTTCTCAAAATTACTTTCCATATGTTGTAAAATGGTGCCGTACTATAATGACTAAAACAATAAAACAAATGCAAAATTTGTTTTGTTTTAATGTAGGCTTCAAATATCACTACATATCTCCCACATAGTAACACATATGCATAAATTGAAGGAGGTTTTGGTTATTTGGTATGTGATTGACAAAAACCTCTTTCAATTTTGTAAAATTCATGTCCATTACTTCATAAACGGATTTTGTAGTAAACTTGTCCCTGTGCGCAACAAATGACCTCAAAACATGCATAACCAAGAATCAATCATTCATTTCGATCATATCTTCTGATCCAGAAACTGGTTATGGGAATGTGATATACCGTTGGAAATATTTTTCTGAGATGCTTCTGATGGATATACTTAGGATATGATTTTCATTGAAACTCATGTGTAAAACATCTCTGAAAACTAGACATAGTAAGATCCCATTTCGATTCCTGGTGACAGGCTGCGAAGACTGGAACTAACATTGCCCTTATTGGGGATGGTAGCTCCTTGGAGGTGTCAAGAACACCATAGACCAAGTGCCTCATCCATTGGGCAGTACGGTCACAAATAACTGTAAACCCTGTTGGACACCTAATCCTCTATGGGTTAGTGTGGAAGCGAAATAAACTAAGGAAGTCCAAGAGACCTTGGGATGTGGAACCCAACGGTCAAACCATGTACTATAAATGTATATGTTTTGTTAATAAAAAATGTACTCTCATGTTTTATCTTTCATACTCCTTCTTCCATGTGTGTGTTTAACATGGTATCAGAGCAGGCGTATTCCTGCCCTCCATAATTACTTTGAGCCATTTGTTTTATGGCCTTTCTATGCAGGTCATTTCTGCCACTACTTCTACATTTCATGAATATTTTCTCAGCTAAATTCTAGCTGCAACCTCTGTCACTTCTCCAGTGCCATTTTTCGCTTCCCTCTACTTTGTAACTCCCTATTCTACCTATGTTCTGAATCCTATGCAGACTGGCTAGCCTGGCAGCTCTGACGCTTCCACTGGCCTGAACACACTATTCACTATTATTCACCTGCATACAAAATGCTTCTCTCTGCATACAATATGCTACTCTCTATATATTATTCACCTGCATATAAAAGCACTGCTCCTCCTGGTTTTGACAGTCTAAGAGTGCTCCTCTCTAGGGTAACAGTATTCACTACTATGCCAAAGGTGGTATGATGTGGTTGCTTCCTGGTATTGAAGTGTCAAAACAAAATTTGTGCTGAATTTTCTGAGGACTGGACACTACTGGTGAATGCTGGTTGAAACTCCAGTAATCAGGTTGTGATATTTGTGGCCTGAATTTCTTCAAAGCATAGCTATTCAAAGCTTGAAGTTGTAGAAACCTACATCAATTTTTGGAAGCCGTGTTGACATTGTTTCATTATGTATTGAGTTGTTTAATGGTTGCTCGTTGAATAATGGTATGTGTTGGTCATATTTCTTGGTGCGGGAATGTGGATATATCTCTTAGTGCGGTTATTTATATACGGTATGTATAGTTTTCATTGGGATAAAAAAAAATATGCATTGAATATGCTGGTTGATTGGTTGCTATTGTGCATTGTTTGAGGACTTGGCATTGTTTCCATACGCTGTACGTGGTCATGGGTTTGTGCTTGCCGTGGTGAACACTATCTGACATTGACACAGTGAATTGGTTTGATCACTGAACGTTGCCTAACCGAGATTTCCCTAAACCGTGAAGGTTAGGCATATCGGAAGCCTGCCATTCCTCTCTTCTCATTCTACTTTAGCGTTTTGAATGTTGTGCCCACTGCCGCTACTCATGCCTTCCCCAAAATTTTGTGGTTTGTGGCTTTTGTTGTTGTAAGCATGCTCCATTTTTTGGATGGTTTTAATACACTACGGTGCTGCTCCAATTGATACACTGTGGGTAAGTTAAAATCTCTCCACAAACATGGCCTCTTCATATACGTGGGATATAACGTTGTGTGGCCACCACCGCTCAGACCATCATTTTACTGATCTATCGGTAAAAGTATTATCATTGATCCAACCACAGAGGAGGAAAATTATCAAGATGGGGGATTGATGGTGGCATGCATGCCCTCTCGGAATGAAATCACTCAGCTAATTATTACCGAAGAGTGGTCTAGCACAAGGGTATCTGAGGCTTTGGAACATTTTCTTGACACATGTTCAAAGCTTGAAATTGTCATGAGAGCTTGTTTGAAAGAAGCAACTAGCGGCCAATAATGACTTGGATTCATTTTATGGACAAGTAGAAAAGGGTAATGCATAGTCGTGGAATTTAATGGCGTACCTTTATTTTCAAGGGAATGATCTTTAGTCGATTTCTTGATCCGTCATTTTCAATAAGTGATGGGATATTTTTAATTCTACCGTTGTTGGCTACTTAGATATATACGAGAGTTGTTTAGTCCTCCACTGTAGATAATTTCATGTTTTGTACAGGAATGTTCCATCATTTCACTAGTATGCCGTCAAGTTTAATGCGGCTACCAAAAACCTCATAGCTGATCTAAATTCGAAAAATAAAAGACAATTGATTGTTCATACATCATCAAAAACTACTTCTTTCAGATGAGGTCATAGTACTGCGTTATTTTTGGGCACTGTTTGTCATCGAAATCTATTATTAATTTTGAAATATTGTGAAAATGTGGTTTAAATAACTGTTCTTGGACAAAATATCAATAGTTTCATTTCATGGAGAAAAGATGATTATTTCCTATAAGGGCTGAAAAAGACACCACAAGAACCACTTATCAGTGATGGCCTCCTGAATGTGCTAAGTTTTTGTAGTTAGGATGCATGCTTTTTGAGTGCTGCCATTCACTATAGTCTTGCTTATTTTTATGAAGAAATTGATGATATTATAAGAACTTGTTTTGGAAAAACTTGTAACAAGGTTTCACCCCAGGGTTTCAAGGGTGAGCACTTCATAATCTGCCGTTTCAAAATTGGAAAATGTAAGGTGCTCCTTATGTGCTTTCAGCTTTACAGTTTATGAGATTATGTACAGGTTTGTAAGCCACCTTTTATGTGAAAGATTGGGCTAGACTGGGAAAGGACTGGTACAACCAATATCTTGTGTAGTGAAATTATTATTTTTGGAAATCATGTCTAGTTTAGCTAAAGAGTTATAGCATGTGGGGTTTTCGATATTTGAACTAATTTGGAGAGTGGAGACTATTGACAACATCTTTGTCTTAGCATTGTATTAAAGTTTGGAGTGCGTTGAGATCCTCATTGTTTTACTATTTTTTGAAGTTAAAAATGGCTCCAATTGGTGCAATATTAGAGTCATAGACAATCTAATACTATCTACTATGGATAATACAATCAAAATCATCAAGGATTTTCTCACCGATATTCACATCTGTTTACAAGATGTACAAGACAAAATTGATTTCTTGTAGCTTGAATCGCAACTACAACAATAAGAGCTACATCAAAATAGACATCATTTTGAACCTGTTTTTGTTCAGAACATTGAGACAACCACCCATCAGCAGCAATTCGATAATGTTACAGTTCATTTAGATTTAGTACCCAATAAAGCAGCAAAATTACATGTAGATGCAGAAGTTTAATTCGCACTTCCCAAGCTCATCATCAGACCTTGGGAAGAGCTTGTCCACAACAAGCATAGAACTGGTCTTGGATATGACAAGGATGTGTCCTTTCATATTCCAGATTACTCAAAGCCCATCCAGTTTTAGAGTGCTGGATTCCTTCATGACAATTCACCTTCAGCTATTCTAGACTCTGCCTCTCTTCCATAGCAACAGATTGTGAAATGCCAACACTGCGACTGAGTTGGCCATATGAAAGATCACTGTTTTGATCTTCATCCATGTAAGCATTGTTATAAAACCAATCATTCCTCAAACAAATGCTTCAAAAACAAGCCTACTGCAAGAGAAAAGTTTCATCTTGGTTGGATCACTTCTTGGCAATGGGCATCAATAGCTAAGAAGATATTTCAGTCATATCTGAACTTGTTCCAGAGTATTGAATAGTCTTGCAGTTGAGTTTTCTCCATCATCTCACCTTGTATCTGACAGGGGGGGAAATGATGGTCATCTACAAGCTTCAAAGTCACATTAAGCGAGCCTAAGCCCAACCTGCCACACTAGTTTCAGAGTTGTAGCCAGAGACAAAGATGCCCTTGAGCATGCCTTCAATTGGTAATCTGGGACACTTCCTCTAGGAAAAGACTTCAGTTTCTTTCCAGTTTCAAAAGAATTCCAGGAATAGAGTTGGGGACACTTCCTCTAGCAGAAGACTTCATCTTCTTGCTAGTTTCAGAATTATTCCAGGAATAGAGTTGGGGACACTTCCTCTAGCATAAGACTTCATTTTCTTGCCAGACTTGGAAGAGTTCCAAAATTGCATTAAGCATTCCAAAGTTGTTGGTCATCCTTAAACCATCACAGGTTGAGACTTCCCTTTTCAGGTTGAAGTTCTTCCTTTTATGCGGGGTGAGACCTCCCTTTCATGGTTGAAGGTTTCCCTCTTCAAAACATCAAGAACACTTCCTCTAGCAGAAGACTTGAGCTTCATGCTAGAATTGGAAGAATTCTGGGAACTGCACTAAGCATTCTAGTGTTGGTGGTCATCCTTAAACCATTGCCCATTATACCAACATTTCAGCAAGCACATTCAGCCTAGTGCTGCCATGCATTTTTTGCACATTTTGTATTTCAGCTTTCTTCTTGGACTCATACATAACCCTTCAGATTAAGGGGGGAATGTTGGACACCTAATCCTTATGGGTTAGTGTGGAAGCAGAATAGACTAGGGAATTCCAAGAGACCTTGGGATGTTGAACCCAACAGTCAAACCATGTACTATAAATGTATATGTTTTGTTAATAAAAAATGTACTCTCATGTTTTATTTTTCATACTCCTTCTGCCATGTGTGTGTTTAGCAAACCCAAAAAACTCATACTAACCCAAAAGTGTATATGTATTGGAATATGTACATAAACAAATACTGGAAACTAAAATGTTTTCTTGGGCAGCTTATTTATTTACAAATTGACCCTACTTGATGCAAAATTGATAGATCAAGTAACGTTGTAATGCCAGACCAACCAATCAAGCAACTATGGCAACAATGATGCTAGGGAGTGCTTGAACCAGGACACAATTGGAAATGTTGACAGCTACATGCACAAAATGAGTTTGGTTGTGTAAAAGACAATATGGTTTTTCGTTCAAACTAAGAAGATACTCCATATATGCAACAACAGGATCATAGAAACTAGACCATGACTGCTGCCCTAACTCCTCAACATATGCTTCCAGCTACAAACTGTCAATGCAAACATCCACTGACAACCCTATTTTTTCTTGTTTTGAAGGAGAGAGAGTTTCCAAGAACTTTTTGGGATCTCGGAGTTCATATGACTTAACTTGAACATCTATATACTCAATCTCCTTCTCAAATTTTTCAATCACTAACTCAAAGAAACCAGTTTTACCGTTAAGAGGAAACTTTGGAGATCTCAAAAATTGAAGCACGGTAATGAAAAATACCTCATCTATTTCAATATCCACTAACTGATCTATAACTTAAAACTTCACAAAACATAGGGTTTGCCTCATACCCTACCATCATCTTATTTTAGTACATGAACGGATCAGTGAGCGCTGGAATATCTTGATTGAGTTGGAGTCACCAGGTGAATGTTTTAGCCTTCATATGTGTCTGATCGCTGCCCACCATTAGCAACTAGAACTGCGACTTGAATGATATTTCCCAGAGAAGATTTGTCACCTTGTTCCTTGGCAATGACGCCCATATGTTAGCACTCAGAATGAACCTCAAGGCTGAGAAGAGGTAATTCCGAGGTAACCACATACCAAGTTTTTGATCTAGCATCTAGCCCTACTAGAATAGATAGGGCTCTCTCTTTGCCAACAAAACGTGGCTGCGATAACTAAATGGTAGGCTAGCTATGAAGTATGGGGATTTGGGTGAAAGTTGTGGGTTGAAAACAACAAGAGAAGGGATCATTGGGCTATGGAATCGAGGCTAGTTTTTGCTGACAAACTTGGGGCAAAGTAAGTGCAATGTTCAGCCAGATAAAAGATGTAAATGAGAGAAGGAAAGAGGAGAAAGCCCGCTACCCTACAGGCATCAATCAAGGGATGGATCTACAGTGGCAGCATTAGAAGAAAAAGAAACACAAGGTTACTCAACAAAGCATCAAACAGAGGATGGATTCTTCAAAGATAACCACTACATTTAACAACAAAATCATTGCCAAAAGAGCATCATGTGTGGATGGATTCCTAACACTTCCCTTAAATAATGTTGTAACAAGAATTAGCAGAAAAAACAAAGTATGTAAGTGATTTTACAAGGAACACATGCTGCACATTAAACACCGTGATGGATCCCAAATCTAAAGGGTAGAAACTGCTCCATCAAAAATAATATTCAGAAAAAGCTTTACACAGTCCAAAGCAACTTTCCTTTGCTGAAAAATTCGAACCTTTTACACTCTGAAGTTCATAAAATATATACAATTAGCTCATCCCTGTACTAAGGAAGTTGAGCTCAACCATCTCCCTCAATATAGAATCAGTTACATTAAATTTGGACCGAATTTTTGAAAATACGTGTCAAAGATGAACTCGTATCTCTTGAACCATAACACTTGTTACAAAACTGAAAGAGGTTTTTGTAGATAGGGTCATGGTTGAGAAAAACCTCTCTCAAATTTTGGAAAATTCATGTCCATTACTTCATAAACTGATGTTGTAGTAAACTTGTCCATGTGTGCAGCAAATGACCTCAAAACATGCATAACCAAGAATCAATCATTCATTTCGATCATATCTTGTGATCTAGAAACCAGTTACGATAGAGTGATATACCATTGGAAATATATTTCCGAGTTGCTTCTGATGGACATACTTAGGATATGATTTGCACTAAAAATCATGTGTAAAACATCACTGAGAACCAGACATAGTAAGAGCCCATTTTGATCCCTAGTGACAGGCTACGAAGACTGGAACTAACATTTGCCTTATTGGGGATGGCAGCTCCTTGGATATGTCAAGAACATCGTAGACCAAGTGCCTCATCCATTGGGAAATATGGTCACAAACAGCTGTAAACCCAAAAAATCATGCTAATCCAAAAACATATACATACTGCAATATTGGCGACCACAGTGGGGAACGAAAGATTAATCACCCCGGTAGTATCATTCATTTGAATTTTTAAGCTTATGGATTATGAGTTTTAGAATTTAGTAGGCTGAATTGGAATGTTGTAAAGCAATATATAAAACTTTGAAATTTGAGCACACTGGCTTCGAGAAAGTACAGTAGGGCCAAATCTTGCCCCAGTGGTGGATAATCCTAATTTGATTTCAAGAAGACTCAAAAAACAAGAAAGTTCAGTTAGTCCCACACCTTCAATAAAGGTAGATTCTTTCCCTGATGAGTGGTTTTTTTTAGAAGAACTCCCATTTTATTTGTCATTTGACCTTTCCCTATTTAGAACCAGGTCTGGAAGTGCACTAGACGACATAGTTCTAGATCAAGAGTTTATTGCAGATCTCGAAGTCCAAAAGGCAAATCGGTCAATTGATGAGTATATCCTAAATTCCCCTCAATCATCCCTCACTACTGCTAAGATCCTTGAGTTTTTTGAACCGGTGTCCACTACCCTTAGTTCATCATTATTCCCTTCAACCTCTGAAATTCATTCCCCACCTCCATTTATAACTGCACTTCCCCATCAACCTATCATTCCCCATCAATCACCTATTACTCCTAGTTCTCCATCAACTACTCCATCAACTCCTAGTAGCCCAATCCTTGCTTTAAATCCACCTCGAGTTATGGATGCCCAGTATGAACCCCTTGTTTTACCTCAGAATCTTGGTGCCATATCTGCTGATTATCAAACCAAGGTACCTTTCTTTGATGCCACTCAAACCATTACAGCTCAGCAACATGTTGATAAAATGAATGATTTCTTTGACCTCCATGAAGTAGAAATTGAAGATATGATAATGCGATTGTTTGTACAAAGCTTTGGAGGTGAAGTTTGAAAATGGTTCAAAGCTTTACCAACAACTTCTATCACCACTTTACCAATCCTCCATAGGCAATTCTTGGATCGGTGGGAGGTGAAGAAGAATCCACTTCAGATTTTGTCCGAGTATGAGAACATCAAAAGAAATGTCAGTGAAAGTGTGCAAGACTATTGTGTGAAGTTTAATGTAGTATACAATGCTATTCCTGCCAACATTAAACCACCGGAGGGATTGGATTTTCTCAAGTTTCCAGACGGTTTTGATGGTAATATGGCATATCAGTTGCAGAAACGTGATTCTACCACACTAGAAGACATGAAAAAGAATGCAGTGAGTGTAGAAGCAAACTTGCTGGCCAAAAGAGCAAGAATGAGATATGAGAAAAGAGTGACCATAAAAGAAGAAGCATCTACTTTAGATGTAAAGATGGATACATTGATTCGAATAGTGGAGAGGATGGTTGACCATTTAACCATCACAGATAGACCTAAACCACCAATCCGAAATTCAAATTTTAGAAGCAGCAACAACCCAAATTCTGAATCAAGTAGAGAGAACAAAAGGCACCAGAGCAACCAGCGCAACAACACCAGATCAAAACTCCCTTACAACAGAATTATGTTCAATGAATGGAATAAGAAGATGACGAAGATCTGGTAATTGAAACTAATCATTTTTCACTGCTGATGGTATGCCTATATTTTTTACCGAAGATGAAGAATACACAGAAATTCCAGACATTCAAAGGGATGAAGAGTACATCTTAGCAAATGATGTGGTTTTAGAGGTTGAATCTGATGATTATCAATGTGGTTATATGAATGCTTTGTCTACACAGCAGAGGTAGTACTCTTTAAGGAGAAGAGATGTATTGGTCAATCCCATTCAGAAAAGAAAAGATGTGTAATCCAAGAATGATTCTTCAAACATTCAAAAGAAAGGGAAAGAGCTTGCTGATCTGAGTCCTAGCAAGGTGCCATCAACAAGAATCACTGCAAATGAGAAGAAAAATTAGAAAAACTATAGTGCAGTAAAAGAGAAATCAGATAAGAAGGACATTAGTGTCAAGGAGGTAGAGAAAGTTTCATCCTTTAATTTAGAAAGTAAATTGCTAAATTAAAAGTGTCCATTCCTATGACTCAGCTGGTTAAGAATAATGGATTTGAGACTTCTGCGATCTGCATTATGTGTGGTTATATCTTCCGGATCCATCGCATTTTGTTATTTTATGCATCGACGTTTCGAACCATCCTCTGTGGTTCATCATCAGGATTTAGATTTGTGAAGAAGTCAGAGATAGATGAAGATAAATAAATAAAGGTTAAGGTGGGTAGTATAAGGAGCCGACAAGTTTTGATGAAGGTGAGGTTTTTAATTAATTTATAATTAATTTAATTTTAGTTTAAATTTACATTTAAATTTAATTATGATCTTTGTTTTAATTTAATATGTTTTCATTTAATTTAATTTGGATTTAATATAATTTACTAATTTAATTTAATTTAGTTTAATTTTAATTTAAATAGAATTTTTATTATGATTTAATTCAGTTTATATTTATTTGGTTTTAATCTAATTTAATTTTGATATAATGTAATGTATTTTTATTTAATTTAATATAATTCAATAATTATTATTATATTATTATTTAACAAATTAAATTAAAATAAAATCATAATGTAATGTATTTTTATTTAATTTAATATAATTTAATAATTTTAGTTTGATTTAATTTTTTTACATGGATTAGAAGATTTAATTTATTTTAATTTTTAATTTATTTTAAATATAATTTTATTTTAATTTAGCTTGTTTTAATTTTAATTTAATTTAATTCCAATTATATATATAAAATTTATTTTGAATTAACTTCAATTAATTTATTGTTTGTTTGTTTAATTTAATCATGATTTATTTTAATTAGGTTTGTTATAATTTTAATTAAATTAATTAAGTTATGTTTTTAATGAAATCAATGAAATCAAGCATATAAAACTAGACCAAGATGACATCTTAGTGAGCTTTGATGTAAAATCCCTCTATACCAACATTCCTATAGATGAAGCCATGGATGTTGTTCACAAAATCACTGACCCTAACACAACTAAATTGGTGGAAATCTGTCTAAAATCCACCTTTTTTAGCTTCAAGGATGAGATATATGAACAAACTTGTGGTGTGGCCATGGGATCACCCCTGTCTCCCATCATTGCTAATTTGTTCATGGAACATTTTGAAACCAAGGCCATTGAGTCTTCCCCCTTAAAACCTAAACTGTGGAAAAGATTTGTTGATGACACTTATGTCATTTGGCCTCATGGAAAAGAAAATTTAAACAAATTCCTAGAACACCTTAACAGCCAATCAAATTCCATCAAGTTTACGATGGAAGTGGAAGAAAATGGTTGTCTTCCCTTTCTTGATATCCTTATCAAAAGAAACCAGGATGGCACAATATCTCACCAGGTCTATCGTAAGAAAAAACACACTGAACATTACCTACATGCTAACTCTCACCATTATCTGGCTCAGAAACTTGGGGTGCTAAACACTCTAGCCACAAGGGCAATCCGTATTTCAGATCATGATAATTTTGTGCAGGAAAAGGACCACCTATTGGATGTTTTCAAAAAGAATGGATACAAAAGACACCAAGGAATTAATGTTTTCAAGAAAGTTGAGAATCCCATAAACAAACAACACAAGGATGATTATGTTGGTATAGTTCACCTTCCCTGCATTCTAGGCACCACTGATAAGATTTCACACCTCTTAAGAAAGAACAACATAAAAACCACTTTCAAACCTCTGAAAACAATTAACAGATGTCTTAAATCTGTAAAAGATCCTATTGACCCTAAACACCACAAAGGGGTCTATTTGGTCCCTTGTTGATGTGGCAAAACATACATTGGTGAAACCGGCCGGTCTATATTAACTAGGATTCAAGAACATGCTGCTGACATCAACCATAACCGCACCAAAACCTCGGCTTTGGCTGAACACTCTAGTAAAACCAATCATCACATTTGCATCAAAAACTCCTATGTTATGGCCAAAATAGAGCATTACCACCACATAAAATTTAGAGAAGCTATCGAAATAAGAAAACACCCCAATAACCTTAATCGTGATGACGGTTGGAAAATAAGTGATAACTGGATTCCCACGCTAACAGGGGGGTCCACCATATCCTAAACAAATCATGATCCTTTGCTTGTTGGTCCTCTTGTTTCAATCCTTAAAAATCTTTAGTTAAATTAAACTCGCTCATCATCATAATTTAATTTAATTACATTAAACTAGATCAAATCAAATTAAAAACATAATTTAATTAAAATTATAACAAACCTAATTAAAATAAATCATGATTAAATTAAACAAAATTAAAATTAAAAAAAAAATAATTTAATTTAATTCAAAATAAATTATCTATCTATATATATATATATATATATATATATATATATATATATAATTGGAATTAAATTAAATTAAAATTAAAATAAATTAAATTAAAATTAAATTATAATTAAAATAAATTAAAAATTAAAATAAAATTATAATTAAAATAATTAAATCTTCTAATCCATATAAAAAATTAAATCAAACTAAAATTATTAAATTATATTAAATTAAATAAAAATACATTACATTATGATTTTATTTTAATTTAATTTGTTAAAATAATAATAATAATAATAATAATAATAATAATAGTAGAATTATATTAAATTAAATAAAAATACATTACGTTATATCAAGATTAAAACCAAATAAATATAAACTAAATTAAATCATAATAAAATTTTTATTTAAATTAAAATTAAACTAAATTAAGTTAAATTAAATTAAATTAAATTAGTAAATTATATTAAATCCAAATTAAATTAAATGAAAACATATTAAATTAAAACAAAGATCATAATTAAATTTAAATGTAAATTTAAACTAAAATTAAATTAATTATAAATTAATTAAAAACCTCACCTTCATCAAAACTTGTTGGCTCCTTATACTACCCACCTTAACCTTTATTTATTTATCTTCATCTGTCTCTGACTTCTTCACAAATCTAAATCCTGATGATGAACCACAGAGGATGGTTCGAAACGTCGATGCATAAAATAACAAAATGCGATGGATCTAGTTAAGAATAGCAGTTATAAACACCATGTATCTAGAATATTGCAAATTGATCCTTTGTCAAATAGGGTGAATGTCGAGGATGATCATCTGGAACTCATTTTTGGTCCAGCCATAGAAGGTCAACCTGAAGATAGTGAAGTTCCTCCATTTTATCTGAGTCTTAGACTACATGAGTACATTCTCCATAATGCCATTCTAGATTCCGAAGCTTCCCACAATTTGATTCCTAAAGCCATTATGGAAAAACTGGGCCTAGATATCACTTGGAAATACCATGATTTGTACTCCTTTGACTCCAGTAGAGTTCATTGCATTGATCTCATCAAAGATTTGGTGGTTTCTTTAGATCAAATCCCACCCAAAAATGTCTTGATGGATGTGGTAGTTGTTGATATACCCCTTCGCTTTGCCATGTTCTTATCTAGATCGTGGGGTGCTAAACTTAAAGGCACTTTACGACTTGACTTCTCTTAGGCTACCATCCTTGTTTTCGGTCAATTGAAGTTGTACCAGGAAAAGAAAATGAAGTACATGATCACTAGTAATGAGAAGCTTGTGAATCATCCAATAAATGTTGTACATACTTCTTTAGAGTCCTTTGTTTTGTACTCTAATAGTGGATTGAATGATGTAGATATTCATCTTGTAGAAGTAGATGATGTACCAGAAATTTCCAAGAGTTTTAGAGCAGTTCTTAATCAAGAAAAAGAAAAAATAGCAAGTTCTTCTAAGTAGCTTACACAATAGCAAAAGGTCAGTGAAGAGTAGAAAAATGAAGTAATCAGCCAAGGTAAGGTAGAGAAAGAAATAGAATTTCAACATCTAAAAGATGAAGCCGACCCTTGGAGCATGGCGCTATGGGTAAGGACGGTGCTGGTATTGGAATTTGGATTCGAAGCCCTGCTTTCCATCTTGCCAAAATCCCAAGTAATGTCAGAGTATGTTCCTACAAGTTAGATTTTGATTGCTCTAATAATGAAGCGTAGTATGAGGCTTTGATTACAGGTCTTAAAATTTTGAAGAAACTGCATGCGAAAAGGATTTCTATTTATGGTGATTCAGAGCTGGTGATTAAACAAGTAAAAGGAGAATATCAAGCAAAGCATCCATGGATGAGGGCCTACAGAAATGAAGTTCTGTATATTTTGAGGATGTTTCCTGAATATACCTTAATAGCAATACCCCAGACTCAAAACATCATTGCAGATTCACTCGCCACTGTGCCTAGCAATTTAAAGATTCCAATGAATTCTAGCAACAAATTTGAAATTCATGTCAAACATAGGCCTACTGATCCTGATAATTTGAGGTATTGGCAAGTGTTTTGGGATGATAATGAAATTAATTCCTTTTTGCAGAATGAATGAAAGTTTAAGAATGCTTCCATTGATGATGTTTGTGATTCCGATGAACAAGAGATTGAGGTAAATCAGATGGAGGTTTTACAACTGAAGGATAATATTATTCCTAGCAATCTCATACCTTTAGAGGAGCTTTTTGATCAGGATGATGTGGCAAGAAAACCAACATTGATCTCTATTGACAAAGGAGTTGAAGAGGTAAATCTTGGAACAACTAACAAACCCAAGCTTGTAAAGTTGTCAAAAGCATTGTCTCCTGAAGTAACGGCTAAGTCCGTTAGATTACTTTCTAAATTTTATGATGTTTTTGCATGGGATTATTCAGATTTGAAAGTGTATAACAAGGATATCATTCAACATACTATTCCTATCAAGCCAGATCAAAATACTTTTAGACAAAAGTTGAGAAGAATCAATCCAAAGCTACTGCAATCCATCGAGAAAGAGGTAAATAGATTATTTAAAGCTGGCATCATTGTTCCAATTAGATTTTCTGATTGATTTCAAATCTGGTCCCGATATGAAAGAAGATAGGAGAAATAAGGTTGTGTATAGATTTTCGGAACCTCAACAAGGTGTCCTTAAAGGATAATTACCCACTTTCTAAGATGGACAATATTCTACAAAGAGTAGTTGGATCATCACGGATGTCGCTACTAGATGGTTACTCAGGCTATAATTAGATCTTGGTGCATGAAAAAGACCAAGACAAAAATGTCTTCACAACACCTTGGGGAACTTTTGAGTATGCCAAAATGCCATTTGGATTGAAAAATATTGGAGCCACTTTTCAGCGGGCAATGGACATAGCTTTTGCCAATGAGAAGGATGTTTTCTTGGTAGTTTATTTAGATGATTTGACAGTATTTTCTAGTTTTGAGGATGAGCATTTGCACCATGTTAGCGCTTGAAATTTCACCTCAGGCTGAAAAGGCAAATCTCAAAGCTACATCAAACCATTCAGCCTCGTAGCTAGCCCTACGGGGCAGGAGAAGGCTCTCTCCGGTCAATCTCAGTAAATTTTCAATAGGAAGAGATGACCAATCAAGGTAACACTGATATTAGGCTAGTAAACTGATTTGAAGGTTGATTTGGGGGTTTTTTGGGTTTTTGGTGGCAAATTGAGGAGCTGCAATTTAGGGTGCGGGGATTTGACACAGTTTCTGCAGGGGGGTCGTTGGGGCAAGGTAGGAGCCTGTATTGATGTATTTAACTGAAGTGGATGATTAGGAGGAAAGATAAGAAAGCTAAAGAGAGAAAACAATGGATTTGAATTCTCTTTAGACAGCAGAAAACATAGAAATTAAACAAATTTAAAAGCAGAGCATGGCAAGCATGAATTCTAACTTTATCACTTCATTTGTTTAATATGCAGTAGTATAGAAAGGAAATGAATCACATAAAAAAGCTTACAATAACATGAAGAAACACACCATCAACACATGAGTCCACAAGAATCCCAAAGATGACTGCAAAACCCTGGTCTTCCTTAGCCAAAAATTGCAGAGATACAAGTGAAAATATACAATGATAGCTTCTCCCTCAAGAGTCCAACCATGAAAATGAGCAAGAAAGTACATAATATAGATGATCTAACCTCTTTCCCTGCCTCCATGGGTCGAGCTCACTATCCTAGGAGCTGTTTGAACCACTTCTAAACTAAGAACTAGAAAATAGGCAGTCAAAACAACTTGCCTCTATAAACTTGGAAACCAGTTCATACATTCAATTTTTACCCTTTACATGAAAGAAACTTCTAGAAGAGATAAACAAGAGTAAAAGTATCCAAAAATTGTCATAATTACAGTCAAAAGGACCACCATCCTCCTCAAAAAGTCAAACTGGAGCTAAACTGCGTTTTCTGGGCTGAACTGGTCAAATCTGGCAAAGTTCCCTCAACGGGTCACGCACATCTTCCTCAACGGGTCGCGCACTTTGGAGCCCTGTTTGGAGGCCTTCCCGGTGTCAGAATGAGGTTCAGGATAGCTCGTTGGAAAGGTATCTGAGTCTACTTTCCAACCAAACTAGAATTTTTGGATTGGGAGGTCATTTGGCCAGTCAAAAGTCAATTCTCCCAAGACTACTTCTGCAGCTCAAAAAAGGGGCAGAAAGTCAAAATTTGGCTGTATTTTGACCTTTTGGAGGCCCAAAACTCCATAAAAACTCAAGTCCATCCATAGGCATGTGTAACTTTGCATGAAAAATCCAAAAATGTTGAGTTTTTGCAAACCGGAGCTACGATGACAAAGGGTCTCACTGGGGGTGAGACCCGTTGAAAGGCCAAAACCTGTAAATTTCCCAAAAATACCAAAATTACCCAAAATTCTCAATTTTTTTTGGGATTTGTGCTGTAGCTGATGCTAGTGAGTGCCATGATCCTTGAGGGATGCCTCGGCCAAGATACGGAGGGGGTTGGTCTTCTTCTTCCGCCTAAGAGCCTCGGACAACCTCCTTTGGAACATTTTCATTTTTGCCTTGCAAACATGCATCCTTGCCCAATAGTGATTTTTCATGTTCCTTAGCAACTTTTTCTCTTGGTTGGCCTTAGCCAACAGCCTCTCCAAGTGGGCATTCTCCTGAATGAGCAATGACTCCCGGTCAGCAGGCAAAGGATCACCGGGCCTCCTTCGGTTTAGGACTCGGTCACTACGAATCCTCCATAGCTCATCAAGAACTTTCTCCTCCTCTAGCTGTTTGTTCCGCTGCTCCAGGTAGGTGATGGTCCATTGGGCACCCTCAAGTCTCCTCTGCAAAACATCATTCTCGGCCCTGAGATGCTGAATGATCTCCTTTGCGTCTTGGCTAGGAGAACTAGCCTCGAGATCAATCACCGGATCCTCATGAATCATGGGCTCTTTGCCCCTCTGCTGTACCTGTGCTGGTGAAGAAAACGAGGCCGCTTCCACCTGATGTGGAGATAACACTCGCTGATCTGAAGATGAAGGCGAGACCCCTTCCACTTGCTGTGGAGATAGTACTCGCCTAGCTGCTGCAAATAAGGCCCTTGGGCCTTTCTGATAGGTGACCAAAGGAGTGGAGCTGACATGTCGGGTGACGGGAGCATCAAGCTGCTGAGATGGTCCTCCCTCCTCATGAATGGCCTCCTGATGTGGCTGAGGTGGCACTGTGAAAAACTCGCGGGAGATGAACTCCTTCCATGAGATGCCCTGCTGAGTCAACTGATGTGAGACTATGAGCTGAATCAAACCATAATGGCAAAGGCTCCTGTACTGCTGAGCCAGGGTTTTCCTCTGCAACATGGGCACCATCCTCTGAATGTTATGAAACAAGAAGATCGGGAGGTTCATCATCCTCACCCGGGTGAAATGCATCAACAGGCGAATGTGATATGAATATACCTGTGAAAATCTGCCCTCACAGGTAAAATAATGCATGATAAGTCTCATGAGGGGAGCATACTCACTCCGGAGAAATCTGAATGGGAAAACACCCGTCAACAGTCTCACAAATGATGGCCGGACATAGGGCTCAAAGTGAACAAAATCAAGTAACCTGCGCTTAGGCCACACCTCACCCACATTTGGTATCCCTGTAGCCTCTGAGATCACCTCAGGGGTCAATATGAAGTTCACCCCTGCAAGAGTGACATGTCCATCATGGAGGTGTAAGACAAACAAGCGGGCCAACTCTCTATGATGCTGAATCTGAGAGTTCCTCTCACAAAACTGATAGCAAGACATGTACCGGAAGCAATTCACTGCCAAAGGACAAGCCTGTAATTCTACCAAAGAAGTAGGCTCTTCCCGCTTATGATGTCCTCCCTTACCTCCTCTACGAGGCCTCCTCTGTTCCTCAACCTCTGTGTAGATGATGAATGGTCATCACTTTGCTCATAAGTTTCGGTTTCTGACATGGTTTTGGAGCAAAGTGGACAAAATGAACTGCTGTCTCTGCCTGCAAAAGTGCTGAACTCTATGCTGTTTCAAGGGGAAAAAACATGAGGGGAATGTTAGGGGAGGGAACTTCTTAACAAGGAATGGGAATATATGAAAATAGCAGGGAATTTCAAGGGAAATTTTACAAATGATCATGCTTATAGGAACATGTATTTGAATTTAGGAAATCATTTGCAAAGATGTTTGTATATGGGACAAAAAACATGTGTGATAGTAAACATGGAAGGAGCATACATGTATCAATAGGGACATAGGGAAACCATACACCAAATTTACATATAGGAGTTCATGTGTATCATAAGGCAAATTTTTTGATAAGGAGTACATGTGCATTGTTTTAACATAGAGGGAAGGTTTTCATGTATAAGGGGATGTCAAGGGCATGTAGGGGTTATGTACATGACTTTAGATATACAGCAACATTTATTTTCACATGACTCTTTTCTTTATTTGCAAATGTATCTTTTCATTTTTCTTTTATTTTTTCATGTGTATGGTAGAGGGAATTAGGGTTTTGTGTGCTTGGGAGAGGGGTAGGGTTTATAGATTAGGGATGGGGGAAAAATTTTACATTTTATGTACAAATAATATGGGACAGAGATGAAAGCATGACTGTGAATGAAAGGGGAAAAGAGGGAAGGAACCAAATGGGACAAAATCACTTGAAACAGTCACAAAACGCTAGCATTTTACAAACATTAACAAGCAGCCATTTATGTCCTTTCATTCGCATAATGTGAGGTTAAAATCATAGCATACAACCTTATTTTCATCATCAACCTCCAAAACAATGAGTAAAGACCCTACCTCGAGCAATGTAGATGATTTGAAGAGAAATTAGGGAATTTCTTTGAGTTTTACAGGCCAGCGGCTCAACGGGTCGCACAGGCCTCCCAACGGGTCGCGCACCGCCCAACGGGTCGCGCCCGTAGTAAATTTTCACTGCGGGAAGGGTCTGGATGGGTTGCACACCGCCCAACAGGTCGCGCACCTCCTTGAACGGGTCGCGCACCTCCAAACTGCCCGAAATCACAGTAATTTCGCCCTTTCTCCAATCACTCTCTCACAACTTCTCTTGCAAGCTTTGAAATGCACAATGAGAGTGAAAGGAGGGAATATGACTTTTTATAATCTTCATTTGAAAAAATTTATCCATAAACCCACTTTATAAAGTCTATTTTGACACTTTTCTTTAAAACACTGATTTTTAGTTTCCTTTATCCTGAAGTTGACTTTTTGAGTGCTTTAACTTGATTCTTTTTGCAGGTAGATCATCTGAAGGACTGTGGCAAGGGGACCAGGGTTATTGCTGCCTTTTTGAAGACTTTTTGGAAATTTATTCTTTTTACAAAAATTTAACATGACCTTGGCTTTAAAAACAGAGTTTTTAAATCCAAGGTTAGAAATGAACTGTATGTGATGAAAATATCAAAGGAACATGTTTACCATCCTCCCTCTGGCTTGCTGGGGACTCAAGGACTTTCAAAGACATGACCTTGCTGAGACAAATGACCAAAACCCTAGACCTAGGACCTTTGACCTTAAGACAAAACAAGACAAGCTTGAAAAACTAAATGACATGATATGACCTGATCCAGCAAAGCCAAGAGGGGTATGAATAGACCAGCTCCTCCATCAGGGTTATGGCATGCCTAACGGGATGCAAGATTTAACACTGATGAGACACCTACTAATGCAAATGCAAAGAGCTTTGATCACTGATGGAGGGCTTTTAAGACCGACACTAACATTGGATCCAATGGGGATGGTAGCTCCTTGGAGGTTCCAAGAACCTCAGACCTCTGGGAGAGCAGACCAGTGCTTTTGTCATTGGGCAATGGAGTCAACTTATTCACATGTGACCAACTTGAAAACAACTTTATTTGACTTGGACAATTGACTGAAATTCAAGACTATCTTGGACACTAACTCACTAACTCTATACAGACAATGAACTGACATGAAACAACTTGTAAAACTCACTCCAACTAATCACCATTTTCAGAATTATAGTCTTCACCGCGGGCCCCAAACTGAAGATGGAAATCAGCTTCACACTTGCTGCAGAAAGAAAATGAAATGGTATTTACAATGAGAGTGTTTAGAGCAGAAAATGCTCAAGCATGATACCTTTTGAGCAGCCGGCCATTCACCGACCCTCCAAGACATTCATCTCCGTTCATTTCTTTGAGAAGGAAAGCATTTGGACCACGGTATGCTGTAATTTTATAAGGACCCTTCCATAAGTTGTCGAATTTTCCATGCTTCCCTTTATCTTCATTGCGGGCATCCCACCGTAATACAACATCATCAATCTGAAACTCATCTGCCTTGGCCTTTTTGTCATAGATTTTCTTTATGCGCTCCTGCAACTTAAGGGAATTCTGGTGAACCTCTTCTCGTGTCTGCTGTAAATGAATCATTTGACTGATCCGTCGTTGCATGGGATCCTCCTCACCACTAGCTTCTTGAAATAACTTGGCTACTGGGACACTAAGTGAAGTATGAAACACTGCATCTACTCCGTAAACAATTTCAAAAGGTGACATACCAATTGACTTCTTTTGACTTACCCGATCAGCCCATAGTGCATTTATTAATTTCTTATGCCAGCTCTTCTTGTTTATTTCCAGCAACTTCTTTATAATGTTCACTAGAGATTTGTTCGAATATTCGGCTAGCCCATTACCTTGCGGATGATAAGCGGTTGAATGCCCCAAGCTGATGTTATATTTATAGCAAAAATCAACCAACTTCTTTGATTTGAATGCAGCTGCATTGTCAGTAATCAACTTTTGTGGACAGCCAAAACGTGACAAGATATTATTTTCAAGAAAGGAAATAATTACCAAATCTGTGGCCTGCCGAGTGGGAATGGCTTCAATCCATTTTGTAAAGTAATCTGTAGCTGTCAAGATCCATCGATGCTGCCCGGAAGATGCTGGGTGGATTTCGCCAATAAAATCCAAGCCCCACTGCTGAAATGGTGTGCTGATTTCCACCGGCTTGAGAGGCAATGGCTGTAATTTTTGTTTTCCTTGAAAAATTTGACACTCATGACAGCTCTTTACCGCCTTATACACATCAGCAAATAAAGAAGGCCAATAGAAACCAGCTCTCAAAATCTTATTAGCCGTGGTTTTCCAAAATAAGTGACCCCCCACAGTCACCTTTATGGAAATCATTTACTGTTGTTTTAAATTCCTCTTCAACCAAACAGTTCAGCAAGATGCCACCGGGATCCTTCCAATAAAGTGCAGATTTGATAATGCAAAATTTGGTCGCCTTTAGCTTCAATTTTCTAGCTTTGTTTCTAGGCATTCCAGGAGGTGCAGATAAGTTTTGAAGCACATAAACTATATCAGCATACCAAGGAGAAGACACAAAGATATCGGACACCTGTAGAACTGAATTTTCTTCATCTTCATCAGACAAGGCAGCAATCAAATTTATATCAAGGACATGAAGGTTCACTTCAGCCATCAACTTAGCTATACCTTGACCCTTAATCAACTTGGTAGGCTTAATTTCTACATCATATTCTAAGAGTGCAGCAATCCACTTACCCCTTCTTCCTTCCGATTCCGTTTGCACTAAAACATCCTTCACAGCTGCATTAGAAACATATGCTAAAACATGAGAATTCAATATGTAAACTCGGAAATCTTTTAATGCTTTGATCAGGGCCAATGCTTGCTTCTCAATGATATTATAATTCAGCGCTCCGTCTCTTATGATGCGGCTGAAAAAAGCTATGGGCCTCTCAACTCCATCTCTCTTTTGCATTAACACGGCTGCCAATGTATGCTCAGAGGCGAATGAAAACAAGATAAAATCCTGTGTATAATCCGGGCTAATCAAAGTTGGGGCTGAAGATAAGATTACCTTTATCAAATTAAAAGATTTCACCGCCTCTTCGGTCCATCTTAGCTCGCTGTCCTTCTTGAGCATATTGGTTATCTCTCTGAGATGTTCAGCAAGATTGGGAATGAAACGACGCAGAAAATTCAACTTACCATTAAAGGACTGAATTTCTTTCTTGCTACGGGGCTGCTCCAATTGCTGAATTGCTTCCACTCGTGCAGGGTCTATACGAATGCCATCTTTAGAAATGATATGGCTTAGCAGCTTTCCTTCACTCATAGCAAAAAGACTCTTCTTCGGATTCAATGAGATGCCATATTTTCTGCACTTTTCAAACACTTTAGTCAAATGAAACAAATGCTCTTCATCTGATTTAGAAAACACGGTCAAATCATCAAGATAAACAACTAAAAAGACATCCTTCTCATTTGCAAAGGCCATGTCCATTGCTCGCTGAAATGTGGCACCCGCATTCTTCAATCCAAACGGCATCTTGGCATAATGAAATGTACCCCATGGAGTAGTAAATGCTGTCTTGTCACGGTCATCTTCGTGCACCAAAATCTGATTATATCCGGAGTAACCATCAAGCAATGACATTCTAGATGCCCCCACAACCCGCTGCAATATGCGGTCCATCTTGGGCAGCGGATAATTGTCCTTTAATGACACTTTGTTCAGATTTCTAAAGTTTATACACAAGCGAATCTCACCGGTTTTCTTCCTCACGGGCACCAAGTTTGAGATCCAATCGGAAAACCGGATTGGCACTATGATTCCAGACTTATACAACCTGTTGACTTCCTTCTCAATCAATGGCAGCAATTTAGGATTAATTCTTCTCAGCTTTTGCCGGAAAGGCTTTTGATTTGGCTTTATAGGAATGGTATGCTGAATAATGCTTGTGTCATAAGTTTTCAAATCTGAATAATCCCATGCAAAAACATTAGAATACAGAGACAATAATCTGATATACTCTTGCTTTACCTTAGGCGGCAATGCTTTTGAAAGCTTCACCATTTTTGGATTTGCAGCTGTCCCAAGGTTCACATCTTCAACTCCTTCAGCTGTTGGCCTCAAAGTTGGCTTGCGGGCCACATCATCCTGATCAAACAATTCCTCCAAAGGAATCAATCCTTTTGGAACGTGATTGTCCTTGAGCTGCAACACATCCATCTGATTCACTCCTTCAGCTTCCGTATCTATTGAGATATCCCCGAACTTACCCTTAACTTGCAGAAAATCTTCAATTTCTTCGTCATCTTGGAACACTTGCCAACACCTTTGGTTATCTGGAACTGTAGGACGATGCTTCACGTATATCTCGAACTTATTGCTGGAATTCATGGGTATTTTCAGATTACTTGCTGCCTTAGCCAATGCGTCCGCAACACCATTTTGAATCCGGGGCACACATGTCAAAGTATGTTCAGAAAATCTTTTTTGGATATCTAAAACAACATTTATATAAGCTCTCATGCGAGGATGTTTGGCCTGAAATTCACCTTTCACTTGCTTGATAACTAGTTCAGAGTCGCCATATACTGCTATTTTTTTTTCCTTTAACTTCAGAAGGATTTTCAGACCAGCAATAAGAGCTTCATATTCCGCCTCATTATTCGAACAATCAAATGCCAATTTGTAAGAACATACCCGTACCTTGCTTGGAACTTGATCCTGGGCTGATAATGGGCTTCGAATCCACACACCAATACCAGCACCATCACTGCCCACTGCACCATCAAAATCCATGGTCCAAAGACCCTCTTCATCATCTTCTAAGTGCTGAAAATCTGCTTTTGTTTCATGTTCTGCTTGCTGCCCATTTATTTATGCATTTGGCCTTATGACAGCAGACCTTTCTTCACTTTCCTTTCTCAAAACTTCTCTGAAATTTTCTGAAATGTCTGGTATATCCTCTACTTGAACTAACTGACTATCTACCTCATTGAAATTTTCCGCAAACAAAACAAAAGATTCTAAGTCTGTCTGTACATAATTTACAGGATGATTAACGGGCTTTTCCTTACTAGTGATCATGTATTTCATTTTTTGTTCTCGATATAACTTCCTCATTTGACCGAAAACTGGGATTGAAGCATATGAAAAATCAAGTTGAATTGTACCTTTGAGTTTGGCTCCCTAGGACCTCGACAACAACATGCCAAATCGTGGAGGGATATCCGCCACCACCACATCCATCAAAACATTCTTCGCTGGAATTTGATCTAGACTCACCACTAAGTCTTTGATCAAACCAATGCATCTTACCCGGCTGGAATCAAATGAATACAGATCATGATACTTTCTAGTGATGTCAAGTCCCAACTTCACCATGATTGTTTTTGGCATCAAATTATGTGAAGCTCCCGAGTCAAACATGGCATTTTGCAACACAAACTCATGCAAACGCAAACTGATATAAAATGGAGGAATATCACTCTCGGGAGACTCACCATTCAAAGTTGGCCCAAAAATTAACTCCGGCTGATCATCTTGTACATTCACCATGTCTAGCATTGGGTCAACATTCAGAAATTTAGAAATTTGACCTCGGTAAGTGGCATTCTTCATGACCTCCGCTAAAGGAATAGATAGCTTCAACTTTGCAATCTCATTCTCCAAACTGAAAACTGGAAACTTCTCACCTTCCTTTGCCGGATTATCTCTTTTCTCAGCTTTATCCTTTGGTGCATTTGATGGCTGGTCAATTTTAGCTGCCGATGATGTTTGAGTTGATGATGGACCGGCTATATCTTTACCTTTTGAAGAAACCGAATCATTCTTTGCTGCAATGTCTTTCTTTTTCTGCACGAGATTTATAGGAATAGCTCGGCTTCTCAATTGCCTTTGCTGTCCTTGCTGAGCTGATAATGCATTCAAGTACCCTCTTTGATATTCTTCAAATTCTTCTTCAAGTATCATATCATTTGACAAAATATAATGCTCATCTTGGGGAAAAACAGAATTACTCACCAACTCATCTTCTTCCGTGATATATGTAGGCATATCATCAGGGGTGAAGAAATGATTTTCCTCGCCAACATTATCACCCTCATCTTCAGACTCTTGACTAACAAAATTCTGCTGAAACGGTGGTTTCATTTGCTGTTGAACTGCCGTGTCTTGTGCCTTTGTTTCACGCTGCTTGATTCTCTATTGTTGCTGCGATTGACCTCTGAAATTGGGATTACGAATCTGAGGCTTCGGCTTGTCAATAGTCATCTTTTCAAGTGCCCTCTTTTTCTGCTCAAGAACCTGATTTGATGTGGATGCTTCCTCCTTGATTGTAACTCGCTTTTCCGCCTTCATCCTTTCTCTTTTATCATTTAAATTTGCCTCAACGCTGAC
Organism: Pinus tabuliformis; assembly: GCA_031772625.1. NCBI lineage: Eukaryota > Viridiplantae > Streptophyta > Pinopsida > Pinales > Pinaceae > Pinus > Pinus tabuliformis. Next base: position 558,100,445 of record CM062808.1, on the reverse strand, counting down.
AGCAATTTTCTGCATCTCTTCCAATGTAGGTGGATCTCTGTCTCTCAATGAATAAGCCATCTCCGGATCAAAACCATCCGGGAACTTGAGAAGTGCTGATTTTCTAGATGGCCTCAAATCATCGGGAATAGCATTATAAACTGTATTTAATCTGATTATGTAATCTTGAACAGACTCACCCGGATTACGCTTGAGGTTGTTGTATTCGGCATTGATTTGAAGCAGATCCTTTCTGATTTCCCACCGATCTAAAAATTGATTCTGAAGTGCTTCCAAAGTTGTGATGCTATTGGCTGTCAACCCTCTGAACCATTTTCTAACTTCTCCTGCAAATGTTTGCACGAATAATCGCATGGTAACATCTTCTTCATCTAACTCATATAGATCAAAAAATGTGGTCATCTTATCGATATGTTGCTGAGCTGTAATACTTTGTGGAGTGCCATCAAACATGGGGATTTTACTCTGATAATCAGCTGGCATATCATGAAGATTTGCAGGTAAAACCAATGGGGCAAACCAGGCAGCCATTGCTCTAGGTGGGGGAGTAGGATGTGTATGAAGTGGAGGGGCTGTAAAAGCAGGGATTATTATAAGAGGAGGTGTAGTTTGTGGAGTTGGAGGAGTGGGAGGTGTGGGAGATGAAGGAGGAGAACCGGCTGCTGATTTAGGATAGGTGATTATAGGTGAAACTGCCACATAAGGAGGGTAAGACTCTTCGTGAGCCGTGATAGTAGATCCAATGTGATCAGAGATACTCTCAACAAAATCAGCCAGGGTAGTAGCTTGAACACTTGACTGAAGATGTCTTAAAATGAAATTTTCAACCAATTTATTATGTCTCTCAAACTCAATAACATCTGCAAAATCAGGGTCAAGAACTAGAGAATCGAGCGCACTTTCAGACTTAGCTTTAAACAGAGACAACTCAAAGCTTTCGTCAAACTCTAAATCTTCAAGATAATCAAAAATAGCTGGGCATGAATGAGATCTGAAAATGGGTCTAGGATCTGTAGCCAGCTTGTTTTCTCAAAATGACTAGGAAAGAAAATGCATTCAGCCTGTGAAAACTCTCAACCTATCATCCACAGCTCAGAGTTAACAAATACATGGGGATAAGATGTCAAAGAAGTGCTATGTTCACAAGCTCACGGAGATTGACTGAAGCAGCGTTTATCTACTTGCGCTGATGTAAAACAAGAGCGTTTTCGAAGGCTACCTGGCGTAACTTCAGGCTCCGTCTAAGACATATGAAATAACACGTCAATGAGCAAAAGATCATTTTGTTCTCCCCAGTATGGTCGCTAGTATGTTAGCACTTGAAATTTCACCTCAGGCTAAAAAGGAAAATCTCAAAGCTACATCAAACCATTCAGCCTCGTAGCTAGCCCTACAGGGCAGGAGAAGGCTCTCTCCGGTCAATCTCGGTAAATTTTCAATAGGAAGAGATGACCAATCAAGGTAACACTGATATTAGGCTAGTAAACTGATTTGAAGGTTGATTTGGGGGTTTTTTGGGTTTTTGGTGGCAAATTGAGGAGCTGCAATTTAGGGTGCGGGGATTTGACACAGTTTCTGCAGGGGGGTCTTTGGGGCAAGGTAGGAGCTTGTATTGATGTATTTAACTGAAGTGGATGATTAGGAGGAAAGATAAGAAAGCTAAAGAGAGCAAACAATGGATTTGAATTCTCTTTAGACAGCAGAAAACATAGAAATTAAACAAATTTAAAAGCAGAGCATGGCAAGCATGAATTCTAACTTTATCACTTCATTTGTTTAATATGCAGCAGTATAGAAAGGAAATGAATCACATAACAAAGCTTACAATAACATGAAGAAACACACCATCAACACATGAGTCCACAAGAATCCCAAAGATGACTGCAAAACCCTGGTCTTCCTTAGCCAAAAATTGCAGAGATACAAGTGAAAATATACAATGATAGCTTCTCCCTCAAGAGTCCAACCATGAAAATGAGCAAGAAAGTACATAATATAGATGATCTAACCTCTTTCCCTGCCTCCATGGGTCGAGCTCACTATCCTAGGAGCTGTTTGAACCACTTCTAAACTAAGCACTAGAAAATAGGCAGTCAAAACAACTTGCCTCTATAAACTTGGAAACCAGTTCATACGTTCAATTTTTACCCTTTACATGAAAGAAACTTCTAGAAGAGATAAACAAGAGTAAAAGTATCCAAAAAGTGTCATAATTACAGTAAAAAGGACCACCATCCTCCTCAAAAAGTCAAACTGGAGCTAAACTGCGTTTTCTGGGCTGAACTGGTCAAATCTGGCAAAGTTCCCTCAACGGGTCGCGCACATCTTCCTCAACGGGTTGCGCACTTTGGAGCCCTGTTTGGAGGCCTTCCCGGTGTCAGAAAGAGGTGCAGGATAGCTCGTTGGAAAGGTCTCGGAGTCTACTTTCCAAACCAACCAGAAATTTTGGATTTGGAGTTCATTTTTCCCAGTCAAAAGTCAATTCTCCCAAGACTACTTCGGCAGCTCAAAAAAGGGGCAGAAAGTCAAAATTTGGCTGTATTTTGACCTTTTGGAGGCCCAAAACTCCATAAAAACTCCATTCCATCCATAGGCATGTGTAACTTTGCATGAGAAATCCAAAAATGTTGAGTTTTTGCAAAACAGAGCTACGATGACAAAGGGTCTCACCGGGGGTGAGACTCGTTGAAAGGCCAAAACCTGTAAATTTCCCAAAAATACCAAAATTACCCAAAATTCTCAAAAATTTTTGGGATTTGTGCTGTAGCTGATGCTAGTGAGTGCCATGATCCTTGAGGGATGCCTCGGCCAAGATATGGAGGGGGTTGGTCTTCTTCTTCCGCCTAAGAGCCTCGGACAACCACCTTTGGAACATTTTCATTTTTGCCTTGCAAACATGCATCCTTGCCCGATATTGATTTTTCATGTTCCTTAGCAGCTTTTTCTCTTGGTTGGCCTTAGCCAACAGCCTCTCCAAGTGGGCATTCTCCTGAATCAGCAATGACTCCCGGTCAGCAGGCAAAAGATCACCGGGCCTCCTTCGGTTTAGGACTCGGTCACTACGAATCCTCCATAGCTCATCAAGAACTTTATCCTCCTCTAGTTGTTTGTTCCGCTGCTCCAGGTAGGTGATGGTCCATTGGGCACCCTCAAGTCTCATCTGCAAAACATCATTCTCGGCCCTGAGATGCTGAATGATCTCCTTTGCCTCTTGGCTAGGAGAACTAGCCTCGAGATCAATCACCGGATCCTCATGAATCATGGGCTCTTTGCCCCTCTGCTGTACCTGTGCTGGTGAAGAAAACGAGGCCCCTTCCACCTGATGTGGAGATAACACTCGCTGATCTGAAGATGAAGGCGAGACCCCTTCCACCTGCTGTGGAGATAGTACTCGCCTAGCTGTTGCAAATAAGGCCCTTGGGCCTTTCTGATAGGTGACCAAAGGAGTGGAGCTGACATGTCGGGTGACGGGAGCATCAGGCTGCTGAGATGGTCCTCCCTCCTCATGAATGGCCTCCTGATGTGGCTGAGGTGGCACTGTGAAAAAGTCACGGGAGATGAACTCCTTCCATGAGATGCCCTGCTGAGTCAACTGATGTGAGACTATGAGCTGAGTCAAACCATAATGGCAAAGGCTCCTGTACTGCTGAGCCGGGGTTTTCCTCTGCAACATGGGCACCATCCTCTGAATGTTATGAAACAAGAAGACCGGGAGGTTCATCATCCTCACCCGGGTGAAATGCATCAACAGGCGAATGTGATATGAATATACCTGTGAAAATCTGCCCTCACAGGTAAAATAATGCATGATAAGTCTCATGAGGGGAGCATACTCGCTCCAGAGAAATCTGAATGGGAAAACACCCGTCAACAGTCTCACAAATGATGGCCGGACATAGGGCTCAAAGTGAACAAAATCAAGTAACCTGCGCTTAGGCCACACCTCACCCACATTTGGTATCCCTGTAGCCTCTAAGATCACCTCAGGTGTCAATATGAAGTTCACCCCTGCAAGAGTGACATGTCCATCATGGAGGTGTAAGACAAACAAGCGGGCCAACTCTCTATGATGCTGAATCTGAGAGATCCTCTCACAAAACTGATAGCAAGACATGTACTGGAAGCAATTCACTGCCAAAGGACAAGCCTGTAATTTTGCCAAAGAAGTAGGCTCTTCCCGCTTATGATGTCCTCCCTTACCTCCTCTACGAGGCCTCCTCTGTTCCTCAACCTCTGTAGATGATGAATGGTCATCACTTTGCTCATAAGTTTCAGTTTCTGACATGGTTTTGGAGCAAAGTGGACAAAATGAACTGCTGTCTCTGCCTGCAAAAGTGCTGAACTCTATGCTGTTTCAAGGGGAAAAAACATGAGGGGAATGTTAGGGGAGGGAACTTCTTAACAAGGAATGGGAATATATGAAAATAGCAGGGAATTTCAAGGGAAATTTTACAAATGATCATGCTTATAGGAACATGTATTTGAATTTAGGAAATCATTTGCAAAGATGTTTGTATATGGGACAAAAAACATGTGTGATAGTAAACATGGAAAGAGCATACATGTATCAATAGGGACATAGGGAAACCATACACCAAATTTACTTATAGGAGTTCATGTGTATCATAAGGCAAATTTTTTGATAAGGAGTACATGTACATTGTTTTAACATAGAGGGAAGGTTTTCATGTATAAGGGGATGTCAAGGGCATGTAGGGGTTATGTACATGACTTTAGATATACAACAACATTTATTTTCACATGACTCTTTTCTTTATTTGCAAATGTATCTTTTCTTTTTTCTTTTATTTTTGCATGTGTATGGTAGAGGGAATTAGGGTTTTGTGTGCTTGGGAGAGGGGTAGGGTTTATAGATTAGGGATTGGGGAAAAAGTTTACATTTTATGTACAAATAATATGGGACAGAGATGAAAGCATGACTGTGAATAAAGGGGAAAAGAGGGAAGGAACCAAATGGGACAAAATCACTTGAAACAGTCACAAAACCCTAGCATTTTACAAACATTAACAAGCAGCCATTTATGTCCTTTCATTCGCATAATGTGCGGTTAAAATCATAGCATACAACCTTATTTTCATCATCAACCTCCAAAACAATGAGTAAAGACCCTACCTCGAGCAATGTAGATGATTTGAAGAGAAATTAGGGAATTTCTTTGAGTTTTACAGGCCAGCGGCTCAACGGGTCGCGTAGGCCTCCCAACAAGTCGCGGACCGCCCAACGGGTCGCGCCCGTAGTAAATTTGCACTGCGGGAAGGGTCTGGATGGGTCACGCACCGCCCAACAGGTCGCGCACCTCCTTGAACGGGTCGCGCACCTCCAAACTGCCCGAAATCACTGTAATTTCGCCCTTTCTCCAATCACTCTCTCACAACTTCTCTTGCAAGCTTTGAAATGCACAATGAGAGTGAAAGGAGGGAATATGACTTTTTATAATCTTCATTTGAAAAAATTTATCCATAAACCCACTTTATAAAGTCTATTTTGACACTTTTCTTTAAAACACTGATTTTTAGTTTCCTTTATCCTGAAGTTGACATTTTGAGTGCTTTGACTTGATTCTTTTTGCAGGTAGATCATCTGAAGGACTGTGGCAAGGGGACCAGGGTTATTGCTGCCTTTTTGAAGACTTTTTGGAAATTTATTCTTTTTACAAAAATTTAACATGACCTTGGCTTTAAAAACAGAGTTTTTAAATCCAAGGTTAGAAATGAACTGTATGTGATGAAAATATCAAAGGAACATGTTTACCATCCTCCCTCTGGCTTGCTGGGGACTCAAGGACTTTCAAAGACATGACCTTGCTGAGACAAATGACCAAAACCCTAGACCTAGGACCTTTGACCTTAAGACAAAAAAATACAAGCTTGAAAAACTAAATGACATGATATGACCTGATCCAACAAAGCCAAGAGGGGTATGAATAGACCAGCTCCTCCATCAGGGTTATGGCATGCCTAACGGGATGCAAGATTTAACACTGATGAGACACCTACTAATGCAAATGCAAAGAGCTTTGATCACTGATGGAGGGCTTTCAAGACCGACACTAACACACCACTTGAGAATTGTCTTTCAGAAATGTAGGAAGTTCGGGATTTCTCTCAACCTGAAAAAGAGTATTTTTTCCATGGACGAGGGTAAACTCCTTGGAAATATAATTTCTAAAGACGATATTTGCATTGATCCTTCAAGGGTGGAGGAAATTTAGCATATAGACTTTCTGTGCAACAAAAGGGAGATTCAGGCTTTCAATGGTAAGATGAATTTCTTACGCAAATTTATACCAAATTTGGCTGAGCATTTACGTAAAATAACTAATAGGTTGAAGAAGGAAAACACTATGAAATGGACCGAGGATGCCATGAAATCATTCAATTTGATAAAGTTTTCTTTGACTACAGCCCTAGTCTTGATTAGTCCTGATTATACTCATGATTTTATCATCTTTTCATTTACATCCGAGCACACCATGGATGCAGTGTTGATGCAAAAGAGGGATCAGGTGGAGAAACTTATTGCTTTTTTCAGTAGGACTATTCGAGATGCTGCCTTGTGGTACAATATCATTGAAAAACAAGTGCTATCTCTTATAAAAGCATTAAAGGATTTCAGAGTATACATTCTGCATTCACATACTATAGCATATGTTCCTAATGCAACAGTCAAGGATGTTCTCATGCAAACTGATCTAGAGGGAAGAAGAGGTAAGTGGATAGCAGCAATGTTGGAGTATGATCTTGAGATTAAGCCTACCGAACAGATTAAAGGATAAGGTTTGACAAAACTGATGGCTAAATCAAATCTGCATGCTCTAGACATAAATCTTATTGCAGCAATGTCAGAGGATGAAAATGGTGGCTCACTCATTCAAGTATCATAAATGTTTCTCAAATCACCTTGGTATTCTGATATAGTTTATGTTCTTCAGCATATTTCGCCTCCTCCTGGAATGTCAAGAAGTAAAGGTGGATCACTTAAACTCAAGTTTGCAAAATTCTGCATTTTAAATAGTGATCTTTATTGGAAAAACCCAAGAGGAGTTCTTCTTAATTGTTTGGTTGAGGATGAAGCTCAGCAAGTAATGAATGATTTTCATAGAGGTGATTGTGGCGGTCATTTGTTTTGGAAAACAACAGCTAACAAAGTGTTTAGAGCAGGATATTATTGGCCAACTTTGTTTTCAGATTTGTATAAAATAGTGACGGGCTACCATGAATGTCAGGTTTTTCAAGGAAAAAGGATGTTGCTTCCTATTCCTTTGAAGCCAGTTGAATTAAATGCACCTTTCTAGTATTGGGGACATTATTTCATAGGGGAAATCCATCCCACATCATCAGCACAACATAAATGGATTTTGACAACTACATATTACTTCACCAAGTGGATTGAGGCCATTCCAACAAGGCAAGCCATGGATACGGTAATTATCCATTTTTTAAAATCTAATATCTTATCTCGTTTTGGGTGCCCTCACAAGATTATAATAGATAATGCATCAACATTTTTAAGTCCAAGAAGATGGTGGATTTTCGTAACAAGTATAAATTACATTGGGTCATTCCATGACATACTACCCGCAGGGTAATGGATTGGCGGAGTCATCAAATAAGTCCTTAGTGAACATTATCAATAAAATGTTGGAGGCAAACAAGAAACATTGGCATTGAAAGATTGTTAATGCTTTGTGGGCCAACAGAGTGATCAACAAGAAATCCATAGGTATGTCACCTTTTGAGTTGGTTTATGGTACTGATATAACATTTCCTACATCACTTGCAGTCCCAGTCATGAGGTTGTTATAGGAAGTTGACAACGAAGAGGATGATATTCAATGCAGAATTAATCAAATGATCCACCTTTAGCAAACAAGGGAAGAAATTTCCCAAAACATTTTCCGGTTGCAAGAGAAGATAAAGAATATTTATGACTGCAAAACCAAAGCATAGAAGTTTCAACTGGAAGATGTAGTGCTGCAGTGGGATGCACAGAATGAGGAAAATGGAAAGCATGGTAAGTTTGATAATTTATGGAAAGGACCATATAAAATCTCAGCTTATCAGGGACATAATGCATTTTTGTTAAAGGAAATGGATGGTCAGGAATGTTTAGGAGTGCCAATGAATGGTAGGCTCCTGAAGCACTAATACATTTGAGGTTGTTCCCTGAAGTTACTTCACCTTCATTGTATATACCAGTTTCATTTTCCTTGCAAGTTTTCAAGTATACTGTCATCTGAGCTTGGGGCCCAAAGTGAAGGCTATAAAGTTTGAATGATTAGTGTCAAGTTTGGTTGATTTGGTTTATAGTCAAGTTTAGAGTCGGTTTGGTTGTGAGTCAGTTTTCAGATTTTATTGAGTCATTTTTCACTTTTTTGTTTTGACCGTATTGCCTAATGGATGAGGCACTTGGCCTACGGTGTTCTTGACACCTCCAAGGAGTTTCCATCCCCAATAAGGCCAATGTTAGTGTCAGTATCTGCATACTTCCATCAGGGATCAAATTTTCTCTTTGAATTTTCATTTTAGGGGTCCCATACTGAAAATTTTGCATCATTTCATTAGGTGATGCCAAACTGATCCACTGATTGTTGTCTTCTCTTTTGGAAGTCAAATTTCTCCCTCATAGAGTATACTTGCTGACCCTTCTTCAGGTTGTCTTCAGTTATGGTTTCATGATCAATTTGTAATCATGCTTTCATTAGGTCATACAACATGTTTTCATTAGGTCTTAGGGTTTCATCACCAAGGTCAAGAGCCTGATTTTAAAGTGTAAATAAAGGTCAAAAAGGGTATGAGGATGATGAATAAGTCAAGCATGATGGTTTGTGGGTCATAGCCACTGAATAATTATATTTTAACCTAATGTATTTTTCACATCAAAAACATGTTTTTGAGGTGAAAACATACTATTTCGAGTTTATTTGTATTTCTTATGTAATTTTAAGTCACTATATGTAATAAATGATTCCAGCTGCACCAGAGCATCTCTCCTTGCTGCAAGACAAAGAAAACTACAAAAATCAGTTCAAGTTAAGAATTTATCCACCTACAAAGACACAAAGAAGAAAAGGCATTAAAAACAGAGTTTTCAAGAAGGACAAGAAACATTAGAAATTGGGTTTTTCAAGGGAAAAATCAAAATCTACTCGTATTTAAGCTCTCGCATTTCATTTTCAAGTTCATTATTCTCATTTGGCAAGAAAGGAGTCAAAATGTGAGAAAAAGAGGCAAGATTGAGCGAGTTTTGGGTGAAGAAAAGTTGGCACTGCACTTCTGGAGAGTGGCGTTGCGCTTCTGGAGAAATGGTGGAGTGGCGCTACGGGTTGGCAGAGTGGCGCTGCATGTCTAAGGAAAGCAAGGTTGGCGCTGCATGTTCAGAACTTGGAACTATGCATTGAGATCGGTGCTGTGTGTCTGGCAAAATTTCACAATGTTATTTTACATTGGCACTGCGCGTATGTGCACAGGCACTGCGCGTTGTGCTGGAGGGCTAGAAAAGCCTCAAATCTTCATACAGACCTCAAATTTTCCCTCTCTCACCTGAATACAAGTAAGTTGACCTCCTTTGCTGCAATTTTGGTTTGCATGTCAACATCATAAACATCATTCTCCATGACAAATATAAAACCCTAAAATATCCCTAGTGATGCCTAAAACCCTAAACCCTCATTGTTCATCCTATCACCTATCCCTTTAGCTCTAAACTCTATCCCCTCATCCCTTTATCCCTCTTTCCCAAGGGAAATTTCTCAGCCAAAACAAGCCCTCCCTCTCATTTCCTACTCCCTCATTCATTTTTAGCTCATAAAGTCATTTCTCATCCCCTCACTCCTAAAACACTCTCACTCATTCCCTTCATACAACCTCCAACCTTGCCAACATGGACATAGAGGACCGAGACTATGAGGAGGAGGTAAACACAGACAATGACACCTTAGCAGATAGAGCTAGGTAGTAGACAAAATCACACAAGGGAGGCAAGATTACCATAGAAGAGCCATCAAACCTTAGGGAATTGCAGGCCTCTCAGTTGGCTGTCACATGTTTCAGATATCTTGGCTATTATGAGTTTTGTGACCAAGTAGAGAGAGTTCAACACCACCCTGAGCTCACTAGACCTTTTGTAGCCCATCTTTAGGACAACAGGGCGACTCTTGCTGGGGTAACATTCACAGTTTCACCTTCCATCATTTCAGATGCCACGAGGATTCCAAATGTAGGGGAGGATTGGTACAAGGCCCCGAACCTAGATGAACACTACTATGATCCTTATATCAAACCCCGGTACAAAAATGAGGTGAAGAGACTTTTTCCTTTTATATTTCTTGAAGATAAGTATGTCCCCATGATGAAAATCATCATGAAGTATTTCACTTGTGAGGGAAGATTCTCTAGGTTGTATACTTATCATATCAGGCTCCTCATGCATTTTACCAGGGTGAGGATGTTAAACCTCCCTTAATTCTTGTTTAGAAATATTGAGAAGATGGCTCATTTTTTCCAGAAGAAGCCATACCCTCAGCAGATGAGCAATCTCTATCACTATTCCCTGATCAAGATGATTGTGCTTCATCATCTCATTCTCCTCAACATCTCTTGGGAGACATTTATTTCTCATGACGTCTTCAGGGGTCCTCAAATTCCTCCACTAGTGTCTCAAGAGGTAGGGGGACCTTCTAGCAGTGCTCAGCTGAAAAAAAATTAGGAAGCCAAGGAGACTAGAACTATTGAGGTGCCCATTTACATGACATATCAGAGGGGCACAAGGAGATTGTTTGCAGCCGATAAGCAAGTGTTTTCTCCACGGAATGTGGAACGGGCCTTGCCTTCTTTATCAACTAATATCAAATGATAGCTCCATAGGATGTGGAAGGGGCTTTGCCTTCTTCATCGACACATCAAGTATAGGTGTAGCAACTGCACAAAGGGAAGGAAAAGATGCCAAAGGAGAGTCTTGATGAAGAGGAGGAAAGAGACTTTGACTTGTGTGATCATGATGAGGGCCAAGTATGTCATCACATATTTGGAATAGGAGAACAAGTAGTTGAGTGACAAACAAGTCCTCATGGAGTTGGAAATGCTCAAGGTAAAATGACAAATTGGCAAAGAGGCATAAGTCACTTTGATTCTTATTGGGAGAGATTGAAGATGATAGAGAGACTTGGCTTGACAGAGTCAACTTGCACCTTGAGAAGCTACTACAGAAGTCCAATAGAGACAATTATATGATCAGAGACATGGCCAATCATTACAGGACCCGAAACAAGATTTGAAATATGAAAGTCAAGAAAATGAAACCTAGGCTAAGGCAGGCTTTGAAAGGAAAAAAGGAGGAGGATAGGCTTAGGATGATTGCTGAAGCTTCCTTGGCTCATCAGGAAAATTGATGATGGTGCTTCTCACCAATTTTGGGCAAGTTTAGAAGAAATTTTTTAATTTCCAAATTTTGAAATTATATGCACAAGAAAACTGCCTAAATGCATAGCGCCACCGGTGCTACGCTTTTCCTAGAAGCACCTAATGAAGAAATGGTTTGCATTTTTTGATTCATAGTGATGAGGGCATGCACCCAAGATATTTTCAAAGTTTTTGAGGCAGAACTGGTCCACCAAAAGGTCAAAAAACATCCTAAAAATGACCTTTCTGCCACTTTTTGGACACACAAAACCAATCTTGGGAGAATCAAGTTTTGAGGGTCAGATGAGCTTCAAATGCATAAATTCCAAGTGTTTTGGAAAATTATACTTGAAGACCTTTCCAATGAGCTATCATGAGCTCAATTTGGATGCCATGAAGGCCTCCAAAAGGGACCTAAAAGTGGCACTACGCGTTGGGCCAGTGGCACTGCACATTGGGCCAGTGGCACTACGCGTAGGGCAGTTTTTGCTCAGCATGGCTATTTTTCCAGTTTTTGACTGTGTTCTTGGATTATTTCTCATGGAGGTTGTTTCACCTTTGTAAATGATGACTTGGCATGTAACTATGATAGATAAATAGTAATAGAGGGTAGATTCATTACCTTAGAAGTTAGTTTGAGCTCAAATGAATCAGTTTTTCACTTTTAGAGGCAAGTTGTTGAGATGCCTATATTCATGTTTCTTGTTTAGTATTAGTTATATTAGCTCCTCATCTTAGGTATTCTACCCCTAAGGATGGGAAGAGGTTGAATTCATGTCTATATCTTCTTCTTCTTTCTCATTGTAAAGGGTTGGACTCAATTGGATGCTTAGAACTTGATTGTACAACTTTTGTAAGCAGTTTAGCAGGAGATTAATGAGAATTGCAGCTATTTTTATGGGATCCATGTGGTATGGAGTTTTGGTATAGTTTCTTCTTCTGTGATTATATGTTATTGTGTTTTATGTATTTCAATAATCATTTCATTGCTTCTAGTTGAATGTTTTCAAGTTTATAGACAGAATTCATTATATTATTGCTCTGCCTTGGGAAACCATTCACCATTTCATGTTTTCTGCAATCTAGGAAGGATCCATGGTTTTCACATGCTTGTCTTAGCTTCTCACCAGTATTTAACATCTCACCCCATCAAACCCTAGAGTGATAAAGCCTATGCCTACCTTGCCCCATTGAACACCCTGCAATTCTTACCTAGTTCCATAGACCTAAACTGTTCAACTCCTCCTGATCCGGAAAAACCCCTTCAAAATCCAATCAAAACTTCATGCTATTATACCTAGCCTAATATCCTTTACCTGATCTAGTCATCTTGGCTGAGATCCTTACGAAGGGAGCCCTCTCCTGGCCTAGTAGGGCTAGCTACTTAGCTAAGTGTGGTTTGTGGTTACCCTAGCATTGCCTTCCTTCAGCCTGAGGTTCAATCCAGGTGATAACAACTTGATCGATCACTTTGAAGGGAGAAACAATGTTCTCAAAGATTCATCTGAGATTCATATACCATCAAGTATGCATCAAAGAGGAGGACATTTACAAGACAACATTCTAGACCATGTATGGGCATTGTGAGTTTGTTGTAGTTCCATTTGATTTGACTAATGCGCCAGCTGCATTTATCTTTGGAGTAGCATGATCCGGATTATCCACAATATTGTGTTCATTCTGTCGATGTTTCAAACGCCAAAGGGGGTCCATCATCAGGAATAAATTTGATAGAATATGAATGATAGTTCTTGATGAATAGTGTGTTGTGTCTGTATTTGGATAAGTTTTTTATTCTGTTCATTGATGACATATTGGTATTTTCTAAAAATGAGGAAGAGCATGTTGAGCATTTGGAAACAATGTTGAGGTTCTTAAGAGAGCACCAGTTGTATGCTTAGCTCAACAAGCGCATTTTCTTTCAGACTGGGGTACATTACTTGGGGCATGTTGTCTCTAAGGAGGGCATAGTAGTAGATCAAAGAAGATAAGAGTTATCATGGAGTGGGTAGCCCACAAGAATGTGGATGAGGTGAGATCTTTCATGGGGTTGGCAGGTTATTACAGGAGGTTCATCAAGAAATTCTCATATATTTCTTATCCTATTACAACATCACAGAGGAGGGGTAAGAAGTTTGATTGAACATAGGAGTGTGAGGCATGATTTGAGTAGCTTAAGAAGTTGTTGAAACATCTACCAAAGTTAAAGATTGCAGATCTGGACAAAGAATTTCTGGTATGTACAGATGCTTGCAAGAGAGGGCTTGGTGGAGTCCTTATGCATGATCTTGAGCTATCGATGATCACACATCCATTGAAGATGTGGAGACACTATCTTCTAGTCAGGAGGTTTGTATTGATGAGTGATCATTATGGATTGAGATATCTATTTGAACAAATTAATCTGAATGGAAGGCACGCTGGGTGGTTGGACATGATTAGTGAGTTTTCTTTTGAGATAAGGTGAATCAAAGGAAAGGAGAACAGGGCCACAGATGCTCTTAGCAGGTGGATACAGGTAAATCATATAGTAGCTAAGAGTTCTTATGGGATAGATCTACAGGATAGGATCTTGCAGGTAGGTCAGCAGGATGTCAGGTATATGGAGATTATGCACAAGTTGCAGCAGAGTACAGGTACAGGAATAGGCTATGGTATAGGTACATGTGTAGGTGCACAGGATGTGCACTATTGTCTCACAGCATATGGATTGGTTAGATTTAAGGATAGGATATATATGCCAGATAGTAGCAAGCTCAAGAAGGTGATCCTGAGGAAGTTTCATTTGAAACCATATTCAAATCACCTAGGCTATTAGAAGACATTGGCCGCAGTGAAGAAAATTTATTTTTGGCTGAATCTAAAGAAAGGTGTAGTAGAGTTTGTGGCTAGGTGGTGAAGTAAGAGTATTATAACCCAGGTGGACTGCTACAACAGATTGCAACTCCATAGTGGAAATGGGAGGCCATTTCCATGGACTTTATCATGGATTTTCTGACGATAGTGAGATAGCATGATTCCATCATGTTTGTGGTGGATAGGTTGACAAAGGTTGCACTTCATTCCAATGAAGTATACATTCTTATCTAACGATGTAGCACTGGTATTCATTAGAGATGTGGTTAGATTACATGGTGTTCCAAAGAAGACTGTGTTAGACAGGGATACAAAGTTCACTTCCAAGTTTTGGAAGGATTTGTTTACACGTTTGTGCACAAAGTTGGCCTTCAGTACATCTTATCATCTGCAGACAGATGGACAGACAGAGAGGATCAACAAGATATTGGAGGACATGTTGAGGATGTATTTGATACATCAGTAGTGGAAGTGGGAAGAGTACCTTCCATGGGTATATTTTTCTTGCAACAATGGGTATCAAGAATCATTGAGGATGAGTCTATTTGAGGCATTGTATTGGCAGAGTTGTAATACTCCCATCAGTTGGAGCGATCCGGTGAATAGGGTGTTAATTGGACCAGACATGATGACAAACATGGAGCAGGAAATGTAGGTAATAAAGAAGAATTTTAAAGTAGCACAGGATAGGTAGAAGAGCTATGCGGATCAGAACAAGTTGTTCAAGAAGTTCCAAGTTAGGGAATAGTTGTACTTGTGCATCATACCAAAGAGGAGCTCCTTACATATTGGATAATGTACCAAGACGATACCCTGGTTTTGTGGACCCTTCAGTATTATTGAGAGGATCAGATCAGTAGCCTATCAACTTGTACTGCCTCCGATAGTGAAAGTCCATGATGTTTTCCATGTGTCATTTCTTAAGAAGTATGTTAAATATGTCGATCATGTGATTGATTGGTCTGTATTGTAAGTGGAACCTCATGGAGAATTCCAACCGGAGCTTCAGTGTATATTGCAAAAAAAGGTGCTCATGCTCCAGAACCAAGAAATCGAGCAAGTTAAAGTGCAATGGAAGCACTTTGGTCCCGATTAAGCTACATGGGAGACAACGGATCAGATGCGGGCTATGTATCCTTCACTGTTTTCTGATTGAGGCAAAGCTGTTTTGGTATGGTGTTTTGGTATATGTCTTGGTATGTGTTTTTGGTACATATTTTGGTGATGTTTAGTATATGTACATATGTATATGGATGTAAATACTACCATGAGATGTGTTATAAACATCCAATAAAGAGTATGGGTGTTATCTCATTATGTTGTCATGTTTTTATGTTCTCATGTTGGTTTTCTTCTCAACAGGGTGATCATTGTAAATACTGCATCGAGCTATGTTATAAATTTCCATGGGCAGTATGTTTACTTTTCAACAGTTTTGCTGAGGTATAGGTGTGGCTGAACACCAATGATGGTGTCCCCTAAGGGGGAGGGTTCTGTAACAACCTTGGTGAAAATTCCATGTAATAAAATATAATAAAGGAAAAATAATAACCATGGTTGATGGGACACGTATTCCAAGCTCAATGTTGGGCAAGACGTCCTAGTGTGGGTGTTCAGTTGGTTTATTAATGCTAAGGAAATTAGCAAAGGAAATGGCTAAGAAAATTGGCAAAGGCTTTGGCTAAGGCTTTGGAAAGGATAAAAGTAACATTTTGGCACATTTATTTATGAAAATAATGAAAATTAGGATAAAAGGAAGGTGAAAGGTCACATGTTGCATGTGAGGAGGAAAATGAAGGAAAATAATGGAAAATGAAGAAAATAGAGGCCTATTTGATAAAAAGGGCTTATGAGGATCAATTGTTACCCTTTTTTAGTTCAATTTTGGAGCTCTCTCATTATTCTCTCTCTCTCTCTCACTCTTGGACACTTAGAGTTTTCTTGGATCACTTTGGCATTGGATCAAGGAAGGAAAAGAAGGCAAGATGAAGGAAGGAGAAAGCAAGGAAGAGTAGGATGAAGCAGCTACAAGAGGATTCCTTGCAGGTATTGATTTGCATTTGTGTTTTCCTTGCTAGATTTTTCATGCATGGTATTGCATGTGGTTCTTTTGTTGTTATGGCATGGGTTTTGCCAGGTATGATAGTGTTTTTTAGCCTAGCCTTGCCATTTCTAGATAGTTGTATTGTGATGGGGTTCTCATGTTTTGGTTGAGCTAGATTGCTGGATGGATTTAGAGATGAGTGAGGTGGATCTTTGAATGATAGAACACATGGCCTAATAATCATTGAACCGGACTGTGGGTTGTGGTAAAGCCAGATTTTGTTTTGCCACAGTGGGCCTAGAAATCCTTGTCGGTGGATGACAAGATATACGGTAAAGTAAGAGGTGTTTTCCCTTGATTAGGGCTAGGAATCCTTTTCTGTGAATTACGAGATATACGGTAAAGCCTAGAGGGTGGTGTCTCGGTTTAGGGCCTAATGATCCTTGGATTAGACTATGGATTGCGGTAAATCCTGAGAGACTAGGAGACAGGAAAATTCCTCACGGTGTAGGTGGAGAAATCTGGTGGCATCCATGCTTGTTTTGGCCTAGTGATCTAGTGGAGATCATGGTAAAGCATGTTGTTACATGTTTATTATGTTGGCCTAGTGATCCGTGATGGATTATGGCAAAGCCTAGTTTCTATTGATGAGGGTGAGGTGGTTTATCCTTGGGATGGCCTGGTTGGTTCTTTTGGTTTGAGTCCCACATTCATGCTTGGTATATGGCATGGGGGTGAATGGCTGAAGAGAGAATGGGCTTAGCCATTCTATGGTCGGGTGGAACATGGTACTCCCATCCTGGGTTGGATTTTGCATTCATTAATAAGAGGTTCTCCCCTTGATATCTTATGTATAAATGTATTGGTTTATATGTGGATTTTATGGCTGATGTATCCTTGATATCTCTGTTCTTATTATGTTGGTTATAAGAATGTATTATGACAGTGATGATGTAGGGATTTCCTCATGTTTTTATTTGTAAATGAATGAAAAAATTATCTATGACCTAATAGATGATAATGCAGCTAATGATATAAGGGAACAATTATTCTTAGCGATTCTGAGATAAGTATGAGACCCCTATGCTTAAATCTATTGTTTACACTTGTAGATTACATATTTGTGATATGTTTGATGAAATTCCTGTCATGGCTAGTAGGGGTCTAGTCAATCCCTTGTTTAAGTAATTGCATTTGTATCATCATTACCTTGTTATCTTTCTATTCTGAAGGTGTCATTAAATTCTAGGTAGTGAACTGGGCTCTCGGCCTAAAAAAGTGGCTCAAATCCTGGGGATGCTGGCATAGCAAAGAAAAATAGTCCCTAAACATTGGCATGCCATGTTGTGGGAGCGTTGAGAGCCCTATGGATGCTGGCATTCCTGTAGCATGGGAGAGTCTAGGGTTAATTGGTCTAAAAACTCAGTGGGACCTAGGGGCTGGTTGCTAGAAAGGTTGGGATGGTTCTTGGGAGTCCTTTTGCTGATGTGGAAGGTTTTTATGTTGTGTTTCCATTGATTCCACTTCCTTAAAGTCACATAGGAGGTTGAATCCCATCATAGCAGCCTCTTGTCACATTTTTATCCCGGTTGGTCGGTTACTTTGGTAGATGTGGGAGGAGGGTGTTACATGGAGGAACAAAAAGTCCATCTTGATTCTCCAAAGATCATTGGGCCGTCTACTACAAGGAGACTATTTCTTGCACTTATCCTACTCCATATGATGTTAGAAGTGGAAAAGGCCAAAATTGAGGCCCACAAATGGAACAAAATTGAAATAGAAAAGGGTATTAGAGAAGTAGCCAAATTGGAATACTAGCTTCAAAATCTCGAGGAAGAAATGATGATTTTGAGAATCTAAGAAGAGGATAAGGGAGAATACTTAGAAAATGGGAACAAATAATACAAAAAATTTGGAGCATACTAACTAAGTAATGATATCCAAATACAATCAAATTGGAGAGATGGAAACTTCCTTAGGGATCATGGCCTACATATCCTTAGAAATGGCGAATTATAGGAAGCTACCAAGGACATAGAACTTATTCCTAAATGAGTAGTGGTGTATGTTATAGGTATCCCATTTAGCACAACAAGGGGGGTTCCACATTCAAACTCTCAAGGTATCCATTAAAATATGTGAATAATATAGTATAGAGGAGAGAGACAAGCTGTGTGAATTTTATTTACACAATATTGTATCATTAGAATCAACATCTTGGAACCCAAACCCCTATGTAGGGGATGTGTAGAATGTATCCTGGAACTTTTGGATGAGGCATGAGAAATAATGGTCATGAGGTAAACAAGGCATCGGAGGAAGAGTTGACTACCCCATTTTAGATTGGGGAAAAATCCCTAGTCCTCAAACTATCTTTACAACACACAACATCCTAATAGAGGATTAGTAGGTAGCACCCATTTATACGTAGATATTGGGAGAGGATATCCTCCACTTTGCATGTATGCTAAGAGTCCTATGAGAGTTGGTCCTATAGGACTTCTAGAGGAGATGGTAAGTCCTGGCTTATAATTTAAGAGTGAGATAACTTCATTCCCCCCTCAACTGAATAATTTTATATCAAGAACACCTTTTTACAAGAGGATCTATAAAGGATAGCAACATGTTAGATTGTACTAATGTTCAATGATCAAATACTGTTGAGACTGATAGAGCATACCATCGAAGAGAAATAAACTAAGGTCTGGAAAGAGATAGAGGACACAATTTTGTTTAATCAACATGGGGAGCTACTAAGGTACCTTGCATGGGATTCCAAAACAATTGTTAAAGAGTTGCAGGATAGAGACCAAGAAGAATCAGGGAAAGAAGAGTTGTCAAAGAGTATGCAACACTTCAAGCTTGGGGGTATGATGGGCCCTGTTGTAGCTACTACAACAAGACCCAAATTGTTGGGTACATATAAAAATTTCAGGTCCCCTTCTATTTGCCTAAGGCCTTAAGGGTGATTATCATGTTGAGAATCGACCAAATTCCCAATACCCTAATTATCATCAAAACCTATTGTTGTTTGTGCCCACATATCATATTACTCACATCCTTTTCACTTTAACATTTTATTTAATGTATTAGGGTTTGATCACCATCCCCTTTAATTCATATCATTTTGGGCATTTACAAGTCCCATGCTCCATAGAATGCAAAGATTGGCAAGTGTTTTTATGTTAATAATCATGCCACACCTTGTCTTGCGAGCACATTAGGGTTTGAGTAATTGTTATTTCACTTAAACATTGTCAAACCCCTAGGCTATCATTATAATCATTAAAGGGCTAAATCTTTTTGGTTTGATCCTCATCTCTAGATTTGCATTATGTTTCTTGCACCTCATCAACTTTTAATCTTATTTTTAGTTGCACTGGTCACATCGTCATTCCTTTATGTTATGAAACCATCTCAAGAAAAAGATAGAAAATATAGATCAACGCCTTAGAATTCAGCCTCTTCAAGGGGGAAACCTCCTTTACATTACATAAAATGAACAATTCTTGGATGATTCAAATGAAAAAACCTCATTTCTATATATAGGAGTCTAAGGAGTCAAAATATAACCTAGCCGACCTCACAATAATAATATAAAGCCACAAAAATAACAATAGAGGGATTCTATGGGGCACAGTAACAACAATATGGGGACAATAGGGGCACAACAATATTAATAAGGGATACAACTACAATAGTAGTGGGGTAATCACTAGTATTGTAGGGACCCAACATGCCCCTCTCCTTCAAAAAAGTGTTTTCCTCAATTCTTGAGTAGTTCTGGATGCTTCTGTATAAAATTATCATCCTCCCATGTGGAATCTTCAGTGGATAAGTTCTTCCACTTGATAAGATACTCCGAAATTGATTGATTTCATCACTGTCGAGTTCTTGTTTCTGTGACTGCTTCCGGTTCCAATATAATTTTTCCTTCCTCGTCAAGTTCTGGCAATATTGTTTGAACTAGGATCTTGTTGCCTATAACCTTATTTAAACATGAAACATGGAAAACTGGGTGCAATCGAGAAGTTGTAGGAAGCTCCAATTTGTATTCCATAGTACCAATCTTTTGCAACAATTGTACGAACCATAATACTTTGGTGATAATTTATTATCCTTCTTAGCTTGCTTGAGGGACATTTTCTTATATGGTTGTAGCCATAGGAATACCCAATCGCTCACATCAAAACCTTTTTCGCTGCGATGTTGATATGCATGTTGTTTCATTCTATTCTGTGCCAACACGAGGTTATCCTTTAAGAGTTGGAGGACATGTTGTTGATGTTCGATGTGATGTTCCACTTCTTGAACCTTAGAACTTTGTCTTAAATATGATGTGATGGATGGTGGCTGATATCCTTAAAGTGCCATAAATGGGGTCATTTTTGTTGATGTATGGAAGGAAGTGTTATACCACCATTCAGCTAGAGGCAACCATTTGACCCATTGTGTCTATTTATCAGATACAAAGCAACGAAGATATCCTTCCAAAAATTTGTTTATTATCTCAGTTTTCCCATTAGATTGAGGATGATTAGATGAGCTATGAGCTAACTGAGTACCAAGACAAGAAAATAATTTTGTCCAAAAATTTCTAGTGAAAATGGTATCTCTGTCACTTACAATAATATTTGGGTTTCTATGCAGCTTTTGAATTGTTTCCATAAATGCAGTAGAAACTCTATTGGCTTTAAATGGATGTGATAATGCACAAAAGTGTGCATACTTGGTAAGTCTGTCAACTACCACCATGATGACACTCTTTCCCTCAGACTTGGGTAAACCTATGATAAAATCCATTGAAACCTCCTCCCAACGTTGGCTTGGAATGGATAAAGGTTGTAATAGACCCGATGTCTTAATTGTTTCAACTTTATTTTGTTGGCAAACCAAACATTCCGCCACAAAGTTTTGAATATCCAATTTAAGGCCATCCCGAAAAAATTCCTTCTTAACCCTGTGGTAAGTTTTTAAAAATCCTGAGCGCCCTCCTAAGGGAGAAGTGTGCAATTCCATAAGAATATTTTGTTTTAGCTGGGAATTCTTACAGAGGTATAAGTGATCTTTGTACCATAACGAATCATTTAGCCAAGTAAATGTATCAGACGTACTAGAATCTTGTTGTAACTTCTAAATAAGTGCCCACACTTCTTTGTCATTCTTCCATTCCTCCCTTGCTTTTTTTATCCAATTTGGTTGGATAATAGAAATGGCGCACAACAATGCTTCCACATCCTCATCCTTTCTTGAGAGTGCATATCCTACCACATTTTGCTTCCCTTTTTTGTAGATGATTTCAAAGTCATAACCCAACATCTTTGTGACCCACTTTTGTTTCTCTTCAGAGGATAACCTTTGTTCTAAAAAGTATTTAAGGCTATCATGATCCGTTTTTACCTTGAAGTGTCTTCCCATTAGGTAGGGTCACCATTTCTTAAGTGCATGGAGTATTTCCAACATTTTCTTTTCATAAATAGCTTTGCGTAAAAACTTTAATTTGATTGGACGACTTTCAAAAGCAATGGGTCTTTCATATTGCATTAAAACAACACCAATTCCATTTCCTAAATCATCACATTCCACAATAAAGGTTTTTGTTAAGTCCAATGTAGCTAAGATTGATGCTTGGCACATTGCCTCTTTAAAATGTTCGAAGGCCTTTGCTGCTTCCGGAGTCCATGAAAATGCATCTTTCTTCAATAATGTTGTTAGAGGTGCTGTTATTCTCCCATAATTCTTAAAAAACTTGCGATAATACCCTATCAACCCAAGAAATCCTCGCAGATGCTTTATGGATGTGGGGATTTTCCATTCCTTAATGGCTTTAATTTTGCTAGGGTCTACCTTAACTCCTTCATGAGATACAATATGACCCAGATATTCCACCTCTTGTACTCCAAAGAAACATTTGGATCTTTTTGCATATAATTGTTTCTCCTCCAATAGTTGTAGCACCCTATCAACATGTTCAACATGATCCTTCCAAGACTTGTTGTAGATTAGTATATCATCAAAAACTACTAACACAAATTTTCTAAAGAATGGTTTGAAAATGGAATTCACCAAACCTTGAAATGTTGAAGGTGCCTTGGTAAGGCCAAAAGGCATGACCAAAAATTTATAATGACCCTCATGAGTTCTAAATGCTGTTTTCGGAATGTCTTCAGTCTTCATTCTGATTTGATGATATCCTAAACGAAGATCCAACTTGGTGAAGTAAATTGATCCATGCAATTCATCCAATAATTCATCAATTACAGGAATGGGAAACTTATCTTTAATAGTGAGCTTGTTGAGCTCCCTATAATCCATACACATGCACCATGATCCATCCTTCTTGTGCACCAATACTACTGGAGCAGAGAAAGAACTTTGACTCGGTTGAATTGTACCAGCCTCTAGCATTTCTGCAACCATATGTTCAATTTCACTCTTTTGGGCATAGGGATATTTGTGCGGCCTGATGTTTGGACGAACACTTCTTGGAATCAGATGAATAGCATGATCATGATCACGAATAGGTGGGAGACCTTTGGGAGTCTCAAATACCCTGGAATGATTTTCTAAGACCTTTTGGAGATCTGGACAAATAAATGATTCCAATGTGGAAACATCTAGCGAACATAATTGTGCAATTACACCTCTTTGTTCCTTTTTTAGAAGCTTTGTCATACCGTTAGAGCTAATTGTCTTTCCTGGTTTCCCTGCAATACCCCTTAATTCAAATTCCTTTCCTTCCACAAAACATTTCATGAAAATTAAAAGTTATTGTACCCAAGGATTGTAGCTATTGGACTTCTAGTACAACATCAGCACCTCCCATTGGAATGGAAAGCGTTGGGCTAGTCAATACATATTCTCCCATGGATAGCTTAATATTATGGCACTTTCCAGAGCAATTTATTATTCCTCCATTTGCAACCATCACTTGACACTCTGGTGCTGGATATAAGAAGCAATTCAATTCTTTTGCTACCTTACAATGAATAAAATTGTGGGTACTTCCTGAATCAATCAACACTATTACATTTTTCTTCTTGATTTGTCCTTCTATCTTAATTGTTTGAGGAGTGGTAATTCCCGCCAATGCATTACAAGGTATGGTCGGATTCATTTCTTCTTTATCTAGGCTTTGTTCCTAGAGTATATCCTCTTCTTTTGACATTTCTTTCTCCTTTTCTTCTTCCTCTTCACAATCTATGTAGAATAATTTCTTCTCAGCACACTTATGACCTTTAGTGTATTTGTTATAAAAACTGTAACAAAGCCCTTTTGCTCCTTTTTCTTCCAGTTTTTGTGGTGTCAACTTTATAGGTTGTGGAAGACTAGGTGCAACAACACTTCCATATTTATAGTTGTGAGTGGTATGCTTCCTGGTTGCCATAATTTTGCTTTCCATTTTTCTTTCTAATCTAAATGCCTTCTCTAATGAATTAGGTTCCCAAAGGCGATCATCATGTTGGATATTATCCTTTAAAGTCCCTATGAATACATCAATTCTATGCTCCTCTGGAATATTTTTTACCCTTATGTTCAATTTTTGGAACTCCTCAATGTGCTCCATTATTGAACCCTTTTGTTTGAGACTTATCAATTGGCTAAAAAAGTGTTGCTTTTTGTATCCTCATAATGTGCTGTCAATTCTTCCGTAAAAATTGCCCAAGTGATAATTTTTTTATGAGAGCAAAGACATTGATACCATACAAACTGATTTGGTTTGAAATATAAAGTTGCAATATGTACCTTTTGTGTGTTTTTCACATTATTGAGATCGAAAAATTGCTCCATCTGTAATATCCATGTTGCAGGATCCTTGCCATCAAACTTCCTCATATCGATTTTTGGAGTGTGGTGGGTCTTTGATCCCACATTGGAGTCTATGAAATCATGATTAACATTTATTTTGTTCGCATCATGAGTTTCCTTTACTATCTTTTTACCATTAGTAAGTATTTCTTGTAGAAAATTTGTCAAATTTGTCTTCAAATCCGCCATGTCTGTCTTCAAATTCGTCTTCAAATCTGCCATGTCTCTCTTCAAATCATCCAGATTAGCTTCCATGCCATTTATCTTAGATTCCATGCCATTTATATTAGCTTCTGTTAACTTTTGTGCAAGTGACACTTGTTGCACTTGGTCTTCTAATTTTGATATATCATGTAGCATTCTTCCTCTTCTTCATGAGTCATGCTAGAGATTTCAAGTTGCTTACTAGGTGTTTGAATTTTCTTTCCGCAAGGCATCAGTTACCAATAATAATGCTCTATTATAACCTTTTAATTCCTTCAAAATAAATTTTCAAACCAAGCTTAAGCAAAAATTTAAAAAAATCTACACACCTTTTTTCACTTTGTAGGAGCTCGATATTGTCTCTGATGTATATATGTACTTTTAGATCATCCAGTTCTGAAATTGTAACCTGCAATAGCCCTCCGTGTCCTCTTTCCAATGCCACCAGTATGATCCAAATTGGATTCTCCAAGGAAGAGTTATGCGAAATCTCCCACAGTGACCTGATTATAGACTAGTTCAGTAGAGCGAACTTGTACGACGTCCCACGAGTCACTGTTTAGACCTTTGGCTCTTAAAAATATATACAAGAAACTGCAGTATGCCCTCTTTCTATACCTTCTTACGAAATTTCAATCTAATGCTCAGAGAGAAAGTTATGAAAATTTTCCCCAGGTCACCTGTTTGGAATGTAATTCAGGAGTCTGCAAAAAGACCAACTTCCTAAAATGATATCTCTGTAAATATAGTGCGAAAAGCTCTGAAATTTGGACCCATGGTTCAGAATGATCTCTTCTCAAATGGTTTTTTTTTTTTAGCTTCTGAAAGGTTGCAGAAGAAAATTTATAGTGAAAATTCCACGATGACCTATTTGGAGCAGCGAAACCCTAGAATCCAAATCTCTAATACCAAATGTTATGAAACTAGCTCAAGAAAAAGATAGAAAAGATAGATCAACGCCTTAGAATTCAACCTCTTCAAGGGGGAAACCTCATTTACATTACATAAATTAACAATTCTTGGATGATTCAAGTGACAAAACCTCCTTTCTATATATAGGAGTCTAAGGAGTCACAATATAACCCAGTCGACCTAACAATAATAATATAAAGCCACAAAAATAACAATAGAGGGATTCTATAGGGCACAATAATAACAATATGGGGACAATAGGGGCACAACAATATTAATAAGGGATACAACTACAATAGTAATGAGGTAATCACTAGTATTATAGGGACCCAACACTTTAAAGTATTAAATTTTTCAAGGAGAATTCCTTGCATGAAAGACTAGGTTGTTAAAGCCTTACATTACGTGTGGCATGTTATTCTTCCAAGAAATATTTCTAATATTTGAACCAGGGTTGTTTGCAAAGTGATTTAAAGGCCTCTTTTGAAATCATTAGAATATCTAATTTAGTTGAGGCTAGTCAAATTATGTTTTCCAAGGCTATTATTTTTTATATGTTTAAGGCATGTTATTTCAATTGTAAATAGTAAAAGAATTAGATCCTAATGTATTAAAGTCACCAAAGACTCATTAATTTTAATAGTATGACAATTACCTTACAGTTCTTACCATTTTGTAATGTGACATTGGAGGTACCTTTTGATCCCCATACGTTTGGGCTTTGAAGGAGCGAATGGTGAGATGAGAGGGAAGTGCCACAGTAGCAAGGGTAACATGGATTAAGCTCATTAAGGAGGAATGCATATTTGTTGTCACATACATTTATGGCTCTATGTGAAGTGGAATATTATCGAATGGGCAAGCATACAAGGAGAGCATGATGCAAAACTATATAAAAGGTGCGGGTTTTCATTGTGGGAGAAATATCATACCACGTGCATTCATACTGGGGGATATGTATTGAGGAAAGAATGAAATAATATATTGGGGGATATATAGGGGGTGAAAGGTTTTTATATTGGCAGGTATAAAAAATGGACCTCAAAGTTTGAAAAAATATAAAGGGGTATAAAAAATCTTAATGAAGAAATAGATATTTGCATTATCTAATCAAAGTGGGGGTTTTTTAATTTGGGAAGGTTTATTGGGTTTGTATTGGTAGAGGGTTAAATATTGTCATTTTTAGAGGTTCTTTCCAATATGTAGTCAAATTACGTATTTTGTTTAATATGCCAAGAATGCCCATGATATGCCATAGGTTCATTTATTGAAGCACCCATGGGTATTCTACACATTTGGGTGTTAATGGAATGCAGACAGTCATTCCATGAAGAAACTAGGTAATGGAGGGACACATGGTGCATTGGAATATCAAGAAATATTGCATTATAAGGGCACATTATTCGATATAAGCACTTGATAAAGGAATTTGAAGTAGTTGAAGTAGTTGATGTATGGAAGGAAGTGTTATACCACCATTCAGCCAAAGGCAACCGTTTGACCCATTGTGTCTGTTTATCAGATACAAAGCAACGAAGATATCCTTCCAAACATTTGTTTACTATCTCAGTTTGCCCATCATATTGAGGATGATAAGATGAGCTATGAGCTAACTGAGTACCAAGACAAGAAAATAATTCTGTCCAAAAATTTCCAGTGAAAATGGGATCTCTGTCACTTACAATAATCTTTGGGTTTCCACGTAACTTTTGAATTGTTTCCATAAATGCAGTAGAAACTCTACTAGCTTTAAATGGATGTGATAATGCACAAAAGTGTGCATGCTTGGTAAGTCTGTCAACTACCACCATGATGACACTCTTTCCCTCAGACTTGGGTAATCCTATGATAAAATCCATTGAAACCTCCTCCCAACGTTGGCTTAGGATGGATAAAGGTTGTAATAGACTTAGTGTCTTAATTGTTTCAACTTTATTTTGTTGTAAAACCAAACATTCCGCCACAAACTTTTGAATATCCAATTTAAGGCCATCCCGAAAAAATTCCTTCTTAACCCTGTGGTAAGTTTTCAAAAATCCTGAGGGCCCTTCTAAGGGAGAAGTGTGCAATTACATAAGAATCTTTTTTTTTAGTTGGGGATTCTTACAGAGTTATAAGCGATCTTTGTACCATAACAAATCATTTTTCCAGGTAAATGTATCAGACGTACTGGAATCTTGTTGAAACTTTCGAATAAGTGCCCACACTTCTTCGTCATTCTTCCATTCCTCCCTTGCTTCGTTTATCCAATCTGGTTGGATAATAGAAATGGCGCACAACAATGCTTCCACATCCTCATCCTTTATTGAGAGGGCATCTGCCACCACATTTTGCTTCCTTTTTTTGTAGATGATTTCAAAGTCATAACCCAACATCTTTGTGACCCACTTTTGTTGCTCTTAAAAGGATAATATTTGTTTTAAAAAATATTTAAGGCTATCATGATCCGTTTTTACCTTGAAGTTTCTTCCCATTAGGTAGGGTCACCATTTCTTAAGTGCATGGAATATTGCCAATATTTCCTTCTCATAAATAGCTTTATGTAAAAACTTTCCCTTGATTGGATGGCTTTCAAAAGCAATGGGTATTTCATATTGCATTAAAACAGCACCAATTCCATTTACTAAAGCATCACATTCCACAATAAAGGTTTTTGTGAAGTCCGGTGTAGCTAAGACCAGTGCTTGGCACATTGCTTCTTTAAGATGTTCAAAGGCCTTTGTTTCTTCTGGAGTCCATGAAAATGCATCTTTCTTCAATAATGTTCTTAGAGGTGTTGCTATTCTCCCATAATTCTTAACAAACTTGCTATAATACCCTGTCAACCCGAGAAATCCTCGCAGATGCTTTATGGATGTGGAAAATTTCCATTCCTTAATGGATTTAATTTTTCTAGGGTCTACCTTAACTCCTTCATGAGATACAATATGACCCAGATATTCCACCTCTTGTACTCCAAAGAAACATTTGGATCTTTTTGCATATAATTGTTTCTCCTCCAATAGTTGTAGCACCTTGTCAACATGTTCAACATGATCCTTCCAAGACTTGCTGTAGATTAGTATATCATCAAAAAATACTAACACAAATTTTCTAAGGAATGGTTTGAAAATGGAATTCATCAAACCTTGAAATGTTGAAGGTGCATTGGTAAGGCCAAAAGGCATGACCAAAAATTCATAATGACCCTCATGAGTTCTAAATGTTGTTTTCAGAATGTCTTCAGTCTTCATTTTGATTTGATGATATCTTGAACGAAGATCCAACTTGGTGAAGTAAATTGATCCAGTAATTCATCAATAACAGGAATGGGAAACTTATCTTTAATAATGAGCTTTTTGAGCTCCCTATAATCCGGACACATGCGCCATTATCCATCCTTCTTGTGCACCAATACTACTGGAGCAGAGAATTTTGACTCGGTTGAATTATACCAGCCTCTAGCATTTCTGCAACCATATGTTCAATTTCACTCTTTTGGGCATAGGGATATCTGTATGGCCTGATGTTTGGAGGAACACTTCCTGGAATCAGATGAATAGCATGATCATGATCACGAATAGGTGGGAGACCTTTGGGAGTCTCAAATACCTTGGAATGATTGTCAAAGACGTTTTGGAGATCTGGAAAAATAGATGATTCCAATGTGGAAACACCTATTTGTTCCTTTTTTAGAAGCTTTGTCATATCGTTAGCGCTGATTATCTTTCCTGGTTTCCCTGCAATACCCATTAATTCAACTTCCTTTCCTTCCACAAAAAACTTCATGAAAAGTTCTTGAAAATTAAAAGCTATTGTACCCAAGGATTGTAGCCATTGGACTCCTAGTACGACATCAACACCTCCCATTGGAATGGAAAGCATTGGGCTAGTAATACATATTCTCCCATGCATAGCTTGATATTATGGCACTTTCTAGAGCAATTTATTGTTCCTCCATTTGCAACCATCACTTGAGACTCTGGTGCTAGATATAAGAAGCAATTCAATTCTTTTGCTACCTTACAATGAATAAAATTGTGGGTACTTCCTGAATCAATAACCACTATTACCTTTTTCTTCTTGATTTGTCCTTCTATCTTAATTGTTTGAGGAGTGGTAATTCCCGCCAATGCATTACAAGATATGGTCGGATTCATTTATTCTTTATCTAGGCTTTGTTCCTGGAGTATATCCTCTTCTTTTGACATTTCTTGCTCCTTTTATTCTTCCTCTTCACAATCTATGTAGAATAATTTCTTCTCAGCACACTTATGACCTTTAGTGTATTTGCTATCACAATTGTAACAAAGCCCTTTTGCTCTTTTTTCTTCCAATTGTTGTGGTTTCAACCTTATAGGTTGTGGAAGACTAGGGGCAACAACACTTCCATCTTTATAGTTGTGAGTGGTATGCTTCCTGGTTGCCATAATTTTGCTTTACATTTTTCTTGCTAACCTAAATGCCTTCTCTAATGAATCAGGTTCCCAAAGGTGAACATCATGTTGGATATTATCCTTTAAAGTCCCTATGAACACATCAATTCTATGCTCCTCTGGAATATTGTTTACCCTTATGTTAAATTTTTGGAACTCCTCAATGTGCTCCATTATTGAACCCTTTTGTTTGAGACTTATCAATTGGCTAAAAAAAGTGTTGCTTTTTGTATCCTCATAATGTGCTGTCAATTCTTCCATAAAAATTGCCCAAGTGATAATTTGTTTACGAGAGAAAATCCATTGATACCATACAAGCTGATTTGGTTCCAAATATAAAGTTGCAATACGTACCTTTTGTTTGTTTTTCACATTATTGAGATCGAATAATTGCTCCATCTGTAATATCCATGTTGTAGGATCCTTGCCATCAAACTTCCTCATATCGATTTTTGGAATATGGTGGGTCTTTGATCCCACATTCGAGTCTATGAAATCATGATTAGCATTTATTTTTTTTGCATCATGAGTTTCCTTTACTACCTTTTCACCATTAGTAAGTATTTCTTGTAGAAAATTTATCAAATCTGTCTTCAAATCTGCCATGTTTGTCTTCAAATTTGTCTTCAATTCTACCATGTCTCTCTTCAAATCTGTCTTCAAATCTATCTTCAAATCATCCATCTTAGCTTCCATGCCATTTATCTTAGATTCCATGCCATTTATCTTAGCTTCTGTTAGCTTTTGTGCAAGTGACACTTGGTCTTGTAATTTTGATATATCATGTAGCATTTCTTCCTCTTCTTCATGAGTCATGCTAGAGATTTTAGGTTGCTTACTAGGTGTTTGCATTTTCTTTCTTTGGGGAATCAGTTACCGATAATAATGCTATACTATGCCCTTTGAATTCCTTCAAAATAAATTTTCAAACCAAGCTTAAGCAAAAATTTAAAAAAATATACACACCTTTTTTCACTTTGTAGGAGCTCGATATTGTCTATGATGTATCTCTATACTTTCGGATCATCCAGTTCTTAAATTGCAACCTGCAATAGCCCTCTATTTCCTCTTTCCAATGCCACCAGTTTGATCCAAACTGGATTCTCTAAGGAAGAGTTATGCGAAAACTCCCATAGTGACCTAATTATAGACTAGTTCAGTAGAGCGAACTTGTACGATGTCCCATGAGTCACTGTTTAGTCCTTTGGCTTTGAAAATATATAAAAGAAACTAAAGGCTGTCATCTTTCTGTACCTTTTTACGAAATTTCAATCTGATGCTCAGAGAGAAATTTATGACAATTTTCCCCAGGTCACCTGTTTGGAATGTAATTCAGGAGTATGAAAAAAGACCAACTTCCTCAGATCATATCTCCGCAAATATAGTGATAAAAGAGCTGAAATTTAGAGCCAAGGTTCAACTCGATTTCTTCTCAAATGGGTTTTTGTTTTAGCTTCTAAAAGGTCGCAGAAGAAAAGTTATACCAAATCTCTGATACCAAATGTTATGAAACCAGCTCAAGAAAAAGATAGAAAAGATATATCAACGCCTTAGAATTCAACCTCTTCAAGGGGAAACCTCCTTTACATTACATAAATTAACAATTCTTGGATGATTCAAATGACAAAACCTCCTTTCTATATATAGGAGTCTAAGGAGTCACAATATAACCCTGCTGACCTAACAATAATAATATAAAGCCACAAAAATAACAATAGAGGGATTCTATGGGGCACAGTAATAACAATATGGGGACAATAGGGGCATAACAATATTAATAATGGATACAAATACAATAGTAATGGGGTAATCACTAGTATTATAGGGACCCAACACTTTAAAGTATTAAATTTTTCAAGGAGAATTCTTTGCATGAAAGACTAGGTTGTTAAAGTCTTACATTATGTGTGGCATGTTATTATTCCAAGAAATATTTCTAATATTTGAACCAGGGTTGTTTGCAAAGTGATTTAAAGGCCTCTTTTGAAATCATTGGAATATCTAATTTAGTTGAGGCTAGTCAAATTATGTTTTCCAAGGCTATTATTTTTTATATGTTTAAGGCATGCTATTTCAATTGTAAACAGTAAAAGAATTAGATCCTAATGTCTTAAAGTCACCAAAGACTCATTAATTTTAATAGTATGACAATTACCTTACAATTCTTACCATTTTTCAATGTGACATTGGAGGTCCCTTTTGATCACCATAGGTTTGGGCTTTGAAGGAGTGAATGGTGAGATGAGAGGGAAGTGCCACAGTAGCAAGGGTAACATGGAGCAAGCTCACTAAGGAGGAATGTATATATGTTGTTACATACATTTATGGCTCTATGTGAAGTGGCATATTATCGAATGGGCAAGCATACAAGGAGAGCATGATGCAAAACTCTATAAAAGGCGTGGGGCTTCATTGTGGGAGCAATATCATACCACGTGCATTCATACTGGGGGATATATATTGAGGAAAGAATGAAATAATATATTGGGGGATATATAGGGGGTGAAAGGTTTTTATATTGGCAGGTATAAAAAATGGACCTCAAAGTTTAAAAAAATATAAAGGGGTATAAAAAATCTTAATGAAGAAATAGATATTTGCAATATCTAATGAAAGTGGGGGTTTTTTAATTGGGAAGGTGTATTGGGTTTGTATTGGTAGGGTGTTAAATAATGTCATTTTTAGAGGTGCTTTCCAATATGTAGTCAAATTACGGGTTTTGTTTAATATGCCAAGAATGCATATGATATGCCATAGGTTCATTTATTGAAGCACCCATGGGTATTCTATACATTTGGGTGTTAATGAAATGCAGACAGTCATTCTATGAAGAAACTAGGTAATGGAGGGACACATGGTGCATTGGAATATCAAGAAATATTGCACTATAAGGGCACATTATTCAATATAAGCACTTGATAAAGGCATTTGAAGTAGTCAATGTTCACTAAGATTCTATTGAAACCCTAGTGAACTATGGAAGGTAATTTCAAGTGAGGTGCACATTTTAAGAACAATAATCAGATATAGAGTGCGTTAGCAATAGTTCATATGAGACACACTAAAGGGATATCGAGGTCATATTCAAAGGTAACTAGAAGAATTTTATAAAAGTTATGTTTAAATGGTATGCTGAATTTTATTTGTGGAAATCCAAATGTAGCACCTAAATGCTTTCAATAAGAATACAACCTTTACTACATGAAACCTCTTATATGGATCCAACTAGCAGAGTGTTGTATTTCAGACAATGGAAAGGGACTCTTAGAAACCTTTGAATTAGATTGATATGTTCGGGAGGATCAATCGAGAGTACAAGTCATTGGTAATGGAAAGTGACACATATTATTGTGATATCCTATATGCATAACAGGAAGGAAACATTGATGCATTTAAGGAACTTCTCCAGGTAGTGGCCAAAGCTTGTGATGAAGAATGAGCAATGAAAATGCACAGAAGAATCAACAACACCATGTGTGGGCGATAAGAGATATTTTGAAAGAATGCAATGTTGTCCAATATTTAGGAGTTCGATGAATGATCGTAACAACAAATGAATGCAAGTTATCTTCAAGCACATTGTCATTTATAAGGTGAAGACAACTTGAAGGATACAAAAACAATCGAGCCATTCACATGGAAGGAAGTATGGTGTGCCCTCAGCATGAATCTAAACATGATAATTAGAAGCACATCGATTATTTTCATAAGCCGACACTGAAAGAAAATTCATTGAAACAAATGCAATAAAATCTTTGGAGGCTCATACACTCTATGTGATGATGCCATTGAGGTTAGGCAAGTTATAAGAATATGACCGCTGAGCATTTTCCACAGGCTTCCTAGATTATGTGCGTATGGAATTTATGTCACGTTCAATGGGAGGAATAGTTGAAGATGGAGGAACAGGAGGAAATGCACTACTCGCATGTAGATTGAACTATTTTCCTCACAAGAATAGTGGGATCTAGGGTTTCCAACATAGGCAACATAACTAGGGTTTCGTTAAACAAGCTATCTGGATTCATGTAGCAACCCAAGGCACTGTGTTAACGTTAATAGAAGATGCACAAACAAGTTGAATAGATAGTCAATATAGGATATGAACACCAAAATATTGTTCAACAGTTCATGCAAATCTATATGGATTCATAGAAGCATTGACTGCAAGGATTCTAGGGTTTCAAACCATAGTCTTATGTCTCCTCTGCTATTATAATGTAAATATTTCTCATCATAATGCCAGTAGCCATGCTCAGATGAATTAGGCATGTAAAATTCATTGAACATAAGAGAATAGAGAGGAAGCACAAGAGTCATGAGGGTAGATGAAAGGCCACTGGAGGAGGTGAAATGAGTTTAGTGACTTGGATCATAGTTATCTTTATGCATTACTTTTCATCAGTGTTAGTTTAATTTAATGTGCATGAATTAGATCTTGTAAATCCTATAGTGACTTGTGTCCTGAGCGTAACATATATCTAGACACTTCATTGATTTTGATCTCTGTGATTTGATTCTAAAAACTTAGATTCTTGAGAATGTCATCATTATGCAAATTAAGCTAATATATGTGTTGTGTTAGTTTTTGTCATGCTATCTTAATTTGGTTATTTTTTTATTGATTTGATTCATAAAAAATGATTAGAACATTATTTAGCAAAAATTGATACAATCATTCTTCTCCTTTCATATTATGTCTGGACTGAGAATCACTTATAATATATATGTTTTTCTTTATTCTTGATGTGTATTATTGAAACCAACAATGTTTTATCATTGTTAGTTTGAGAGAGTTGAAGCTTACTTTTACGTAGTTTCATATATTTAAATCGCATTAAGGATTACTTTATTTTAGTTTAATTTTGTTGTGAGCTTGGTGCATATGGAGGTTGTGTTTAGTGAGAACCTCTTGGGCTTGTGCAACTCTCCTCCATACTACTACAATATCCATCTCTCCTATAACACCAGTATGGATCGAGAGTTCATGAGCAAGAAGAGTACCCAAGGAGCAGACAAGGAGGCTTACTGGTGCGTCAGTAATGTTTGGTCAACCACACAAATAATTCCAATTAATGATGAGGTCTTGATCAATTTATAGAGAGGAAGTGGCAATAGATTTCCAATCTCAATCTTGGTGAATGGTGCTCTTGAAATGATAAATTGTAATTGGTTAATTGTAAAGTTGTATTTGATTTATTTAATAGTAATCCTTGTGTAATGTATATGATCCTTCCAAGAAAAATATTTTACATTGAATTTGTTAAATGAACCAAAAAAGGGGCAAAACCATTAATATGTTATCCCTCGATTTATTATGAATTGATTTATATATATAGCTATCATTATGCCAAATGACAATTGTTCTAAGTTCTCTTTTTATTTTAGTTACATGCAGTCGAATTGAATGGGTATGTTGGAATTTTCTCATGTCATATTTGAATGGGTATATTTGAATGAAACTAAAATAAAAAGAGAACATGGAACAATTTTCATTTGGTATAATGATAGTTTCACACACACACACACATCAATAAAATGAATTGCAATGAACCATTTTAAATAAAAAAAATTTGATAAGAGTTATGTGTTGATATTAATTGTTATTGAATCGTGGTTAAGGTGTCTACATATTGAATTAATTTTACCATATGGTTTAGCATGTTGACCTACAATATAGCTAAACAAATGATCATGTTGTGGTACTGAAGAGGAAAATATTTTAATGGTCAAAATATGAAATTTTTTCCAATAATAGTAGTTGATTATTCACATTGAAGAAATTTCTTGATAGTATGCAGTAGTCTTTCTAATTGAAAGTATGAAAGGATTTTATACCCTCAACTATGAAATTATTATTTAAATATACATTGTGTTGTTAGAAATAGGGTTCACTGAGAAATTCCTATTGTGGTAGAGTAAATCTATGGCCATGGTTGAGTGGTTTGTTGATAATACAAACAAAAATATTTGTCCAATAATGCTTGAAATGAACCTAATGTTGTTCATGTAACATAATTCTCATAACCCAAATGTAACTCTACATTGTACAAAAGGAATTTTTAATTAGCACATAATTGCCTTGCATCTCAGAATGAGAAATATTATGAGACTATCCTTTTCACACGTCAATATGTGTAATAATTAAACTATATTGTTTGAAGTGGGATGGGAAGCCTATTAAGAACAATATTAAAAAAAACTAATAACTCCAACTACTTCAAAGTATAGCAAGTGAACCAATGTGAAATTAAGAAAGAAAATGAAAGATCACTTTGTACAAAATCTTGGCACAATAATAGGTAAGGAGAAAAATCATAGACTCTTTGCACTATTCATAGTAAATTCAATGCTCATTACAAAATATGGGAAAAGAAAATCCACTGTTAGATAGAAACTGTAGATATTTATAGTTCTAAGTACTTGTGTTCATTTATTCGCTAACAAATCAAGATAAGTACCACGATGTTATAACACTCCAACATCCCTATAGATATGTTGGATGTATGTACTATAAGAGACTAAGAAAATTGAAAACAAAACTCTAAGTGGTTGTGTTATTCAATGCTCATTACAAAATATGGGAAAAGAAAATCCATGGATAGAAACCATAAATAATTATAGTTCTAACCACTTGTGTTCATTTCTCTATTATCAAAATAAGGTAAGTATCATGATGCTATAACACTCCAACATCACTCAATATATGTTGGATGTATGTACTACAAGAGACTAAGAGAATTGAAAACACAACTTTGTGTTCTTATTTAACACAAATGCAAATTAACCATCTCAATTTCCATATTTTGAACAACGACATCTTAATATCAGATAAATATACATTGTATTTATCCTCACGATGCAATGCTTACAAAATGGATCTTTTTGGAGTACAACTAATGGAAATAAGGGTTAATCTTTCTTGATATAGATCATATCACTTGGGTACCAAAGCTTGTGTTTTCTCATTGCACCAAAGATGTAAAATTTTTGCAAACCTTGCATGTTTAAACAAACAAACATACTTATAAATTACAAGACACAAGTAACCTACTCTAATGCCCCACATATAAGTGATTCTAAAATTTTAAGGAGCATGGATTCCCTATAGAACTTGATCTCACAACAATGAACTCTTGACTAGAACAAGAACTTATGGAAGAAATTTGGAATGTAGTAATACAATGCCTCACATGTAATTCTAATTAACTAAATTGAAGAAATTCCAAATCCATACAAATGTAAAATAAAATTAAAATAAGAACCCAACATACTAATACTAATCTCTAATAAAAGAATAAATCAATATAGATCCATTTTAACTCAGATATTTTATGCATTAATGAAATTGTGTTGTCATTCTCTTTTAATCTCTCTCAATGCTTAATAAATCCTAGACTAACATAGATTTGTGCTAATATATAAATCAATCCCATTAAAAACACACTAGAACCTATGTAGGTAACAAAATAGCCATACAACTATGTTATGTTGTGTATAAAAAAACACTTTAATTTGAATTTTGAATGGGCTCACACTTCACATGGGATGGAAGTTTTGTTATAATAGCCCCAAACATAGATATAGTGATTTTATCACCATAAGAAACATCTAGACAATTCAATGCCTAATGAAGTACATGATAGATCGATTTTATCATTGTAAGAAACAATTAGATGATTTAGAGTCCTTAATGAAATTTTCCTTAATTTTAATGAAAAATCAATAGAAAGAGGAGAGTTAGTGATAATATAAAATACCCAACATAGTGATCATGAATGAAACCCCAAAATTTGGGATTTCAACATTTTGTCTGGACTTTTTTACGATATTTGCAAATGATTGTGGTCATGAAAAGACAAAACACCGAAAAATGGTTTCAAAATACAACACCATGATTCTTGGGCTAAATATTGTGAGTGAACTATATGGAAGTGCCTTTTAGCATAAATTGAACTCTTCTAATTAACTATTTTTCCTTTATATTTAGTGAATAACAATGTAGTCGAAAATATTTCTATATATGTTGTAGCTAGAGAGAGAGAAAAATGAGAATTGATCATTTATTCTTGTTAATAATGTATGCACATGTCTATGGTCATTATGTTAATTATGGTATGTGGGAATTATGTTTCTTTAAATTAACGGAGTTGTGTTGTTTCTTATTGCATACAAAATATGATGACCTATAAATGAAATGAGCTATAGTTGTCAATGATGTCAAGAACACTAAAATGATACCATAGTATAGATGAAATAAACTAGGTTTCTCAATTCCATTAAAAGTATTGATGAGATTTATTATTCATCACAGTGGATGGAGAGCGAAGTTGTTACACATTTTCCAACTCGGAAGTAATAAAGAGTAGAGCTAGGTCATAAAGGAGAGAAGCAATGCTTTAAATGATTACATTGTACATTTTTCTTATTACATTGATATGCATGTTTATTTGAGAATAGACTTCCCACAATTTTAATTTAATTATTAATACTTATTAGGTGAATGGTAGAGATTTAACCTCCATGGAATATGCTAGAATAGTCATAGTAGTATTCACATATCAAGGGTTAAGATTTATCTCCAAGTTAACTATGCTCTTTTAATTAATTTATGTCAAATTGTTTAATTAAAGAAAACATCATATCAACACATGTCATATTGAACATGTGGTATTGATAAGTTATGGTATTGACAGGTAAAGTTGGAGATTACAAATTTGGTGTAATCAGGCAAGCAGTCAAAGCTGTTATTGTTGAGATTTTCTCTCAGATGAAAATTTCCCATGCTGCCACCAATCCAAAGAAGCCGCATGGATACCAACAGCTCTGCAAACAGTGGCACCTTGGAAAAGCTGGCAATTCTGAGGGGTGACGGAGAAGGCACAAACATTCAAAGAATTCCCAACATTCCAAAAGTACATCCAGAAAACTTTTCAAGAAAAATCCGTATAAACATACTGAGATGTTTTCAAAAGAAAAAGAAATAATCTACTACAACTGCAACAAAAAAGGGCACACAACAAATAAATGTCCTGAAAAGGAAAAAGAATCTTCAAAGAAAAAAGATATTATATAGGAACAAAAAAGGAAAATCAATTATTTTTACCTTCCAAGCAGTTGTGATGAATTAATGAGTTCTGACTTAGAGTCAGAAAATGATTTAAATTTTGCAGATTACTCCACATCATCTGAAGAAGAAATATGCAGAGATCCTCATTGTATTGAATGTAAAGACTGTGACTGTAGTGATCCAGATGTTTGCAATTGTAATACAGTCAGGATGATGAAAATAGACTATGAAGAGACCAACAAAAATCTCTTCACACAGATGATGGTAGCAAATGATCCCCAGCTCAAAGAGATGTATAAGTCACTTCTAATGGATCATTTAAAGCAAGTCCCTACAAGTTCAAGGAATCTACCAAACAAAGGGTATGTTCCTCCTGCATCTTTATTCTCAGTTGAGGCCCTCACTAAGCAATTCAGAACTGAAGATTTTGGTGAAGACCTTCCTCAGATTTTACCAAGCATACATCAGGTCATTAGAGAACTACGGAAAGTAGTCAAAGAAAATAAGAGGTTATGTATAGAAAATCATAGAGATTTGTCAGTAAGGCTGATGAATGCAAATGAAGCCTCTACTTCAAAAAATCCTCCAATATCAGGAAAGTTAGAGAGTTGGACATATCATACAGGTCCAATAATAGAGTAGATACATAAAACAAAAGATGAGGATGAAGAAGAAACAAAAAGAAAAGGTTTGGGATGCAATACAATCAATAGAGATGTTATGTATTGTGTCAAAATGAAGGTCAAAATTGGAACCCAGTATGAATATTGGAAAGTGTTGATGGATACGGGTTCCCGCTTAAATATTGTAAGTGACACAGTGGTTAGTGCACATCAGAGAAGACCAACTGCCTGTCCCAGAGTCACTACAGCCAGTGATGACATTATTACCAAATTTG
This sequence comes from Pinus tabuliformis, assembly GCA_031772625.1. NCBI lineage: Eukaryota > Viridiplantae > Streptophyta > Pinopsida > Pinales > Pinaceae > Pinus > Pinus tabuliformis. The sequence continues at coordinate 558,060,816 of CM062808.1, read as the reverse complement.
AAGCAGAAATAGATGTATTTCTGACAGAAGACACAGGAGTACATCTTGTCTGTCCAGTAGTTCCAGGCATGGACTGTGCCATGTATCTTGGAACGCCTTTTTTCCAAACTTTGACAAACATGGAGCAACACTGGATGCTTCTACTCAGAGGTATGGTTATTTTGTCAGCTTGAATAATAAAGAGATATTCTTTCCTTTTATAAATTCAAATTCACCAAATAGACTTAAAATAATAGAGAGATTGGAAAGTCTATTGGCAAAAATGGAATTAAAGAAAGAATCTCTAAAAGTAGAAGAGCTCCTAGATAATGGGAAATATGCCAAGGAAATAGCAGACATCACTGCTAAGTTTAAAGAATGCTGCTGAGATGATCCAAATGCATTCTGGCATATTTTCAAACATGAAGTAGAACTTCCACTAAAGGTAGATTTCAGTGGAAAACTCCGAAGGTCCAAGGTGATAGCCATGAATCAAGAACAGCTGAAGATGTGTAAAGAAGAAATCGGATATATTTTAAAGAAAGGCCTAATAAGAAAAAGCAAGAGCCCCATTGCATGCTTTGCTTTTTATGTTAACAAGCACTCTGAGATTGCTAGAGGCAAACCCAGGCTAGTTGTCAACTATAAGCCTCTAAATAGGATTCTTGACTATGACACCTATCCTCTGCCAAAACCATCTACTATTTTGGCTCAATTATCAAAATCGAAGATTTTCTCTAAATTTGATCCCAAGTCAGGTTTTTGGCAGGTTGGGATAAAAGAAGCTGATAAATGGAAGACAACTTTTTCAATACCAAAGGGCCATTATGAATGGAACATCATGCCATTCGACTTGATCAATGCACCCTCATCATTCCAGAGAATCATGGATGAAACGTTTGAAGGTATGGATGATTTCTTAAAGAAGTATATTGATGATATGTTAATCCATTCTGATAACATTCCAGATCATATTAAACATCTGAAGATTTTCTTAAGAAGAGTTAAAGAAATGGGAATTGTTCTCTCAGCATCTAAAATGAAACTCTTCAAAACCATGATAGATTTTCTGGGATACAATATTCAATATGGTTCTTACAGTGTCATCCAAAGAAGTCTGAACTTTGTGAACCACTTCTTAGATGAAATAACTGATAAAAATTAGTTGCAGAGGTTTCTTGGGAGCCTGAATTACATTTCTAAGTTCTTGAAACATTGTGCCCAAGAGAGAAAATTGTTGAATAAAAGACTCCAGAAGGTACCAATACCCTGGAATGATGACTGCACTCAAGCAGTCAGAAGAATAAAAGACAGAGTTAGAAGCATCCAGCCTCTGTCTCCCATAAGAGAAGAATGGAGAAAGATTATAATGACTGATGCTAGCCAAGCTGGTTGGGGAGCAGTGTTATGTCAAGAGAACCCTGACAATAAAAAATAAATCGAAGTATGCCAGTATGCATCAGGTCTTTGGGCCAGGAACCAGTTAAACTGGTCTAGTTTAAAAAAAGAATTAAGAGCAGTCTGCCTCAGGATTGCAAAATTTAAATATTTTGTTATATATAAAAGGTTCACAATCAAAACGGATTGCCAGGCCTTAAAATATGCAATCCAAAATATGAATTTGAGGATACAGCAATGGTAAGATGGGTGATGCAGTTGAGTTAATACATCTTTGATATAGAATATGTATCTGGTGATAAAAATAGTTTTGTTGATATGCTTAGCAGATAATTTTTGACAGAACATTCTATTCTTTCTTTGTCTTGCAATTTCATAAGGATAAATGAGGATACAGTGGAAATTGAAACTCCAACAGGTTGGGTCAGTTATGACCTTGAAACTCCTTTGTTAGTACATGATTCCAACTGGTTCCCAATAAAATAAATCAGATATAGGATGGGGATTCCATATCTGTGGAATGAAACAATGCAGGATGAGATGAACGCAGAAGCATTGGAAGCCTTGGACTATCTAGTCCACATTGGAAGCATTACTTTTATTCTGGACAGAAATGAAGATGATGATGATATGATAGACAACTGCCATATATCCTTCTACAAGTTCAACAACCATCTCCATAGAAATAATTTTGATGAAAGTCGGCAAAAGGATGCTTTCTAATCATGCATGAATCTTCAAAATTATGCTTCTAACTTGTTCTATTCTTTATCATTTACTTTTGTTTATGAAGGTTGGATAGTGGAAGCGATGGATAATGAAGACCCTGTTCCTGAATGGTTTCATGAATGGTGGAAAATATATGGATTATCTGCTTTAGTGATAAAACCATATTCTTTGCACCTGCTCAAGATCTACGGATTCAATGAACCTACAGCTCATCAGTCAGGAATCTTGTACAAATCTGTAGAAAATATTGCTGACATTGAAGATATTCATTTCTTGAATGGAGTACGAAGATGCGGTCATGTTAGATGGTTTGTTACAAACCACTACAAAGCAAGGACAATCCACACCAGCATGAATTATGAAGATTTCCATGATCAAATAAATCCAGAATCAAATCCCTTTGAGAATATCAACTTTTTAGAGCCTCCGAACAACCATCCATCACAAGCATGGGAATCTGAGAAAGAAGTGAGGGTCCAATACTTCTTAAATCACCTGATCAAAAGATTCTGATATCAGCACTGTTCTCATCCTCAGATCAGACATTATGTGATTTGATTATGTTGTCTTTCCAACCGACTTTGGTGTTGGATAAGCTTTCGTGGGTTCACTTGATTATTGAACATCCACTGTGTAAATCTAGAGTACAATAATGAGAGATCATATGTCATGATTCTTTGTTTTTACTTTAAGTCTAATCTTTGTCCTAGATTTAGTCCCCATATGCCAGTTGGCTTTCCGAAAGGAAAAGGGACGAGATAACATGAGTAGTCCACTCATGCCCAAATCTAGAGGTACATTTCTGCTTTCGGTGTTACACGAATGCTTGTCCCCCTTCAATTCTATAAGAATGAAAGAACAGGAAGGTAAGGCTCATTCAGAAGGGTAGAGTCTTAGAGAGTCTGAGTCTGAGTTTGAGTTCCATGCTTTGCATCTGCGAGAAATCTTCTCAATCTACTTGCATCACAGAGTTTAAGCTTAAAAGTCTGTAAGTCTGTTTTCTGGTCTCAGCCTGCATGCATGCCAGGTAGCCTACAGATCTCTTACGCTTCGGCTAAGTTATATATGTTAAATGCTGCTACAGTCAATCTGAGAAGGAAGATTCTGTCTGTAATTGAGTCCAGATCTGTATACTCTTCTAATATAAATAAAATCCCAAATTTTGCATCATATTTCCGCTTTTATGATATCTGTTTGAAGATCCTGTAAAATGGATAGTATTGTAAGAAGAGATATTTACTTGAGTTAAGAATTTCCATGGTAAAGTGGGGATGAATCTAGAATATTGTCAAATATTTTTAATATATATATATATATATATATATATATATATATATATATATATATATATATATATATATATATATATATATATATATATATATAGATATATATATATATATATATAATATAATTTAAAATAAATTTATAATTTAGTTAAATTTTATGATTTTTTTTATCTGGGCAATGTGAGATGTATAATGGGGTAAGTATTTTGATGCTTATCATGGATTGATGTGTATAACAGTCATTTAATGTATATGGTTGCACTAGTTAAAAAAACTGGTAAAAGTTCTTATTGTGGGGTGTGTAGACTTGTTGAGTTGTTTCTTGTTATATGGTAGTAATGTGAAATACAACATCAACCCATGGGTAGAGACAATATAACCTTTGATATTTTTAGTAGACATCACTTTATGTATAAATACAATTTTTTTCTCAAAATGACAATGAATCTACTCTATAGTGGACATGCATAGCATGCAAATATATTTGTATATGTCAAGTACATAATCTATGGTATAGTGAAAAGGAATAATCTTTTAAATCATATAGTGCTCTAGAATAAATTATAGTTGTTTGGAAAATACAAGGATGCAAGTTTGGAGAATAGTTTTGTCTAAGGAATACATTCTTTTAACTATGAATTGTCTTTCTCCTCTTCTAGGATAAACTTTTAGTTGTTCAATATTGTATCAAAAACTTAAAAAACATTAAGAAAATATATCTAAAATTACAAACAAAAAAAGAGAGCAAAGCTAAGCAAGAAGCAAAAAATAATCAAAATTCTTTCTACACTTGAAACTATACAAAGTAAAGTGTGCATGCTATTTTGAGAAAAAAACTCTATACTAATTTTTTTTAAACAAACAAATCCAATAGCAAGAATAAGGTAAATCATCTCACTCCATATACAATTAACCAAAAAATAAACATACGAGTAATTCTATATAACATGTATTTTCAAATATTTAAAACCTTTAGTAGTATTAAAGTAGCTTTAAAATATTTGAAATGTATTTAAGGTCAATTATCTCACTCCCTATACAATTAACCAAAAAATAAACATACGAGTAATTCTATATAACATGTATTTTCAAATATTTAAAACCTTTAGTATTAAAGTAGCTTTAAAATATTTAAAATGTATTTTGAAATAAGTATTCCCCATATGATTATGAAAGTAGTAGCTTTAGTTTCATTTAGATGTTGCAAATGCATAAATTAAATTATCAATACAAAAAATAAAAATAACACATTCTTAATATAAATTTACATATTAGAACAATCATATAAATTAAATGGTTAGTAAATGTTAATAAGCATGAATCCATAATAAACAACAAAGCATTTACTTCATAATACATCTTATGTTGTTAAAATTTAAAAAATTACGAAATTAACTATATTATTATTATTAGTTAAACATATATACATTTGAGAAAACATGGAAGAATATTCTTATCCATGAAGATTTATATACACTTTATTATGGAGTTTCTTAATCTATAAATAGGCTATGTTACAATACAATGGGCCAAAGCCATGGCTTCTCAATATCACATGCCTAAAAAACCATAACTCATTTCATATGAAACTTGCTCATATGATATTTTTTTAATTAATCAATTTAACTAAAATGGAAAAAAAACATAACTACTTTGCACATAAATCTCAGTGTTTGATTTATGTATACTACTAAACATATTATAGAATATTTAATGGATCTTAGGTCCTACCATAAACCTAACAATAATTGATAATTAAATCAAAATTTTGTAATCTCTATTACTATTGAAACCTAAATGAATACATATTATATATATTGAATGCATAAATATGGAAGAAATAGAGAAATGTAACGAGCTCTCTTCACTCACTGCCTCTCTAGTAACCTTGAAACATTAATTGTAGATAGAAAAAAGCACGGGACCAGAAAGAGCCTACACTAGATTACATAAAGTACCTATTACCAAGCAAGACAGGTTACACATTCAATTAAAGCCTAAACTTCTATGATATTCAAAATTTAAGAAAACCCAACTACTTTATGGGCAAATAATTTCTTAAAAAGCATCTCAAGTTGTTTTTGTTATAGATGTAGTAGTCAAAATGTAATCTCCTCCTCCTTTAATGGCCAATCAAACGCACACACACACACACACACACACACACACACACACACACACACATATACTCTTTTCCTATGATTTAAATTTGTAGGAATTTTGTTTGAAGGGTTTTCTCTTATGCATGTTTATGTTTTTGTGGCTATAATTTTATGTTTGTAGTTTTTGTATTGTCTCAGTGTTATGTTATGTCTATCTTTATAGCTTCTGATATAGAAAGTAGTGTGGAGATTCTCTATAGATTAAAGTAGTTGAAAATCATAGTTTTTACATATTTTTTATGGAGGGAGGAATAAAATGTAGAGTAAGGTCATAAAGGAGAGAAGTCATGCCCTAAATGGGTGCATTTTCAATCGTTTTATTTTATTAAAAAGAGTTTGGTAAAATGGTAAAAATTCTTATGATCGGAGGTGTAGTCTTGTTACATGGATGTGATCTGAAATACATCAAACTATGGGTAGAGACAATGTAACCCTTGAGAGGTTTAGTTGACCATTATTATTCTCAAAATAAGAATGAATCTACTCTATAGTGGACATGTGTAGCATGCAAATATATTTGTGTGTGTATGTGTCAAGGACATGATTTGTGGTACAAGTGAAAAGGAACATAATGCTCTAGAAAAAATTATAGTTGTTTGGAAAATACAAAGATGAAAGTTTGGAGACTAGTTTCCTCTAAAGAATGGATTCTTTTAATTATGAATTTTCATTCTCAACTTCTAAGATAATTTTTTTAATAAACTTTGATTCATTAAATATTGTATCAAAAAACCAAAATATATCTAAAATTAGAAGAAAAAAATTAAAAATTTCTTTAAAACCACACAAACTATTTAAAAAAAAAAACTTTATACTAAAAATTTTAAACAAATAGATGGAACAACCAAATAGATGATGTGGATGTGGAAAGAATTTCTTGAAAAGCATCCAGCTTTTTCGTTAAGAAAACCCAACAGAGAACCTGAAAGGGCCTGCGCCCAATTGGTTTGCACCAACGTGGATAGATGACGTGGATGTGGAAAGAATTTCCTGAAAAGCATCCAGCTTTTTCGTTAAGAAAACCCAACAATTTCATGAAAAGCATCTCAAGTTTTTGACGTTGTGGTACTGTGATCCGCTCCTTTAACGGTCGATCAAGCTTAAGCTTTTTTTGAGATTCTGAGGGAGGGAATTATGCTTTAGGTTGCAGTGCAATGTGTATATATAAGTGCTTCTAAACGAATAGTTCCAAGTTCTTTCTTTCACATCCTCTTCTTCTATTTGAATCTGTATTTGCAGCGAATTTTGTTGTATTTGAATTCGATCAAGCTTAAGTTTTTTTTGAGATTCTGAGGGAGGGAATCTTTATGCTTTAGGTTGTGGTGCGGTGTGTATATATATAGGTGCCTCTGAACTAATAGTTCCAAGCTCTTTTGTTCACATCCTCTTCTTCTATTTGTATCTGTATTTCAAGGCAATCTCTCAAAGAGAAATTCGACAAAGAGAAGGGATTCCAGATCGAATTTTTTTTTCTGGGGCATAGGAAGCAGCGTTGAAGCCTCGGCGTGAGGAGAGCTGGTGGGACGCAGATTTTTCTGCAGGCGGTTTGTTTGAAAATTTCTAAACTGAAATTTTACTGCAACAACTGATTTATTTCACCTACTTATTCACAATAAGTTATTTACAAAATCTATTCAACAAATATTAAAATAAGTTCTACTGCAGTTATCACACAATTACCCAGAGAAAAATACAGGCATAAGAACCAATCACATCAACACAGTTGTTTTTTGGACAATTGTCCCCAGAAAAACCCAATGCGGGAAAACCTATGTAGTAGATGAGGGCTTCATTAATCTTCAATAGCAATTGGTTTTACAAGGAATGTTTTTACAAAGAAACTAAAAGAAGACACCTGAGACTTTCCTTTTGAGACTTGCTGACACTTTGGAAACCCTAATCCCACTCCTGCGTCATCTTTGTGTCACTCTGCGTGGCTCTGCATCCCTCTACGTTAGCCCGCGTGAGGGCTACGCCTCTCCTTTGGATTGCGTCTCTCTCTGCATTGTCTCCCACTTGTCACGTCCTCCTCAGTCACTGTCTGCTATTGATACCCAATTGGTGACGTTGACGTGGAATTGCGTGGAGAGAATGAATTTCATGAAACGCATCTCAAGTTTTTTTGTTATAGACGTTGTGGTAAGCTGTGATCCGCTCCTTTAACGGTCAATCAAGCTTAAGCATTTTTTGAGATTCTGAGGGAGGGAATCTTTATGCTTTAGGTTGTATATATAGGTGCCTCTGAACGAATCTTTATTTATTTTGAAAAATTTGATAAATCCAATTGTTCTTCTTTGATCTCTTCAAGTTGATTGTCGATGTCTATGTCTACATGACTGTGACTCTATGCCTTCCGTTCCTATGGGTTTTCCGGTTTTGTCTATATGCTTTTGATATTAGTTAAATCTGAATTTGATGAAGAGGATCAGCGAAACGGATGCATGGTTAAATTTGAATTTGATGAAGAGGATCAACGAGAAGGATGCATGGTGAATGAAATGACAGGTTTGTTTCTTGTGTTTATTTTATACTCATATTTATGATTTATTTTTTGATTAGGGAAATTTATATTCATGATTTATTCTTCAGTTTTGGTTCCATAGATTAGAGTAGAATTTTCAATTTTCTTGCCCTTCTTCATCAAAGCCCATAACCCACCCAATCAATTTGTCATTCCTGTAATTGACCTGATTTTCGTCCCCTATTTTGACATGATTTCCCTCACCTAAATCATTATATGTGACAACATCAAATCACAAGTTAATGTTATACCCAGAGAAAACTAAAGAAGCAAAGCCCTCTCTCCCGCTTTCTAGGTCGATATTGAGCTAAACATGTATTTACATTTAAGTGATTTTATGAGTCCTCTAAAGGTACAGTAGTTTGTCTCCTCCTTCAGTCCCTCCCTAGCCTAATATTTTTAAATCTTTATGCTATGTTATAATGCTTTATTATTAATCTCTTATCTACTATGTCCTTTAATCTTTTAGTTTTCTTTCGATCTGTTTCCTCTGTTCTTGGTCCCTAATTGCATTAGCCACTTATTTATAATGTTTTTAGATCTTTGTTCTTTAGTCTTGGTACCCAATTCAATTAACCCCTCAAATCCTTTTGCTCAGTTGGACTCCTATAACATTATCACTCCTCTACTTGAAACATTCTATTATTCTACAATGTAAAAGGTTTCCATTCACCCATGTAACAACCAATCATAGTTACCTTATCACTCCTCTACTTGAAGCATTCTATTAATCTACAATGCAAAAGGTTTCCATTCACCCATGTAACAACCGATCATAGTTACCTGTAACAACTGATCATAGTTACCTTATTTTGTTTGACTTGCGTTTCTAAAGACAGTAAAACAAAAACGCCTCATTATCTTCTCTTCTCTGTATAAAAAGAGAAAGTTAAGTTTTCCTCATCTTCTTTTAATTGTTTATAATGGAGACAAACAAGTTTATATAATTTTAGGGTTATTAGAGAAAATCCATATCTGAAAATAACAAAGTTACATTCAGGAACCATCTCCCGAACCTTTAAACTAGGACTCACTATCTTTATGTATTTACACGTTTATGTGTGATACACTTTCTCTATGTCCAGGAATGTGCAGTTAAGCCATCATTATGCTATCTCTCATTTTCAAAAAGCTCATAGATATCTCTCACAAATCCAATACCTTGGTAGATAATTATAACAAGTGGCTCTGTATTTTTGATGTATTTATTGTTAATTTGATGTATTTATGGTTAATCTCGCTTTAGCGTTAGCTTTTGTTATTGTTCCAATATCTTTATTGGAGCAGCTTCGTTATTTTTATTGCTACAGTTCCAATTGGTGGATATATTTGGTTATTTTCCAAATCTGAAGCTTAAAAATGGAAATCTAGGTCTGATCAAATGATCCCAGTCTTTCCCGTTTATAAGATTATTTTCTTGGTGTACACCTACTTTTCCATGATTTTGTTTGATATCTTTAGAAGTTAAAATAATTTAACTTATTGGATTTGTTCAAGCACTTACCTTCTGGTTTATAAGATTATTTTCTTAGTGTACACCTACTTTTTCATGATTTTGTTTTATATCTTTAGAAGTTAAAATAAGTTAACTTATTGGATTTGTTCAAGCACTTACCTTCTGGTTTATAAGATTATTTTCTTGACATACACCTACTTTTCCATGATTTTGTTTGATATATTTAGAAGTTAAAATAATTTAACTTATTGGATTTGTTCAAGCACTTACCTTATGTTATTTATAGGTAACTAGTCAGCAAACTCACATGAAAATTTGAGTGAACAATTTTAACTCATAGCCTTTCAGTTTTATTTGTTATAGCTGGCAAAGTACCTTTATATAATTGGAGCCATTGTTCTCTACAATTTGTGCCATATCATGTTGTAAAAAAACTGCAAGCTGTATTTATTTTTAAAAAGTCGATAAACCCAATTTCTCTGCAATTTGTGCCATATAATGTTCTAAATTTTTTTTATGTAATTGGAGCCATTGTTCTGCCATATCATGTTGTAAGAAAACTGCAAGCTGTATTTATTTTTAAAAAGTTGATAAACCCAATTTCTCTGCAATTTGTGCCATATCATGTTGTAAGAAAACTGCAAGTTATATTTATTTTTAAAAAGTCGATAAACCCAATTTCTCTTCTTTGATCTCTTCAAGTCGATTGTCTCACATCCAATTGCCCTTACCCTTCCTCCATTCACCATTCACCATTGTTCTGTTTCTATTTGGAATTTAAACTTATTTGTAAATGTAGTAAGTTGAGAAATTTATTTATTTTTATTTTTTATTATTTTTGATAAATTTTATATGAAATTTTAATTTGTTTATAAAAACATGAATTATAAAACCATTTTCAATTTATTGAGATAATATTTCAATTTTCAATTATAAAAACTATTTTCAATTTGTTTTAAAATATTTATGCTAATCCATTACTTTCTTTTTTATTTTTAATGTGTCTCCTCCTTTGGTACCAGCTTTATCTAAGACAATGTTTTTAAATTTTCATGTTGTGTCATCTTTATTTTTATTGTATCTCCTCCTTCGCTACCGGCATGCTCTAAGATAGTGTTTTTAATTTTTTATGCTGTGTCATTTTTATTTTTACTGTGTCTCCTCTTTCAGTATCGACCTGATCTAATATAGTGTTTTTAAATTTTTATGTTGTGTTCTTCATCCATAATCCCATTAATCTTTTTATCCCATTAATCTCTTCATCTTGTTTTAAAATCTTTTTATCTTTTTATTGGTCATTTATTTTATTCTATATTACTTCAAGAGAAAAACACACATTCCCTATCCTTGATACCAAATCTCATTAATCCCTCTTGGTATGTCTTATCATGCCTTTCTTTCTCATTAATGCAAGAGGCATCCGCTACCTTTCTTTATTTACAAAAACTAAACAAGAGAGCCTTTCTCTTGCTCGCTATAAGTGAAACAAATTTTCTTTTAAATGTTTTTTTTTTAATTAGTGAAGACTAATTTTATATAATTTGACGGCAAGTATTAACATGCAGTCAAGTCATTATTGTACATTCTTACATTTTTCTTGTTGTTTTTTATGACTTTTTTTTGCTTTTGCAACTTTTAATATATAACTTTAATCTTTTGCATAAAAAATAGATAATTTATTAGTGGTTGTTACTCACCAAAATTTATGCAAGTACATGTGCCTAACCACGCAATTAATTTATCCACTTCACATCTCGATTTATTAGCTCCTCCTAAGACAAGCTTATATGATTCTATTTTCTTATTAACCACTATTAATTTAGCTAACATTAACCAATGTAGCTAAGAAATGTGAACGAATATTTTTTAGTGATTTATTATATTTGTATTGTTGAGTTATATTCATTTGAAATTATATAATAAGAAATGAATATTTTTGCCATTTAAAACTCTTGTTTTATACATGTATGTTTATAATGTTAAATGATAAGATAATGATAATAATAATAATAAGATAATATAATATAATGATAGAGAGGGGGAGAGAGAACAAGGGGGGAGAGAGATAGGCGGGGAGAGAGAGAGAGAGGCGAGGAGAGGGAGAGACAAAGAGAGAGAGTGAGAGGGCAAGGGGGAGAGAGAGAGGCATGGGGAGAGAGAGAGGCAAAGGGAGAGTGATAGTTAGAGAGAGGGAGAGAGAGAGGGAGAGATGGGGGGGAGAGAGATAGATGGGGGGAGAGAGAGAGGAGGGGGTAGAGTGAGGTAGAGAGAGAGAGATCGAGAGAGCAATGGGGAGAGAGAGGGGGGTGGAGAGAGAGAGAGGGGGGTGGAGAAAGAGAGAGATGGGGGGAGAGGGGGGGAGAGGGAGGGGGAGATAAAGAGAGAGAGCAGGGAGCGAGAGAGAGAGGAGGGGTTGAGAGATAGAGAGGGAGAGAGAGGGGGGAAGAGAGAGAGAAAGAGAGTGAGTGAGAGAGATAGAGATAGAGAGAGGGGGGAGAGGGAGAGACAGAAAGAGAGTGAGAGAGCCAGGGGGAGAGAGAGAGGCAAGGGAGAGAGAGGGAGAGAGAGATAGAGAAGGGGAGAGAGAGGGGGGGGAGGGAGACAAAGAGAGGGGGAGAGATGGGGGTTAGAGAGAGGTGGGGAGAGGGAGGTAGAGAGAGAGATAGAGAGAGAGATAGAGAGAGATAAAGTGAGCGATGGGGAGAGGGAGAGAGATCGAGGGGGGAGAGAGAGAGAAAGAGAGGGGGGTGGAGGGAGAGAGAGGGAAAGAGAGATGGGGGCAGAGAGAGGGGGAGAGAGAGGGTGGGTAGAGAGAGTGGGAGAGAGGGAGGGAGAGAGAGATAGGGGGCTAGAGTGAGAGAGGGGGGGAAGAGAGAGGGGGAGGGGGAGAGAGAGGGTGAGGGGGAGGGGGGGAGAGAGAGGGGGAGGGGGGGAGAGAGAGGGGGAGGGGAAGGGGGGAGAGAGCGAGTGAGTGAAGGGGGAGAGAGAGAGAGATAGAGATAGAGAGCGGAGGGGAGAGGTGAGAGAGAGGGAGCGGGGAGAGCACACGAGATAGAGAGAGGGAGAGAGAGAGCGTGAGAGAGAGGTGTGAGAGAGGGGGGGGAGAGGGAGGGAGGATTTGAGAGAGAGAGGGGGGAAGAAAGAGAGAGAAGGGTGGGGGGAGAGAGGGGGCGAGGAGGGAGGGAGAGAGAGGGGTGGGGGAGGAGGGAGGGAGAGAGAGAGAGAGAGTGGGGGGAGAGGGAGAGGGAGGGAGGATTTGAGAGAGAGGGGGGGAAGCAAGAGAGAGAGAAGGGTGGGGAGAGAGAGGGGGGCAAGGAGGGAGGGAGAGAGAGAGGGGCGGGGAGGAGGGAGGGAGAGAGAGAGAGAGTGGGGTGAGGGGGAGAGAGAAAGAGCAAGGGGCGGGTGGGGAGAGAGAGAAAGAGAGAGAGTGTGTGGGGAGGAGGGAGGGAGAGAGAGAGTGGGGGGAGGAGCAAAGGGAGAGAGAGAGAGGCACGGGGGAGAGAGAGAGGGTGGGGACGAGAGGGTTGTAGGGTGTGAGAGAGAGAGAGAGAGGAGAGTGTGAGAGAGAGAGGGAGAGAGAGAAGGGGGGCGAGATAGAGGGAGAAAGAGAGAGAGGGAGAGGGAGAGAGAGGGGGGAATCGAGAGAGAGGGGGGGGTAGATAGAGAGATCGAGGCGGGGTAGAGAGAGAGATAGACAAAGAGAGAGGGAGAGAGAGAGATAGAGAGGGAGGGAGGGAGAGCGAGGGTGGGGAGAGAGTGGAATAGAAAGAGAGATAGAGAGAGAGAGAGATGGGGACAGAGAGAGGGGTAGAGGGAGAGTGGGGGAAATACGTAGGGGGAGAGGGAGAGAGACAGGAAGGGAGAGGAGGGGGAGCAAGAGCTAGAGAGGGGGAGAGAGAGAGAGCGAGAGGGATAGGGGGGAGAGAGCGAGAGAAAGGGGGGAGAGAGAGAGAGAGAGAGAGAGAGAGAGGAAGGGGGGTGTGAGGGAGGGAGAGAGAGAGAGAGAAAGAGGGAGAGAGGGGAAAAGAGAGAGACACACATAGATAGAGAGGGAGAGAGAGAGTGGGGGGGAGATGGGAGAGAGAGAGGGGGGGAGAGTGAGAGGGGGGAGAGAGATAGAGATCGAGAGAGCGAGGGGGAGAGAAAGATAGGGGGTGTGGGGAGAGAGAGAGGGAGGGAGAGGAGAGAGAGAGAGAGATAGAGAGAGAGAGAGAGAGAGAGATGGGGGCAGAGAGAGGGGGGGAGGGAGGGGAAGAGAAAGGAGGAGAGAGTGGGAGAGAGAGAGAGCGTAGGGATGGGAGAGAGAGAGAGAGAGCAAGGGGTAGATAGAGACATTGAGGGGGGGTAGAGAGAGAGAGAGATAGAGAGAGAGAGAGGGATAGGGAGAGAGAGGGGGTGATGAGGAGAGAGAGAGAGAGGAGGTGGTGGTTGAGAGAGAGAGAGAGAGAGAGGTGACAACAGAGAGAGACACATAGATAGTGGGAGAGAGAGAGGGGTAGAAAGAGGGGGAGAGAGGGAAAGAGGGAGGGATAGAGGGAGTAAGGATTTGAGAGAGAAGGGGGGAAGAAAGAGAGAGAGAGAGGGAGGTATCAAGAGAGAGAGAGGGGAGAGAGACAGAGAGAGAGTGAGGGAATAGAGGGGAGAGAGAGAGAGTGAGGGAATAGAGGGGAGAGAGAGAGAGAGAGGAGAGAGATAGGGGAGAGAGAAAGAGAAAGAGCGAGAGAGGGGGAGAGAGGCGAGAGAGAGAGGGTAAGGGAATGGGGGAGATCGAGAGAGCGAGAGAGAAAGACGAGGAGAGAGAGAGAGAGAGAGAGAGAGTGGGGAGGAGGGAGGTAGAGAGACATAGAGAGTGGGGAGGCGGAAGGAGAGAGGGAGAGAGAGAGAGAAAGGTGGGGAGAGAGGGAGAGAATGGGCGGAGAGAGAAAGAGGGGGAGGCGAAGGGAGAGAGACAGAGAGAGGTGGGGTGAGAGAGAGAGGGGGGGGAGAGAGAGGGGAGAGGGGGGGGGGGGGAAGAGATAGGCGAGAGAGAGAGAGAGGAGAGTGTACAAGAGAAAGAGGGAGAGACAAAGAGAGAGAGTGAGAGAGAGAGAGAGGGAGAGAGAGAGGCACAGGGAGAGAGAGATAGAGAGAGGGAGAGAGAGAGAGAGATGGGGGGAGAGAGATAGAGAGTGAGGCAGAGGTAGATAGAGAGAGGGGGAGATGGGTGGAGAGAGAGAGGGGATGAGAGAGATACAGATCGAGAGAGTGAGGGATAGAGAGAGAGCAGGGGGTGGGGAGAGAGGAGAGAGAGAGAGAGAGAGAAATATGGGGGTAGAGAGAGGGGGAGAGGGAGGGGGAGAGGAAGGGGGGAGAGGGTGGGTGAGAGCGAGCGAGGGGGGAGAGAGAGGGAGAGGGAGAGGGAGAGAGATAGGGAGAGGGAACATAGTTACTCATCAAAAGGGAACTATTACCTCCAAATGGGTACTCGAGCCAAAAAATCCAAAAAAAGATGAAAAAACACCTTGAAATCAAAAAGTGTTGATGTCAGAATAACGTTTATTATTTATTTATTTATTTACTTTTTTTTCTTTTTTTTTTAAGAGTAAATTTTCAATATTTTTAAAAATAACACTAAAAAACAATAAAATCCATTTTGTTTGGTGCAAGAAAGACCTTGAAATCGAAAATTGTTGATGATGGAATAATTTATTTTATTTTATTTTTTTATTATTATTATTTTTGTTTCTAGGGTACTTTTTCAACATTTTTTAGTAATGGCATTAAAAACAAAATATTGTGACTCTGAAAAACTTTAAATTTCCAATGATTATCAAGTATGACATTAACGATAAAATATCACATCTTTGAAAACCCTTAAAATTCCAACGATTTTTAAGCATGACATTAAATTTAAAATATAACTTCTTTGAAAAACCTTAAAATTTCAACATTTTTCAAACTTGGTGCTAAGAAAAAATATTTATAATTGTTTTCAACCATAACATTAAAGATAAAATACCCCAGATGCAGGTGATTAGAAACGCATTCAATGTGATGGGACTGGGGTGGGCGAAGCCGCGACACCACCTACCAGCCATGAACATAGGACTAAAAGCCATATGGGAGGAGGATCGCCCGCAGGTGGGTGTCATTGCGTGTAAGGGAATGTCTGAGGCCAGCATTAATATGTCGTCCCTCTTCGCATGCGATGATTGTTATCAGCCCTCGGCTCCCATGAATGCCATAGTTATGGTGGGAGGGTATCGAGGTGGAGGAAACTGTTTATTAGCCAGCTTCAGCCATGGCTATACGCTACTATTTTTCATGTTGTTTTGGATGGTTGCGGGTTCTGCCGGTGCAAGGGATTCGTGGGGGTTGGGCTCTGGCTCTTATCCACAGCCCTCTGTTGTGGTTGTGGGCTCACGACCGCAAGCCTGTGTGCTCTATTCGCGTGGTATCTCCCCTGTTGTTCGTGTTGTTTACATTCACGCTGCTGTCATGCCGAGGCCCCGCCAGAGGATGCTCAACCGCAGAGGCTCAGGGCGGGGCGCCCCTTCACGCCCGTCCTCCGGGACTGTCGCCTCGAGTCAGGATCCTCGACCTCGTAGTGGAAGTGGGAGCACTCTGAGGCCCAGCCAATTCCTCGAACCCAACTCTCCAAGCTCTTCGTCTTCGCCCTCCTTCGGTTCTGCTATCTTTACATTCAATTGCTCCCTTAATCGCCCTCGGATCACTGCACATGTCTCTGTCCTCTTTTTAGAGGAAGCCCAAGAAGAGGGCGGTCCCAGTGCTCCAATGCCAATCACAGAGGATGAACATGAAGAGGGCGAACCCAATACCCCGATGCTAACTGTAGATTTGCAGCGCGGGATGGTACTGCCGGCCAGCACTATCAATGTCAATCCAATGGCACCTGCTCCTCCAGACACGCGAGAAGATGCAGCGGCCCAAGCTCAGGACCTGGTTGAAGGGGGTTGGTGCAGGATCGTGGAGGAGTTACCAGATGTGTAATCAAGCTTTGCAGTTGCTCAACAGGTTTTGCGGCCCAGTTGAAAGGGTTTTTTGGCTCAATGTGTCAAATTTTGTCTCTGCTACTGTGTCGAGATCAATTTCTAGTTTCTGTTGTGTTAGCTGGTTGTTTGTGTTCTTTTGGATCCCCTGCGTGGGAAATCTCGTCAGTTTTGGACAATGTCTGGCTCAAACGACCTTCCTCTCAGGCTAGTTAGTTCACCATGCTCAACTTGTTGTAATTTTACTCTTTTACTGTGAATAATAGTATAGACTTACTTAGAAAAAAAAACATTAAAGATAAAATATCACGACTTAGAAAAACATTAAAAATATTGACAATTTTTCAACCATGGAATTAAAACCAAAGATTATGACTACAAAACAATCTTAAATTTTCATAATATTTTAAGCATGACATTATGGAAAAAAATTACGACTAAAAAAACTTTAAAAATGGACACCTGAATGAAAGAGTTAAAAATCAACTATCAAATTGCACATAATGGGATCGGGTTGCTAAACAAGCATCAACACATACCCTACAATATATATATATATATATATATGAAAGACACATAAGAAAACAAAAATTCAAATATTGAAAAAAATATAAATAAAAAATATTTACAAGTAATAAAACATGACAAAAAAAAATCAAATATAAAAAATATATAGTAGTGACATAAAAGGAAACTATAAAATGTAAAAAAAATTAATCATACCATGCAAAATGAAAAAAGAAAAAAGAAAAAAAAGAAGAGTAAAAAAAAAAATATCCCCAGTGACCCCGAGGCCAACTGGCCAGAGGTAGCAAAGGGATGATTCATGAAAAAAAAAAAAAATCATAAAATATATATTAAAAAAAGCCATAAAAAAAAAATAACTTGTAAAATTGAAATATTTAAATAAATAAATAAAACAAAAAATAAATAAATAACAAAAAACATATATATATATATAAGAAAATATAAATTAAAATTAAAAAATGACCATTTTTTAAGTTAAAAATAAATAAATAAAAACATCATTTAAAAAAATGTTAAATAATTATAAAAATTAAAAATTAAATTAGAACAATTGAATTAAAAAAAAAAAAAAAAAAAAAAACTTAAATCAAAATTTAAAAATAAAAAAAAAATTAAAAAAATTAAACAACAAACATTTAATTAAAAAAATAAAAAATAAAAAAAGAGGGATCCTCCACTCAAATCTCATTGCTCAGCTCTCTACTTTCCTGTCTTGGTGTATGCCGCCCAATGCATTTCTTTTGTACTCCAAAACTATACCACTGGGGCACTACCTCCAGGTGGGCTTGACTCGCTCTTTACATCCCGCTTGCTTAGAACCATGCATCAAAAGGATTGTGTCGAGGTAATGTTGTCAGGGTAGGTTGTCAGCCGGGCTTTCTCTTCCCAATAGAAATGTTTCCACTACTATTGTGGCTTCCATGTGGGCCCGATCCATTGTTTGCGCTTCATCGCTAGGTTTGGCACTTGTGCTAACTTTGGTTGCACTCTAAAGCTCATCCAACCACCTCTAACTTTGTTATCTTGATATTGGGGTCACTAACTTTGACTGCTCTATCTCTCGATCCAACAGGCCATTTTCATACTTCCACACATCATTGGAAAGCTCTCTCTCATACCTCCCATGGTCGGACCATATTGTATTGGTCTACCATTTACTCATGTTTTTTTTGTTGCTCCCTCTGTTGACATCTTTGCTACATGATTGACATATAAAATACATCAACCTCATATATAAAACATTAATTTTTTTTTATTAAATTAAAAATGTATTTATAAATATGGACATATAACTTTCAATTAAAAAAAAGCATCCTTGGTATGTGAAGAAATAAAAATGCACTAAAATCGGTGTGTCGTAAAACAGGAAAGCATTAGCCATGGTGCGTACATCCAGATGATGCACCACTTTTGGTTCGCATACATACAAACAAATTAGTTATTTTTAATTTCAACACAATGCGTCGAGACAACATTGTGCACTGGTGTGTACATATAACCTTTTCCAACAAAAAGAAACATTCTTGTTTTCGAATGCAATAAGTTATATTTTTTTATATTATGCGTGTGGTTCATTTGGTAAATATAAACAAACTGGGAGTAACTTTTACCATACGCACTGATGTAAAAATTATATATTTTCCTGGTGCATTTTCATTTACCAAACGCACTGACACACATAGTACACCCTGTAAATTTAAAGGTTGCACTGCTACCGATGGGAGTTGAACCTGTTGAATGCACCTTGCAGGGGAAAAAAATAAAAAACAGTGAATTTTTGGACCTAATTTACAATTCTAATCCACTAATAAATTAAATTAGAGGGAAACATAGACATTACCTAAACGTTTACTCATTAGGGAGGCATAGTTGACATGTAAATGAAAATACCAAATTTGACCATCATTTGAGAAAATTCGAAATCCACGCACTGAGCACGGGGCGGAAACATGGTGAGAAAGGGAAGCATCGACAATGGGGTGCTTGAGTGAGGCAAGAGTAGCACCGATGCTTCAAATCTATACAACACTATAAATGGTAAAAATGAAATTTATGGCCAGTAGTTGTTTTTATTTAAACCTATTCCGGTGTGTTCTTGTAACAACATCAATGTGTACTAGTGGTGAGTACGCAGCAGGGAATTTGAATGCACAAACAACACCGATGCTTTGTGTGAATATAACACTAAAATGGCGAAAAGAATTTTAATATTGACATTTTTTAAATTTAACCTCTTTCTAGTGCTATCAAGTAATATAAGAACTAGTGCGTTGGTAGTTACATACTGGGGCATTTGAATAGATGAACAATGTTGATACCTCATGGGAATATAACACCGAAATCGCGAAAAGAATTTTACAACCGAGATTTTTAAAATTTAATCTTTGTCCATTGTTATCAAGTAGTATAAGCATCAATGTGCCATATATAGGTGGTGCACTGTTGTTTTTATTTGCATCAAAAGTAACGCTTCAATGGTGCACCACTCTCTATTATGCACCATTGATTTTAGTTCAATTAACAACACCAATGCGTATAATATAATAAGCGCATTATTATTTTAAAGTTAAAAACTCCACATTGGTGCACTATATTGTGTATGAATTAGGGTATCAATGTACTAGTTTAGCATTGGTTCATCGTTATGGCTGGCAATTTTTATAATTTAACCCTTTTCTGGTTCTATCAAGTAGTATACGCACTGATGCACATTTTGTACTTAGGGCGTTGTTATATATATATATATATATATATATATATATATATATATATAATGATGATGATGATGAGACTAGGTATTGCAACAATAATGTTGCAACTCCCAGGGCTACCAGCTTTACTTATCAACCTGGGGTTCGTACAAACTTGGAGGTGAATTAAGGCCAATTAAGGCCCATATAATTACCTAATGATGAAGCTCATCAATATATATATATATATATATATATATATATATATATATATATATATATATATTCCACACTGCACCATATGCTATTAAGCATTGGTGTGTTAATGTTTTGGGGCATATCATTAAAAAACATCCACTAAAACATCTTCCCATGCAACTCCACTAGCAGGATCCACAAAAATAGATTTTTAGGCTATTTTAATAGGGTCTTCCACAAAAACCTCCACTAGAGGGTATTTTCCTTGTAGCAGTGGGAGGGAGAGAGAAAGGTAGTGAGAGAGTGAGGGAGAGGAAGAGAGAGAGATGGAGGGAAAGAGAGGGAAGGAGAGATAAATCAAGGTAGAGAGAGTGAAAGAGAGAAGGGGGGAGGGAGAGAGTGATGGAGATGGGGAGGGAGAGAGCGATGAAGTGGGGAAGGCATATGGAGAGGGAGAGAGATGGATGGAGAGGGAGAGAGAGAGAGAGAGAGATGGATGGAGGGAGGGAGAGGGATAGAGAGGGGGACAAAGAGAGAGAGAGAACGAGAGGGAGAGATAAAGAGAGAGGGAGAGGGAGAGTGAGAGTGATAGAAATAAAGAGAAAGAGAAGAGAGAAAGGGAGAGAGATGGAGGGAGAGTGAGGGGGAGAGGGAGAGAAATAGTAATAAATATGGATATATATATATATATATATATATATATATATATAGAGAGAGAGAGAGAGAGAGAGAGAGAAAAGAGTAGGAGAGAGTGAGAGAGATGGGGAGAGAGGGATAGGGGGAGAAATAGATAGAGTAAGTGAGAGAATAGAGAGAGAGAATAGGAGATTTATTGAGAGAGCGAGAGAGTAAGAAATTAAGAGAGATAGAGAATATGAGAAAGTGAGAGAAACATGGAAATATAGGGAGAGTAGGAGAGCAGGACACGGAGAGACTAGAAGAGGGGGAGAAGTGGAGAGAGGATATGGAGAGGGAGAGAGGGAGATAGAGATTAAAAGTAGGAGAAGGAGATGTGAACAAAGAAAGGTAGTGTGGGAGAGGATGAGAGGGGGACAATAGGATAGGGAAAGAGCAAGAGAGCAAGAAATGGGGAGAGAGAGAGAGAGAGAGAGAGAGATAGGAGTGGGAAGAGAGGTAGAGGAGGGAGAGAGTTAGAAAGAGAGAGGAGAGAAGGAGAGGGAGAGGGAAGGAGGGAGGAAAAGAGAGAGGGAGGGAGGTAGAGGGAAAGATAAATGATGAGAGAAAAGTGGGGAGAGAAAGATAGAGAGAGGGAGAGGAAGAGAGAGAAAGAGAGAATACAAGAGAGAAAGTGGGTGTGTGTGTGTGTGTGTTTGCGTGTGAGAGAGACATATGGACAAAAGGAGAAAGAGAGAGAGGGAGTGTGAGTGCGTGTGTGTGTGTGAGAGAGAGGGGGGGGGGAGAGGGAACAATATATATATATATATAAAGAGAGAGAGAGAGATGGAAGGAGAGGGAGAGAGGTAAAGGGAGAGGGGGAGAGGGAGGGGAGGTGGTTCCATTCTATTTGAGGAAAAGAGGTTCCTTTATATTTTAGTGCATTTTGTTACATAGATGAGTAGAGAAGTTGAGATTATATAGAGAGGGAGAGAGGCAAAAAAGGGTTTGCATTCCATAGTATCCCATGGGCCACAGGTTTCCCTCCTTTATACTTGCATCCATTTCCATTCTGATAAATAAAATGGAAGTGTAGCCTCACCTTCCAATATCCTTTTCTCCTATAAGTATGTCCTATATCATATCATGTGTTATTGTGGTTGTAAGAAATTGTATTTGTGTTTATTCTCTATTTTCCACATTTTATATATTGCATGCTAGAAAATGTAACTTAATAAATCCATAAGTATAAATAACCTTAATATTATAGATTTCATATTTTAAGTATAATTTTATCTGATATATTGTGATGAACTCTCTAGTATAATATCCAGGATAGTTTATGAGTGATATTGGTATCAAAGCATATGGGTATGCGTATTTTGTGGGATTTTTCAAGGGATCTAGATTGGTTTAAGCATAAAGTTGTAAAACCATAGCTATAATCAATATATCTATTAAAAAACCTTAATATGTGGCAGAGGAGAGGTTCTGAAGGCCAAAAGAATAGGTTGTAGATATCAACCACAACATGAGTCTCCTTATGGCAGTTCTATAAAGAAAGTTGGAAATCAGAGAAGATGTATGTTCCAACTTAGAGGTCACCTCAAAGGGAAAATTAGAGGTAAGGAATAAACCTGAGGGGGGAATAAGAAAGAACACAAAAAGGCAAAATACAATTCAAGTGTCATGAACCATTCATTGTCCTTGTTCAAGATGGAAACAAAGGTCTACATCAAGCCATATAAGGTGAGATTGATGCTTTGAATTTAAATCACTAATTACAATAGTTAGATTTATTTTAGTGTTCCTGACATAGAGGAAGGACATTAAAATATGTTTTTCTCATCCAAAATTAGAGGTCCATGCCTCACTTGGTCAGAAATCCATATGGAAAAATTTAGAGTGGATGGATATCCTCTAGTGACTGATTGGGAAGATTTCAAAACTCTTATAAAGTCACATTTCTACCCTATCAGGTATGTAGAATACTAGTGGATTCAATAGCATTACTTTAAGCAAACATAAGAGTTAAGTGTATAGGAGTACTCCATGAAATTTAGGATGATGGAAATAGTTTTTGATATCTCCTCAAAGAACACAAATGTGCTCCTCAAGTATATGAGGGGTTCAAACAACCATTTGTAGAAGTTTTGGGCCTTCATTTTGAAATTTGTATGTTTTGAAGATATGAAGATGGAGAAACAGGTGGCGGGAGCAACGGTCAGGTTGCGGGGAAGACAATGGGGAAAGAAAGAAAGACCATGCAGTCATGGGAAAGTTGTGAAAAGGTGTCATGAACAAGTAGAAAGAGTCGAGTAAACAAGGAGGAGGACGAGAAGTAGCTGAGGGGATAGACAACCGAATGGAACTGGCAGTTTGAGTGGTGGAGGAATAGATAAAAGGAGAGAAAATCATGAAGAAGAGGGTCGGTATCTGAGGGAGTCTAGGGTACAGAAGAACCTAATCAGAAGACTGGAGCAGTGGCAGGAAGACCAGAGCTGGGTTGGTCTGAGATCTGGAAAAATATGTGGTCACAGTATTTTATGTATTTTCTCACGGCTTTATGCCGATTGTATATTGTAATGAATCTTCTATTGATTTAATATGAATGTGTACTTGGACTAGTTGCATAGTATTATCTGTGTGTAATGTTGTGATTTATGGGCCTGCTCAAAAGTTTTTAATGTTGAAGGTCTTTCCTCATATGAATGTGATCTATATAGTGATATAATGTTATGATGAATGTATGCTTTAAGTTGTACGTAGAGTAATGGTTGGGTCATCCTTGATATCCTTATGAACCCTTCTTAGTTTCAGTCACAACATGCCTCAGGTGAGACTCCTTATCCCTTGGGGTAGGGTGAAAATGTCGGCGTTTTCCTAGACTAAAGAGGACCATTTTTGGCCCCTTGTGCCTGAACCCAGGGTCTTTCCCAGATGACATTTTTGTGCCAACAAATGGTTCCGTTGTCGAGACCTGAAATCATAAGAACTGGTTTGGAATATGGTGTCAAGGATATTTAAGAAGGAGATTCAGGATTGGTGGGATAACAAAGTAGATCGATTCGTATCAGAGCAGGCTACTTGTCAAAGCCAACCTATTGCTAAGGTGAGTGGAGATATTTCGTACTCAGAGGTTGGGAGTGATCAGTACAAGATCTTATGGTGTAAGTTTCCAAATGACTTGTATAACTAGTTGAGGAGGTTAAAATTAAAGAGTCATCTAGAATGAGCTACATCAGCTCGTCGCGAATGGGTTCCTGCAAACCTCGCAACACTTCGACACTTGAATAGTGAGATGACGAGGCTAGTATATTTTTGGGTACAGACTACTGTAGAAGGGTACATAGTTGAATTTGCAGCAGAAAATTGTCAGTCCTTTTCAAAGGTGGATGCAGTGTTCAGATCGGGGTTAAGAGGGAAACTAGTGAACGAAGTGCCTTTCTAGATTAAGATGTTGATGGTGGAAGAAGGATTATTACCTTTACCCAGAGCAACTATGGTAGCATAAAACCCAAGTACTGGGGGAAGGGCCTAAGGGGAGAATGCTACCATTTGGGGAAATGTAGATGTTGTTGAAGGAATGGACATAGAAGGATTGCGAAGAGCTAGAGATATTAGGGTGCAAAGGAGAGTGCTACTAGCAGAGAAGTGGCAGGAAAGAGTAGTACAAGTGCTGAAGAAAATATTTATGGGGCCCCACCAAGTAGGAGTGGTGTCGGGGAGCCAAAAAGTAGGAAAGCATATGGAGAATGATGCAAAAAAAGAAATGGATGTTGACTGGAAAGATAGGAGCTAGGAGAATGCCAGGGAATCTTCCGTACAGGTTGTGGGTAAGATGTCAAAAGGAAGAACTCATGGAAAATATGAAGAGGAGACGAAAGGTGAGATGTGTGATGTGATGATAAGATTGTTCGTCAAAGATGATACATTAGCTAGAGTTTAGCAGTAGAATCCACAAATCTCAGTTATTGTTCACCTCGACCTTCCCCTGATGCTTTACAAAGACCCTGATAAAACTATTGCTAAGTTGATTAAAGTAATACGAGTAGACAATGTGCATGAAAAATACAAAGCTAGTTTAATACGTCTAATAGTAGTGCTAGTAATCTTGGGTTACAAGGATCTCAACAACTCGAAAACCAAGGATTTGTGCTCTTATAATAGACCTGAATCAACATGGCAGGGTCTTTTACCAGATATTTTGCATTTGCATTTGCTAGTAGAGGGAATGAAGATGTAGAACAACATTGGTATCTGTGTGAAGCTATATTGAGAGCATGCCAAACACCAAATAATGTAAAGTCAATTGAGTTCCAGAACACATTACAAGAAAGAGCTTTAAGATGGTTTGTCAAATGGGTAGAACAAAATTAGAACCCTTCAGTGGATGATATTAAGAGAGGCTTCATTCAAGAATTCAAGAAAAAAGGAGAGACTGCTTGGGAATTGATGCAGAGGTTTAAGGATCCTATTAGAAAGCTAAGATATACCATAGATCCAAATCTCCAGAGGGAATTGTTGATCAAAGTTATCCTATTGCTCACAAGAACACCATTGACACAACAAAAGATTGGAACTCTCTAGGATGCTTTAGAACAAGCATTGCACATAGAAGCCATGGCAAGATACTCACATGATTATCAAGGAGGGATGGAATCATAAGACCCAACGATCATGGGCCTCCAAAATCAAATCACCAGTCTAATAGAGAAATTAGAGGACCTATAGCTAATTCAACTAGTAAGACCCAATCTGTGGTGTAATCACTTCCTGGTGGAAGACCACGTGGTGACTAAATTCCCGAGGTTGAGAGGCACAAATAATTCATGAGGAATTGCAAGATCATCAGGGGCCCCACCAATAGTAGGAGTTGTGACAGTGGGATCATAAGGAGCTTTCTCGGGCCGAAACATGCAAGACTACTGTGAATTTTGTAGGAACTATGGACATTTACCACGGGTATGTCCAATATTACAAAAGTATTCCAACGTACCTAACAATAGTTACTGGGAATTTTGTGCATCCACAACGCACCACATTGACCAATGCCGAGCATTAGATGCTTTAGCAAAGTGGCTAGATAGGTCCACCTTCAAAATCAATGAATCTGGTCATGGGGCACGAGGAGGAGGTATGAGAGGAGGAAGAATATGGGGAAGAGGACTTGTAAGGTGTTACAATTGTGATCAGGAGGGACATGTCGCCAGAGACTATCCTCTCCCAAGAAGGCCTTGGTGCTCACAATGTAGGTTCAATGCACATGCCACCGAGGATTGTCCCGAGTTGATTGCAAAATGGGAAGAAAGAACCAAACAGGGGGGGGGTAATTTGATCAATGCAGAACCAAGAACCACTGAGTCACTTCCAATAACTAATATAAATATAGTTACCAGAGGAGGTAAGAAGATAGGGAATGATCAGGGTATCGTAGACCAACCTTCAATTATTCGGGTAGCATAACCAAAACGGTCATACAACCCCACCCAATAGAAACAATACTATCAGGAAGCAGCCAAGTTATTTGATGGGTTAACAGAGATAAAAGGAGACAAGAAACATGACTCACACATAACAGGTAAAACTTGACCAATTGAAGAATGGTTTAGGCTATTTTTGTAGATTGTTGATAATGAACAAATGCAAAAGGAGTTGCACAGGAGTCTGAAAGCAGTATTGCCAGAGGATGAAGAAATGTGGGAAACAATATCGGAAAACCTACTGGAAATACATTCAAGAAGGGTACAACAAAACAAGAAGAGAACCAGTAGAGAATTTCAGATTGATGCTCAAGTCGCAGGATTTCAGATTAAGGATACATTGTTAGATCTAGGGTCAGATGTAAATATTCTACCCAGAAATACATGGGAAGCACTAGGGCAGCCACAACTTAAATATTCACCAATACAACTGCGGATGGTGAATCAGTATTGCATCTTTCTCATTGGAAGGTTAGAAGATGTAGAAGTGGATGTAGAAGCGGTACAAACTTATACTAAATTTGAAGTAATAGACATAATGGGCGATAAATACCCATACCCGGCACTTCTTAGTATCGACCGGGCATATGAGAACTATGCTATCATTGACCTGAAGAAAGAGTTGATGATATTTGAAGTAGAAGGGATGCGGGTAATAAAACTACTAGATTCATATCAAGGACCAAGGTTCACTGAACCTGTGGATGATTGAGATAAGCCGGGAATGTTAGATCAGTTGTACAAGATAACGACAGGAAAAAGAGAAGACTACATAAATCCCATAGCAAGAGGATCGGTGAGTTGGAGGAGCATACAAAGTTCAAAAGAAAATTCAAAAGCCACTTCGGATGCATGGCAACAAGGAGGATACGAGATTGATATGAGACACTGCACCAAGATATGCAGAATAAACTAGATCGGA